>OW203722.1:5582437-6219290 GCA_934045075.1 Yponomeuta sedellus | reverse complement strand
GTGTTTTGGCTGGTAAACGTGTTCACTTCTCAACGTAAACCATTACAACTCGCACTCAGCAATTTTAATTTCCATACTTGTCGCTAGGTGGCGCTTCCTCGATGCCATAGAAATATGAGTTTACGTTAACCGCGATCGAGTAGTTCAAAAAACTCGCACTAAGCACTTAGCTATGCGCTCGAAAAGTCAATGTGCATTAGCTGTGAAACTCGTCGACCGCACCACAGTTAGCATTTAAACTAGCCTTGCTGTGTGTGATTTTAAAACTAGATTTCTCACTAATCGTGAAGGAAAACATCGTGATTAAACCTGATTGTCTGAAGTGTTCGAATACCTCAGCGTTTAAAATTGCCAATCTGCGGTGGGCACGTATGGTAATTGAGCCCGTACTCTCTCTGTCTCTCTCTGAGAGAAGGCTTGTACCTTGAACTACCACATTTATAGACTACATAAAAATCGTATTACCCAGAGACCACATAGAAGGGACCTGGAAAACGAATAGAATAGAATGTAAGTTGAATAGAAAACGCGTCCTTGCACGTCTCTTCCATGTGGGCTTCGTCCCGTCCCTTTAATATTGATTGATTGAAGACATTTATTCAAACAAAAATACAGAAGTTGGTTTCTACCAAACTGCATAACAGTTTGTTGGCAGATGCTCTTTGTTTTACAAATTGAAGTTTTCTTATATGCTATAATAATATTGGCCTTTTTGCATCTACTTAATGAGATGATTTATACAGCGTCCAGTGGTATCTTCACTCACACTAGATGGGTGAAGGGAACACTCCGACGCTGTAGTGCCTGGGTCATAGTTGTATAGATGGTGTAGGCTTGCCCAGCACCTATACCATCCTGACAGCTTAGTCGGCCTAGCCCACAGGAAAGACTAGTCAATACGTGCGGAGTCAACCAAGCCGCGGGTTTCCTCACGATGTTTTCCTTCACCGTTAGCGTGTGGTATTGCGACTGCAAATTCGCAAATGTACGTAACTTTGAAATTAAACAAAGTCATTGGTACATGCCCGCACTCGGGATCGAATCTGGGGCTCTCGCTTGCCAGTCTATGGTTCTACCCACTGAGCTACCACCGCCCTTATATGCTAGGTACATACAAATACTAAAAAAGACATTTGAAGACTCCCTATACCCTACCCTCTTGCTCGCCCTACGCTTAAGGCTTACTCCATGATAATACTTTTTATTATAATCTTAATAATAATCTTTTTTATGAAAAATCTGCTGCGCCCTCCTATGTGGCCGTTGATTCGAGTCACATTTTAGAAAGGCAAGCTACGTGAAAACTACAACCCGTAGTTTTAGCTCAGCTTGTAGTTAGTGCTTACGAACCTGTTCAAAAAGTTTGAATTTATGGACTAACGAGGTATGTAATTCCCATATTCAAAATTGGGCCGGGCTCGTATCTTTCATGGAGGTAAAACTTTGTTGCTTAAACTGCAAAATGTGTGGTTGAGTTGTTGGCGGGCGTGGGCGTGGGTATTCAAATACAATTTAGAATATAGCTTTGTAGTAAGTTAGTTACACATGTGATTTCCACACTCAGTCTCATAGTTGGGCCAGTGGTGGGCCCTGGAGAATAGCACCGTCCGCAATTCTTCCCACGGGTGTCGTAAACGGCGACATAGGGACACAAACCAGGGGGTGGGCAGCAGCGCCCCCTGCAGTACAATTCCACCAAACTGCGATCCCCAACCCGCATGCCCAGCGTGGGGATTATGGGCGTTAACCCCCAATGATGGCACAACATTGCGCTATGGCGCTCATTAGGGGAGGGCTATGTCCAGCAGAGGACTAATATAGCCTGAAGAAGAAGAAGAAGATGATATGATATCAACCCATGGTATGTCGCCACTGCTGGAACATGAGTCTCTTCCTGTATCGTGGAATAGTTAGGCCATACTCCATAAAGTCCGGCTTGGTGGAAGATTGTAAGACAGTGTCAGAGTCAGGCCTTAATGTCAGAAGTTATCAAGCTGCCCATAAGGCCTCTGACATGGATTAACGACTGACATTACATGACAGCCGGCACCAACGGCTTAACGTTCCTTGCGAAGCTTAGAATCGCTGAGAAAAAATGCCGCTAGCACTAGTCACGGGATGGTCAAGCATCCAGCAGCTGATCGCACTGTTGTTGCTTAACTCAAGTGATTGATTCCAATCACTCGGTCCCACTAGGCCACGAGCGCATCGTCGTTACGTCATTGTACGCAGCAAACGTAGCAAGATATGTTACTACTTGAGGCGCTAGGGTTTCCTCATGATGTCTTCCTATATATAGGTAGTTAGCGAGTCGTGTTCCTACTATAACTTCTCAAATTTACATATCTTAGAAAACAAAGTCAGTGATACATTGATACATACATGGATTCAAACACAACATCTCTCGATTGAGAAGCCAGCGTAATCTATAAAATGGTAGTGTATTATATCCAAGCAGATCTGTAAAACAGAAATTATGCTGAGCCTGTGTCCTTTTCACCACGAATCAATTCTGAGTATACTTACGTACCTATCTATATAGAAACTTCTGTATTTTGAACCGCAGAGAAATGAATAAAGTCCGATTTACTTAATTTGATACTTTCTCCTTTCTTGGTTTGAGTTATTGCGAAATTCCATCTAATACAATTTCATACTTGGTTTTTACTAATAAAATAAAAATAACTTGCTTAATAGCGAATCTTCAATAATTTGCCAATACAACAAAAAACGTCGTTAAAAGCGAATCTTATCATAAGAAATAATAGGGGTTAAAGTATGAAATTGCCGTTTTATTGCAATAGGTTCTTTGAATTGACATAGAATCTTCATGGTTTGAGGTTTTCGAATGAAATGTTTTTCAAATGGTTTCTATGATGTTCTTTTTTTAAAAAATGTGAAACATTTGAATATCGACTTTCAATTGTTTTTGTTATTCAATTTAGACAAGAAAGATGGATACTGCGAAAATTCGAGTGATTTTTGAATACGAGTTCCGACGCGGAACTAACGCGGCAGAAACAGCCCGCAATATCAATGCTGGGTCTACTAATGCCGTTAAACCATGCCGCTAATTCCTGGGTAGTTTGACTAGGATCGGCTTCCACTATCTCTCTTAATTCATCGTTATTCACCTGTGTGGGCGGTCTTCCTCTTGGCTCGTTCTTTAAGTCGAAATTTCCATCACGAAAGCGTTTAAACCAAAATCGCACGGTGCGTTCATTAGTAGACCCCTCTCCAAACGCAGCATTGATATTGCGGGCTGTTTCTGCCGCGTTAGTTCCGCGTAGGAACTCGTATTCAAAAATCACTCGAATTTTTGCAGTATCCATTTTTCTTGTCTAAATTGAATAACAAAAACAATTGAAAGTCGATATTCAAATGTATCACCATTTTTAAAAAAAATAACATCATAGAAACCATTTGAAAAAAGTTTCATTCGAAAACCTCAAACCATGAAGATTCTATGTCAATTCAAAGAACCTATTGCAATAAAACGGCAATTTCATACTTTAACCCCTAATATTAATTTGACATTCTATTCGGTATATTCCAACATATAACTATTTAATTGAAATTTATTTAATTGTAATATCGGAATACCTGGTGAAATATGATTATTTTAACTGTCATGTGCAAGAATGTGAAATCAACTGTGTATTATCAAATTTTGAGTAATTATCAGTTGTAGAACCTCAACCTTTCCCTATATAATAATCAAAGTAATGTAATTAATGTATAATAACAAGCGTTTGTTCCGCAAATTAAATTAGCCTTCGGCCTTTTCAGCTAAGTAATGACATGATTTATACAGCGTCCAGTGACACCTACGCTCAAACAATGCCGGCTGAAGAGACTATTCGGACGCTGCAGCTACCACAACATTGCACCCTTTACACAAGAGCATTTTCTTAGCACAATACACCACAGCTCATATCACCAACTCTTCACGAAGTATCTACATTGCGAAATTTTCTGATCTACAATAAAGAATATTCTCATATTTTCGTACCTTTTCTAAGACTTTGCTTACCTACATAATTCATGAAGATAGCTTTTACAATCTCTGACTTTAGCAATATTAACTAAAACATTTCTAAATCAATGAATCAAGCGGATTTTAGTTGCTTTACGAGTCAGGCGATGTTTTACAAAGTAAATTTCTAAGGTTTCCTAGAAGAAATATCTTACAGAGATAAGCGAACATTAGAACATGTCTTGTCTTACGTAATGTCCTGTGAAATGTGTGTGTGCAATAAAGTAAACTTACACGTATAATTAATTATAATTTTCGTATAACAACAATGTTTCAAGAAGGTCCCTTCACTGTGCCTCTCCAATTACCACGCGGCACCAATATTAGACGCTATCAAGCTCATCTCCAGCATTTTAATTACCGCCAAGGAATTATCGCCCGCGCCAGGAGAAAAGTTGGCACCAAGTTCACAATGCACGTCCCAATGTCCCATTCGCTCGGCGAACAATCGCGGAAGTTCGGTGGTGCAATTTAAACTTGGCAAAATAGCTCCGCAGTTAATCGTTGCCATTTGCGACTGCGCCTCACCTCAATTACCTTGATGATATTCCCGCCGACCTCCCTTCGTCTTGACAAAAGTTTTTTTATCTACCCGAACGGCTCTTTTTAACGGTTCCAATTAATGTGGTGTTATTTTTCTTCTTCTGCTCAACTTGATTAGGTAGAAGTCGTTTTGTTGCCCAGGAAAAAGCCTGAATAGAGAAAATCACAGTTTAGTGAATGCGATTTCGTTATCGCGTGATCTCGGTTTTGAAATTGGCGAGATGTTGCGGTATTGTCATTCACAAACTCGCAAGATCTCGCCTGAGCTTCAATCTCGCGAGATTGCACCCCTGTATTATTATAGGGGTGCACATTATGTTTGTGAATCTGTATTATAGATGTCGACGGATTTGGATAAAGTATGTCCAGACTCTAAAGACAGGATTCAGGAGACAGGGTGACCCTTAAATGAACAGAGCTAGTATGATATTTTTCAAATTAAAGCTCTATTTTTGGTGAGATCCGTTACATAACATAATATCATTACAGCTATTTTGCGGAGGTGAAAAACTTAGTAATACGTCCTTAGGTAATTTTAATCTCAACAGTAATACATAGTTTAATTTAAAAAAAGATATTTGACAATAAAATATCACCTCACCGTTTGATCACCTCACCCCACCTTCTCCACGTCACCTGTTGGTTGGCTAAAATAAAATACTATTTAGTAGTAAGCCCACCAATTTTACAATCTTTACAGGTACAATAAAGAATTTATTTATAATAATAGGATGTCTTTCCTTAATGGTCACATTAAAGAAACTTTATTATACAGAACAATAGAAATTACAAAGATATACTAGTAATATTTGAAAATTCATTAATCATTTCATTTATACAGCGACTCAATGCCACCAGCCCGCTCAATACTTTACTAACTGATATCTTCTGATACCAATCTGAGTCAAATCTATGTTAGTTGAATTTGAAAAAAGGTTAACTTTAGTGGTTTTTATTTTTGTTTCCATAATTTACGCTCTTCCAACTGCGCTAATCGGCGACTCACCGGCACCGGCACCAATACTCTCTGTATTACGTACAGCACGGGTTAGTGCATTAAAAAGAATATAAGGCCTAGTGTAGTTTAGGGATCCCTGGTAATAATTATAAGTAATCTTATTTTCAACTGATGCACAGTGCTTAAACAGATCTCGTACGCCGTGTTATAGAAAACAGACTAAAGAAACCTTTATTCATGCAACAAACATTATTGCCCGTTTTATCTATAAAAGTAAGGAGATATTGAAAAAATTGTAAACTACATTCCGATACAAAAATTTCCATCTCTCTATAAACATCGGCAATGCCTTTGATAGAGCTAGTTTAAAGACCTCGCAAATTTGACTCTCAATCGTTTTGTCTCAAAGTAGGTTTCTCTACAACCGGGTCTAGGAGCGCTACTTTGAAATGAGGCAGCATAAGCGTTTGTTTATTCAAGAGACCTTGCGGAGAAGTTTAATACGGATCGAATAAATTTTTCAGAGCTAAAGGGGATCATTTGTGTTAGCTACGTGGCATAAATAATTTACACGAAGTCCCTTAACGAAATTTTCTATCGGAAATCGACCGATTTGTGCTGAATTATTCACGTCGGAGTGTACAACTATTTATGGGTTAAGTTTGAACGTTTCCATTACCTAAACAAATTGTGGGTAATAGGGTCGAATTGCTGGGTACAGGGCGCTATTTTACGTCCACAATATGCTTTGATAAACTTTTATAACTCTATCATTGCCGTTCGTTTGATGATAGATAAAGTATAACATTTTTTATTCACAAAATGAATAGACTAATATTGATAAGCCTTCAACAGGATAGTGTAATTTCTGATTTAGTTTCCATATTACAATAACGGCTAACTTCCGCCAACTTTCTTAACTAGCATTTGACCATAAATTCAAACCACTAAAGATAAAGATAAAGAAAAATTTATTTCGGGTTTGTACACAATCACACAATTAATTACATAAAAATATTAAAATATTAAATACGCCTTTACAATTACTGTTGAGAAATGTTTACATAAATTTATTCACTAAACCCGAAAATGGACATAGCTCAGCTGGATGCCGTCTGGAGTAGACTCCAGAGGGCGCTGATTTTCAGCTATCCCCATGCCACTGACTGGTGCTTATCTATCATATATCAATTATATTTTTAGCTTTTACATGAGACAAAACAGGACATTGGTGGCGCATAAATATATTTGGAAACACAAGTTGCTAAGTTATAACACAAACCGTATCACTATAAGACACTTAGTTTGTTATTTCAGCGATTAGGTTGCTAGTGGCTATGTAAGGTGTCCATGTAATGTCTAGGGCATCGTAGGTGACCAAACTCCTTCTGTTGCTTTAATAACATTTTTCTATATTCAAATTTAAACGTTTGGACTGTCATTAATACCTGTCCCATTGGTGGAGGCAGATTATTCCATATTTTCGCGCTTCTATAGGTGAAACATCCTCGGAAACCTGCTAGCCTATGTTTAGGTACACACAACATATTTGGGTCTTTCGATCGTGTATGTAACAAATGAGCGTCTCTCCTAAACCGAAGTCTAGAAGTCAAACAGGTATGTTAGGATCGTGAAAAATGACAAATGGCTCTTGCACTTGCACTTGTGAGTCTGAGGATGCCTCGTGTTAGAGGCGAAACGCGTCGCGTATTTTCTCACACAAGTATTGGTGTAGGTGGTGGTGTGTTCGTGTCTTGCTTCTGCTTAAAAAAAAGGAGGGAGGGCGGTGCAATAACTAACCGTATGGTGCTTGTGGGATTTTTGGCGGAATTAAGCAAAGTAATTTTCACTTTTTAATGAATGTTGAAAGTAAATGCTAGTTGAGGTTCATTGAAAAAAGTGGTGCATTCTTTAAACTTCTCATACTTAGGGCCGATTCGACCCCAATTATTTATGCTTGGTATAAGTGCTAATCTTGGAATAAATCGAGAATTAATCGAGAGAATTTCTCGATTCATTCCAAGATTACCACTTATACCAAGCATAAATAGTTTGGTCGAATCGGCCCTAACTCGTATATTTGTTTTATGAAGGTACTTCCCCTCACCCAGATACCATTTTGTTTCACAAGCGGTAACTTGTAAGTTTGTTAAGTTGAAACAAGCTTTTGAGATATCTTGGCAGAGTGTCGATGGCAAACGATACAGACTATCTGGAGTACTTATTGTTTATTCAACGCCACGTTCTATTGTAAATGTTGCTTCACAGATTTTTTTAATTACTCAAAAGAAAAGTAAATTTTCAAATGTAGATGAAATACTTAACGGCCACATAAAATTTACTCCATACATACATACATACATACAAACATGACCCCACGCTTGTATCCCAGAAGGGTAGGCAGAGACAAGCGACTGCCACTCGCCACGAAATATTTAAAAAAATTACATAAAATTTACTCTGCTTAAGATACATTATGTTATCTTAGGTATATACACAACGAGACATTATAGTAATAAGCAGCATTTGACCGTTTGATTACAAAGTGTTATTATTATTATTATTTATTAGTTACTCCAACAGTATTTTCACAATTCATTTAAAAACTACTTATTCTAATGTAAAATTCAGTGTGAAACACCCTTACAGGAGTATACAACTTTCAAAAAATTGTGTGTTCAGTAAATATTGAATTAGTAAATCGATATTCTAATTAAATTAATTTCGAATTTTGATTACAATAAATTAATATTTTTGTACAGATTACAATTTTGAATAATATTAATAACATTTGTTCACATTGCTTTACATTGCTGATTTTTTATAATTGTTAAACTTAAGTGTTAAACTAAGCCTGCATTTGCATGTAAATTTTATCACATTGTTGGTACTTTAGGTATGAGGTATTATACTTTATTGCACATGAAACATTTACGAAACATGACAAACACGATACATGTACATGTTAATTTAGGTATGAGGTATTATACTTTATTGCACATGAAACATTTACGAAACATGACAAACATGAAACATGTTCATGTTAATTTAGGTATGAGGTATTATACTTTATTGCACACGAAACATTTACGAAACATGACAAACATGAAACATGTTCATGTTAATTTAGGTATGAGGTATTATACTTTATTGCACGGGAAAAATTTACGAAACATGACAAACATGAAACATGTTGATCTTAATTTAGGTATGATACTTTATTGCACACGAAACATTTACGAAACATGACAAACATGAAACATGTTCATGTTAATTTAGGTATGAGGTATTATACTTTATTGCACACGAAACATTTACGAAACATGACAAAAACGATACATGTACATGTTAATTTAGGTACAAGGTATTATACTTTATTGTACACGAAACATGAAACATGTACATGTTAATTTAGGTATGAGGTATTATACTTTATTGCACGTGAAACATTTACAAAACATGACAAACATGAAACATGTTCATGTTAATTTAGGTATGAGGTATTATACTTTATTGCACACGAAACATTTACGAAACATGACAAACATGAAACATGTTCATGTTAATTTAGGTATGATACTTTATTGCACACGAAACATTTACGAAACATGACAAACATGAAACATGTTCATGTTAATTTAGGTATGAGGTATTATACTTTATTGCACACGAAACATTTACGAAACATGACAAAAACGATACATGTACATGTTAATTTAGGTACGAGGTATTATACTTTATTGTACACGAAACATGACAAACATGAAACATGTACATGTTAATTTAGGTATGAGGTATTATACTTTATTGCACGTGAAACATTTACAAAACATGTTCATGTTAATTTAGGTATGAGGTATTATACTTTATTGCACACGAAACATTTACGAAACATGACAAACATGAAACATGTTCATGTTAATTTAGGTATGAGGTATTATACTTTATTGCACGCGAAAAATTTATGGAACATGACAAAAACGATACATGCACATGTTAATTATATTATTTTTATTGCACTAACCCGTGCTAAGGACAATTATAAAAACCTATTTAGAGGCTAAATAGGTTTTTTTATTGTACGTAATACAGAAAATATTGTAAAGAGGTTCGAAATTTCATTGATGCCGGGGAGTCGCCTATTAGCTCAGTTGGAAAGAGCGCTGGCACGGATAGCCAGAGGTCGCGGGTTCAAATCCCGGCATGGGTGGAAGTTTTAGCCCCTAAATAGGTTTTTAAAATGTACATGTTAATTTAGGTATGAGGTATTATACTTTATTGCACGTGAAACATTTACGAAATATGTATATGTTAATTTAGGTACTTCTGACACCAAATGTTACGGGCTAGGGTTCTGGATTTGGATGTAAAACGCCAATGACAACTTCTTAGGATTTATTCACGCTGGGTCTGGTCTGCAGGTCTTCACGACACGAAGTCCACACGTAGATTCCAATCGCAGGTCCAATCGAAGTCCAATAGTATCGCTGAGGTCGTAGGTTATCGCTCGTATATTATACGTTATTGCACACGAAAAATTTACGAAACATGACAATTTACGAAACATGACAAAAAAGAAACATGTATATGTTAATTTAGGTATGAGGTATTATACTTTATTGCACACGAAACATTGCGGGTATGTTTGCTTTTAGGGTATGTTTCACGGGTATGTTTGCTAAGCTGTATGCTTAGTGCATTGAAAAGAATATAATCATTGTAATGCAGTAAAGAACCCAACCCAAGTAACTCATTTTTTTCTTTTTGATGGCCAATATAAACCTTCATTGATGCATCATAGAATCTTCTCGTTCGTAACTTTATGGACTCAACCTTTTTTGAGCATCATACGGTAGCACCACATTTCGAACGCGTCCAGTTTTATTGTGCATATAAATTGTAACGGTTAACCTCAGCAGGTGAGCTGGTGAGCCGATGTCGATTGTACGTATACGGAAAATGTGACGTAACGATCCCAGACTGTTGCTAAACTCGACTCTGTTAGCTGTTCCCGCTTGCATGCATCGCGACGCGGCGAAATGTAGGAATTCGTTCAATCCGACGACGATGGTGTCGTTCCGTCGAATTTATTCGACAGCGCCAATAAAACGAATATAAAATTGACGTCGGACCAAGCCCCTACTATGGAGTTGCTGCAAAAATGAACAAATAGGTAATGTAATCTAAATAAGCTCAAGTGGAATTTTGTAATGTGTGCAGATATACCTCTTACGGTCTCCCGCTGATAGAATAAGTATAGTAAATATAGTTTTATGTTGTGCCTATATGAAAAAAAAATAAAAAAAAATGTGTAGCTTCAATCCTATACAACTCGATATAGAGTGATTTAATTTAGTTCAAATATCCGATCAGTCGGATAATTAGAGTTGTTTTTATTTCCCACCATAAACGTGTTTGCCTTCGTCAAATGTAGCACTAAATAAAAATATAAACGGCTGGGTTTAGAATTCTGCTTGTCACGTTCGTTTTTGAATGTCTATGATAGTAAGTTTTTTATTATCTGAAATGCCCAACTCAGAAAGCGGCGTCATGAAATTACATGATACTAACATATTGACCTCCAGTTTCTTGTACACCAACAATATTTAAATGTTGTGTTATCAGTTGTCAGCTATTTTAATTTGCTTTGGTTTCATCATCATCATCAGCCCGGTAAACCCCACTGCTGGGTATAGGCCTCTTCATTTCCACGCCAGCCAGCACGGTCTCGCGCTAGTTTCATCCACTGTTTGCCGGCCACTTTACTTAGGTCATCTGACCATCTGGCTGCTGGTCTGCCCACCGACCGTTCCCCCTCCCACGGCCGCCATTCTGTCACAGCCTTCGTCCATCTGCCAATATTCCGCCTGGCCATTCCGCCTGGTTCCGCCTGACTATTACGCTGTTTGCTTTGGTTTGCAGTCTGGCAAACTGCCAGCTGCTAACAGTGGATTAAGAGGCTGTTAGAGTACGAGAAACAGGGGGTTAGTCTCGTTTTGTAACAGAGTAAGCCCCGCTGTATCGCGGGCTCTCACTCGGTGCTTGCGTAACGCTGCGTTGCCTCGTAAAGCGTAAACGTAGTCTTGAAAGATCCGATCAATTGGATAACTAGAGATTATTTTGGTTCCCACTATGAACGAAAATACGTCCATGGTGGCAAATACTTCGAATGTAGGACTAAATAAAATTATTAACGGCCGGGATTCTGTCTGTCACTTTCGTATTTCAATACCTACCGTAGTTAAGTATTCATTTTCTGACTTACCCAATAATATGTAAATGTTGTGTTCACAGTCGTCAGCTGCTTTTGTTTTGAGCTGCACTATGGCAAACTGCCAGCTGCTATCGTCGTCGTCGTCAGGCTATACTAGTCCACTGCTGGACATAGCCCTCCCCTATAGAGCGCCACGTTGTGCTATCATAAGGGGTAATGCCTATAATCCCCACGCTGGGCATGCGGGTTGGGGATCGCAGTTCGGTGGAATTGTACTGCTGGGGGCGCTGCTGCCCAACCCCCGGTTTGTGTCCCTTAGTCGCCTTTTACGACACCCGCGGGAAGAATTGGGTTGGTGCTATTCTCTAGGCCGACACCACACAGCTTACGAGAAAGAGGGGGTTAGTCTAGTATTGTAACAGAGTAAGCCCCGCTGTATCGCGGGCTCTCACTCGGTGCTTGCGTAACGCTGCGTTGCCTCGTAAAGCGTAGCGAGCCGAGTGTGTTAGGGCCACTAAAAGGTTAATCTTCGATTTGCGGATGAATTGAAACGTGACGGCAACGCCGTCGCTTTGCGCGAAACAGGAATAGGTTCCCTGCCCCTGGGAATAAATTTTTCACGGCCCTACGGAGAGAAAATATTTTTGACCTATACTTTTAAAATGAGTACTTTCATCTCCTTTAGATGAAAGTATTTAAGGAAAGGATGGTTTTTTAAAATATGATCGATGAACATTGGAGAAAGAAAACAGGACCCGCTAAACTCAACAATTCAATTATATTCTTTTTTTTAATGCACTACCCGTGGTATAGACAATTTTAAAAACGTATTTAGAGGCTGCAAGTGATGCAAATTAATTCAGCCAGATGTTGTTGCCTGTGCGCAATACAGAGTATTGTTAAGAGGTTCGAAATTTCACTAATGCCAGTAAGACGCCCATTAGCTTAGTTGGGAACGGGTAGCTAGAGATCGCGGGTTCCAGTCCCGGCATGGGTGGAATTTGAAAAGAAATTGAATTGTTGAAAACCTATTTAGAGGTTTTCAACAATACAATTTCTTTTTTTTGTTCCCTCTTCGGTTTTTTTGATATTTGGTGTTTAACTTCTAAATAATGCAAATTGTCTCATATCAGTAAATTTAAATCTACTTTACCTCAACATTTTACGTACAAAATAACGGTTATGATAAAAAAAAACCCTTCTATAAGTATCTACAAAATTAGATGCGGATGGCAAAGAATCGTGAGAGATGGCATTTGGGGGAAAGGATTATACCGAGCAGCGCTCGCTCGTAGCGCGAAGCGCTCGTGGCCTAGTGGAACCGAGTGATTGGAATCAATCACTTGAGTTAAGCAACAACAGGTGCGGTCAGGCACTGGATGGGTGACCGTCGCGTGACTACCGCTAGTGGCATTTTTTCCGAGCGCTTCCGTGCTTCGCAAACACGTTACGCCGTTGGTGCCGGCTGTCATGTAATGTCAGTCGTTAAGCCATGTCGGAGGTCTTATAGATGGCTCGATAACTTCTGACGGTACGGCCCGCCACTGTCTTACAATCCTCCACGAACCCGGACTTGGCCCCCGTGGTGGAGTATGGCCTAACCTTCCTGCGATACAGGAAGTGATTCATGCCCCAACAGTTGCAGCATAATTATAAAGGGTTGATATAATATCATCATTATACCTAGCAATGGGTAACGGTGGGGAGATGATGATAAGTAAATGTATGTTTTGTAACGATACTTTTTCATAATAGCTGGCTGGCACAGCCGTCCAGTCAAGTTTGAATTATTTTAAAGAAAACCATTACGTTTTGTTTAGGTGTCAGTCGAGTTGACCCGCAGCTAGGCTAGGGTTTCAAGTTTCAATGATAAAGTATTATCACACTAATATTCTATAGACGAAAGATTGTAAGTGTCTATGTTTGTTACTTCTTCGCGTCTTAACGGCTGGGGCGATTTTAATAAAATTTGGTATGGAGTTACCTGACACTACGGATAAATACGTAAGTTACGTCTTGCTGCGGGAAAATATTTTATTCCCATTGGAAAATCGATGAACCGTAGGTAGCACCACGGGGCACAGCTAGTATAATCAGAATTTTAATAAGCAGATAGTTACAGTATTTAATCAGTAATCGTTAACGATTACGTTGTATAACATCTATCCTCTGACTTCTGTTTTAATGATTGTAATGACTGAAGAGCCCTATTGAACTCTACAGTTGTCAGCTATGAGACTATAAAAAAATATGTAGGTTTTTAAATGAAAGTTATCAATTAAAAATGAATGTCCACTCCGTTCTGGAGATTTCTCCAGAACAAAGAAACTCACAACAAGTTCCAAAAGTGCAGATAAGAATTATACTGCGCAGTTAAATTGTAATGATTTAAAAATAAAAACCAGTGTATTATTCACAGACACAAGTTTATTGCTGCCATTGTGGTAGTTGCATAAATGATGCATATTTTTGGCGCCGAATATCGCAACGGAGCGGTGTGTGCTTTTTATCGGCCGTAAAATAACACAAATAAAGGGAGACAAAAAAACGATGAAACAATCGACCCATTGTTCAGAATATTATATGAAATTGAAAAATTCGAATTTCACAAGCGACAGGCTTCCACCCGAAGCCGTATTTACATTATGTCACACAGCATTTGGCCTGCCCGGAATGTATAAGACTGACCTAACACGTCCAGTCTGGCGTCAGTCAATTCCATCAGTCTGGTTAGACTAGTAGGTTAGTAGGCAGACCACCGACACAATCGTCAGACGAGACATTGTGAGGGTTGCGGGTGAGAGATGGATTAGATTGGCACAGGACCGTGAGGAATGGCGCAGTAAAAAGGAGGCCTATGCCCAGCAGTGGGTTGATGTGGGCTGATTATAGATAGATAGATAGGTCAGACTGACGGCAGAATTCTACATCGGACTTCCAGACAAGACTGACGGATATTCAAATATTTTGACGCTTATCAGTCTGGCATCAACCAGAGCTTGATCAAGTAACGGACTGAACTGACACCAGACTGAACGTGTAAACTATGGCCAGCCACATACAGTCAGAAATTCA
This sequence comes from Yponomeuta sedellus, assembly GCA_934045075.1. Lineage (NCBI taxonomy): Eukaryota > Metazoa > Arthropoda > Insecta > Lepidoptera > Yponomeutidae > Yponomeuta > Yponomeuta sedellus. Next base: position 6,204,464 of record OW203722.1, on the reverse strand, counting down.
GTTCGGGATGCCAAAAATACATCACGCACATACGTTTATCTTGATTCGGTAGCAACGCTCAGTTGAGAGACTCTATAGGTATTGAGTTCAGACAGTTTTTTCAGCGAATATGGACGATGCTTTTTGTTTGTGATTGCATAGTTGCTGTATCTTGCTAAAAAGAGGAAAATACGTAATGATAAAGGGCGGTTTTTCTCCCTACAGGATTTTGAAGGCACAGGCTATCACGCGGAATTCAGAATCGGGATTATTTTAACGGAAAACTACTGTGCGTAGATCTATAGGTTTGTTTAAATTTACGGTGTTCGAAATTCCAAATCGATTTTGGGAAACGGAACGTCGACTGCATGTAGGGATACGTAAGGGATACTGCACTGGTAAGATCCCAAGGCACATTCCGAAGGCACAGGCTACCACTGCGCATTTCTGAATCGAGAAATATTTGAATTGAAAACTACTGCGTGTATGTGGTAAGTAGGTAGCTATAGGTTTGTTCGTAAGAATTTACTGCGTTCCAAATCAATGAAGGATTAGCAATAATATAATAAAAACGCTACCTACATACTCTGTTAATCTGCCTGGTGGTTTAGCGGCTAACGCGCTTGACTTCTGAAACAGAGGTCGTGGATTCAATTCCCACTGAAGACTGCGGTACTGAGTTAGTACAAATGGCCTCAGTCTGGGTGTATTTCCATGTTTGTAATATCCTTGCCTGCTTGCCATAGTAGAATGTATCCTAGTTTGGGACCAGGTCACGTGATTGTGTTATGTGGAAGTTATTATTATTACCTTTTAGTTCTATCCAAATTATGGTTGTCTCTAAGATATCTCCTATAGCGATAAGACCGCCAAATATGTACATAAAACTAAGATAATGTAAGTAAGCATTTTGATGTATTTTACTTTCTGGTTTGTATAATAAAGAGTTGTAATCTAATCAGTCTTTATTCCTAGCATAAAACATGCCGATACTGAATAAAAAATCGTTCACAATATAACAAATTAATGGTCTGTCGTGAACAATATCCAGATTATTGTTAGCGAATGCGAAGCGACGCCACTAAAATGATAAAGTAGTTTTCGGTAGTAATTGAATGCTTATATTATTAAACGTTAAACAATCAGCTTGAAACGTGAATAAATGGCGTAGAATTCATACTGCGATCTAGAAAGCTGCATAGATTGTACAGTAGTTTCTCAATGGACTATGATGTGATGATGGTTGGGCTTTTTGCATCTACGTAATGAGATGATTTACAGCGTCCAGTGGTATCCTCACTCACAGGGTGAAGGAACCACGCCGACGCTGTAGTGCCTGGGACATGGTTTTATAGATGGTGTAGGCTTGCCCATCCTGATAACTTAGTCAGCCTAGCCCACAGGAAAGACTAGTCAATACGTGCGGAGCCAACCAAGCCGCGGGTTTCCTCACGATGTTTTCCTTCACCGTTAGCGTGTGGTATTGCGACTACAAATTCGCAAATGTACGTAACTTTGAAATTAAACAAAGTCATTGGTGCATGCCCGCACTCGGGATCGAACCTGGGGCTCTCGCTTGCCAGTCCATGGTTCTACCCACTGACTACCACCGCTCTGTATTATTATGTATGTATGAAATAGCCAGTTAGACAGATATTCTAATACAATAAATACCGACGTTCTTAGGAAAGAAATTAAACTTAAATTAAACTCGGTATACGTGTATGTATTTTTTTGCTGGCAGATCTTCTAACTCTAAAGTTTTCCTTAAATTATGAATTTTTATGTTGTTAAAATAGCCACTTAGACAGTTATTCAAATAAAATAGATACGCGTCAAAGATTGAAAAGTTAGTAAATCAAATTAAAATTAAACTCGGTGTATGTATTTTTAAACTACTGAAATAGCCAGTTAGATAGATAGTCAAAGTCTAAAGTTTTCAATAAAATAATACGGTATATGTATTTTTTATCTTGCTAAAATACCCAGTTTAACAGTTATTCTAATAGAATAGATATGCTTTTCAAAAAGAAAAGTTGTTTTTTCAAATAAAACTAAACTCTCGGTATAGGTATGTATCTTTTATCTTGCTAAAATAGCCAGTTAGACATACACTCTAAGTCTAAAGTTTTCATTAAAATAATACATGCACTTTTACCCTCCTTGCGATGTTTTCCCAGCTTCATTATTTAGTTTAAGCTTTATTGTTTCGCCAAAGTACGTAGCGGCGAGGCCGATGGACTTTCATATTGTAGTAAAAAAACAAATGGCATCAGTATTAACTCGTAGCTACGTTGTTTTGGCTTGAGCTAAAAAGTAATTTAAATGAAACAGTCACTTAGAAAATAAGTTTAACTTTAATCAACCGCTGGTTTTCGAGAAAATAGTTTTGAATTATTTACTAGCACCATTACTTATTCTAAGCAATAGTTTTTTTTCCGAGCGCTACCGTGCTTCGCAAGGCTTGATAAGCCTTCGGTGCCGGCTGTCATGTTACGGCCTTCTGGGCGGTTTGATAACTTCAGACAGTAAGGCCCGTCGCTTACAATCCTCCACCAATTCTGACTTGGATGGGTGCCAAGCCGGAGTATGGCCTCCGCCTAACCTTCCTGCGATACAGAAAGAGACCTGGGCCCCGATTCTACTCAACAACATTACAGTTCTCAAGGAGTTCATCGGTAGTCCAATTACAAGGTTTTACGCTAGCGGTATTCCACTAAGCACAAATGTTCCATCTAACGACCAATGAACGACATGACAGGTACCGTAGAGCTACATGGAGCCACTTTCGTATGCTCTTACAAAATTACAGTTCCTTGGTAACAGTCTGGCTGTCAAATCCGTATGCTACTCCTTATTTGACGTTTCATTGAGCTATATAACTGCATGACAGCTACCTGACAGCTGCAATATTAGTATCTTTGAACAACAGTAGCTTTTTCGGTATGATTGCTCACTGGCAGTTGTGACGAAGAAGGCTAAAAAGTATTTTTTTAATAAAATTTATACTTCTTCACTCGGTTTATGATAGCGATTATCACAAATAGTCAACAGGGCGAAGCGCAGAGTACAAGAGCGCCGAAATAGACGTCGGTTTCACGCGTTTCGGCAATCGTTCCAACAATCAGAGTTCACAAAAACCTTCCGTGTTTCCAAACATGGGTTGAGGCATTTGGCGGACTAATTAATCCCATTGATACCCCAGGAGCAGAGGCAAGTCGGGATATCCCCTATAAAAGGTATGTTACATGAGTTCAATATAAATAGTTTGAGGTGGTCGTCTCTTGGATTACTTTTTAGTAAGTTAGGTATAATCTTTCTTCTACGGACATTCATCGCCGTCTTTTCTTGTGACAGGCTTATATCAGGCCCTAGTAGGGCCAACTTTACCCACCAACCGCAGTGTCCTTCACAGTGTCAAGGTATTAGAATAAAAACATAATACTTAGGTACTTACCTACTAGATTTCTGTGGTATGCAAAAGACCTATTTTGTAATTATGTACCTAATTTCGGGACAGATAAGTAAAAAATGTGTAACTTGACACTGAAACATGTGAGTGGCACTGTTAGTTAGTTAGACCTGAGATTTCCGCACTTAGTCTCATAGTTGGGCCATTGTACGTAGCAAGCGCTGAGGTACGTTAACACTTCAGACACTAGAGTTTCCTTACGATGTTTTCCTTCACCGTCGGCGAGTAGTATTGCTAGGTACTATAATTTCACAAATGTACATAACTTAGAAAACAAAGTCATTGGTACATGCCGGGGTTTGAACCCACGAACTCCCGATTGAGAGGCCGGCGTTCTACACCGCTCCGCTACCACCGCCCTGAGTGGCACTGTACCACACATCATTGTATTGTTAAAAAAAATTACCTACTGGAGTAAAGAGAAGTGCATCTCATCAAATCAAAGTTATACAAGCTCAAGCATAAACGTAGAAAAGTTACTAAATAACTTGAATTCACTTTCAATTATTGTTTTCTTATTCTAGACAATTCGAAATTAATGGACTGCGGGGCTTTATTGATGCCATGGCATGCATCCTTCGTGCAGCACTCCGTGAAGAGCGGTTTCTCAATAGAAAGGGGTACCACTCCCCACATGTTGGATTTGTAAGTACCTAAGTATTGGCTAGTTTCCATGTAGCTATATAAAACACAACAATCCATGTACAGTCTATTTATTCTTACTTGTCCAATTTAGTAAACAAGATTCTACCCGTAAACTGTAACTTTTTAGTCCAAAACTGCCATATTTCCATAAATTAAGTAACTTGGAACACTCTTTTAGATAACACGCTGCCAATTTTATAAACATAGTTCATGAATTTGCGAGAAAATGTCTAGTAAGGTTAGAATCTTGTTTACTAAATTGGACAAGTAAGAATAAATAGACTGTAATGGTATATTGCCTGTTTTAGATTTGAACATTATGTGTATGCATGCCAGGACACCGTACTCTACTCATAATGCCAATCTATGGCAAAGCCACACACTCGGCCTCCACTTACATTTGAGAGAAGACTGAGAAGTGGAGTAATTCACAGATTTGGGTAAGGTTTGATAATTATTGTAAAAAGCACATATTTAAAAAACAAGTTTTATTGGTTACAACCTCACTCAAATATAAAAAAAATAGAAGTAACAATACAAAATTATTTCACATAAGTACCTAAATTGTTTAAAATTAAAAAAAGGAAGTGGCTTTCAATCAAATCAAAAGATTTATTTCAAAGTAACACCAAAACTGCAAATGAGTGTGACCCTGCTCTGACTAGCTACTGTCAGTTTCGAAACCTCTGAACAAATCCCTACTAGAATTCTTCAATTTTCAGAATTTGGAAGCTGACGCCGAGAACGTCTTGTGTGCAGAGTGTTGAGCGCAGACGCCGGGACTTATTCGAGGGTGTGGCACTGTAGCAAGTTCTTGTGGAGAGGCTGTGGAGAAAGAAATGTGACTTAAGGTGCAAATCATAGTTTATTATAACAACCAAAAAAGATTCTTCTTAAAATTGTGTTTATCACATGTTTTCTCAGTGTTGTAAATAAATATTTTATTATTCAAAATAATTTTATATTATTATCAATAACTTGGATTCCTGACTTCTAACAATATTTGATTACAAGGCATGAATTTCATGACATTATCTATGTAGCATTATTGCTATGGTACACATAATTATAGCAATAAGGCTATGTATGGTATTGTTTGACCACTATTATTATTATACTTTAAAACATAAATAATAAATTTAAGAAAATACATGTACAAAGGCGAGCTTATCTCTGTGAGAGATTTCTTCCAACAAACCTTGGGGATTCGGAGTGGAGATGTGAAACAGGTCTATGCATGTGCACAACATACACTACACACTTACACAGATAACAAAATCCTATCAAGATAAATATCTACCCAATAAATATATAAATTATATTAATAAATTCTAATAAGTAAATGAATAAACTACATAAACCATCAAAGAAATATAAATACATACATATACAATACATAAGTAATAACCTACTAACATAAATACCTAATAAATAACTACATAGCTTCTATATATTGTCGATGTCCCAGTGGCTAACTATGAAAACAGAGGTCATCAGTTCGATTCCCATTGGGGCTCGCTATGTATTTATAGAATTGAGAATTTCGCTAAGTCAAAACTCAACTGTAGTGCTGTCTCTAAGAATTTCTCAGCAAAGTATTTACTGAGTGTATTTCTCAATTCAGGAACCAGCCTTTAGACACATACATGGCCTCAACATAACATAATACTCACTTCTGGATCCCAGACAGGTAAGCATGTAAACAAATTTTGTTTATAAATGCAGATTGTTTCGTAGCAATCTTGGCTCTTTGCCTCCACAAGCGTGAGCCTTCCATTGGGAGTGGAAGTCAATGACCCAATCAGTGGAGACCCCTGCCATGCTGAAGATGAAGACGGTTCTCTGAAAGAAGTTATATTTGTGACTATAATACACACATTTTAAAGAAGGATTTCTTTATCCAATGTTTATCCAATGAAGTGATCACACCTGGAACTTATATGAGTTCTAACAGTTAATAGGATTGTGATATTTAGCTTCGTAAATAAGCACGAAAATTACTACATTGTGGTACTAGTACCCTTTGTCTACATTCATATTGTTTGCAGTGGCTGGATGAGGATGGCGGAGGACCTATGCCTCGCAGTGAACGAGAACGGGCTGGATGATTGATGTCCACAGCAAAGAAACAGTGGCTATGATTATTACATAGATATATAGAAAATTCTTTATTGCACACCAGTAATTTACAGAGATAAATAGTGATACAAATTTTCCAGTACCATGCTGGAATCCAACGGGGTGTTATAAGGATAAGGACCACATCAATGTTTCTTTTACACTCACCAAAGCCTGCATACAAAGAAGTCTCGATGACACGACTTTCATTCGTTCGGTATTGGCTTCGTTCCTTACGTTTCATGCCGATTTCGATGCTCAATTAATACACAAACACTTCATTTTCACTTTGTACACTAATGAGAGGTTTGAAGAAGAGTTTAATAACTGAAACTTTATTTTAACCGACGTATGTCACAAATTAGAAATCGTCGTAGGTACGAATTACGATAAGTCTACTTCACACAGACTAAATTTGTCAAACTAATAGTGTTGCCAGTCTGTGCTTACCATTTAGTACGCCGGTATGCTTGAAAAGGTATACGGTTTGGAGTTAAAAGTTATACGATACGATATTTTATATAAATGAAATAATATTAATATTACTTACTTCGGAGTTGGAATTATTGTAGCTCGATTGTAAATAAGCTAAGATAATAGTTTATTTTTCTGTCCACAAATTACATTCGTATTCAAAATAACATTGGATAAATAATACAATACAACAGAATGCACTATTTGTGGAAAGACTGGAGCCTAAACTAGATCAAAAGATTTGTATCTTAGGTTTCCAGGCCTCCCGGTCTACAAAAGAACGGTATTATATTCGACGCATCATCAGCATAAGGTGTTAAGTATACAAAAGTTAGTATAAAAAATGACAGATGTTTGCAAAACTTATATAATAAAATGTACGTGTATATAACTGTGTGTGCATGTGTGTGTCTGCTCAGCCCTACGACCGGAGTCTTGGATTCGGGTTTCAACCACTGAGCAGAGGGTGTGTGAAAAGGTAGGATGAGTGTATATTTGTGCATTATGGCAGTGATGTGTGTTAAAAGTTTGTACTAGGAAGTCTAACGGAAGGTGAGAAGTAAAATGAGCTATTATCACATCAATTTCAAAAATGTTCGATCATAAGAAAGAGTGTTTAAGTATGCTGTTAATTTATGTTTCAGTTCATATTTGGTAAGATCAAATATATTTAATCAAATATTTCGCCCAAACTTCGGTCAAGTGAGTGTCGGGCCACGCGCATCATAGGATTCCGTAGAACTACTTGCGCCTCCTTATTACAAATCTTAAAAGTTTATTTAAATTTCAATAGAATTAGTACGAAATCTTCCTTTTTTTACGTTTGTAGACTATATTATAGACTAGTTACTAGTTTGTAGACTTACTCGGTATCTTGTAAAGCCTATGTAGTATATTCCGGTTACTTTAGGACCGTACACACCATACATTTTGAACCTACATGAAATGCTGAAATATCTAATTTACACAGTGTGGAATTGGCCGTCTTATCGCTGAGAGCTATCTCTTCCAGACAGCCTTAAGATGAATAGGATTAAAAAATAAGGAGAGTAGGTAGACTCTGCTGCGTATTTTGTACAGAAGTCGGATTTTATTTTAATATTTTGTATAGAATCAGGCGTTACTTTGCGGAAATCCATAATAGTGTCTTCCCACTTTTTTCCCACTTTTTCTTGAAAGTGGGAGGGAGGGCGGTGCATTAGCTAACCGCATGGTGCTTGTGGGATTTTTGGCGGAATTCAGCAAAGTAATTTTAACTTTTTAATGCTTTTAATATTTAATTTTTTTTAAACAGACAATGTGGCTTTAATAACTATTGCATGTAGTATATTTTTTACTAAGGGAATAATAACCACGACAGTAAATTGTGTATTTTGACTTATATTCTGGTTTAATAAGTGCAACGGTACCTTACACTTATAGGTGTTATTGGTCTATTCTACATCTGGCTCTTGATTTTTCTTGGGTTTGCTACCCTAGGAAACTACATATTTCAACTTAAATTCCGGATTTCTAGGTTCAACGTCGTAACAATGTCGAACAGACACAGAGAATGTCAATGAATACTGAATGAAAGTATTTGATGAACAAAGTGTTTCTTACATCAAAACATAACTTAATTTTATTGCCTTAAAATTTGAAGTTCTCAATTTCCATCTCAGAGTCTTCATTAGAACATTACCAGATTACCCTGGGACAAATTTTACGCTATATTTTCTGAAACATAATAAGCATTATTACTAATGGATGGGCCTCATTACGCCTTTTCTTCATATCTGAAAGTCTTCATTAGATCTTCACCAAATTAAAATGAAACTAATGGGATGATATACCCAGTCGAACAAAATAAAATTTATCCAAATCGGTTAATATTTGACGAGGATATGCGAAAAAATAGTAAAAAAAAAGGAATATATCGTCGGCGTCAGTGCAGGACCTTCTAAATGCAAAAAAGTATTTTGTACAGTAGAGGATAAAAACTTTCTTAAAAGCGATGCGAACAATTTAATACAACTTTTTTCACATTATTCGTTTATTTATTTTATAGCCATGTTATAAATAAAGATTTGAGCTGCAAAAGCAAATTAAAGAATTCAATAATTCACTTACATGGAAATGCAGTAACTAAATTGATAGAATTTATGTAAATACAAGGTAATGTGTTACTCATAGAAATAAAACAATATTTTTTTAAGTAATTTTATTATTAATGAAAGAATATGAACACAATTAACTTCAATATAATTTAAGTAACTTTTTTAATTACGATGGGGTAGAGACTCGTAATATGGCCAACAATCCCTGGGGATCACATTTTTAATCTCTTGTAAATCTTTAAACTTCCTCTCAGTAACTGACAAAGGAGCAGAATGTAATTTTGGAAATTCAGCGTGAGCAAGGTCTATATTTTTTGGTCTTTGTGGTAACAGACGGTATTCTTCATCGAATTGCAGTTTGTAAGATATGCCCTTACTGGTGTATTTTATAGCTTTGAGTTGAACAACCACAGGATCTCCAACACTTCGACCAGGGCGTATCGATGTATGCTTTAACAGGGATTTGTATCCATAATCACGAAAGAAATCAAAAGTTGGCACGAAAACCTCATACGGATTTCGTTTTCTTGCTTCCTGAGAAATACGGTGATAATCACTGGGCAAATAGATGTCACGATTTTTTAACGCACTTTCAATAGTACTATGGACGGAGTCGCACTCCATTTGAGTGTGTCCTTTGGTAAGGTACTTTTGAATTATTTCAACATCATATTTTTCGGCAAGACTTAATAGTGCATTGGACATTATTGCATTTCGGTTCTGGGCTGTACAACCATCAGAGTATATTATAATAGGGCGATTATCACCTTTTCCCAGAAAATTGGATTCCAAGTAATGAACCAAAAAAGTAGCAAAAGTTGATGCTGAGCCGTCACTAACAGTTTCATCGAACCAGTTACATGTTGCATCACTTGTGGCAAGATTGTAGATTGTAAAATTGTGGTTACATAGTTTAGTCCGATAGTAAAGAGCATTGGCTTTCGTCATCGGAGACAATTTAACAGCTTGGACATCCATGGTTAAGACATGGCATTCACCCTCCAAAGCCCTGATTTTATCTTTACTTTTTTTGTCTCTTGCTTTCTTCTTTTCAGCTTGATGAACCTCGTACTCATTTTCTGGTAAATGTCCGTTAGTATAGGCCAGACACACGTCACATTGGTCTTTACGAGGCTTGAACAAAGAAACATTCATTTCTGAAAGTACATCTTTCATTTTGTTAATGGTTAGGGCATCTATGCCTTCTTTTTCACAACTAGACTTATAAACATTGTAAAGCGATTGATAAGTAGTAAACGTCTGTTCCAAGTACAATTTTTTTGTTGATTTTCGACAGTAATGGCTGGGTAATTTATTGAGAAGATTAACGAATTTTTTTAGAAACTCAAGCTTATCAGTGTTCTTGTTTTCTCTAGGGGCTCTGGAGGCCACAGCTGTTGAATGTTGTTCTATAACACCATGCTGGCTTTTTGCCGACCAATCTGCAACTGACCACTGACCCAGTCCAGTTGTGTTTAAGTACATGGTTTTACAAACAACTAATAAATTATTCCTTATTTGCAAATGGTAAGCTAAAGAATGACTACGTCTGCTATTTCCTTCAGTAGTCTTACGTTTAGCTTCACGGTTGAAGACGGTGTTAGACACGAAAACTTTTCTTTGATCCCAGTTCATTTTAGACCATAGATTTGTAAATATTTCCTGTCGATCTGCTTCGGTTATCTCATAACATTTCTTCGTCGAATTTGTGACTTTAGTGTCTTTTTTGCTGCAATTACATCTGGGTAATAATTTTCTTTCGCTTCTTTCTGTATCATTAAATGTATTTTTTTGCCCTCTTGGTTTACGAAACCCCACATATTTCTGGCCTTCCATTCTTTTCTTCTTATTAAGGACTCTTTGATTTTCTTTAGAGCGCTTTCTTTTTGTGGGGTTCTCGGTCAGCCAGGTGGGACAATTCCCACTTATACTAGGTTCATTGTCAGTGTCATTTGTAGCAACACAATTTTCATTTGCTTCTTGGGTTGGTGCCACAGAAGGGGGTATTTCGATATTGATGGGTCCTTGTTTCTCTTCTGAAGCATTTTTTTCCCTTGGTTCTATTTTTTCAAAGCTATCGTTTATATTATCTAGTAAAATTGTAGGTTCTTCGGTTACTTTTGTATTATTATTTAGTATTTCCTGACTTGTAGTTGTATGGCTTGTTAATTTTACATTGTCATTGAGATTATTCACTGTAGATACACAACATTCTAAAATAATTGTTTGTTCAAATGTTGGTGATTCAACAAAAGGATTCTCTATTGCGGTTTGTTTATTTCCTTCTGGAACAGGCACTAATTCTGTTAAATTGTGAGTTGATATCTCTTCTAATGTATCAAAACTATCGCCAATCAATTCTGGTAACACAAAAGGTTCTTCATTAACGTGTACTTCAGTTAAATTAACATTGTTATTATCATTATTTATCACAGGCAACAACTCATCAAAAGGCTGAATGTCGGACAAAAATTCTTCAACAGGAGACAAAGTATTCTGCTTATTAGTTTTAAAAGTTATTGACGTAATCGTATTACTCTCATTCATGGTATTTTCTTTTAATAACACCTTTCTCTGTTGGTGACAGTTTTGGTTAATTTGTGAATCACATTGAAGAGCCATCAGTAGAATCTTTTTATTTCTTTTATTTTTCGAAGTCAACATCGTGTTTGTGACTGTGGACGAAAGAAATGATGTTGTATTAGTAAAAGTATTAAATCAGTGTATTAACTACGTTGTTGCTGTTCATTTATAAATAAGATTCGTTCCTAGATATAGTGAGTAACTCAAACAAAACCAATTTAGGTATAACAACCGAAAAGCAAAAAAGTAAGAACAACTTGAACATACTTTTCATAAAATTCAGCTGTATGATTACTATATTATATACATTAAGTTTTAAAGGTCTATTTTTTGTTTTAAAATAACAACATTTACGTAAGTAGAATCTAGTGTTTCTTTTGAAATTTAACGCAATAACTTCTAACTTTTAAGACTTTTTTAAAATACCTAATGCATTACCTTCTAAGTACACCGCAAAACCAAACTAAAATACACTATTTATTTGTTCATACCAATTTTCGTAAATCATAGGCGTTTCAAACAGTCACAATGTTATATTATGTCATCAATATAATAACTTATTAAATATATTACTTACATGTCCTTTTTTATGCTGGAACTATAATAAAAACAAAACTTCACACTCTTCTAACTAACGAATTGTTTTAAACTGCAGTTACAAGGTGCTGCACTAATAATTTTGAATTGTCATTTAGAAGGTACTAGATTGTACTGCTTTACCGATCAAGCGTGCTTACAACCTAGTTTATCGTTTTATCACTAGATGGCGGGATACTTAATTTAATCATTTTGACGAAAAAAATGTTTTCACCAAAACATGTAGTTAAAAGGTCCTGCACTGATGCCGACGATATGCATCGAACTGATAACCTCCTCCTTTTTTGAAGTCGGTTAAAAATACTTTATTTTATTTATTTAGAACTAAACACGACTTGTGCTATGCTTACTGTATGTCGTATGTTAGATATTGATATTAATGAAAAAGTCTTGCTTGAAACGTTGCGTTAGATACTTTCGGAAACAAACCATTTTTTTGTCTAAAAATATTCGAAAATGGAGTAGTTTGTACCTAAAGCTACAGTGAGGGCGGTCGCACAAAAAAGTTACTGGCGAAAGCCAAATAGTACGGTTTTTGTATTAAAATTTACAATCTGGCAACATACTTAACAATTGATGGTCAAGTGATACTGTACAGATTAGTTTGCTTGTTTTTTACGCTTGGATTTGGATAACTTCACAAACAGCCATTTCTAACAAATAAATACAATTTTTATAGCTTTGTTGTGATTAAAACCCTCTAAAGATTGCGAAGTTATAAAAAACTGAAATATAAGTAATTTATTGCAGATACAATCCTTACAAGCAACGTTTTTGTGCTGCGAATATTAAGGTAGAATTTCCAGTTCACGAAGTGGCAATACCGGTTGACCGACCGAGTAGCACAATGAAACTGCATGAGTATGACAAGAGCATGACAAGGTTCATACAGCGACAGAGCCAGAGTAATGCATGAAAAAGGTAGTGGAATACGGTTGTTGTAATGTCATGCGTTGGCATTACTCTTGTCATGCCATTGCTCGAACATTGTTTGTCATTTAAGAGAATCGACGCCCTGTGCCTCAGCAGTGGGGCCATACAAGGGTTGATATCGAATCACTCTATTAAACAGCTATGGACTTTATTGACTCGCCTATACACGTAGATTATATCAAACGGGTCTAATCACGATTATTTATTAGGCAAAACGTAATTACTAATTATAATAAATAATCGCGATTAGACCAGTAAAATATATAACTATGTAAGAGTTTTGCAAGCCTACACCATCTATAAAACCATGTCTACAGCGTCGGAGTGGTCCCTTCACCCATCTAGTGTGAGTGAAGATACCACTGGACGCTGTATAAATCATCTCATTAAGTAGATGCAAAAAGGCCAATATTATTATTATTACGTATGAGTACTGCGATTCATTAATAAATACTACACATATAGATGGCTTACCTACCTATAATTATGCCAGATCCCATCCAAATTCCCTCATCTATCGCGTGATCAAGCAAACATTCTCACTTATAATATTAAATCGACTCAAGCAAACATGGGAACCCCTGTCGCTAAGCCCGTAAATTCAGAAGCAAATATACTTACACGCGCTTAATACACCAACTATACCTGTAGCATTGGATGTTGTTACCGAGTTCAGGGTTGTTCCCTTTGTTTGGCACCTGACAAAAGACGCGCCTTTTCTAAGGGACCGTAACGTGTGTGTTATGTAAATTACTAACTAGAGCTCTGTCTTGAATGTTATCGTGTTACGTTCTGCTTAATCCTGTTGTTCGCGCGCAGACAATCGCGAGGCAACAATTTTACTGTATTTAATGCTCTTTATTTTTCAACCTTATCAGCCGGTTTCGCTAGACTGAAGCCATTTTTGTTTCGAAGCTACTCGCCATTGTGAAGCGCGGGTAACTGCACTGGTTTTGATATTATATTGTGTAAACTCACGCCTGTATTCGAAGGTGTAGATACAGTCCAGGGTTTCTTACTTACCACGTTGCTGACAGTCAGCTTGGGTAAGTGCACTGATACTGATGTTACATTACATAAACTCACGCTTTTGTTCGAAAAGGTAGACACAGTCCAGGGTTTCTTACTTACCATGATCCTGGCAATCAGCTCGGGTAACTAACTGCATTGATTTGGTTATTATATTGCATAATCTCATTCCTGTATACAGTAGGGGTGGTCACAGACCAGAGATTGCCACTTACCACGACCCTGACAGACCTCGTTCGCTTCATCAATATGCATCTGTCGTTAGTTTTTTTTATAATACATCTATACTGACTAGATTTTATAAAAAGCAAAGTTGTAAATTTAAGAATATAGATAGATATAGAAAACACTTTATTGCACAACCAGAAAAAAGAATACAACCATGATTTTCTTAAATGTATGTTATACAATATAATAATGTATTTACATGATTAATTATTCATTATATACTGACATTTTTCCCCTTGCTTAAGGCTGAGTGTTAATAGACTTAACTAGGTGTTAATAGACTGATATTTGAGCAAAAAAGTATAGACACCAAAGTAAACTACTGTATACCTAGATACTTAAAAATTTACAAGGATTCAATAAAAAAAATTGGTTACAAAATGACAAAAACTTTCAGCGTTCATATGGCATGGAGCGAGTTCAAATAGAAACCGATATTATGTTGTTTGAGATCTTTTTAGGATATTGGAAACATATTGTGGAGGAATTTTAAATTCGTTCCGTAAAAGAAAACTTAAAAGTTTTGATGAGGTTTCTTGGAAAAAATGATTAGTTTACAATACTGAATTCTTTTCTGCGAAAGTATGTCATAGTTCCTTTGAGAAAGTATGTAAAAATACGTGGTTCTTGAAAAAGGTGTTAGTCTTTTAACTTCCGGCAGAAGTACGTCCTTATAAGTTTACAATTTGTTTTTTTAGGTGGAGAGGACTCCTCGTCAAGAAGATATCTGAATCTAGTGTATTTAAACAGGTTGTACGGAAATAAGGCTTCACTTCTTGATCTTTCTTGTTCTTCGTTGTGCCACATTTCGTTTCTTCTTCTTTAGGCTATATTATGTAGTCCACTGCTGGACATAGCCCTCCCCTAATGAGCGCCATAGCGCCCTGTCTTCAGTTTGCCGCATCCAGCATCTGCCGGCAGTTTTTCGCAGATCGCTATGGAGAGAGCTATGCTTGGAGTTTCTCTGAAAGATGAGATTCGTAACGAATGCATCCGAAAGAGAACCAAAGTTATCGACATAGCCCAGAGAATCAGCAAGCTGAAGTGGCAGTGGGCTGGCCATATCTCGCGAAGAATCGACAACTGTTGGAGTAAACGTGTTCTTGAGTGGAGACCGCGACTCGGCAAACGTAATGTAGGACGCCCTCCGACCAGGTGGGATGACATTTCGTTTGAAGACAAATAAATATTTTCTCATCGACTCCTCTTCAGAAATTTCCCTCCCAAAACCGCGCCACTGCGATTGCCCAGGGTTATGCCTTCATGAAATCCTGCAGGTTGCATTGTGAATCTTCAGGGCAGACACAAAAACACACGATGTTGTTTGTGCAGCTCGACGTCGGCACGAGGTATCAGCATATTCAGGTAGGATTCCCAATCTCTTCAGATTATCCCTGGATCGAACAATACTTTGAAGCAGATGGTTCAGCGATCTCGTTACTCTCCAGGATCGGATTCCACTAGTCAATATAAACATCTTTTTCAAAGTTACCTACGGCGTAAAATGTATAAGACAGCTGATATTTTTTTCACTATTTCGATTCCTTTACCGCATGAAAAGTTGTTCGTATTTAGAAGCAGAAGTTTTTTTTAACTAAAAGTAAACGTTAATACATTTTGTATATCACGCACAAAAATATGTTCATATTCATAGCAATATCGATGAAATGTCAGCTTCTCTTTAGTAAAATTTGACATTTACTCTAGCTAAATCAGGAAACAGCGGTTTGTTTTTGATACTGAGGAATCGTTCTGATTGTAAATGATGATTATGAGTAGTCGGTATTGATGAAACATAGAAAAATACTCTATTTTGTAATATTGTTCTAATACTACACAGTTTTATATGCTTGGCCCTTGATTTTAATTTATTCGCCTTACGTGACTTTGCTAGTCCGTATAATAATTTCATATCAGACAGTTATAACAAAGCTGGATTCTACAGAAGTCAGCTCACATTTTAACAAAAGCTATCTCATATATCTGTGCAGGCAGCGAAATTCCTCTCATAATAAATATTGCATGCAAAGCAGGTGATAAAATCAATACAGTCTGAGAGAGAGGTTGTCCTGCTGCAAAACGAAGTAAGTCCATTTTACTAGTTTCAGTTCAGCGGAAACTTTGTTCTCGGAAAGCTAACATTCCTCAATACTACGAAGAGGTAATTAGAATAGAAAGTTAAGTACGAAAGTTAAAAAGAAAGAAAGCCCATGATACAATACTAGTAAATACTCGTATTCTATCATGGGCTTATCCTATTACAATATAAACTATCTACTAAAAGAGAGTTTGCATTGTTTTGTTGTTTTTACCTACTGCTATAGTAAAAATGCTACATTTCCCAACATTGAAAACTACCATGGTTTTCTGTCCTTAGTTTGAAAGTGGAGTAAGGAGGGTAAAAAAACGTAAACAAACTTGGACACAAACAATATAACTTTAAACAATTATGAATTCTATGTTTTTTTGCATTTTTTATCAAAGATATAATATGAAAATTAATCAGAACTGAGTTGTGATATTATAATATGAAGCAAAAGGTAGTGGCTCAGCCACTGCTAACCTGAGTTAGTTCCGGACAGCATTGGTTTTCAGACCCTGCCACAGCCAGCCACTCCTTAGTTGTTGTGCGAGTTCTTGCTTGTGGAATCTTTTTTTTTGTATTTTGACTTTTAAGCATTATTGAAAGTTTCTATTTTCGAAAACAATTACTTACTGTGTTTTGGTATGGGGCAGCCGAGGTCCCTATGTGTGCACGGCGGCGGCGGCCGTGCATGTGTACCTACCATGAGCTGCTATATTTGTGCACCGGCTTTAGATGACTAACTCTAAGTTAGGCTGACTTGCACAACTTTGTTAACACGACTTTAGCAGTACTTCAATAGATCCTTTTATACAAAAATTTATTTCATCATCAACCCATTATGTCCCCACCGAGGGGCACGGGTCTCTTCCCTGAAGAAAGTATAGGCCATACTCCACCACGGGGGTCAAGTCTGGATTAAAGTTTGGATGTAATGACAATCGTTAAGCCATGTCAGAGGCCTTATGGGCGGCTTGATAACTTCTGACAGTAAAGTCCGCCACTGTCGTACAATCCTCTACCAACCCGGACTTGGCCCCCGTGGTGGAGTATGGCCTAACCTTCCTGCGATGCAGGAAGAGGCCCGTTCCCCAACAGTGGGGACGTATAAGGGTTGATACCGAAAGCACGCTTAAAACGCATGACCATAATGCAATATAAATCAAGCTTTGCTCTAAAGTCTTATAACAATAATGTTAGACGTGCAAATTAAAAGAGAAACTCAGTAAGAAAAGTTAAAATGGCTATTCAGTCTAAATTGTTAACAAGAAACTTGGGATGTTATTTTGCCGTTAGCACTTTTTAGCACCTTAAAGATATAGGTTAATGTTACTTTTAAAGTAGGTTACAAACTCCTCCTTTTTAATTACGAAAGGGAAGGGAAGTCACCTGAAAACCAGCTGTTGCGAAGTATGCAAAGAACCGCCTGATGCTGTGATTATAAAAACTATTGAAAATAAATAATTATGTTTAAATCGATAATTTATTGACATTCGATTTCTTGTCCGTTGTAGAATCGAAGAATTTTTTTTTGCTTTTAATTTTTTTTTTATTTGTATCTCCAATACCCGACAATTTAAATTGACTATCTACTACAGTTCAAGAGAAAAATCCCTTTAGGGTTCAGACAGACAGACAAGCAGTTCGAAGCATAGCAATAGAGTCCTATTAGCAAGTGTCGGGTACACAAACCTAAAAAAAATCTATATAAATGGGAATAAAGCCGGTGGTAGGGAAGGGGTTGAACGCCGGCTGCTCGATCACGAGGTTGTGGGTTCGAATCCCAGCATGAACCATTGACTAAGTTATGTACACTTGTGAAGTTATAGTAGCACTACCACTCGCTGACCTTGAAGGAAAACATCGTGGGAAAACCCTAGCGTCTGAAGAGTCGACATACCTTCTAGAACTTGCTAGGCACAATGGCATTACTATGAGGTTAAGTATGTAAATCTCAGGCCTAAATAACTAGTGTTGCGTAGCTTAAAAAAGAATTTCTCGCTATAGCAGAGCATACTTTAAATGCGAGTGTTACGTCAGTCGCCAGGACGTCGCAAATCTCTAGAAAAAACTTCTGAATCTACGACGCAATTACGTATGTATGAGGTTCGGTTCGGCGCTCAGGCTACTTTGGCCCAACTTATAGATTCGGAGGGATTGCGTTGGCGCAAGTTTTAATTTAAAACGACTTAGGGACCATCGCCGTCGGTGGCACGGATTATAACTTACACAGCCGAGCCACTCGGATGTATCGCCGCGGGCGAAAAGGAATATTCCAGCATAAATCAAAGGTAAAAACATCAATGTAAAAGTTTCGAAGTGCGGCGAACTGGTTGAATAAATTTGCCGCTCACATCTCACAATGATTTATCTTGGCGCTGTAAACGTGTGATGTGCGGATATTTTTTGTGCGGGTACTTGCTTTATCAACAAATGCTAGTACATGGCGCTAGCGTGATGTAATTAACTTTGTTTGAAATGCTGTATGTTGGAGCCCTACGTCACTGAGCGGTGCCCCGCGCCCCGCAGGCCAAAACCGGCCGGACAACTTGCGAGCAGGTCGGCGGGCCGAGCCGCGGCATGCGGCACTTCACACCATCCGACGTGTCGATACACACTAATTTTGAATTCTCTTCTTTTTCTAATTAAACCATCAATTTATACAGTCCACTAGCTTATTTATCTCGACATCAAGACCCTGAGCTAACACTGTATATCCTTTATTTATTTATTTTATTTAGGGTTACCAACAAGGTATACATTAAAACATCGTATTAATCACATGCACCAAGGATATAAATTAATGCTACCTTAATTATAGGTGTCCACAGCATGCGTAAATTATAATGTAACACCTACTTGAACCATAATAGCAAAAATGCATAATTATGTTCCGACACTATTAAGAACTATATAAAAAAAACGCATTATAATATGAAACAAATAGAGTAATATAAATAAACTTTACAAATAATAAGAACTAGAACGACTTCATGTGTTGTTTTATTTGTAAATTAGAAGTATAATAAAACAGAAAAACTGGATAAATACGGATAAGCAGGTAAAATTGTCAGATCTGGTCGAAGGGTAAAGTAGTAGTGATGAAAAATGAGAGAAATCGAAAAATGTGTGACGTAATTTAAATATTTGAAAATGATAGATAGAAAAAGAAATAAAAATGGTGTAAAAAGGTTTGCACCGTTACAAGTTGAGCAGAATAGGCTGCTGAGAAGTCTTTTCGGAATGAGACCTCAATCACTCATTATCCTACTACCCGTCTCTAATTTCTTTCTTGTCTCCGTCTATGGTTGCCTGAAAGAAATTGCTTTTGGTAATAAGGCCGCCGTTTGTACTGTATTTTTTATATAATTTCTGTAACTGTAATTTCTGTGTACAATAAAGAATATTATATCTATCTATCCTAACGATATTTTCTTTCGAGATCATCATCATCAGCCATTTGACGCTCACTGCAGGACATAGGCCTCCCTTATGGTTTTTCAAGCTTCACGGTCTTGTGCCGCCCGCATCCATAGACTCTTCGCCACCGTAACCAGGTCGTCAGACCATCTGATGGAGGGCCTGCCCATGCTGCGTCATCCGGACCGCGCTTTCCAGATAGCGAACAATATTGCTGACAAATTTACAAACTTAATGTATAAAACAAAGCTTCTGGTTCATGCCAAGATTTCTCTTAATTCATCAACGAAAAACGAGATTAAGTTAAGGTATGATAAGAATGCTGAATAATAAAATTGCTGTGTGGTGTCGGCTTAGAGAATACCACCGACCCAAATTCTTCCCGCGGGTGTCGTAAAAGGCCACTAAGGGACCCTTGACTCGCGTGGTAGCGCATGGCCTAACCTACCTGCGATACAAGACGAGACCCATACTCCAGCAGTGGGGACATACAAAGGGTTGATATCAATCGACATAACATTACCGAATAGCAAACAATACTATAGTTACAAGTTGAAAGCTTTAATCTTATAATTTTTCCACCTATTGACTGGTAGAGGAGAGCCGACGATCGGGATCAGCGTGTCTCGGGAGAGGCCTTTGTCCAGCAGTGGATTGACACCGGCTGATTATGATAATCATGATAATTTTTCCATCGTTATCAACCCTTGTATGTCCCCACTGCTGGGGCACTGGTCTCTTCTAATTTTTCCATGCGTAGTTTTAATTGACAATTAAATCACTATTAATCATTATTGGAAACTGTTCAAGGGCTTATTCTTATTTGTAGACGTCCAATTAAATCACATTTTTTTAAGTTTTCCGTTTCTGTCATGGTTACGTGAATGGCGTTTCCCATGTTTTTTTGTACTTACGACAATTTTGGCTTGTTTTTCGGACTGATTCCTAATAAATGCGACTTTGGCTGTTGTTTACACGGTCTTCGTTCTCTGCCCACATGTTTACCTCACCTTTGTCATGTTTACGTTTACAGGAAGTTTCATAATTAACGCAGTGCTCGCGGCTTCGCTCACGTGGGATTCAGTTTGTATCAGAGTATCGAGACAAAACAATATCTGAAAGGTACTATTTTTGTCTAGAAATGAAATGCTTTCTATTTATATAGGCCGTGTTCAAACCAAACGCATAGTCAACCGCCGAATGTGAGCTGACTGGGTCGCTGTGAGCCCCAGTGAAAATACGTAGCCAATCAGCGTCGCGCTATATTAATCGGCCACCGAATGCCAGCGTCTACGCATAGCATAATAACGTACTGTCAATTAGATGTGAACGAAAAAGTGATTATGTATGGAAATACAAAGAGCTGCGTAACGCTCACTCACTTTCGGCGACTGACAGTCAGTTTGGTGTGAATTCCTTACTTTTTAATCTATTGAAAATATACCTAAATATATATTTAAAAAAAGTAATAGATAAAACTTTATCGTACATAAAAAAGGAAATTAAATTAGACAAACATGATCCGTAATATTGTCCGTTGAGGAGATTCGTTATCTCTAGTCCAATTTCAGTAACAGGCCCTGCCTGGTTAGTACGATAACACCAGTCACGCGTTTTGTGGCGCTAAAATGTCAGAATTTGACAATTAGTGTACTGGAAAGTCACGACTTTTCACATTTAAAACGAGCGACTAGATAAGAATATTCTTTATTGTACACCAGAACACATAATTATAAAACATGACGGCCTCGGTGACGCAGCGGTTTAGAACGCTGACTGTAAAAGCGAAGGTCTCGGGTTCGATCCCCGGCCGGGTCATACTAGGAAACGAACTTTTCTAATTTGTCTCGGGTCTTGGATGTTATCTATTTATTTATTGTATTAAATCTATCGTCGAGTTAGCACCTATAACACAAGTCATTTAGTTGTACTTAGTATAGGTCTAACGAGATCTGTGTAATATGTCCATGAATATTTATTTTTTTATTTTATAGAAAGATACATAGTACAATTGGCGACCTTATTGCTAAAAGCAATTTCTTCCTGACAACCTTACGACGGAAAGTTGCCTAGCGTCGTCTTACTACGACAACGGTCACCGTTGTCTAACAAAATGCTCACCAAATAAGCTGAAACTTAAAGAGTCTGCCTTTATCTACTGGAGAAGTTTTAGTATGAACATTTTTCGTTACGCTACTTCTTCTTGTAAGATAAGATAGCATAAGATAAGAATAATTTTTACATGTAAAGATAATGTGTACAATGGGCTGCGTTATTGCTAAAAGCAATTTCTTCCAGACCATCAATTCGTTCAATTCAGTCTGTTCTTAAAGTTTCACCAGTGCTCATTAAAACTGATCAAAGAAGCTGTAAGGCGAAGGGTATTCTACTGCTTTTTTTTATTTACGGTGGCAGTGGAGCGGTAGAATGCCGGCTTCTCAATCGTGAGGTCGTGGGTTAGAAAGGATTTCTCTTCTACTTCAGGCTATATTATGTAGTCCACTGCTGGACATAGCCCTCCCCCAATGAGCGCCATAGCGCCCTGTTCCAGTATCTGCCGGCAGCTTTTCGCAGATCGTCATCCCACCTGGTCGGAGGGCATCCTACACTACGTTTGCCGAGTCGCGGTCTCCATTCAAGAACCCGCTTACTCCAACGGATGGATTGGATCCAATGGAATTCTCATTTATGTAGATTTTTGAAGTTATAGCAGCAATACCGCGTTAGTGGCGAAAGAAAACATTGTGATGATCAAGCCTGTGTGTATGAGCTGTTCAAATAATGTAAATATTGATTTCGTCAAGCCCTTACTGCTTATAATACACCGCTTGTATGTTGTATTCTTATGGTGAGAAATAAACTATTACTTTACTTTGATTTACATTGTGTTTTCGGCAATAAACCATATAATAAATAACTTTCTTTTCAACTAACTTTTCACTTTCAAATACTTCATAGCTAGAAATCTCCAATCTGCGATAGGCACGTATAGTAATTATGATCAAAATCTCTCTGAGAAAAAAATGTGCCCTGCACTGGATCGTATACAGGCACAATTATTGTGGGTAGTCACTTATAGTTTTTTGCCGCGGGCCTACACACCACACTCACTGCAACAGTATCGAAACGTCGGGAATAAATATTATTATAAAACATGTAATGATACAAAGTACAATTGGCGGCCTTATTGCTAAAAGCAATTTCTTCCGGACAACCTTACGCCGGAAAGTTGCTACGTAACGTCTATATAACTGTGTATAAGCAGCGCCCCCTGCAGTACAATTCCACCAAACTACGATCCCCAAGCCGCATGCACAGCGTGGGGATTATGGGCATTACCCCCAATGATGGCACAACCTTGCGCTCATTAGGGGAGGGCTGTGTCCAGCAGTGGACTAATATAGCCTGAAGAGGAAGAAGTATCGCAAATCAATAAGAAACATTACTTAAGTATTTTAATTTACAATAGAATTTATTGACTTGACAAAAGAAAATAATGATATGAAATATTTCGCTGGATTTTGGAAGGCCATTAAAAGACATAGGTGTCTACAGCGAGAATTCTAAGCTAGATTTGAAATAAAATTTAAAAAATCGGGTTTACGTTCTAACGACGAAATTGCTGAAATTTTGCCAAAGAAAACATATTATTAGGGCAATCCCAGTCCTATCACAAGGTAAGACACTTTTGGAATCCGCCCAAAAACTCCCAACTCGTTATTTTCCCAACGTAGGTACCAACCATGTTCCATTCTGAAACTGCCCGCGCAAGTTATTTTGTTAAAATGTAACATGGTAATTCGCAGTTTGTAAACGTCCACAAGTTTGCTCAATATTTCTTGGCTGTTCCAAGTAATACTGGCGGGATGCGCTCGATGCGCTTTCATGTGGACACATATTACACGACCCTAACAACTGCAGCGCCACAGCATAGCAAAAGGTCATACGTGTAGGGTGAACGGACACAGTTAATGTTAGGAGCTCTCCCACGCTGCGGCTAATATTGTGGGTGGGTTTTTCACAATGTAGAAGGACCGGCCGGGCCTGCCTTCAGTATTACATTTACATAATGTACTTAGCGCGAAGAGAAGCATACAAAGACCCGCCTCAGAGAAAAGTGATGAGAACGCAACGCGTTAAAGGAAAACGAGTTCTAAGCCCTCGGAGTGAAGGCGTAATTCACTTTGCGCGATTGTTTGTTGGTGGTGTTGAATTATTACGCGGTCTTTTACTCGTGGGACAGTAAGTAGAGCTTTCATTTTATGTTTGTACGTACACTTTCTAGAGTAACAGTTTTCTTAACCTCTTTTAACATGCGATTCTATTGGGCTTTCAGACGTTGAGACAATGTCTTTTTGGCAATACATAAGTCAAAGACCCGTTCTCGCGTTTTTTGGGGCTCTTTATATGTTTAACACAGAGGTCTGGGTTCGATTGCCACTGGAGGCACTCAGTCTGGGTGCATTTTCAGGTTTGTGACGTCCTTGCCTGGTTACCATAGTACAAGGTATCCTAGTTTGGGATCTGGTCAAGTGATTGTGTTGTATGGAAGTTATTATTATTATAAGTAATAACCGATGTTATTTCAACATCCATCGTTAGGCTTTATTAGTCCACTGCTGGACACAGCCCTTTTTTATTTAGATGACAATGATGTCTGGAATTAAAGCCAGTACAATTCATGAGTTCTATGTTTTCTAATAATTATGTAAAGTCTGTTAATTTAGGACTTTGAATAAACTAAGTTTGGAGGTTTTTTGTACATTCTTTCCACAAAATAATCTAGATTTTGAAATGGACTCCTATTTTAATTTGTAGCGTTCATTAAATCGCAGTTTTTGTGCTACTATAAATAAAATTTTCTTTTCACGACACAATTTAAGCAACTGCTGATAACAAGTATACTTCGTAAGTTGACTTAGTAATTATGACTTACGATATTAGCTTCCAATGTCTAAGATACAAAGATGAAACTCATGTATTCGCTGTCTAAGCTCGCCGGCGTATTTACTATTGAATCAGTGGTTCAGAAATCTATTACAAAAGCAGCACAAACAGACGGACTGTGGTGCAGGCGTCGCCTGCAAAATGCCAAACAATAACGTACCGACGTGCTTCGAATCAGAAATGCGAAATGGTAGAGATATACTAAGTAATACCTTCCTAGATTCCTTCTTCCTCTTTCGTCGCTTAGGTCTACGCTTCTTTGAATAGTCAAATTCAATTCAAATTCAAATAATTTTATTTCAACGTAAAGAATTTACATTCTGTTTGCTGAATGTCAATGTACAATGTAAAGTGTAAGCCGCCGCCTTGGCGCCGTAATTGTAGTGGAGAAAAAGGCAGCGGAAAAAAAAACTCCACTCTGACCATCTTTTCTCAAATCATCTTAAAACCAAATACATCAGTTGCCATATGTAAACCTAATAAGATTTCATGATTGCCATTAACAACCCTAAATGCCAAAGCATTAGTCAAATGTCTCACAATAATAGGGGAAAACATAAGTGCTGCGGCCAGACACACGAACAGCACTCGTTCACGAGCATAACGCAGTGCTCAGCCATCATCAGTCTCAACCATTTTGGAGGGAGATAGATGACCCGAACACCACGCTACCATTCGAATGACCTTTAGCAAACTTGCAGTTAAGTTTTTGTCAGTTATATAAGGTATCATATAGTTATTAATATGCAATCACGTCGTCTGTACACACTTGTATTATAAAATATGTTATACTTAGTTATACTTAACAATAAAATCGCGGTGGAATTGGTTTACTACCACGGATTAGGATCGTGTATATAGTCGTCTATTCTATAATATGCCTTTTTACATAGCGAATTTTTAATGAAAGTTTTAAATTTATTTTCAGACAAGCATAGAACACGTTCTGGAATTTTGTTGTAAAAACGAACGCAGTAACTTACAAATGATGTGCCTACCTTGGCTAATCGGGATTTAGTACAAGCAACCTTGTTTCTATTCCTTGTGTTTACGTTATGAACGTCCCTATTTAATTTAAACATTGTTATATTTTTTCGGACATACATTATATTATCGAATATATCGCACTGTTATTTCCTTAACGTCACTAAACAAAATACATAAATTGTCAGTAGAAGGGTTTAAAGTTTTGTTTTTTTTTGTAAATGCTATAAATAAAAGTAGAAGCGTTTTTGCAATTAAATGTTTTATTTTTACCAAAGAATGACCATAGCAGTACTTGTTACAAAAAACAAAAATAAAAAAATACCCTATTTCAGCATATAAAAAAATCAAAAACTTTTTTAGTGTCGTTTTTCCGCGCAACACACTAGCGCTTTTGTAAATATCCCTAAAGTATTAACGGCTCCAATAGCAACAATTATACAAAAATAATCGTTAAAACTAGTCAAAACTCACTTCTTTTAATCTTAATTTCTAGACTTACAATTAGAATAACACTTTGGTAAGCGTTGAGCAGCATATTTCTTACTAATATCACATCATTTGAGATCAAATAAACTTACTCGTAGTATGAAAGTGGGCTTCATTCATGGGCTGGATAGATGGATAGTAGTATGAAATACCTTATGTAGGTACCTAATACTTTTCTCACTGTAGGTGCATAAATATTACATTTTCTATTACACTCATTTATACTTATTACTTATTATTTTTACTTATTTATGTAATTCCTGGTGTGCATGTACACCAGGAATTACATAAATAAGTAAAAATAATAAAAAATATTCTATCTATCTATCTATACTAAAAAAGAATATAATCGAAATAAAATGAGGCGTCGTATCTAGGAACAAGATTGTGGTCAATAAGCGACTTCAAATCTTGTTTTTTTCCTTTCTTCTTCTCCTTCTTCTTCAGGCTATATTATGTAGTCCACTGCTGGACATAGCCCTCCCCTAATGAGCGCCACAGCGCCCTGTCTTCAGCTTGCCGCATCCAGCATCTACCGGCTGTTTTTCGCAGATCGTCATCCCACCTTTTTCCTTTCAGCTAAAGGTATTTTTTAAGTGTATAACTGTTTTAGTTCAGTGGCCACAGCAGCTAAAGTTGTTCCTTGTCTTTTCGTTCCAACTTTGGCTGGCTCTAGCTTGATCTCCTTGAAATCATTGTCAGCGTAAGACGTTTTATAAAAAAACTGTATTTTATTTGCTTCTTCTTCATTTTTCACGACTTTGATAATCTTTATATCAGTAAGTTTTACCTTTTCTCCCTGTATATTTTGTTTGATGTTTTTATCTGTTATTGCTTTAATGTCAATATTCATCAAAAAGTAAAGATACTTTGCACTAGTCTTATCGACATTTTAAGTTTAGTGTCACTAAGTCAATTATTCTAGATAAAATAACGCGGTCCATTTAACTGACTTAACGACACTAACAAAATAATGTCGTTATGGTGTCACAAATAATTAAAAACTTAGCAGTTTTATAACCGCAACAATGTCTCTAAACTTAAATTGTCACCATTTCTTGCACTGAATTAAGAATACTCGTTGACGTCCCGTTGCATAATGGCGAAAGTGTCGCTATGCACTCACAACTCAAGCGTTTTGGACGAAACAACGTGACGTCACAAAGCCATCTAGTGCAGTTTTAATTAACTATTTGAACCAGTGTCTTTTACAAAAAAATTGTCAAAAAACGTAAGTTAGATGGCGTTACTTATCTCCATTTGGATGATTTTCGTTTAGTGACGTTATGGAAATAACAGTGCGATATATTGGCAAGCCAGTGTAAGAATGCCTATTTCTTTAAAACGCTCCCTTAGCGATTCTCTACTGTTTAAGTTGTAAATAGCTCTTATTGCTCTTTTTTGCAAGACTAATATGGTTTCTATATCTGCTGCCCGTCCCCATAATAACAAACCATACGACATGACACTGTGAAAATAACTAAAATAGACCAGCCTCGCCGTCGACACATCTGTAAGTTGTCTAATTTTTCTGACTGCAAACGCTGTTGAACTCAACCGACCCGACAGTTTTCCAATATGCTGACCCCATTGCAGTTTTGAGTCTATCGTTATGCCTAAAAAAGCGTGGACTCTACCAGCTCTAGCCTCTCACCAGATATTTTTAAACTCGTGTCAACATTTTTAACATTGGGTAGTGAGAATTTGATGCATTTTGTCTTTTTTGCATTTAGCATCAGATTGTTTATAGTGAACCAGTTTAGAATAGTAGATAAAGCATTGTTTACATCGTCTACATTACTTATACCTCTCTTTACTTTAAAAATTAAGGAAGTATCATCTGCAAACAACACTATCTGCGAAAGCTTTTCTACTAGGTAGGGCAAATCATTTATATATACCAAAAAAAGGAACGGACCCAGTATAGAACTTGAGGGACTCCTACTTTTACATCAGAACCCGAGGATTTAACTTTATTAATATCAACCTTTACAGTTCTGTCTGTTAAGTAAGATCGAAGAAGACTTAGTGATTTATTACTTAAACCATATCGGTGCAATTTTATGAGAAGTGTTTCGTGGTCAACGCAGTCAAACGCCTTAGAAAGGTCACAGAAAACCCCAATGGCATCCTGCGACTCCTCCCACGCCTCAAAGATATGCTTTACTAACGCTATGCCTGCTTCCGTCGTTGAGCGGCCTTTTGTAAACCCGAACTGTTTCTTATGGAAGAGCTTATTTATACTAAAATGAGTTTGCAATTGATGTAATATTATTTTCTCAAAAACTTTACTTAGCACCGGCAGTATTGCTATAGGTCTGAAATTATTTGGATCTTCACTATCACCAGATTTAAACAAGAGTACGATTTTACTTAACTTTAATAGATTAGGAAAGGTTCCCTGGTCAACACATTTATTAAAAATCAAAGCAAGGTAAGGTGCTAGAATATTGATTATAGTGGATATTAATTTAACCGATAACCCCCACAAATCTTCAGTCTTTTTTAAGTTTAACTCTTTAAATGTTTTGACAATAGTTAAGGTAGTTATATCGGAGAATTGGAAGTCAACTTTACATGGATTTGTACTTTCCAAAAGTAAGGTATCGGCTAATTGGGAGGAAGAATTTAAGCTAGCCGTTATATGCAGTGGCATGTTTTTAAAAAAAGTTTGAAATATTTCTGCTATGTCCTTCTTCGAATTAACTAACTTACCTTCGATCTTCAACGCAAATCCCTGGTCCTTAGGTCTCGTTTTACCTGTTTCTTTGTTAATTACTTGCCAGACTGTTTTTATTTTATTAGTAGACGCCATAATTTTTTTACTTATACTTATCGATTTGGCTGTTAAACAAGTTTGTCTAAAAGTTTTTGAATATTTTTTTACGTACTCTTTGAACGTCGGATCGTGATTGAATTGTTTTTCTTCATACAATTCATAAAGCCTTTTCCTACTTCTATATATACCTGGCGTTGCCCATTCTGAAAACCCGCTTTTTAACTCTGTAATTTTTTTTTACGTTAAAAACATGTTCAAATTCTTTTGATATGGTTGAAAACAATACTTGATATAACGTATTCGGATCATTGCTATCGAAATTCAACGAATTTAACTTTATGTTTATATTTTTTTTAAATAATTAAATTTTTTTCTCTGTTATTGGCCTACAATTTAATTCATTGCATTTTTTTGCTTCCAGTACTGACGGTAGGACTACCCATAGCCCGCTATGGTCCGACTGTAATTTATGTATGACTTCTTTTTCTATATATTCACAATTGCAAAAGACATTATCTATGCAGGTAGCGCTAGTAGCAGTTGTCCTAGTGGGTTCTGTAAATAAATTATCTAAATTATTTGACCTGAAAAGGCTTGCAAGTTTAGTTTTAAGTGGACCTGGAACTAAGAAATCTATATTGAAGTCCCCACACACCACTATGCTCTTCGTAGTACTGAATAGGCGTTTTAAGGCATCCTCCATAAGTAATTCAAATTCATTATAATTTGATTGTGGCGGCCTATAAACACACATAACTATATACCTATCCAATTCCACACACGATATCTCAATTAAACGTTCAACAGAAAGACTGACAATATCTTTTCTTTCTTTCATTTTCAAACTACTTTTGACAAAGATCATTGAACCTCCTCTTATTGAGTGTTGTCGGTTAAAAGTGCTTGCTGCTAAATAGTCTTTTAAAGTAAATGACATTTCAGAATGTTTCAGCCAATGTTCTGTTAAACACAAAATATCTACATTGAAATCTGCTAAAAATAGTTCAATTAAATTGTCTTTGCCGGAAAAACCCTGTATATTTTGTGCAACTAAATTGATACCTAACTTAGGGTTTTCCTTTGTCTGCGATGGCAGTTTAAAGCCATTGACTGTGTGTTTGAGCCCGCTGTTGAATTATTACTAATACTAGTAACACGGTTGTCATTCCTATCAGGTTGTGTTATAATTCCTATATCCACAGAGTCAAAAATATTGTAAGCTAACAAAGTAGCTAACTTACGTCGACTATTTTTCGTGAGGTACACAGTATCTCGCGTCAAAAAGTAATTCTTAACAAATTTGTTAAGATCAAAAAATGATATGTCACTATGACGACATGTCAAATGGTGAATGTGTATGTTCAAGCTATGGATGTCATTATTTTCTTTTGCTGACAGGGACTGAGAATATGGGAAAGCGCAAAACACTAATTTTCCCATCCACGGTTGGACATCTTTAGCTTGACCATATAATTCAAATATATTGTTTATATCAGTCTTTTTAACACCTTGGCTATTTCCTACTAATAAAATGTAGGTTGTGTCGTTCTGTATTGGGCTTTTGAACAGCTCTTTAACAATGTCAGTAAAACTTGAATGGGGATAGCATTTATTCAGCACATTTTGTGTCAGCCTGTCATTCAACAAAGGACCTAACCCTGCACCTATCTTATCAGAGAAGATTACAGTCCTCCTTTCTTGTTTTACTGCCGGGCCAGTCATGCTAATGGTGGTTGATTCAGGCTGGCTGTGAGTTATCTCAGTAGTGCTTGGAGGTAGACGCAACGCAGCTGGACTTGTATCCTCAATGGGGCCATGCAGTCGTGTGGTGAGGCATGATGTTGATGCTGGTGGCTGATCTTGTAGAATTTTACAAGATGCACATGAAGAACCCGCTGATATTTTGTTGCTTAGCGACTGAAATCGATCCATGTTATATGTACCTAAGGCTGTTAGTTCTGCTGCATATGCCTCCATTTCCTCTTGTGCCTCAGTGTACTGCTTGCCTAAGTCACTGAGTGATTTCTCTAAACTATGGATGTGGGAGTGAAGATCCTGAATTTTTTCCTCATATTCACTTGTTATTACTTGATGTTCCATTGTGTTGCCCAGTAGGTCCTTCTGAAGACTAATATTAAGTTTTTTAATACCCATGTACTTCATAATCTGGTTATTAGTTACGAGTATGTAATTGTGTTCAAAGAATGAACATACATACAAACATAACCTCACGCCTGTATCCTAGAGGGGTAGGCAGAGAGCAGTCCCTGGTCTCTGCCACGATCCTGACAAATCACATTCGCTCATCGACGTTCATAAGTCGTTGCATGCACGCACGCCGGTTTCCCTTTGCTAATACATCCCCCAGTTGGTCGATGTATGTCTGCCTGGGACGTCCCTTGCCAGCTTCCACTCACATTCGCAGTGTATTTGTTTCGTCTATATTTCTTTCTTCATCCTCTCCACATGTCCAAACCAACGTTCAAAGAACGTTGCAGAAAGTTTCTTTTATTTTTTTGGTATTCAAAAGATATAGTCTCGTTTGACCAAAGTGGCCAGACGGATGCCCTCTGGGGTAGGACTCTAAGATTATGAATATTAAATTCTTTACTGTTTATTTGTATGAAGCCTATAAACGTCGCACTGCAAGAAACAGGCCTTCTCTCGGACAGAGAGACAGAAAGAGAGAGAGAGAGAGAATTCTTTATTGTACTAGTAAAAAAATACAATGACGGCCTAATACTAGCAATAAAATGTCAATATTACTTTGCTAAATTCCGCCAAAAATCTCACAAGCGCCATGCGGTTAATTAATGCACCGCCCTCTTTCCCACTTTTTCAAGCAGAAGCAAGACACGAATACACCACCACCGACACCAATACTTGTGTGAGAAAACATGCCACGCGTTTCGTCTCTAACACGAGGCATCCCTAATACTAAATAGTATTTTATTCTAGCCAACGATCCGATGGCGTGGAGAAGGTGAGGGTAGTGCTAAACAGTACATCCTCTATTATACAGGAGGAGGAATACCTAACTTAGACATGATAGGTCTAGATAGATAACTCTTATAGGTCGCGAAGCCAAATCTATTGTGGTGGCAGTCGTTCGTAGACAAAGAATTAAGAATCCTTAATCCTTGGTTTACGAGACTAAACTCTTAGACTTTTAAGAAAACCTGCACCTCCTGCTCTACTATTACCGTAGCCAGGAATAGTAGGGTTAGTAATGTCAGCCATTTGATATCGATATCATCCCTTGTATGTCCCTACTGCTGGGGCACGGGTCTCTTCCTGCATCGCAGGAAGGTTAGGCAATACTCCACCACGGGGGCCAAGTTCGGCTTGGTGGAGGATTCTAAGACAGTGGCGGGCCTTACCGTCTAAAGTTATCAAGACGCCCATAAGGCCTCTGACATGGCTTAACGACTGTCATGACAGCTGACATCAACGGCGTAACGTGCCTTGAGAAGTACGGAAGCGCTCGGAAAAAATGCCACTGGCGGCCAAATGCCAGCCACTCGTTGACTAGGAATTAAGAATCCTTAATCCTTGGTTTGGGAGTCCAATCTCGTAGTGTTTTAAAATCCTGGACCTCTGTCCTATGATTACCATGGCGGGCTAATTTTCTTACGGCTATAATATTGTCTTAGTATTGAGGTGTCAGTATTATGTATTATGTCCATTAATTACACGTCACTGACATTTCAATACTATATAAGAGTCATCGTCATCGTCAGGCTATACTAGTCCACTGCTGGACATAGCCCTCCCCTAAAGAGCGCCACGTTGCGCTATCATAGAGAGTAATGCGGAAAAATATCTGGTTCTGTTGACACACAATATATTTTCCCTAATAAACCACGAGTAACACCGCGGGGCACAGCTAGCTAAATACAGCACAGCACAGCACAGCACAGCACAGCACAGCACAGCACAGCACAGCACAGCACAGCACAGCACAGCACAGCACAGCACAGCACAGCACAGCACAGCACAGCACAGCACAGCACAGCACAGCACAGCACAGCACAGCACAGCACAGCACAGCACAGCACAGCACAGCACAGCACAGCACAGCACAGCACAACACAACACAACACAACACAACACAACACAACACAACACAACACAACACAACACAACACAACACAACACAACACAACACAACACAACACAACACAACACAACACAACACAACACAACACAACACAACACAACACAACACAACACAACACAACACAACACAACACAACACAACACAGCACAGCACAGCGCAAGGGCACAAGGGATAGACACAGAAGGAATAGTGTTGTATGCTGTAAAGTAATACCGTGGTGGGCACGCGTGGCAATTAAGCCCATAACCTCTTTCTGACACAAGCCCTGACCTTGCAGTGGGACGTATAGTATAGTCTACATAAAAAAATGAGTTGATAAGTGGACAGTGACATAACACCTTCCCACGACTGAGAAAGCAAATAACAAGCTCGAATTCCTGGAAAGCGTCTTATTATGATCTTCTTATGGAATTCTTCTCCACGCCTCGCCCCGCGAGGCACTGAAATTCAATAAGGCTCTGAGCAGGCGTTTTGTGCTAGACGGTACCCGGGTTTAAGTCCTGTTGTCACGGGTCTGGAGACTAATGTGACAGTGAAAGGGTTTTTCCATTTTTGTAACTCTTATTTATGTAGTAGATGGTTTGGCAAATCAGCTGTTTTACAAAACCGCTAGTAATTTTACAAAAAAGTTAAATTATGTAAAACAGGTTTTCAATCTAGCTTTCAACTACTGATTACCATTGAGTTACGTTTTACTAAAGTCTCACTTATGTTTAGGCATAAAAATGCGGTAGTTTTACGTAAAGTCGGGTTCTTTTTCATTGATATTACTCGTTTATTGGTTAATTTCAGCAGAAAAAACGATTTGATCCCGTTATTGTTGCATGACATATAGAGCCACGAGTGACAAACTTTTAAGTAAAATCCTGTTAATCTGATGTTCCACTTTACGTTACACTGTTTTGAATAACCTCCAACTGTCGACCCACGATTATAATGAATGCAAGACGTTTATATTTACAATTATGCGTAATTATTCACCTTTTTGGCCGTTGAAGAACTTGTCTAATTTTTTTTCATATAGTTTCAGATAGATATCGATTTGTTAAGAGTCGCTACATCACATATCACTGTTCTATGATAGTTGACCTCTGAGAGGAGATGGCAGCAGAAGAAAAAGTCAATGAAATAATTGGAAAATATTTACCAAACGGAGTGTTTTTGGAAACCAGCTAACGGTTTTATAAAATCACGAACTAAGCAATCTATTTGCGACGTTTGCATAATTTGTTATTGGGTAGGTTTTAAGGAAAGTAAAACTGCACAGGTATTTATTTAGTATGATAGGTGGGCGTAGTTACAATGCACTTCACATAAACAAACGTTTTATCTCTAATAACTTAACCCCTGGTTTCTGAGACAGTTAATCTACAGTTAATCTACTGTTAACAGCTATCAAGTAGCCGAAGTGCATATAGAAAAAACATTTGAAAGCTGTTAACAGTAGATTAACAGATTGTTAGTGTACGAGAAACTGGGGGTTAGTCTTACTATCGATCCTAGAAAAGCGATTTTCCGATTTGAAGTAATTTATTTTAATAGTACGTTGTATAAATACAACTTTTACGGAGTTGTATTTATACAACGTACTATTAAAATAAATTACTAACAACCTAAACAACCAAGATTTTGAGAACGACGCAGTTAAAATAAAAAGTTATAAACTCTTACCCTTTGTGCATTTCGCCAATTATTGCACCCTTACAAGTGCAGCTGTTGCGAATGTGTGCAGAGTGTTGGCACTGCTGATATAACGATAATATTCACGCATGAAAGGTAAGAAATCGAAGGACCAATCGTCTTCGGCCTCAGTTACGAGACGCCTATGCAAAAAATCTCTCAAATATTAATATTATTCGCTTAGGCAAAATATTCATAATGTAGCTAATATACCGATACCTAATACCGATGGTCGGACATTGCGGGGGGAATTATTACGTAAGTATCCACTGAGTTGAGTGACGTTAATTTTTACTTTTTTTAGTACTATATAATCTACTAATATTCACGCATGAAAAGTAAGAAATCGAAGGACCAATCGTCTTTAGCCTCAGTTACGAGACGCCTATGCAAAAAATCTCTAAAATATTAATATTATTCGCTTAGGCAAAATATTCATAATGTAGCTAATATACCGCTACCTAATACCGATGGTCGGACATTGCGGGGGGCATTATTACGTAAGTATCCACTGAGTTGAGTGACGTTGATTTTAACTTTTTTTAGTACTATATAATCTACTAATATTCACGCATGAAAAGTAAGAAATCGAAGGACCAATCGTCTTTGGCCTCAGTTACGAGACGCCTATGCAAAAAATCTCTCAAATATTAATATTATTCGCTTAGGCAAAATATTCATAATGTAGCTAATATACCGATACTTAATACCGATGGTCGGACATTGCGGGGGGCATTATTACGTAAGTATCCACTGAGTTGAGTGACGTTGATTTTTACTTTTTTTAGTACTATATAATCTACTAATATTCACGCATGAAAAGTAAGAAATCGAAGGACCAATCGTCTTTGGCCTCAGTTACGAGACGCCTATGCAAAAAATCTCTCAAATATTAATATTATTCGCTTAGGCAAAATATTCATAATGTAGCTAATATACCGATACCTAATACCGATGGTCGGACATTGCGGGGGGCAATATTACGTAAGTATCCACTGAGTTGAGTGACGTTGATTTTTACTTTTTTTAAGCTACTCCGGCTGTCAAATGCATACATTTTTTTAACACTTAGGAGACGTCTAAATGCGTCACTCGATAGAGTAGAGTGCTACGTAAGAGAAGGGCAGGTCGACAGAAAGCCCGTGGATGGGAATGGCGAGAGACCGGCAAGGATGGTGAGATGAGGAAAAGGGCCTATACCCAGCAGTGGACAGAGGTGGCCTGCTGCTGATGATTGTACTTAATAAAATATTCGCTCAAATATTCATGTGTTCTCAATAGTCCGTCACCATGATTTGGCTTGGCGAATCAAAGCGAAACCTGTTCGGAATCATCCGAAAACTAAATTAAGTAAATTAATGAGGATTTACGTTACTAACATGTACTTCTTGCTTGTAACAGCGGTGGTAGCTCAGTGGGTAGAACCATAGACTGGCAAGCGAGAGCCCCAGGTTCCATCCCGAGTGCGGGCATGTACCAATGACTTTGTTTAATTTCAAAGTTACGTACATTTGCGAATTTGTAGTCGCAATACCACACGCTAACGGTGAAGGAAAACATCGTGAGGAAACCCGCGGCTTGGTTGGCTCCGCACGTATTGACTAGTCTTTCCTGTGGGCTAGGCCGACTAAGCTGTCAGGATGGTATAGGTGCTGGGCAAGCCTACACCATCTATAATAACCATAACCCAGGCACTACAGCGTCGGAGTGGTCCCTTCACCCATCTAGTGTGAGTGAAGATACCACTGGACGCTGTATAAATCATCTCATTAAGTAGATGCAAAAAGGCCAATATTATTATTATGTACTTCTTACAAAAGTTTTAGTTCAAAAATATAAATATTTGCTTTAATTATTCATATATTTAACGATGTCGAATGCATGAGCATGAGAAATTTATTGTAAGTGAACATTAATAGACTTTAAGGAGTTTCACTAAACACCGGATCTTGTTCTAGATCATTTTAATGTTGTTTTAAGCAAATGGCCGTCCGCCTGTCTGTCTGTTGTATATATTAATCACGCTAACTAAAAGTATTTCCCATACACCTAAATTAGGTATGTGATTTAGTTTGCCTTACAGTGTGGCGCATATCATGAGTGTAGGAAAATATTTTTTTGATATGTTTGCGAAATGTTAAGATTTAGAGATTTAGTGGCAGTGGGCTGGCCATACCTCGCAAAGAACCGACAACCGTTGGAGTAAACGTGTTCTTGAGTGGAGACCGCGACTCGGCAAACGTAGTGTAGGACGCCCTCCGACCAGGTGGGATGACGATCTGCGAAAAACTGCCGGCAGAAGTTACATGGAAAACTAACACGGCTAAGTAGAGTTAACAAATAAATGAGTTACAGTATACTATGAACGAATTCCGTAGATAAATTTTCAATAACAGCTACTTCTGCTTGTGGCCTAGGCGAACCGAGTGATTGGAATCAATCACTTGGTTAAGCAACAACAGGCGCGGTCAGGTACAGACTGGGTGAGCGTCCCGTGACTACCGCTAGCAGCATTTTTCCGAGCGCTTCCGTGCTTTGCAAGGCAATGTAAGCCATTGGTGCCGATTGTCATATAATGGCAGTGGTAAAGCCATATTAGAGGCCTTACGGGCTGCTTGATAACTTCTGACAGTAAGACCCGCCACTGTCTTACAATCCTCCACCAACCCGGACTTGGCCCCCGTGGTGGAGTAGGACCCAACCTTCCTGCGATGCAGGAAGAGACCCGTGCCCCAGCAGTGGGGACATACA
This sequence comes from Yponomeuta sedellus, assembly GCA_934045075.1. Lineage (NCBI taxonomy): Eukaryota > Metazoa > Arthropoda > Insecta > Lepidoptera > Yponomeutidae > Yponomeuta > Yponomeuta sedellus. Next base: position 6,167,057 of record OW203722.1, on the reverse strand, counting down.
AGGTAACGATAACCTACTTCTAAGTTGGTATATTTTGACGACCCGCTACGGAACACTACAATTCGCGTGGCCTGACATGTAGTGGGTCGGTTTTCGGAATTTATATAGGGGCTTGCCATTAATATCACGATTAGGACTAAGGCTGTGCCTATAAATAATAATAAATAAATAAAAAAAAAGTAAAAAAATATATATATTCATGGACATATTACACAGATCTCGTTAGCCCTATACCTACATAGTACAACTAAATGACTTGTGTTATAAGTGCTAACTCGACGATAGTTTTAATACAATAAATATATAGATAACATCCAAGACCGGAGACAAACTAGAAAAGTTTGTTTCCTAGTTTGACCCGGCCGGGGATTGAACCCGAGGCCTTTGGTTTTACAGTCAGCATGCCAAACCGCTGCGCCACCGAGGCCGTCATTAATATAATATCAATACTAATAGGCCGTAATAAGAGATGTGAATCTTTTAATCATCATTTCACTGTCCTATTGTATACCAAAGAGTACTTCTGCTGCATAATATTCATTGAGCATATGCACAAGTGGAGTGCAAGTTAGCTCACACATTACAGCTCTATGTCAACTATGTACAGCTGGAAGTTAAACTGTTGACTTTACAGGTAGAGCCAGACATCCTTGCGCCGTGGAATATTCCAGAAACGTACACAATACTATTCCATTAACCTATTTAATCCAGTAAGTTACACTAAAACATATTCGCTAAGTTTGCAATGTTACTCCGCCCCGACTGAGCTTTCTATTGGTGTAGTAATCTTGAGTTTTAAGAGCACTGAAATTGGACGTACGAAATTAGTTTGACGAAGTTGTCAGAAATATTATTCGTTTATTACTTTGTTAATTAACATTTTGTCGAGATGATGGCTCTATAAAAAAAGCCTTGTGGGCATAGATGTCAAGATAGTAAAGGTGCTAGGCAAGCCTATTACATGTAGAAGACATGCCTCAGGTACTAAAGCACCTGAGTCGCTGTATGCCCTATCTCGTGCCAGTAGCAAAACGCCAGTAGGCGATGTATGATGGATCTAACATCTTCATCATCAACCCATTATGTCCCTACTGAGGAGCACGTATCTTTTCTCTGAGGAAGGTATAGGCCAAACTCCACCTAGGGGGCCAAGTCCGGATTGGTGAAGGTTTGCAAGACTAGTGGATGGTGTTACTGTCAGAAATTTAAAGCCGCCCTAATACCTGTGACTTGGCTTAACGACTGCCAACTATCGACGGCAGCCGGCAACAACTGCTTATCGTGCCTTGCGCAGCCCGGAGCCGCTCGGATAAATGCCACTAGCGTTAACCATAGACGATCGCCCATACATGCAGTGAACGTGCCTTATGTTGCTTAACCTTCGTGATCGTTTAAGATTACTCAGGCAGCAAGGGCGACAAGCGGATCTGACAAAGATTCAAAAAACCGGCTAAGTGCATGTCGGGTCACGTCTGGGGTTCCGTAGTAAGGTTTTTTTTTATTGATATCACGATTTTTTTTCACTTTAGCAACAATTTTTTTCATAAAGTAATTTTTGATGGAATTTTTGGCGAACTTTCGCTGATGATCGGTCGTTAACTTGTAAAACGTAATTAATAAGGAGTAAAATAAATTTATTTCAGAAGATGTACGTAGAACTTAGCATACCTACAACAATAAAAAATTAGATTAAATATTTATTGTTAGGAATATTTTGGTCGTAGAGACTGACAACGTCACCGTTCCTATATAAAGCGTGCGCTGTGTGCGCTCCGCCCTCTTTTGCTGTCTGGCTTTGCTTCGAGAAGGTTCATAGAAAGGTTCGTCGTGGTTTGTCGCCAGTCTGGTGAGGTTATTATTTCCGTTAATTTTGATTTGTGTTCCTTGTAACTAGAGTGCTATGTGCTTTGTAAATAAATTCTTATATTTGAGAAAAGATTATTAGAATGGAGTTTCTTGGCTGCCTTCTTCTCCACTACGGCTTCAGCCCGAAGGTGGCTCAGGAATTTGACATTGAATTAAATTTCTGAAAAGGGCACTCATTTCTATTATTTCCACGCCTGATTCCTTACATCGCATTATACGTATATTTCACCGCAATCGGCTTCCATCCAGATGCAAGACTGCACCACTGTAAGTTCATAATAGGACTTGATATTTCCTAAACTAATGACAAAACCAAACACTTGACGGATCTCCGATAGAAATTGCAAAGATAAGGGAAGCAGTAGTTCCCTTATCCTAACAACTTCTATCAACAGTCTGAGTACACAATGGAACACAATGGAAATGGAACAAAGACTCAAACTTAGTTCTCTTGGATAGTGTTGGTAGAAAACATAAAATTCGAATATAGCAATGCTCCTGTTGGTTACACCATCTAGTGAGAAAAAGAAATTAATGATGATATCAACCCTTTATACGCTATACCCCGACTGCTGGGGCACGAATCTCTTCCTGCATCACAGGAAGGTTTGGTCATACTCCACCACGGGGGCCAAGTCCGGATCGGTGGAGGATTGTAACACAGGAGCGGGCCTTACTTTTAAAAGTTATCAAGCGGCCTATAACGCCTCTGACATGGCTCAACGACTGTCATTGCATGCAGTCGGCACGAACGGCTTAACGTGCCTTGCGAAGCACGAAGCGCTCGGAAAAAATACCACTAACGGCAGTGAGTCACCCAACAAGCACCTGACCGTGCTTATTGTTGCTTAACCCTAGTGATTGATTGCACTCACGCTATTCTACTTGGGTACGAGCGCTTCAAGATATATAAATAAAAATGAGAATTGCCTTAAACTGCTTCCGCCGACTCAATGGCATAGTCCGACTATCGAGCCCCTAGACTGCCCCTGTTTTCCGCCACTCTGTGATTGGACTGTTTCACTTTCCTTCGTCTTTCCGCCTCGGAAGGTGTTTCGCCCATTTCCATTCCAATCACAGTCTCATTCGAATGGCCTATTTGACTAGTAACTCAACTGACTCGAATACTTGACTCGATTCGAATACATACCAGGCCCAGGTCTTGGATGTTTACACGTTTGTGATGTCGTTGTTTCTGATTCCCACGACACAGGATATCTTAGTGTGGGGCCATAAGCAATGTATGTGCTTGGATATAAATGTTAATGTTAATACTCTTTTTTAACGATTTTTCGTTAACCCTAGAGTAATCGCGCCTTCTCGTGAAACGCGAGTAATCGCGTAGGGAGCATTTTGCCGCCCGTACTTAATATGATTTTTTTTTTTTGTTAATACGGGTCATATGCATTTGTAATTATGTTTTAACGATAAAATAAAATACCAACTATTGAAATAGAAAACATTAATTCAAGTTTTATAATTAGAAATTAGAAAACAATGCTTTGTGAAATCTTCGGTAATTATTTTTGTTTTTACGGAACTTTTGCATTATTATTTCTATAAAAAATAAAAAAATAAAACTTTATAACAAAATTACGCGTTTTCGTCATATACAGTGTATATTTCACCAAAACAATCATGGCACATGTACATGCAATGTTCGTTGCACAGTAACTTTGCACATCTGTTGCACCCTTTTTTTGTCCTTCTATTTTTCTTGGACATGGACATACTGCGCATATACCTTCTCGAACTGAGGGTATATTTTGATGTTCCAGTGGCACAAATCGAGAGATTTGGTACCTCACATATTTCTGTAAAGTGTTCACGCCGAATCTTCTAAAGATATGTGGTCTAGTCATAGCCAGGCCAATTTATTTGCAAATAATTAACTAAAACAAACTAAGTAAGTAGATCCGGACTAAAAGTGTACAAAACAAACTAAAATTAATATCCTACCATATTTACATTAAGATATACCTATACGCAATGAAAACAAATAATATTTCAACAATAGTAAAAACTAAGACCCACAAACTTCACTTCCGTAAGAAGTCGCGCGGTGAGCAATTTGCCGCCAAACGCGACACACCCCCAACAACCTTTGTCTCCTTTGGTCATCCGCGCACGGATTTAATTTTTATTTCTAACATAAGAAGGCGAGGGACGGGGGGGCAGCTACACGGACGCTTGGCCTTGACAAATGCATAGTGTACAAAATAAAACGAAAATTGTGCCGCGGGCGGCAAAATGCTCATAGCGCGAGCACTGTAGGGTTAAAAACATTTTTCGTTTTCGGTGTTTACACCAACAAATAATCTGAATTGACTTTCAATAAGTACTCAGAAAGTGATAATATTTTAATGCTTTTTCCTAAAAAAGCTAATATTTGTTTTTTTTTAAATAAGCTACCAAATCGCTCTTGAGCAATATGAGGTCTTGATAGGGACGTATGCAGTTCCTTAAGATTCTAATAAAAAACCACCAACTCAGCTAATTTAAATCTAGTTGTTAAATTGCAGTTACAAAAAACATTAAAAACTTGAAAAATAAAAGGTCAATATTTCTGAAATTAAGTGATAAAACCTTATTCCAAAACAGGGCTAGGATGATGGTTACTGACTCCCAAAATGGGGTTCCGTGTGCTGTGGGTAGCTAGGCTACTTTCAAATTAGTTTTACAATAGTGAATACAGGTAGATAGATAGAGAACACTTTATTGTACATAAAAATGGAAATTACACAGATATTTCTTAACCTAAGAGTACAGACAGCGGCCTTATCACTAAAAGTGATCTCTTCCAGACACACTTTGGATGAACTGGACTAATATCTATCTATCTATAGTTAAAAACGAAACCTTTTAATTTCTTCTGAAAACATTTGCTCTCTGAAACACATTTAAATTTAAATTCCTTTATTAAATTTACTGCCTGAGAAACTATTTAAAATAACTCTGTGGCAGTTGTATTTTTTTATTATTTCAGTTTATCGGTAACAGAAAAAACAACTCATCATCTGATGTATAAAAATCTCGTGTCACAGTAGGTCACTTCCGATGTGGGTTTAGGGGTCCTTAGGACCAAAACCAGTCCCAAGGTGGTGTTTAGTGGGTAGGCGCAGTTCTTGTGAGTTCCACATTGGCAGCACGGCCGGGTCCGTGCTGTTATGCATGAGCATTCACCACCTCCCTCCCCCGTGTCCTCCGGAGGGTGCCCTTTATAGGGCAAAAAAAGTCACAGTGTGGATTATCGAACTCTTCGAAAAAGCTTAATTATTTTTATGATTTTTTGTGAATATTTGGTAGGTCCGAGAAAAGCGGGACAGCTTGTCGTATACTATAATTAAAACCATTTTATCAATTCTCGACTCGTTTTTAGTGGCGCCTGTTGCCTTTATTCCCTTCAATTTTAATTCACACCGACGGGAATAACTGAAGCGGCACGATTACATCTCGACAATAGATATTCAGACTGGAATTGAATAAGTAAGTACATTGTTTTATTTACATTACTTACAAAGTTAGCTAATAACTCTATCAAACGACTTTGAATCTTCATCTTTGTAATACATTTTCGGGTCACCAACAAACCTCTGTCGCTTTCGTGAAGTTTGAATCTAAGACACCAGCCTAGGGCCTTTTATCTGAGTAATCATTACCGTCGAGGTGACAAGAATTGCTCCGTGGGAGCTAAATCCTTGTTAGGCATTGTAATCACTAGGCCGATAGCGCGGGCTCAAACGAAACGGAGGTCATTAGAACCGCGATAAAAGTGTTGAAAGAACGTCCAAGGACGAAACATCCTACAATAATCTACATATATATAATAACCGTTTTCTAGACTTTTAGTCCGGATCTACTTACGGTTGTTGTTATATCGGAAGAGTCCGACCAGTGTGAGACGAGCAACCGACTACGCGAGCTCCGTCTCTGCTCACCATGATTAAGCTCTGCGAATCGGAACGAAACCTGGTCGGACTCTTCCGATAAAACAACAACCGTAAGTAGATCCGGACTAAAAGTCTACAATGTGTTGTGCTTACGAAAGTTTTAGTTAAAAAATGGCTGTTTTCGTAAAAACAAATCCTAATCTCTTTGTAAATGTTGCCCACATTTGCCATGGACCAATTAGATCACAATACATTGATATGCTCAGCCTTCCCAAAACGAACACAGCTCTGATGTCAAAGAGCCTTTTTGTATGGCACCAAAAATTTATAATTGGTATTCAATTATAATTTTTTGGTGCCATACAAAAAGGCTCTTTGACATCAGAGCTGTGTTCGTTTTGGGGGTTCGTTTAGCGAAATTAAAGAAATAAATTTAAAAAAAACTATGTCAATTTATTATTTACATATGTTATTATACATTATATAGACGAATTTAGTGACTGACGTTAGTTTAAAAAACTAAATTCTATTTCATTTTGACATTTGTTTCATGACGTTACTGTATGACATATGAATTTACCTAACTATGGCATTTCTTGGTTGTGTACATTAAATATTAATTAAATACTTAGTTCATTACACTTTTTTTTTTTTTATTTTTATTGCACTAACCCGTGCTAAGGAACAAATTTAAAAACCTATTTAGAGGCTAAAAATTTCACCCATGCCGGGATTCGAACCCGCAACCTCTGGTAGAGCGCTGGTACGGATAGCCAGAGGTTGCGGGTTCGAATCCCGGCATGGGTGAAATTTTTAGCCTCTAAATAGGTTTTTAAATACTTAGTTCATTGTGCATGTGCATGCTTAAACATATTTGTATACCTACATTTATTTTGTATAGAACGTAGCGCTCTAAACTATATTGTAAGATCTTTATTGCAGACATACCTATGTTCACAAATAAATATATTGATTGATTGATTGAATAAAAAATTTTTTGTAGCCTTTACACGTCCTGGAAAAAATGTTGCGTTGATTTGGACATGTGGAGAGGATAAAGGAAGAAAGGTTGACGAAACAAATTTATATTGCGAATGTAAAAGGCATCCCAGGCAAACATACGTCGACCGAATAGGGGATGTATTAGCAAAGGGGAAGATATAAAGGTTGTGTCATCATTTGGGGGGTAATGCTCGTAATCCCCACGCTGGGCATACGGGTTGGGGATCGCAGTTTAATGGAATTGTACTGCAGGGGGCGCTGCTGCCCACCCCCGGGATTGTGTCCCTTAGTCGCCTTTTACGACACCCGCGATAAGAATCAGGGTTGGTGCTATTCTCTAGGCCGACACCACACAGCATCTTGCGCTATGGTGCATGAGCACCTTAGCCTCCCCTAATGATAGTGGAGGCTACGTCCAGCAGCGGACTAATATAGCCTGAAAAAGAAGAAGAAGATATAAAGTGCCCAGAACCGGCGTGCGTGCATGCAATGACTTATGAACGTTAATGAAGCGAAGGTCAGGATCGTGTCAAGTGGCAGTCCCTGGTCTCTGCCTACGCCTCTAGGATACATGCGTGAGGTTATGTTATGTTAAACATCCCTCTGCAATTTTGAGCGTTGAGATATGTGAACAGATTAGACTCTCAGAGTGCTTAGTGCGAGTTTTTTAACTACTTGATCGCGTTAACGTAGACTCATATTTCTATGGCATTGAGGAAGCGCCACCTAGCGACAAGTATGGAAATGAAAATTGCTGAGTGCGAGTTGTAATGGTTAACGTTGAGAAGTGAACACGTTTACCAGCCAAAACACGAATAAACGCAAGTGCGAGTTGTACTGTGACAGCGTTTTGCCAGTTCTAAGGGTTAACTTACTCATACTCACTACCCAATGCTCGATTAACGCGGTAGCAAAGTTATTCGATTGGATCTGTTAAACTCGCACTAAGCACTCTGGTTTCCTTACGAAGTTTTCTGTCACTGTTAGCGAGTAGTATTCCTCCTATAACTTCATAAATGTACGAAACTTACAATACAAAGTCACTGCAACATGCCAGGATTCGAACACTTATCCTTACGAATGTGAGATACCACCACACTTTATGCGCTTCAAAAACAGTTTTTACTTTGTCAAATAGTTTGCTATGTCAACGCAAATTAGACGGTTGATATATTCAGCTTATACGAGTACATCTAGAGCACCTATTTATAATCTGTGTAATTTCCTTTTTTATGTAGCTGACCCAGCGAACTTCGTACCGCCTAACAGTCGATTCTTTATAATTTTTTTCTCTCCGTTAGAACCATCCTCGTATTTTTGGGAATATAAAAAAAAAATTGCGGAATCGGTTCAGCTGCTCTCGAGATTTGCGCTTACCAACACTTTCAGCGATTCATTTTTACCCGACTGCGGCGAAGCCCAAAAGGAGGGTAATGTGTTTAGTTCGTATGTATGTATGTATGTATGTATGTATGTATGTATGTATGTATGTATGTATGTATGTATGTATGTATGTATGTATGTATGTATGTATGTATGTATGTATGTATGTATGTATGTATGTATGTATGTATGTATGTATGTATGTATGTATGTATGTATGTATGTATGTATGTAAGTATGTCCGATTCTATGTTCCCTCATAACTCCTTAACCAATGGTCAGATTTTGTTAAACAAGAAGTCATTCGATTCGGCATCCTTGCGCGGGTGTCATAGGCTATATAAAATCATAATTATGCGATCAGAACCGTGACGAAAAATAAAATTCGTTAAGAAGCTTCGTTAAAGTACAGCTAGGATCCACTAGATGGCGCTGTTATATTTAGTTTATTGAAATCGAATACTAATTTTATTGAATTACCCCTAACAGGTGTGAAATATTTAAAACAGAATTTTGCGAATGACGTAGGTTACATAAAATCAGCATTAATAGAGAACCAACGGAACAAAAAATAACATTTACTTCTAAGTAATTAAAGTACCACCTTTAGCTACTAGATGGCGCTGCTATATTTTATTTATTCTAATACATGTGTATACGTCATTTCGGCTTTGGTCTACATGTACACAAACCATTTATAGAATCGGTACAAATACGGAAAGAAATAATTCCTATTAAGTGGTTTGATCCTTCTAGATCATTCATTTAATTAAAAAATATAATTTAGTTTAACTACGCCTAACACGTGTAAAGTATTTAAAAGAGAATTTTGCGGGTGTCGTAGATTACATAAAATCAGCATTAATAGAGAACAAACGCAACACAAATAATATTCACTTCTAAGTAATTAAAGTACTGTAGCAGTACTGTAAAGTACTGTATTAGTTCCTCTACCCAACATCAGATGGCGCTGTTTGTGTTCTTAATTGCGGTATGGTTTTGTCCGAAGGCCCTAGATAATATTATTAAACAAACACCATTTTTATGATTAATTAGAAATTGGTTAGTATTTGACCGCTTGCGAATCACTTCGACCAATACTGACTGTCCACCAATATTGGGACAACTGGTGACGTAGGTAATATTCCGCGCTGTGGTACGAGACTCTTACTACGTACGTAGTATTGTACTACTCGTACTACGAGTAGTACAGTTACTGTAATCCTTAGTTTCATATTGCTTCAATAAATAGATCCCTAAGTACGTGCTGTCGTGCTGAATCAACGTTTCTCTTCTTGTCTGCTGAAACCCTGTCCTACAGTACCACTTTTAGCCACTAGATGGCGCTGGCATATATTTATTCTATTAAATGTATAAATTTACATAATATAAGCTTTGCTCTACATGTAAACAAACCGTTTATAGAAACGGTATAAGTGCTGAAAGAAATAATGCCTATAAAGTGTTTATTTCTTTCTACACCATTCGTTTATCTCATTAATTTAAGAAATATCAACCTCATAGGGGGTCAAAATAATTAATTTCTTAACTCTGATATTAATTTCCTACTGACACTTAGACCAAAACTAACTAAACAAAATATATAAAGTGTAGCATGTAACTCCTTTTCCCCTGTGCGGTCATAGTCAGACAAGCTGGGTTCAAAGAAGAAACAATAAATGATAAAAAAAAATATTTGATCGCTCTCACTGGTAACCGAAGACGGATCCTCCGTGACCTCGTATCGTAGGACCCATGAAATTTAAAAAAAATCTAGGTCTATTCATCTTAACGAATTTTCTCTCGTTTCCTCCGAAAATAAGATTATGATTTTGTGTTAGGTTTCCTGTTCACTTGTGAGACCAAAGATTGCTTATTTATACCTCCCTAAAATTCAGTAAAATTTTTCAATGCTTTAGGGGGCCACCTCTTGATGAATGTGTTATAGTTTCATTTTATTTCCGGTAATATTTTGGCATTCAAAAAACAAAGATTTTGTATGTCTCCACTCCCATGCCACAACTCTAAGTATCTACGCCAGGCCGAAGGCCGAGCCCCATCATGCGGGTGCGAGGAAACTTGCCGCGACGAGGTTGAAGGCCGAGCTCAGCTCAATACAGGTCGCGGCACGGCCGAAGGCTGTGAAGCGGGCTAGAGGAATACTCCCACGGCGATTCTAAATGCTGAACTCTATTTACGCTGATGCCAAATGGAGAGAATAGTCTCGGAATAGTCGGCCGAAAGCCGTGACTGTTACTTAAAGTTGCTGTTAGGAGGAAACCTGTCGCGCCTTTGTACAGGCCGCGGCTGAAGGCTCAGACCATTTATGTTCCCATTTACAAGTCCTTATTCTAAGTAATTAGCGATACCGAAGACTGGGCCCAGTCAGGTCGAGGACATAATTCGTGACTATTCCAGTCCCCACCTACAATCGTTAACATTAAATAACTAGGTGCAGTGGAGCGGTTTTAGGCTACATAAAAAACAGACAATTTATGTAAGGATAATAAAAAAAAAATCTGTCGTTTTCTTTGCAAATATTCTAGATCGTTTAACACCATTAGACCATATTCATTATACTAGCTAAAAAATATCGTACGACATAAATTTTTAATGCAGGCAGGTGGTACCTATGACTATATCAAACAAGTATATCAGTAAAAACATTTATGATTTGCCGAGACATGTCCATTGTCGAACAAAAGAAAATAAAGCAATAAACTAAAATTCATTTAGGAAATAAAATAATATAACGATTTAAAGCAAGTAAGCAGAACAGATGGACCTTTAAATTTTATCGTTTCACTGAGTCACTAAAAGGTCAAAAATAAAAAAAATATTTAAAAAAATAAAAGAACCCGACTGCAGTGATAAATCAACTGAAAGGGAAAAATAAGATAATTTTATTTTCAAATTCTAATGTCGAATCAGAAGAGTTCATGCTGCTTTACTTGAGGGACCAAATAATATAACTTTATAAGCATTATTTTCTCAAACTGTTGCATTTATTATTTTATATAAAATGATGCAGTCGGGACCCATTAGAGAACTTTAAAAAAACAGTTAACAGTAACCTCTTGACGACTTTAATTTCGCTCCTTCTTCTGGACGAAATTTAAAAGAAGATAAGTATGTTATTATTGTCAACGCTTTACCTATTTATAAATGTAACGTTTATGAATAAATCCTCCTCCTCTATCCTCCTAGACGAAAATTTGATGACTTCAAAGAAACTGTTATGTTCTCTACAATAGAGTCCTGCTATTAGTAGGACTATGCCAAGGACACTAAACGAACCGCTTTTTCATCTTCAATTTGAAGAGCCATATCGTTTGAATGGCGAAATTTTCGTCTTCTTTCGACACAATATGTACATTATTTCCAGTGTGGCCATAGCGTATTTCTTTGTGAAAGGTATTTTCGCGTAATATTAGCAGAAGCGCTCGTAGTCTAGTGGAACCGAGTGACTGAAATCAATCACTAGGGTTAAGCAAGAACAGGCATGGTCAGGTGCTGGATGGGTGACCATCCCGTCACTACCGCTAGTGGCATTTTTTCCGAGCGCTTCCGAACTGTAACTCTGCCGAAACGTCTGGAAATAAGGTAAATTACGTTTTACCTTATAAACAACCGCGATTAGACCAGTTAAATATATAACTTAATAAATAAATATACCTGTAGATTTACCAACAAATTTCTGCTAATTCTTTCGCACCTAGACTCAACTCAAGTGTAGCAATCCTACAAGTCCCTGCGATGGGCCAAGTACAGTACAGTCGCTTGAAGCATATACAAACGTTAGAACTTTGTCGCATTAACCTCTTATAGTCTGATGTATGATAAATTGACTGTTTTGACTTTGACAAGGTACTGAAGTGCGTATATTATGTTAGTACACGTGATTGTATAACATTTATAGATAGATTGATAGAATATTCTTTAATGTACACAGACATTATGTATTTCAAAGTATAGTACAATTGGCAGCCTTATTGGGTACTATGCGCACTTTCTTTCAGGTCCCTAAAGATGGAGATAAGAAATAAATTGAGGAAGGGTACAAGAGTTAGGGAAAATGTAGAAATATTGAAATTAAACCATACTTAAATAAATACTAATTTATACTAACGAAATATTGAAGCATAAATCAAAAGCTAGCATTATTTCTTTTATTCGATATCAACTCTTGTATGTCCCCACTGCCGGGGCATGGATCTCTTACTGCATCGCAGGAAGTTTAGGCCATGACCGAGTTGGTGAAGGATTGTAAGGTAGTGGCGGGCCTTACGGTCAGAAGTTATCAAGCCGCCCATAAGGCCTCTGACATGGCTTAACGACTGCCATTTCACGACAGCCGGCACCAACGGCTTAGCGGGCCTTGCGAAGCACGTAAAAAAATGCAACTAGCGGTAGTCACGGGACTGTCACCCATCCTGCACCAGACCGCGCCTGTTGTTGCTTAACTCAAGTGATTTATTCCAATCACTCGATTAAACTAGGCCACGAACGTTTCGCTTTTTTTTATTGGTAGGTAATATTTTTTTACTCTATAATTTAACATTGTTGTTGGAAGGCACTGTCTTATTGCTAATGTCAATTCATTCCACGTTCGGGCGGCTGTGGTTTATTCCAAAAAAAGCTTTAGGGAACTACCAACCATGTCATTAAAGCCATAATTTTATTAATATAAGCAGCACAGTTGCCGTGGTCTCGGGTAGACTGAAGTGGCGAGTACAGTGCCGTTTAATATATAACCATGTATGAGTATCATTAAGAAAAACTAAATCTACAGGTAGGAAGAATATTAACATTAACATTAACATTTACATACAAGCACATACATTGCTTATGGCCCCACACTAGGATACCCTGTGTCGTGGGAACCAGAAACAACGACATCACAAACATGTAAACATCCAAGACCTGGGTTTTTTTTTGTTCCCAGCCGGGATGCGAACCCGGGACCTCTTGCATGGTAGACAGACGCGCTACCGCTACGCCACAGAGGTCGTGGCCGGACTATGGAATATGGACAGTTCCTCTATCTAGTACAGTGTACGGTAGACTAACTTAATTATACAAAATAACCTCATAATTTCTTGATGACTTTGACATTTTCTTAAACTCGACTCTTACCAAAATAGTTAGTAAACTTCCAAACGCATTAGGAAAGAGTCAAGTTAGGAAAGAGACAAGTTTAAAAGAGAGGACAAGTAAGAAAATGGCAAGTTATAAAAGAGACTAGTTAGGGAAGAGATAAAGTAAAGAGATGGCAAGTAAAAAAAAGACGAGTTTGTAAAGAGTCGAGTTTAACAAAATGTCAAAGTCATCAGGAGGGATGCTAAGGTACGTAAAAGTAGGTCCAACACGTAAGCAAAATGTGCGACGCTAGATAAAATAAACGTGATTCTAGTCTAATAGTTTGACTTCTATATTTGTTTTAGGCTGAAGCCTACAAAGTCAGGAAAAACTAAATAAATTGGTGCCCCGGCTATACAGACCCGTCGGTTTTTTTTATTAAATAAATATGTTTTTCACGTAACGAACTGCGTACAAACGCTGAGCGGGAGTCAAATTAAAAACGTACCGCGTGACTGCTAAAAGATTAAATTCCCGCAAGCCGAAAACATATTGTACAGGTGACTGCAAAGACTTCCGACCTCATACAAACTACAAGGCTCTTATGTATCACTTCCATATCGGGGTAGCGACGGTAGCTCAGCGGGTAGAACAATGGACTCGGAAACGAGAGACCCAGGTTCGATTCCCAGGGCACTCATGTACCAATAACTTAGTTCTTAGTTACGTAAATTTGTGAAGTTATAGTTGCTAATAAGATAAGATAGGATGAGATGAGATTAGACGAGACGAGACGAGACGAGACGAGACGAGACGAGACGAGACGAGACGAGACGAGACGAGACGAGATAACATGAGATAGTATAAGAATATTCTTTATTGTATACACCAGAAAATAACGGTACAATTGGCGGCCTTATTGCTGATTGCAAATTCTAATCCACGGTGGGTGGTACTCGTAATTAATCCCATACACTTGCTTTGAGAGAAGGCCTGTGCCCTGCAGTGAGACGTTTATAAGCTATGTAAAATATAAGCGCTTAATAAAAAGAGTCGCAATGCTACGGTTTTATTTAAAACTCATTTATGCCTAATATTTAACAATATTTTCATTAGTATTTTCATTCAATTTGTATTCAAAATTGAATGGAAATAAGATTACAAAAAACGAAAACCAAATAAAATATTCGCACTTGCTGATTTATTTCTTAGTCGGATAAAAGCGGAACTTGCGAAAATGAAGCTTCTCACTTAGAAGTTAGTAGAATGTTAATTCAATTAAGAGTGGTCAATTGAAAATGAAGGAACAGTAAAACAATTTGTATGTAGCCTATGATCACTCCACTGCATGGCTCGTGCCTTCTCTCAGACAGAGTATGGGTTAAATTATTACACCTACCCATCGCGGATTGGCTATTTCAAGCGCTGGGGTATTTAAAGGAGGGCTATGTCCAGCAGTGGACTACATAATATAGCCTGAAGAAGAAGGTATTTCAACACCTAAGACACATTAAGACATTATATTATAATTACATTACTTGAGTGTTCAAGCGCCAAGTTTCGCAATACTTTTTGACATCCACAGTACGAGACAGGTCCCAAGCCAATGTTGTCAGGCTTTAAAGTGACAACAAACGCGCGGCTGATAAATCGCGCGGCGTTTCCGCCGACCGCCCGCCCCGCCGCGCCGGGCTGTTAATTTCCGCAGCTTGTATCGACTGAGTGTTGCTGTGGCTGTGTTATTACGTCTTCGTAGTAGTTTGCGACCTGCTACGTAACATTAGATCGGGCGTGCTGACGGTGGCGGTACGGAGCGGTTTTAAGACGCTCGTGTGTGTCGTTAAGATATTCGCATGCGCCCGTCTAATTTCCACTTTATGAATATTACGTAGTTTAATGAAAATTTTGGAAGTACTTGAATATGTTGATTGTGTCAAGTAGTTACTTGAAGTATTTATCATGTAAAGCAGTTTGTTTTTGACACTGCGGTTTCAGCTGAAATACTAAACAGAGGCGCAGTAGCCAGAGCTAAAGAATTTCTCTATTCACCCTTACTCTAGTATCAAATCAGCTTGTTAGCGTATAACGAAATTACTGAATTGTCATACAAATTACATACAGTCTATTTATTCTTACTTGTTCAATTTAGTAAACAAGATTCTAACCTTAAAATTTAGATTAGATGCCTAAACTACACATTAAACTACACTCGCAAATTCATGAACTATGTTTATAAAATTGGCAGCGTGTTATCTAAAAGAGTGTTCCAAGTTACTTCATTTATGGAAATATAACAGTTTTGGACTAAAAAGTCACAGTTTAAGAGTAGAATCTTATTTACTAAATTGGACAAGTTAGAATAAATAGACTATACCATCGCTTGTAAAGTTTCAAATGCTTCAAATCAACAAATATTTCATTATATTCAAGAATTTACATTCTGTTTGCTGAATGTCAATAAACAATGTTAAATGTGTAGCGGCTTATATTTTACACGTTCATGGACATTCAGCAAACAGAATGAAAATTACACTATTTTTATTTTTAATGCACTAACCCGTGCTAAGGAACAAATTTAAAAACCTATTTAGAGGCTAAAAATTTCACCCATTCCGTGATTCGAACCCGCAACCTCTGGCTATCCGTACCAGTGCTCTACCAATTGAGCCAATGGGCGACTCACGGCATCAGTGAAATTTCGAACCTCTTTACAATATTCTCTGTATTACGTACAGGCAGCGACATCTGACTTAATTAAGTAATGCAATTTGCTTAAGTCAGATGTCGCTGCCTGTACGTAATACAGAGAATATTGTAAAGAGGTTCGAAATTTCACTGATGCCGTGAGTCGCCCCTTGGCTCAATTGGTAGAGCACTGGTACGGATAGCCAGAGGTGGCGGGTTCGAATCCCGGCATGGGTGAAATTTTTAGCCTCTAAATAGGTTTTTAAAAAAGAACGAAAATTCTTGAATGTAATGAAATATATATCGGTTGAATTGAAGGGCTTCGGGCCGTAGTGTAGTGAAAAACAAACTCCAATCTGACCGTCTCTTCTCAAATCATCTTAAGCTTAATACTTCAGTAAAATTGCTACCAAGTGCTTTAATTTAATAAACGGGAATAATGTTTTTCCCGTTTATTAAATGCGCTTTCCGCTTCTCTTATGCACTAAACCACATCTTAATCTAACGTTTGTAGGCCGCGCTGGCTAGATTCAGAGGAAATGACACATCTGTTTCAGATCACATAATATAATTCCATGCATTCCTGTGCAACCTCCATGTGTTGTGAGTGCCGTTGGTGTAACGGTATTGCGTCCGATTACCATCCTGAAGGTCGTGGGTTTGATTCGCACAGTGAACGCCGTAAATTCGTTCAAATTGCCTCAGTCTGGAGGTATGTCCTAACCTGGTTACGATAGAACAGCCAGAACAAATGTCGTGATATTCGGAAGTTATTTTTATTGTCTGTCGTCTTATCTTCCTCTTAATCTTCGGTACTTGAAAAAGTGCCGAAACGTCGGAAAATTGTAAAAATGCATAATTAAACGAGTAAAATCCGTGTAAATACAGTTTTCGTTATTTTTATAATCATTTTGCTGTTTTCAAGCAACAAACAAACGTTTGTTTGAACTTACCTCTCGTAAGACTGCATATTTGTGTATCTAAACTGTATTGTTATCAACCCTTGTATGTCCCACTGCTGCGGCACGAGTCTCTTCCTGCATCGCAGGAAGGTTAGGCCATACTCTACCACGGGGGCCAAGTCCGGGTTAGTGGAGGATTATAAGACAGTGGCGGGCCTTACTGTCAGACGTTATCAAGCCGCCCATAAGGCCTCTGATATGGCTTAACGACTGTCATTATATGGCAGCCGGCACCAATGGCTTAACGTGCCTTGCGAAGCACGGAAGCGCTCAGAAAAATGCCACTAGCGGTAGTCACGGAGCGGTCACCCATCTCGCACCTGACCGCGTCTTTTGTTGCTTAACTCAAGTGATTTATTCCAATCACTCGGTTCGACTAAGCCACGAGCGCTTCTAAACTGTATATCAATCCGGATATAGGTAAATAGTAAAGAAGCCTCTAATAGGTGGGCAAAACAAACGTTAGTTTTTTTCTTTTCTTATAAAATAAATCTATACAGCCATTTTAAAATAAGCATTATTTGAATCACGTAAATCAGAGTTCTTACATTTATATTTATTGAAATTAGTACCTAATAAGATTTTCACAAGTATATTGAATTGGCGCATATAATACAGTCGCAGGCCATGTAAATCATGTAAAATAATGATTTTTTTTTGCAATATCTTTCTGGAAGCGCTTACAAAAATCAGCAAAGCGTAAAAACATAACAAATGAACAAAGTTAAAATAAAAATAGTATAATCATGTGGGTACAGTGATATCATATCATAATACAGAGAATAGTTTAAAGAGGTTCGAAATTTCACTGATGCCTGTGAGTCGCCCATTAGCTCAGTTGGAAAGAGCGCTGGCACGGATAGGTATCAATATTGACAACCAGAAGTGGTGGGTTCTAATCCCGGCATGGGAATCGAACCTCTAAATAGCTTTGTGAAATTTATTTATTAGTTAACTCACACCATTACATAACAACGTTGATTTGACTTAAATATTCAATTAATAATTATTACAAAGTGTTAATAAAAATAAGCAATAAATAAGTTGCAAAACCACCACCACTTTTGCTAACAAAACATTGTGAAGAAACCTGAGTGTCTGGGGTATTCACATACCTCAGTGATTGAAATGGCCAAACCGCGGTGGGCACGCGTGGTGATTAAGCCCACACTCTTTCTCTGAGAGAAGGCTTAGTGCGGTGCTTAGTGCGAGTTCTTTAACTACTCGATCGCGTTAACGTAAACTCATATTTCTATGGCATCGAGGAAGCGCCACCTAGCGACAAGTATGGAAATTTAAATTGCTGAGTGCGAGTTGTAATGGTTTTCGTTGAGAAGTGAACACTTTTACCAGCCAAAACACGAATAAACGCGAGTGCGAGTTGTACTGTGACAGCGTTTTGCCAGTTCGAATGGTTAACTTACTCATACTCACTACTCGATGCTCGATTAACGCGGTAGTAAAGTTATTCGATTGGATCTGTCAATCTCGCACTAAGCACTCTGTCAAACTCGCACTTAGCACTCTGTCAATCTCGCACTAAGCATTCTGTCAATCTCGCACTAAGCACTCTGGGCTCTTCCGTGAAACGTACATAGACTGCATTATTATATTAAACGATTGTAATCGTCATTACTTAATAGGTAAAAACCTACCTCGTTAGGTCCTTTTACGTTATTAAGTTTTAATCAATAAATAATAGCAATTAGATCCATTTAATTTATCTCTGTGTATAAGCGTGGCGAATTATTAAGAAAACTTACGATATTTCAGTACAATTCCACCGAACTGCGATTCCCAAACCGCATGCCCAGCGTGGGGATTATGGGCACTACCCCATATGATAGCACAACGTGGTGCTCTTTAGGGGAGGGCTACGATATTTCCCTTTATGATTGGCTTATCTTATTTTGGAACTAAATTTTCTCAAGCACTAAACATCTGGAAATAACTTAACAATAACTTGTGTTATGAAATGAAATGAAAAGGTTTTATTCAATGTACCGCAGAAACTGAACGTTACAAGTCAAACGGGGTGACCATTTTAAAATCCAAATCATTTTGGAGAAAAAATGTACAATAAACTTCAAACTTATTCTTTTCACAGTCCTTAATTAGTAAGTCCTTAATCTGGCACGGATAGCAAGAGGTCGCGGGCTCGAATCCCGGCATGGGTGGAATTTTAAGCCTCTAAGTAGATTTTTTTATAATTGTCTTTAGCACGGGTTAGTGCATTAAAAATAAAAATAGTATAGCCCTTAATTAACAAAGTTTATATGGTTGTTCTAAAATATGAAACTCATGCATTGTACTGGCTTAAATCCCAGCCATCATCATGTACTTATATTATAAGTTTATAATATGTTGAAATACTAACGAGCTTTTGCTCGTACAAACTGCTTGTTTAACTTGCTTCAGTAACGCCCAATTAGCTGTTATCGGGGCCTCAAGGGAAAACTATTGACCTACTTATTCCATTTAAGTATGCAAACTCCTCGAGCCTTACCAGGAGACAATTTAACAAGGTTTTAGCTCCGACACCTCAGTGGCCTCCCGATGCTCCATTTAAATCAATCGATTCTCAATTTGCCGCCACCATTGATTTAGTTTCAAGCCATTTTTCTGCTCGTTTCCCTCTTAATGGCTCCGGTTTTTTTTATCTATCGATATTAGTTTGCGCTAGAAACAAAATAAATAGGGACGAGGAACAATGTACTTATAATATTATGTTAAACGGGTCAAATCGCGATTATTTAATAGGTAAAACTAATTTCCTTATTTCCCGACGTTTCGGCAGCGTTACAATTGCCGTGGTCTTGGGTAGACTGAAGTGGCGAGTACAGTCAATTATTGTGTGTATGACTACCCATTATTAATTTTCGCAGCTGGCCGACACACAACACTCACTACGTCAACGGACAGGTCCGGTGATAAGGCGAGTGAATTGTAATTACTTAGCACTGGATTCCACAATGTGCCGAGACAACTAACTGTTCTTACGAAAACACTAATTTATCCTGCGGTATAAACCTTTGCATGTTCCCACTGCTAAGGCACGCGACTATTCCTGCATCGTGGGAAGGTTAGGCCACACTCTACCACGAGGGGCCAAGCTCGGGTTGGTGGAGGATTGTAAGACAGTGGCACGCCAATTATTAAAGTACTTGTAGCGGAGTGGTAGAACACTGGTTTCTCAATAAGGAGACTCGGGTTTGAATCCCGGCATGTTTGTTTTCTAAGTTATGTACATAATTGAAGCTATAGGAGGAGTATCGATCGACAACTGGTGTGTTGTTTGATAGCTTTAAATTTGAATCTAGGAACAGGTAATGCTTGCTTGATATAAAAGAAACTCCTCGTTTATTCGATACAATTCGTATAGTTATTATTTATTTCTTCGCTGTCTATTTACGAGTTCGTTATCAACCCTTATATGTCCCCACTGCTGGGGCACGGGTCTCTTTCTGCATCGCAGGAAGGTTAGGCCATACTCCACCACGGGGGCCAAGTCCGGGTTGGTGGAGGATTGTGAGACAGTGGCGGGCATGGCTTAACCCACATACTCCTGAAACTATTTTTGGTCTCCGAATCTTATATATTTTTTGTATGTGTTTGGTTATGGTTTACATAGCTTCAGAAAAATACTATATAAAATCCAGGTCGCCTGGAAAACCAGCACTAGGGTGGGCGTTTAAACGCCCAATAGGAGAATCCACTAATGCGACATGTATGTAAGGTACCATGTACATTGAAAAGGCTAAACTATTTAATTAAAAAAACTTTTATTTTAATTAAGATCTCAAAAATTACGTGTTGCCGGTTGTGATAAGAAGCAAAACAGGTTTTAGGATGTAAAGAAATTACACATTTTTTGCAAAAATAATTGGTCTTCTTTTTGGAAACCCCACATCTCAGCTGATTTTCCTTATAATCAACCAAATGATCTATCCTGTCGAATCGCGAAACTTCGCGGTAGTTATTCGGGATAGAGCGAGGGCCGCGCCTTTCGGTTTTCTTGTAGTTCTCCTGAAGGCTTCTTGCAACCACTGCGATATGTGAGATGATCATAGTCACCACCATCGCCTTTGTATAGCTGCCATGCATTTTGTGTAGCCATGTCAAGACAATGACAAAGCATGGGAAAATACCATTTTTTTCCCCGAATGGCGGGTATGTAAAGGCTTATGTTTTGGTCAGCCCGATCGACCCCACCCATGTTTTCGTTATATGTTTTTATCATATTAGGCTGACCAATCTGTTTGTACTTCTTTAGCTGTTGTGAAAAGCGCCTGGTACTATGTAATTGTTAAACCATATCAGTGTTTGAAGCTACTGTAACAACACTGTTGTCGTTCCACTTACAAACTAAAATGTCTGCTGGCTGACTTGACACGTACTTGTACCGCTTTCAATCTTTTTCATATCTTTATTTGGTGGTTAAAGGCATCGCGATGTACGATTCTCCCTTATTGTTCCAGTCGCTTTCAAACCTCTGTTGGCAAAATCGTGCATTAGAGGAATCGAGGTGAAGAAGTTGTCGAAATATAGATGGAACGGCAACTGTGGAATGCGAGTTTGCAGTGCGTCAGCAAATTGCAGAATAATGCTTCCACCCAGACCAAACTGCTTGTATACTTCGGGTATACTTGCTGACTTTCCTTGGTACGGTTCAAACCAGAAGACATACCCCAATCTTGTAGCCCCAACCCAATTCTTGTAACCCCAACGAATTGGTTTCTCTCGGATGAATTGTTCTCAGCTATGTTTACCACAATAATGCCATGTTACAACTTCTTCATCACCAGAGTCTTCATCTGTAACTTCTGCATTGGCATTTTCGGGAGGCAAAATTGCTTTTCTACTTGGCAACGGGTCCTCATCATCAAAACACTCCAAGTCTTCAATTATTTCATTCAACGTTAACGGTTGACTCGGACGCGGTCTGAAAACGACTACAGATGTTGATTCTCCTACTGGGCGTTTAAACGGCCATGAACTTTCAAGATAAATAAAGTATGTAAAAATTTACATCGAATGCACTTTCATATTTCTATGTACTAGGTAAAAGGTTATATTATAATAAAATAACTAAATATAGTTAAATTGTAGCTCAAAGATACATAAAAACATTACCTTTTGGAAGCCATGACGCCAAAAAATACTTCTCGAACTGAAATACTCGAAATCACCCAAAATAACACTTTTTGATTACAAAATTCACTGATTCTATGGAAGACATACACCAACTACGTAAAATAATGGGCAAAAGGTTAAGCCACAACGTCCGAAAAGTAACTTTAATTGAGGGTAGATCAAACCTATTTTTTTGGGCGTTTAAACGGCCAGTAGGAGAATCTGGGTTAACGACTGCCATTATATGACAGCCGGCACCGACGGCTTAACGTGCCTTGCGAAGCACGGAAGCGCTCGGAAAAATGCCACTAGCAGTAGTCACGGGACGAGTTTACGAGTTCACTTTTCATTAATTATTTATTACTTTTCCGCTTTTGTAATGTTAAAAGATAGTCCTTAATTTTTTTTTCTTATTGCCACCATGCTTGTTTGAGTAGAGTTAGAACAGAATGAGTAATAAATGCTTAGCTAAACACGCTCAAGTAATAGTAACGTCAAATTGAAATCAAGGAAAAATTTGCGAATTTGATTGGACTATGCCCAAAAGTCACAGCTAAAAAGGTCACCTTCAGGACAGTCTTTTTCTCTTAAAGTACAGTCGGTATTACACGAACCTGAGATTTTAATAGCAATCGTCCGTAACGTAACTGAGTGGGAAGTCCGGATGTAAAGGTTAACGTGCCGTTAGCTGTACAAAAAAGTCCTAAAATAAACGACGAGCCGCGCGCTGTTGATTGGAGCCCTGAGCCTCAGGCTGACTCGGCGTCCGTCTTTCTTTCACCTTCCCTATTTCTTTACGCTTTGTAGCGGACACGATCTTGGAGAGTGGCCTGAGTAGAAGGAGAAGCGATTGTACGATTTGACAATGTCAATTTATATAAGTGACTTACAAGCAAAAGTAGTATTGAATACTACTAAGACTAGAATTATTGTTCAATGACAGCTCATTGCAAAGCACTGTACTTAAATAACCTAAAAAAAAATAACTTAAAATAGATCATCAAGGTTTGCTGGAAGAAATCTCTTACAGAGATAAGCTCGCCTTTGTACATGTATTATCTTGAATTGTATTTCTTTTTTTTGTTTTTTGTGTGCAATAAAGTATTATTATTATTATTATCTAGTCTTTGTATTCATAGGTTATTATAAGTTTTTTTTCACACATAATATATTCATCTATAGAGTAGTAGAAATTTGGATTAATATATAGGTAGTTTTAAGTTGAGCAAAAGTTGCTTCGTGATTTATAATAGGTACTATGGAGCAACAATTGAATAGTAGTTTCATGTAGATTGAACAAGTATAATACTGCAGTTAAGTTTATTAGTACTACAGATTTGATAAGGCCTAAGAGCTAATAAAGAATTAGCTATTTAGGTAAATCAACTCAGTCACTGTGTATTGTATTATTTACAACATTATACATTAAAAAAATTGAAAAACACAACAATTTCGTAAGATAATAACAATAACGAACCCGGACTAGGCCCGTGGTGGAGTAGGGCCTAACCTTCCTGCGATGCAGGAAGAGACCCGTGCCCCAGCAGTGGGGACATGCAAGGGTTGATAACAATAATACGAATAACTTTCACACGGCACAACATCTTATCTAGGGCCCAAACTGGGGCACTTTTGGCTATGGTAAGCAATCGAAGACATTTCTTTTTCTGCCTCTCCATCACTGGAGATTGGCAGCCAGCTCTTTACAGCAGTCTCTGTTCAGTGCAATTCTGACCAGCTCTTCTGCGGTCACTGATAAATTTCATACTATTTTTTATGCTAAACGTCAGTATTCCAACAGGATCTGGTGTGCATAATTAAAACGGACTATGTCGAGAAAATTACCAGTAAATATAATAAAATAAAAAAATAGCAGAGATTCTTCCACCTTGACCATCAAAATGGAAAAACATCACAAACATGAAAATACACACAGATTTTAGCCATTTGTGCAAATCCAGCACGGCGTAGAGATAGAAGTGAGACATGCAGGTATGACGAGCTATTCTAACTTACCAACCTTTATTTTACGCGCAACGAATCTTGACCACATTCCAATCGTCTGACTGACAAATTCATACTAATTTCTGTGTTAGTTGTCAGAATTCCAACAGGATTTGGTGTGCATAGTTAGGCCGGACTCCGTTGAGAAAATAACTAGTGAGTATATTGCAAGATTCTCTGACTTGCACCAGCGCCCGAGGACAATGTGATCAAGAAGTTGAAAATCCTATTGTGGCAACATCAATCTTGCTTTGCATACCGCGGCCGTGGTCTTACTTGCGACTTATACTTATTCTAAACTTGGAACAATGCGTCTTCGATAAACAAATTTTGTGGTTTCATTAAAGAAATAATTCGAACTGAAATAAAAGCTAATACTGTAGCATTGAGACTGATTTATTTTGACGCACGTATTTTTCGTATGTTAAATGTGAGTTTGTCTAATCTTAGAATTTTTAAGGTTCATCATCATCATCATCTACCCATTATGTCTCCACCGAGGAGCTTGTCGAAAAATACCACAAGCGTAAGTCGTAGACGGTCACCCATCCATGCACTGAAACGCGCCCTGTGTTGCTTAACCTTCGTCATCATTTAAAATTACTCGGGCAGCTGAGGCTACGAGCAATTTTTTCATACCTCCTTTAAGGTTCATACCTCCTTCCATACCCGCGATGGGCACGTACAGTATTTAAGTCCACACTCTCTTTCTTTCTCTTAAAAAAAGCTTGTGTGCTGCCGTGGACGTGTAGAAGCTACTAATGGTGTTTCCCACTTTGGAACACCATCTTTCGGAGTGCACCTTACAAGCTGACGAATGATTATGACTGATCTTATTGTCTCTATACATTGAATTCATAGACCAAATTGATAATAAATATAATACATTCCGTATTAGCAAAGGTAAACGAGCTATTAAAGCCCAGACCTACTAAATATATACAAATAAAATGGAGTTCGATAAAAAACACTACGACGAGAGATTTTACATTTAAGAAGATAAAACTTTTAAGTTAATATATACTGCAAATGTGAGTGGAAGGGCTGCTAAGGGACGTCCCAGGCGGACATACATCGACCAAATAGGGCCCAAAAATGTATTAGCAAAGGGGAAGATAAAAAGTACCCGGAACCGGCGTGCGTGCATGCAACGACTTATGAACGTTGATGAAGCGAAGGTGATCTGTCAGGATCGTGGCTGGTCTCTGCCTACCCCTCTGGGATACAGGCGTGAGGTTATGTATGCATGTAGATTGAATTCTCATCCAGAATTAATGAGTGAAACTTAATCACAAAAAAAAGTTGTAAATCCAACACAAAATTACTTCTACAGTCACAGGTGATATAACTCGAAACGCAGTTCATTTTGAAGATGAAATCTCTGCTTTGCAAGTTACCTAGCTCCGTAGGTGACTCGTAGCACATCAGTTCTGCTACGGCGTAGCAAATATCCCAGAGGTTGAGCGTAGCATCGTGTTGTTGGTTTTGCAACATAACTCCACTCTATTTCATGCGAGTGTTATTTCAACGAGGAACGAAATTTGGGGTAAACTCACAATTACCGCACAGGTGCTCGGCGTCGGAATTATTTCCTCCGATAAAAATGCTAAGCCGGCAACGCCATTTCGGCTTAAACGAATCAAAGGAACAGAAAAAAACGTGAAAATGTTCCATTTTCAAAATCGACATTCGCATCTAACTACGGCGCGCCCCGAAGGCATCTAGATCCCGTTTTTTTCTCTCACGTACGTTCCTTACAGCGCATACTTAATTTCTATTTGCCCGAGCCGCGAGGTAAGAGAGCGGAGGAGGGCGGAGGTCGCGGGGGTGGCAGGGCTCAGCGGGGCTGCGGCTCGAGGCGCGGGAGGGTGTTTTCAGACCGGCGCGGTGGAGCGGCCCAGGCCAGTAGAAGCTGCGGCAACCCCGTCGCTGCTCGTACCGGCTGTAACCGCTGCGAACCGCTTCCAACCAGTGCAATAGTGATGTGAAAGTGCTGCCCGGACGTGTAACGCACATGCGTGCGACGCTCAACTATCGACAATTGTGAGGCAAAGTGACTGGTGAAAAAGAAGTAAAAATAAAATAATTTTTTTTCTTTCTTCTGGTGTTGTTTTTCGTGTTGCGTGCGGCTAAGTGAGTTTCAGAACACGTTCGTGTAAAACTCCCGGGTGCAGGACTGCAATCACAGAAATAGTTTCCGGGTAAGTACGGGAGTGTTACCTACTTGTTAAGGAAATAAATCCGCCTAATTAGCATAGTTACAAAAATGTATGTCAAACTTTTTCTGCAGCATTTAAAAGGCATGGACGTACGTATTATCGACTAACCACGCGAGTGATTTGCCGATCAGTTAAATCTTGTTTCTTACAAAAATTTAAAAAGGGCACGTTTAAAATTCCAATGCTAAAATCTGTAAGGTCAAGTTGTTAATTACTGATCATAATTTTTATTGCCATTGTAGTTTTTTTTCAGCGGTTTTCGGCAGTATTGCTACTCTTGATTGTTAAATAAAACTTTCTATACAATTGAATAGTACTCATCTTCTTTTTTTCAGATCTCCTAGTGCATAAGTGTCACAAACGTTATTTTTTCATAATATTTATTCCATTCCACCAAGTCACATAATTTTTTGACGTTATACTCAGCCTTGTTAACTTAAAAGTACATTACATTACATAACCTCACGCCTTTATCCCAGAGGGGTAGGCGTAGATCAAGGACTGCCACTTGCCACGATCCTGACAGATCACCTTCGCTTCATCAACGTTCAAAAGTCGCTGCATGCACGCGTGCCGGTTCCGGGTACTTTTTACGTTCCCCTTTGCTAATACATCCCCTATTTGGTCGATGTATGTCCGCCTGGGACGTCCCTTACTAGCGCTTCCACTCACATTCGCAGTGTATATTTACTTAAAAGTACTATCTTAAATATAAAATCTCGCGTCGTAATGTTTTTTATCGACTCCATTTTTTTTTGTATATGTTTAGTAGGTCTGGGAATAACTCGTAGGCTTATTAATATTACAAAATAATGTTTGCGGATTAGCTGGTCTTAATATACTAATTTGGACATAAATAAGAAACATTGTTATCAGATAAAATATTTTCTGGCAATTCAGCAGTGAGCACCTAGTTAGAACGTAACCTACAATAATTTAGGCTCCTGTATTAAGTATTTAATATACTAATACTAAAGTACGATCACTATTTTTAAACTCTTAGAGCAGGTAGCATTTTTGGGATCATTACTTAAAAAATATTATGTTCAATTTAAATTGAAACATGCTATTAGACTATCATACTCTATAATGCACTAACCCGTGCTAAGGAAAATTTAAAAAAACCTATTGAGAGGCTAAAAACTGTACGTTACACAGAGAATAATGTAAAGAGGTTCGAAATTTCACTGATGCCGGTGAGACACCCATTAGCTCAGTTGGAAAGAGCGCTGTCACGGATGGCCAGAGGTCGCGGTTTCGAATCCTGGCATGGGTGGGATTTTTAGCCTCTAAATAGGTTTTTAAAATGCTACTTTATTTTACGTAGCAAGTATACGAGTATGTCCCACTGCGAGGCACAGGCCTTTTCTTGGGTAGAGACAATAATAATGGTGGGCTTAAAACCGTGCGTGCCTATCGCGGATTCGGAATTTCAAGTGCTGAAGGTAGCTGAACATCTAAGACACTTTCTTGAAGTGCGAATGTAATAAAATCATGTAAAATAAGACATTTCAAAAACCAATACAGAACTAAAGTTTTTTGAACTAAAACATTCGTTAACACTACACCTTGTTAACTTAATTAGACCAAAAATAAAGTGATTCTGAAATCAAGGATCGAAAGTTTTTGTAAAAACATTTGGCGTGTTTCAGAAATAACGCATTTTAGAGGTAATCAAGTGGGTAAGATAAATACAACACAACTCCTTAATTGTATTCCATTAATCTTTGTATTATTGGTGGTAAAGGTACAATTTTAACTTTTTATAAAATACGTTTTAGTAGCAATAGCGACGCAGAAGCCGTTTAAACGAATTTGTAATTTTTCTATTATACAATTTTTATTTTTAATGCACTTACCCGTGCTAATACGTAATACAGAGAATAGTGTAAAGAGGTTCGAAATTTCACTGATGCCGTGAGTCGCCCATTGGCTCAATTGGTAGAGCGCTGGCACGGATAGCCAGAGGTTGCGGGTTCGAATTCCGGCATGCGTGAAATTTTTAGCCTCTAAATAGGTTTTTAATTTTTCTATGTTCTACCCACATAGTCTACGAGTAATCTTACTCTTTAGTACAGATAGTATTACTTAATTTAAACTTAAATAATAATATTGGCCTCTTTTGCATCTACTTAATGAGATGATTTATACAGCGTCCAGTGGTATCTTCACTCACACTAGACGGGTGAAGGGACCACTCCGACGCTGTAGTGCCTAGTACATGGTTTTATAGATAGGGTAGGCTTGCCCAGCACCTATACCATCCTGACAGCTTAGTCGGCCTAGCCCACAGAAAAGACTAGTCAATACTTGCGGAGCCAACCAAGCCGCGGGTTTCTTCACGATGTTTTTCTTCGCCGTTAGCGTGTGGTATTGCGATTACAAATTCGCAAATGTACGTAACTTTGAAATTAAACAAAGTCATTGGTACATGCGCGCACTCGGGATCGAACATGGGGCTCTCGCTTGCCAGTCTATGGTTCTACCCAATGAGCTACCACCGCTTCAACTTAAACCCTTACTAATAAACACCGTATACGCCTGGTATAGTTACCAAGTGTTTTGTGCACGTCATTTGAATGTGATTTTCAGTTGGAAGAAAAGAGACAAAACACTGCATAGTTACACAGTCCTTACACCAAGTATACTAGTAAGGCTGTAGGAATGTATTGTATAATGAAACAAATGCTTCTTTTCTAAGCCCGCATATTATGTACGGTTTATGTCGACGTAAGTACCTATCAATAGTGTCAAATTAATACTGTGTTTTTCATGTCACAAATTTCCAAATAGTTTTGAATACAGGTGAAATGTTAGGTACAGTCTATTTATTCTTACTTGTCCAATTTAGTAAACAAGATTCTACCCTTAAACTGTGACTTTGTAGTCCAAAACTGCCATATTTCCATAAATGAAGTAACTTGGAACACTCTTTTGGATAGCACGCTGCCAATTTTATAAACATAGTTCATGATAGTTCATGAATTTGCGAGAAAGCATCTAATCTCAATTTTAAGGTTAAAATCTTGTTTACTAAATTGGACAAGCAAGAATAAATAGACTGTAGTTAGATTAAGGAATAATTAATATTTACTGAGTAAATGTTAGTGGCTACTAGGTTGATGATTAAATAAAGGAATTTGAAATGAGAATCAGTAGCAATAGCACTCGCTAACCGTGAAGTAAAACATCATGAGGAAACCTGAGTGTCTGAGGTGTTCAGAATACTTAGTGCTTGAAATTGCCAATCTGTGATGAGCACGCGTGGTAATAAAGCCTATACTCTCTCTCTAAGAGAAGGCATGTGCCCTAGAGAGAGACGTATATAGGCTATATAAAAAAACGAAGTTTCAAATTTCTGATCTTCCACAAGGAATGTATAAATCTGAAATCACTGGTGTTATGTACAGATCTTTGAAAAGAAGTTGCATAGAACGACCATCTTTTGAAAACATCCTCTTGTGGAGTCGACAGAGCCTCGCCATAAAAAGCTTTCAGGTCGCAGTAAGCCTGAAAGAGTCTTAAATGAATGCGGCGAGATGGTTTTAGCCCCTAGATGTAGGTCGTTAGCGGGTTTCCGTATCGATTAAAGGTTTATTGTGTACAGTTTTAAGTACTTAAACTACATCCAATGGTTCCAGTTTCGAATCAGCGCCTTGATTATGTAACTTATCACGTATAGACCTGTGTGCAAAAATTGAATTATATTTGTCTGGTCGTATGTGTCTTAATATCATTGTCATGTCTCAGATATCCTTTGAAATGCCATTTCCACTTGTGATCCGTATTACGTCTCATAGTTCTTGGGATACGTAAATATTTCACTTTTGCACCCAGATCTACACTTTATAAGTTGCATAATTAAGGCGTAGGTTGAGACTGTTTTATTATTCATAAATTCTTTTGTTTCATAGACCTATGTGATTGTCTATGAAGCGCTCGTAGCCTAGGCGAACCGAGTGATTGGAATCAATCACTTGGTTAAGCAACAACAGGCGCGGTCAGGTACAGAATGGGCGAGCATCCCGTGACTACCGCTAGTGGCATTTTTCCGAGCGCTTCCGTGCTTCGCAAGGCACGTTAAGCCGTTGGTGCCGGCTGTCATATAATGGCAGTCGTTAAGCCATGTCAGAGGCCTTATGGGCGGCTTGATAACTTCTGACAGTAAGGCCCGCCAGTGTCTTACAATCCTCCACCAACCCGGACTTGGCCCCCGTGGTGGAGTATGGCCTAACCTTCCTGCGATGCAGGAAGAGACCCGTGCCCCAGCAGTGGGGACATACAAGGGTTGATAACGATGTGATTGTAGGATTATATTTAGCAAATTAAACTACCAGAGACTGTATTCAGTGCTCCTTTGATAAAATGATTTAAAAACAGACTATGCAAACATTAAACAAGTGCACAGAAGTGATATGCACGCATCAGCTAAAAGCTGCTCGTGTAATAACTAATAATTATAAACCAAACCATGTATGTCACCATTCAGTTTTTGTGTAGTAAGTCTTTCATGTCACAATTAAAATATTTATTTTCTTCTTCTTCAGGCTATATTATGTGGTCCACTGCTGGACATAGCCCTCATTTTTTTTAAGTAAAATATTTATTTTACAAAAAAAAAATTAATTAAATGAAATTTTAGAATGTATGATTTTTTTAATAACAATTGACCAAGTTTCAGGATTGAATAAAAATTAAAATATTTAAAAACCTATTTAGAGGCTAAAAATTTCACCCATGCCGGGATTCGAACCCGCAACCTCTGGCTATTCATGCCAGCGCTTTACCAATTGAGCCAATGGGCGACTCACCGGCATTAGTGAAATTTCGAACCTCTTTGCACTATTCTCTATATTACGTACAGGCAGCGACATCTGGCTTAAGCAAATTGCCCCGACTACCTACTTTGCAGTTAGGTTTTACATCGGAACGATATCACTGTACCCACATGATAATACTATTTTTATTTTTAATGCACTAACCCGTGATAAGGACAAATTTAAAAACCTACTTAGAGGCTGAAAATTTCACCCATGCTGGGATTCGAACCCGCAACCTCAACCCTCAAATTTGTCCTTAGCACGGGTTAGTGCATTAAAAAAAAATAAGAATAGTATAATTAAAATAAATTATTTATGGGAATTTGATGTTTACCTTTTTGGCATGTAATGTTTGAATGATGTATGTAATGTTATTGATAATGAAGAAACTGATTAACATTTTCCATTATTTTAAAACAAATTTTACGTGCTTTTGAGCAATAATTGTTATGAATCTACGAATATACTAAAATATTTATTACATCGCGACTTCACTCGTGTTAGATTCAGATAAAAAAGCACTTAACTTATAGGCATGTAACCCATATAGGTTTTAAGGCTTACTTTAGGCCATATATGAGAATGAAAGTGAAAGTGAAAAACATTTATTACTTTTGTAACACAAATAAACATACACCAAATTAAAACAAAAATATGAAGAACAAAAAAAAAACACAAAGATATTGGAATTACAATAGTGCGAATGCAAGTGCAACAAAAGCAAATGGCTGGTACGGATAGCAAGAGGTTGCGGGTTCGAATCCCGGCATGGGTGAAATTTTTAGCCTCTAAATAGGTTTTTAAATTTGTTCCTTAGCACGGGTTAGTGCATTAAAAATAAAAATAGTGTAAATGGCTACAGCTAAACAAAACGCTAGCCACAATTGACCAGCGCTGGTTTTCTGCTGCACCTGATTCGCTGATGTTTGGAAATTTTCTACAAGTCAAAAATAAAAAATCAAAAAATAACAAGTTCATTATATGCTTAGCAGATTAAAACATAAACAAATAGTTTGCCAGGGTGTGTGTGTGTGTGTGACTGTGTGTGTGTTTGCGTATGCGAGAGATAGAGTATAGGCTTATTACACGCGCAGTGCGTATCGGCAATATCTTGCTTGAAGTATGTGGACACTTCACAGTTTAAGGTTTTGTCGTGACGTTTTTCTTCACTAGTTAGCCTGAAGTATTGGTAATTTAACTTCGCAATTATACTAAACTTAGAAACACAGTCAAAATTAGTACATGCTAGGAAACGAACCCATGACCTTCCGAATATGAGGCGTTGCGCTACCACCGATTTCAACCCTGTATGTCCCCACTGCTGGGGCACGGGTCTCTTCCTGCGTTGCAGGGAGGTTAGGCCATACTCCAGCACGGGGGCCAAGTTCGGGTTGGTAGAGGTTTGTAAGACAGTGGCGGGCCTTACTCTCAGAAGTTATCAAACCGCCCATAAGGCCTCAGACATGGCTTAACGACTGCCATTACATGACAGCCGGAATCAACGGCTTAACGTGCTTTGCGAAGCACGAGAACGTTCGGGAAAATGCCACTAGCGGTTGTAACGGGACGGTCACCCATCCCGCACCTGACCGCGCCTGTTGTTGCTTAACTCGAGTGATTGATTCCAATCAGTCGGTTCGACTAGGCCACGAGCGCTACCACCGATTCTCAGGATTCAATGTATTGTTTTTAAAATTTATTTTGTATGATCTTTCTTTTATTTGCCGAGTACCAAAAGCATCATTAATGATGCGCGCTTAGAAAACTACGCAATAATAATATTAAATTGGTTTCGTTATCATACTCTATGCAAATCAAACGTTTTCAATTCAAATTCAATTCAAATTCAAATAATTTTATTTCAACGTAAAGAATTTACATTCTATTTGCTGAATGTCAATGTACAATGTAATGTGTAAGCCGCCGCCTTCGGGCCGTATTGTAGTGGAGAAAAAGGCAGCGGAAAAAAAAACTCCACTCTGACCATCTTTTCTCAAATCATCTTAAAACCAAATACATCAGTTGCCATATGTAAACCTAATAAGATTTCATGATTGCCATTAACAACCCTAAATGCCAAAGCATTAGTCAAATGTCTCACAATAATAGGGGAAAACATAAGTGCTGCGGCCAGACACACGAACAGCACTCGTTCACGAGCATAACGCAGTGCTCAGCCATCATCAGTCTCAACCATTTTGGAGGGAGATAGATGACCCAAACACCACGTTACCATTCGAATGACCTTTAGCAAACTTGCAGTTAAGTTTTTGTCAGTTATATAAGGTATCATATAGTTATTAATATGCAATCACGTCGTCTGTACTGTTTCAACAATATGTGAATCAACATACTGTTTCAACAATATGTTGAACTTTACATTCTGCTCGAGGGTTTGGCAATACGAGGACGTCCGTAAAGATGGGACCATTTCGTTTTGCCTTCAAATATGAAGAATGGAGAAGGCCTTTCATTCAAGCAAATCCTTTTTACATAAAAACCCTTTTCCTCAATACACACAAATGTCTGCCCTTTAAAAGACTCAATAAAAAAGGCCAACATATACTCCTACTAAAAAATTCATGCAATTTTCCCCTTAGAAAAACATAAGTAAGAAGCGAAACGTTCAGGATATTGGGTTTTCAGCGTGATTTTGAACTCGATAGCATTTTTTTCTTTCCATTTTGATACGCAGTATTATTAATGATTGTACATGTATAGTATAACATATTTATATATAGACTTGATTATCGACCTTTGTTGTCAAACCGTACATGAATTCAAAGTAGTACGAAGTGTCGTAGAAAAATAGAGTTTAATAATTATAACTTTCATACGAAGTTATATATTGAACGGGTCTAATCGTGATTATTTATTAGGTAAAATGTATTTACCTTAATTCCCGGTGCGATTACACGTTAAATAATTTATAACTATGTATGAACATCAGGAATCAATAAGAAAAAAACTTCAATACAATACAATTACTCGACTTGGACCCAAACTATGGACCCAAACCCTCTCCAGTGGTAGTCAGCAAAGGGCATCACTAAATAGGAAATACACTCAGGCTGATTCCAGTTGCATAAATATACGGCAACCCGCAGTCAGAATTAAACCCACGACCTCCGGCATGGTAATCAGACGTTATACCGCTAGACCAGTGAGAACGATTTCTATCACGTTAATATTTAAGAGTCTGTCGTTCGACTGGCTTAAGTGAAAGGACTGTAGAGTCTACAAAATGCTCAAACCATAGCTATATTTCGATTTTTTTATCAGAAACTCGAATTTCAAAATTCGAAGCAACATCTACTTAAATATAAGCCTTTTCCACGCCTTTGGAATAGATCCAATGTTCGTTTGCGTACGATAAACGGAACGCACGATATTGGACTCTTCGCCCACGGCCACTTTTTGTGGCGACGCAGAAGCGATGCGAATAGCCCGTTTGCAGTGATTCGATGACGCTACTGTGACAGGCCACACACTTAGATAGGCCATAGACATCGATAAATAAATTCTGTGTTTCACTACCGTATCGAAATGGTGACGCGTTGCAAATTCGCCAAATAATAGTACTTGGTAGATTTTGCTTTTGCCAAAGTTGCCATAACTATTTAAATCGCTTCTGTGGTGCGTCCGTGGCAATGCTCTAGCATGAAAGTGTCAATAAATACCAATATAGTGACGCGCCGCAAATTCACCAAATAGTATTTGGCGAATTTAATTTTTGCAAAAGTTGCTGTAACTTTTATATATATATATCGCTTTTGTGGAATGTTTGTGGCGATACTCGAGCATAACATGAAATGTCGATAATATCAATAAATATCTTAAATTTTTTGATATCATCACCATACGATGCCACCGTTGCAAGTTCGACAAAAACTATGATGAATCGCTTGTTTATGGCCAAACAAGTTAACACAATATTATCATGGTTACTCCGGTTTTAGTGTTTTACGTTGGCTAAACTGTTTTTTTTTTCTCTCTCTCTCTCTCTGTGTGACCAAAAAACCATGGCGTGTATTGTGAATTATAAATAAATTATCTGGGTTCATACGAAGTGCTGCAACTTTCTTATCTACAGTCCACAAAATTTGCCAGCCTGAGCCATCTCCTTACACCGCTTGTTCACGAAAATTGCCTCAGCGTAGCCACAAAAAGTTTTCGTGGGCGCAACAGGCCCTAAGTCGGTTTCTTTCCTCGAAAACAAATGGGTATGTGAAAATTTTATTGCACGCGAGATTGCTTTGCACAGTTACGATCTCCTTGAGTTCTATTTTATGACATTTAAAGCATGTTTATTTTCACATATACACTCACGGAAGTAATTGCTTTTGCAATAGTAAAAAGGGCATTAACTTAGAGAGGGCTCTAGAAGGAAAAGAAATTGTGAAACAAGTAACGCACCCAATCGTGGCTGGCCCAGTATTAGTTTAGCTAACTTCGCATATTGTGTTATGTTTGGATAAAATACATATAAAATACGTGATGTTTTGGCAAAGGACAAGATAAAAATTTCCCGTACCGACGTGCGTGCATGCAACAACTAATAAACGTTGATGAAGCGAAGGTGGTCTGGTCTAGTCCCTGGTTTCGACCTACCCCTCTGGGATAAAGGCGTTATCATTATAAACTCATTACGCCCCACCGAGAGGTACGGGTCTCTTCCCTAACGACTACATACATACTCCACCACGGGGGCCAAGTCCGGGTTGGTGGAGGCTTGCAACACTAGTGGCCAGTCTTACTGTCAGAAGTTTTCAAACCGCCCTAAGGCCACTGACATGGCTTAACGACTGCCGTTACATGACCGCCGGCACCAACTGCTTAACGTGCCTTGCGAAGCGCGGAATCGCTCGGAAAATAGCCACTAGCGTAAGTCATACACGGTCACCCTTCCGTACACTAAATGCGCCCTATGTTGCGTAAGCTGTAGAATTTGACAATGTTTTTTTCTGTGAATTAAACGACGACCTCGAAAATTTTTTTCCAATTCTGGCATTCGTTTCTAAAAGGTGACTCTGTAAAATAAGTTTTTTTCCAGAAGTTTTTTCAAATCACGCATTATTTTCCAATAAACTCTAACAATATTAAGAATACATTAAACGTTCACGGTACGAGTCCAAAATATAAGGACAAAAAGATGTTAGGTGATTGATGTTATCTAACGGCGATTCTAAAAACATCGCATGCCACGAGACCCTCCATTAGCGACTTGCAACAGGCACTTGCCCGGTTTTTATTTAATTCAAATGAATGCCGCAAGGAAAAGGAAAGCAATTTACATGTTAACTGTCCCTCGACGCCGTATTTTAATGGCACTGGAATGCTTTAGGTGGAATAACACCGATTTAAGTGGTTGACAATGCTTTAATTGAGTTTGGTGCAGAGATTTGTATATTAGAAAAAGTCTAGACTATTGCATAACATAAGACTATGAGTTCCATTGTAGAGAAACACTCAAGAGCAACGAAGAGGAGTGACTGACCAAATCTTTTGTTTCTCAGCAGGAATTATTTATAATTCCTGCTGAGAAAATTCCTGGATTTGGTAACTTTGATGGAAACATTTTCGATTGGACTTAAATCGCTTAAAGGTTACATTCGAATCAAATATTAGTTTAATCTCACATTTTATGTACATCACTCAAAAAAAATCACACAAAATGTATTTCTTTATGGAAGGAATAACAAAAAATACCAAATAAGAATGCTTGCAGTGTATAACAATGGTTATACACTGCAAGCATTCTTATTAGTTATTACCTCAATGATCACGCTTTATTGTGGTAAAGCACTGCAAAAACTAAACAATTAACAACGTTCGCAGCGCCTTAGCTAATACTGGTAGCAAAGGATAAAATCTTAATTATTTTAATAATACTCAGGCATTTCTCTTGAAACCCTATTTCAACGTCTGAGAGGCTAGACTGAGACTAGGGTCAGGTATTCTGAAATTTCAAATCTTCTTAGTTACTTTCATTTATGTCCTAGTAATTTTCTAATATTGACGAAATCTACGTAGAGTTATTGTTATTTAATATTTAAATTCTTTATTGCACTAATTAAATGTACAAGGCCGTGATTAATGCAAGAAGCCATTCTTTTCTAGCAAACCTTTGGTGTTATGTTGAAGAGACTGCCGAAGGGTAGTGCAAGAAAAAAAGTGAAATACATAATTAAACTTACATAAACATAGGAAGCTGTAACGAGTATGCATACCACTCCTATAATATACTCTTTGGTTATGCAGCCTCATTGTCATAGACTAATTGTCAGTGAGTCAATGTCTATTGCGTTGCCTAGATACGTCTATGTTATTTTTTATTCTTCTTGACAAACGTCTGTCTTGTAAAAACTCTTGTCAAGTATTGTTTGTTGATTTTCTCCATAAATAAAACACTAGGTATTTTATCGTAATATTTCGTTTATTTTCACGGCAAACACACAACAATTCCACAAGAATTCACATGGTAGCAGAGCGATAAAGATATTTTAACGGCTCGCCAGGTAAAACTGGAAGAAAAATGTCAGTCGTTAAAATACAACCTTTGTCTAGAGAAAATTACGATACGTGGGTAATGCATGCCAAAGCATAACTAGTAAAGAACAAACTAAAGAACAAAATGTACCGGTGATATATGTCGACAATGAATCTGCAATAAAACTCGCTGAGAATCCTCCCTATGAGTACCACCGGAGAACCAAACACATAAAGTTGAAACACTTTTTCATCCGTGAGTGTGTAGTTAATCAAGAACTCATAGTGAAACAAGTCCCAACAGAAATTCAGCTCGCCGACATGTTCACCAAGCCTTTGTTCGGCCCAAGACTCCTGCAGCTGTCCAAGAGAATTGGTCTGGAGAAGAATTGTTCCTCTTCTTCGTAACAATTCTTAAAAGTCAGGAGGATGTAACGAGTATGCATACCACTCCTATAATATACTCTTTGGTTATGCAGCCTCATTGTCATAGACTAATTGTCAGTGAGTCAATGTCTATTGCGTTGCCTAGATACGTCTATGTTATTTTTTATTCTTCTTGACAAACGTCTGTCTTGTAAAAACTCTTGTCAAGTATTGTTTGTTGATTTTCTCCATAAATAAAACACTAGGTATTTTATCGTAATATTTCGTTTATTTTCACGGCAAACACACAACAATTCCACAAGAATTCACATGGTAGCAGAGCGATAAAGATATTTTAACGGCTCGCCAGGTAAAACTGGAAGAAAAATGTCAGTCGTTAAAATACAACCTTTGTCTAGAGAAAATTACGATACGTGGGTAATGCATGCCAAAGCATAACTAGTAAAGAACAAACTAAAGAACAAAATGTACCGGTGATATATGTCGACAATGAATCTGCAATAAAACTCGCTGAGAATCCTCCCTATGAGTACCACCGGAGAACCAAACACATAAAGTTGAAACACTTTTTCATCCGTGAGTGTGTAGTTAATCAAGAACTCATAGTGAAACAAGTCCCAACAGAAATTCAGCTCGCCGACATGTTCACCAAGCCTTTGTTCGGCCCAAGACTCCTGCAGCTGTCCAAGAGAATTGGTCTGGAGAAGAATTGTTCCTCTTCTTCGTAACAATTCTTAAAAGTCAGGAGGATGTAACGAGTATGCATACCACTCCTATAATATACTCTTTGGTTATGCAGCCTCATTGTCATAGACTAATTGTCAGTGAGTCAATGTCTATTGCGTTGCCTAGATACGTCTATGTTATTTTTTATTCTTCTTGACAAACGTCTGTCTTGTAAAAACTCTTGTCAAGTATTGTTTGTTGATTTTCTCCATAAATAAAACACTAGGTATTTTATCGTAATATTTCGTTTATTTTCACGGCAAACACACAACAATTCCACAAGAATTCACAGAAGCCACATTATTTTACACCTTCAGGAGAAGGGCATGGGGGCGAGGGAAATAAAATCCACAAAAAAAACGGTAATACGGTCCCGGGTTCGAATCCCGGCTGGAAACAACAAAAAAAAGCCCAGGTCTTGGATGTTTACATGTTTGTGATGTCGTTGTTTCTGGTTCCCACGACACAGGGTATCCTAGTGTGGGGCCAGAAGCAATGTATGTGCTTGTATGTAAATGTTATATTACATAAATAAGTAATAATAATGAGTACAAATATATTGAATTGATTTATATATTGCTAAAGCGAAGGGGTTGCTGCTGCTAAGTGGTGTCGGCCTAGAGAATAGCACCAACCCAATTCTTCCCGCGGGTGGGTTCCGTAAAAGGCGACTAAGGGACACAACCTGGGGGGTGGGCTGCAGCGCCCCCTCCAGTAGGTACAATTCCACCGAAATGCGATCCCTACCCCGCATGCCGAGCGTGGGGATTATGGGCATTACCCCTATGATAGCACAACGTGGCGCTCTTTAGAGGAGGGCTATGTCCAGCAGTAGACTAGTATAGCCTGACGACGAAAGCGATGGGGTTAATAACTATTTCTCGCAAGCAGCTTGGAAATCAACATAGTAACAAAGCTCCATTGATAGCCGCGAATAAACGCAACCTAAACGAATGGTATCAGCCGTAAGTGGCAACAGTGTATATAAAATATAATAAGATACATTTTTATACAAAAATTTTTAATACTATTTTTTAATAATATTTTAATACAAAAGTTGTGAGTTCGATTCCTACCGGGAGCCGCCGTATATTTGTATAAATGGCCTCAGTCTGGTTAACACTGTATTTTTATGTTTGTGACGTCCTTACCTGGTTAACACATTACCATGGAATACCTATTAGTTTGATACCAGGTCAAGTGATCGTGATGTGTTTAAGTTACTAGTATTGTTATTAGTATGCCTATATAAAGTAGTCTAAATTATGGTATATACCTAAAGAAATTCGTTGGATATTTTTTATCTTTTCTTGGAGCTTTCCGTTTTTCTGAGAATTATACAATAATAATAATTATATTTTTAAATTCCATTCAATGTACTTCAAAATTACTTTATATGAAATCAAATATATGAATTATAATAAATAGATATATTTTAATGACTAATTAATTATTTCAAATGTTTAATTAACTTTAAAATCACTTAATTTTTCATTTAATTAGATATTTTAAAGTTATTTGGTATTTCAATTGATTATAAGAAAGACATTTAGAATGTATGTTTTAACTGTCACCTCATAGTAGTAGAATAAAGTCATATTTATTTTATTTGATAATACTATATACCTAAAGAAAATGAAGGTATATTCAATAAACTGTCTCGTGTGTACACCGGCAGGCTATCAGCTGTCATCGTATTTCTTAATCACTCGTCATGCTCATATATAAGGTAATTACATTTTACCTAATAAATTATTAGACCTGTCTTATATATAACTCATGCTGGTTATATATAAGACGGGTCTGCTGCCAGCTGTCATACTGGCGAGCTGTCACTATCAGTTTCAGTCAGTCGATCATTGGACCCTAGATAAGGATATTTACTCCTTGGACCGAGAGCCAGACAGTCGTGCCGAAACTGTGAGTGAGCGAGCCAGTGAGTGTTACACTAATTGGTGAAGTGAATAGTGGACACTACACTATGCATCAAATTTTTTGCCCTTCCGAACCCTTTGTCGGACAGAGCGAGATCTGTTTTGGATCTTATTTTAAACGATACGGTTCAATTTATGGTAGTAGCTATTATACCATTAAAATGTGAAAATTAATTTGCTAAATTCCGCCAAAACTCCGTTGTGACCACTTGCACTTGTAACCCTGAGGATGCCTCGTGTTAGAGGCAAAACGAGTCAAGTATTTTCTCACACAAGTATTGGCGTCGGTTCAAGCAGAAGCAAGATACGAACACACCAGTGTTCGTATCTTGCTTCTGCTTGAAAAAGTGGGAGGGAGGGCGGTGCATTAACTAACCCCATGGTGCTTGTGGGATTTTTGGCGGGATTTTGCGAAGTAACTTTCACAAAGTAACGCCTGATTCCGTACAATATTTTATACCATTTCCTGGTAAAGAGGGTGTTATTGAGGTGAAAGCAGCTTGATATACAAAGCATTTCATTTTTACTCTATCTATCTTTAGACATTTTGCAATACCTAAATACTCAAATTATTATGGATCTAGGCTGAATAATTGTTTGGTACCTGCAATATTCAAAAACCTCCCAGAGGAATTATGTAATAAGCACCTCAGAAAAGCACAATTTAAAAGTATGCTTAAGCGCTTTGTGTTAAGTAGTTTGTAGACATAAAATATTATCGATAATGTTAGTTGAGTAGAAACTAACATTAGTTTAGTAAGTTACAAAGAACTGTTACCAAGAGCCTGCCGATAAACTGCATTAGCAGTTTTGCAAACTAATGATGTTATAATTTTGCATTGTTTTCAGTGAATAAAT
Organism: Yponomeuta sedellus; assembly: GCA_934045075.1. Taxonomy (NCBI): domain Eukaryota; kingdom Metazoa; phylum Arthropoda; class Insecta; order Lepidoptera; family Yponomeutidae; genus Yponomeuta; species Yponomeuta sedellus. Next base: position 6,125,620 of record OW203722.1, on the reverse strand, counting down.
ATATATAAACTATAAACGCCGACTATTGGGCATAGGCCACTTCATCGTCACGCCAACCTTCCGCCCAATTTCACTCGTCTCAAGTTCGTTTTAGTTTCCTTTTCCGTCTCCAAACATTTTGAAATTAACCGTAGAAACAGGTGGATAAAAGAATAACAGCCCTGTTTCAGGCAGGCGTATACTTTTTAGTACAGCTGCTATAAACTTGACAGATAATGATCTAAGTACTTTCCTAACAATGCCTGTTATAAACCTCACGGCCGGCCTCTACGAAATCTAGTTTTTTTACGGTGCCCTTGTTAGGTACCAAGGCCAAATTGGTTATTTCACTTTATGATATTTACCAGAATACGATAGCAAGGTTTATGGGTCATCCCAATTATGTTATGGAAGCTTTTACCCGGTTATTTGTGCCTGCTCGGATTTCTCTACGAATTATTATTATGTAGCCCCGGCCTGAGTCGGGCCCAAACAGATTAGTCATTGCCAAGTAACAATCGATAGATCACCGTGTGAAGTTTGGCATTCTGACAGTTTGAAAGAACTTTGAAAAGATTTTATGTGAAAATTTTCCGTTCTGTAATTTAGATCTTCACTCAGTTGCAAATAGATCACGATAAGGATACTGAAAGGAAACAAAGTTTGGTCTCTAATATAATATAACCTCACGCCTGTGTCCCAGAGGGAATATAGATTATGTTGTATGTTCAAACTCTATTGGAATTTAATTAAGACAATATTTTTTTATTTAAGTTGTAGGGGTGTTTGGATAGTACATGGGGTCCTGCCTCGTTTTTAAATTTAACGGAGTCTCAGTATTTTGTAAACCATCTGTTAGCAATCTCTCACCACTTTGTATATAAAATCAGTTAATTTATATAAATTTTACAAGCCGTCTAAAATACATAGTAATTTAGTGTGGTAGAGTAAGAAATACCCAGAAATTAAAAATCCCTAACTGTAACCAAGTGAAAACAGTACTAACATGAGACTAGTATACTAAGGATGGTTATAAGTCTGTAGCGGTCAAGCGACTAAATACTTCTACTTCAACTAAACTATACCTGTGGGTGACTACATAATCCCCACAAGTCTATGTACGGCGTTACTCGGAGATCGAACCTCAGTCCCAACTTTTAGATCTTAATGTTAATGAACGAATTCTTACGACGACTGCTATTACCTGACAACTGGCACCAACGGCTAAGCGTGCTCAGAAAAATGCCAATAGCGGTAGTCACGGGACAGTCACTCACCCTGCACCTGACCGCGCCTGTTGTTCCTTAACTCAAGAGATTGATTCCTGTCACTCGGTTCGACTAGGCCACAAGCGCTTCAACGTGGCTCAACGACTGCCAATACGTGACAGCCGGCACCAACGGCTCAACGCGCCTTGCAAAGCACGAAAGCGTTCGGAAAAATAGCACTAGCGGTAGTTACCGGACGGTCACCCATCCAATACATGACGCGCCTATTGTTGCTTAACCCGAGTGATTGATTTCAATCAATTGGTTCCACTAGGCCATGACCGACTTTTAACCCACAGACTAGTTTTAAGAATGTATTTTATACTAGGTTTACCTACAAATAAATTTTATGACCCGACTGTGGCGAAGCCCATAAGGAGAGTAATTTTAATCATTAATTTTATTTACTTACCCAATTCTTCCCGCGGGTGTCGTAAAAGGCGACTAAGGGACACAAACCGGGGAGTGGGCAGCAGCGCCCCCTGCAGTACAATTCCACCGAACTGCGATCCCCAACCCGCATGCCCAGCGTGGGGATTATGGGCATTACCCCCTATGATAGCACAACGTGACGCTCTTTAGGGGAGGGCTATGTCCAGCAGTGGACTAGTATAGCCTGACGACGACGACGACGACCCGGCAGCGGAGCAGCACCTCTCGGCATAAGCTTGTTTATTAACAAATTTCTTCTCTTCCGATGTAGACTGTAGACTTTTAGTCCGGATCTACTTACGGGTGTTGTTATATCGGAAAAGTCCGAACAGGTTTCGCTCCGATTCGCAGAGCTTAATCATGGTGAGCAGAGACGGAGCTCGCCGACGGTTTCGGTCGTCGACGGTTTTCACTCGAGCAATCGACGAATACGAAAGTGTTAGTTCAAAAAAGTAGAACAAATGCTTTCTGTTAAAGAGAGAAAGAGAAAAAAGTAAGTGTTTAATGATCACACAGTCCCACCGCGGATTAGCGCTTTCAACTGCTGGATGCGTGTGTTAATTATGTTTTTCTTCACCGCAGACGAGTGGGATTGCTGTTACAAATCCGTCTACCAATCACGATAGTTAAAAAAGGAAACGGTCAAGTGCGATTTGAACTCGTGCATGGAGGGTTTCGTGCCGCCGTACACAGAATAAATACATACATATGAAAAAACATATAAAAATTAAACCAATTAAACCAAGCAGCTTGCCAAATGTAGTGTGTTTTTAATGACACATAATATGACAATGTCCTCTTTTAAATAAATAAAAAAAATAACAGTCTTCTTCTTCATCGAATCCTTATGACTGAGGGACGTGACTATAAGGCAGTTTCGGCCACCAGCTATCTCCATGCGTTACGATTATGGGCCAGATGCATGGCTGCTTGTGGGGTCCCTCTCGAAGCTTTACGTAAATAGTACATTACTGCAGAGGCCGAGAAGTAAGGGATTGCTGGACGAGTTTGGGATAGACGACGGACGAGGATAGATAGACGTCTAGAACGAGTCCTGCAATCCCTGTTCCGGCCGAGGATTGTATAATGCTTTTCTCAAACAATGCGAGGAAATATTAATATTAAAATAATTACTAGGTAATTAAGAAATAATAGTTTATTAGGAAAAAAATTACGTAAAAATGTACTTTTCTTTACTTTTAGCCGGTAACAGATTCTCCATAGCTAATTTTACTTCATTTCTCAAATTAGGCGGAGTACAGTCCATAATTTCCGCATCACTCTCGTCACTAGAACTCATTTTCAATATTTTCGATGAAATGATTATCAGAAAAAACAAGCAGAAAAAAGTTGTTTAGTTTGCCGCCTTTTTTATTTTTTAAATACACTAACATATTTGAGCACCATGTTTAACCGCACAAAAACCAATACCATAGATTGTTTTTTTTTAATCTTGCAAGTATGCTTACAGAACTTAGTAGGTGGTTGGCTGTATGTAATATTTCCTTGGTCAGTTTAATTTTAGTAAGTAAATTTAAAAAGTTAGAGCAGCGGACGGTAATGGATTTTCATACTTACTTTACTGGCTTAGGCCAGTAAAGTGAGGCGGGAGCCATAAAAGAGAAACTTTGTGGCTTTATCTCATGGTAATAACACAAACATTTCCGAGCATGTTTGAGAAAATAATATTACGTACTTAACAAAAAATTACTTAAACATAACAAACTCACGTTTGCATCCAGAAGGGGTAGACTGTAACCAGGGTCTAACCACTTGCCAAGACCCTGATAGATCTCATTTGCTTCATGAACATTATTTAATTTTTGCATGCATACGAGCCTGTTTCGGGTATTTTTTATAGTGCCCTTTGCTAATATATCCTCTATTTGATAAATATGTCCGTCTGTCAAGGGACGTCCCAGACGTCCCTTAACAGCTCTATTCCCCACATTTGCTTGATATATTAATTTTGTCAATCCTTCTTCATTCATCCACCAAAAAAAATTGAGTACCGTATTTATTTCATCCAGTTGGGGACCCTTAACAGGTGTGCAACTCGCACTTGACTTTTTTTAATATTTTACTGGAAGTTCTCCCTTTTAATCACATCAAGCTTAACAATTGTATGTTTGACCGGTTAAATAAAAATCATGTGCCTCTTTTTTATTTTGTGTTCTCTATATTATTTACAATTTCTACAAAAAAACATATCATGAATCTGGCTTTAACTGGCTTCCTAGTCGCTCCATTAAACGGGGATAATATATTATGTCTACGAGGACGATGAAGATGAAGCAGACCCTGGTTTCTGCTTTCTGGAGTACAGGAGTGCGGTTATGTTATATTATATGTACGAAGATAAGACCTTCGAAGATTATAGCTAAGATATACACCGTAGACATTCCGTTGGGTTTCGTTTATTCCCTTTGGATACAGAACGCTAAAAGAGAAACGCTGTAGCACGCGGTAGGGTGCACGGAACGCGATTACGTCAGGGTGTCGGTATTGCTGAATCACTTCGTTCGGGTCACGGAAGTACAGTCGACTCGTGAAGATAATAATAATAACTTCCACACCCGAACTAACACCCCCGACCTCCACCCCGGGGCACATAAAACTACAATTCATAGTTTATTACAAAAAAGCGATATACATTACGTAGCTGATTCTACTACTTGTTAGTCCGTGAGCTAATCGGCTATGCTTTGTACTTAACTCGAGAGGATGAAGGAAGAAAGATTGACAAAATAAATATATATTGCAAACGTGAGTGGAAGGGCTAGTAAAGGACGTCCCAGGCGGACACACATGGACCTAACAGGGTCAGGGTTTAGCAAAGGGAAACAGGGTTTGAGCAAAGGAAAGTACCCGGAACCGGCGTGCATACATCCAACGACGTATGAACGTTGATGAAGCGAAGGTCCTATGTTCTTTAATATTCTTGATCGTTTACGATCACTCAGGCAGCCAAGGCTACGAGCCATATAGGCGTGAGTTTGTGTTATTGGTTGAAATAAAATTCGGTAAGTCCATTGCACTGTACCATTATTTTTTGTAATTGAAGTGCAATAAAAGTATTAATAAATAATACTTAAAGGCCTGCTTAACGTGCCTTGCGAAGCACGGAGCCGTTCGAAAAAATGCCACTAGCGGTAGTCATAGGACGGTCACCCATCCTGTACCTGACCGCGCCTGTTGTTGCTTAACCAAGTGATTGATTCCAATCACTCGGTTCGCCAATACCACGAGCGATTCGAATATGAAATATTAATTATGTATAAATATATATTTAGCGTCTAATAATATAATAATAATTATGATTATTATTATCTTTAATTTTTTCAAAATTCTTACAAAATGTTTACATTTTAGGCGTAATACTTACAATATTTGAGACAAAGCTGCATATAAACAATTATCTTCTGTGCCTGAAATAAGTTCTAGACCTGTATCTCAGGCAACAGTGCTCTTCACTTTCAATATAATAGGTACGTAGCTTAGACATTGTGTACGTTAAAAGCAGTACAGTACGAAAGTTAACAATTAGGGTATTACACTATTTTTATTTTTAATGCACTAACCCGTGCTAAGGAACAAATTTAAAAACCTATTTAGAGGCTAAAAATCTCACCCATGCCGGGATTCGAACCCGCAACCTCTGGCTATCCGTGCCAGCGCTCTACCAATTGAGCCAATGGGCGACTCACAGCATCAGTGACATTTCGAACCTCTTTACACTATTCTCTGTATTACGTACAGGCAGCGACATCTGACTTAAGCAAATTGCATTACTTACAGCCCCGACTACCCACTTTGCAGTTAGGTTTAACATCGGAACGATATCACTGTACCCACATGATTACACTATTTTTATTTACGTACGTAATATATATGTACATAATATATGTACGTAATACAGAGAATAGTGTAAAGAGGTTCGAAATTTCACTGATGCTGTGAGTCGCCCATTGGCTCAATTGGTAGGGCGCTGGCACGGATAGCCAGAGGTTGCGGGTTCGAATCCCGGCATGGGTGAGATTTTTAGCCTCTAAATAGATTTTTAAATTAGTGTATTTTTACTATAAAGATAATAAAAATTAATTTAGGTAGTTACCATATACCGTTGGTGTATGACGATTATATCTAGACGAGCCTTTTCGTAGTTGTCTACACCGCCGCGCACCGAAGAAGGCCATTTGGATCTATTTTGCGAGAGCTCTAGCCAACCCGTCACGTAATTTACTGTGACATTAACACAACAAAAACACGCGCCTTTGTTCCAAACTGAGGTATTCTGTGTATTCCGGCAATTACGTCACAAACATGGAAATACACGCTGGAGATGTTGAAATATAATATAGAGAGGTGGTCGAGAATTGGACGACGGTCAGTGGGCAGACCAGCAGCCCGATGGAAGGTTCAATGGATAGGGATGGCGTGAGAGAAAGCATATGGGGGAATACGGCTATACCTGAGCGGTGGTATTAGTAGAACGCCGGCTTCTCAATTGCTAGTTCGTGTTTTCGAATCCCAGAATGTACCAAGGACGTTGGTTTTTAAATTATGTACATTTGTGAAGTTATAGCTAGCAAAACCACTTGCTAACGGTAAAGGAAAACATCGTGAGGAAATTCTGGATTGTTAATATACCTACCACAGGGCTTGTTACGTATATACGGAAGAGCGGGTGATAGTATTGTGTCGGTCGTGTACAAAGTACGATTAAGATGCAATCACCACCATGCAATGAACGAAAGGAAACGTTTCCCAGTGATAATCGGACATTCGGTTTATTCGTTCATTGCTCTCGCGATCACGGATTGACTGAATGAATAAATGAACCGGACCGGGTGACCGAATATGGCCGAGAGCGAACCGAGCCGCCGCCGCAGAGCCGAGAGTGTGGTGATTGAACTGAACGGAGCGAAATTGTTTCGATCGGTCTCCCTTCAGCCGGTCGGTCTTTTCCGAACTTTAGAAGTAGGTACGTATGTCGTAGTAATAAAGATTGTTTTTACTTGTTTGGTTTTTTGTTTCATTCATTGTGTCAATTCTGCTGGTTCGCGCGCTAATCCAAGTAAGTACTTTTTTTAAAAATAATACTGTGTTGTTTTCTTGATGTAAGTTTCTCTAACGAATATAACATAATATTTTCACTGTGTTATTATAGTGAATTATTGGTTTAAGAGATTTTTCTGTTTTGTGCGCTTTGGGACGCTTATTTCTGTAGTAGTAATCTTGTTCTGCGAGCTACTTTTGTTCTTTGTAAAAAACAAAAGTAGCTTACGAAAATCTAGATGGTAATAATTATTTCATTGTACGTAGGAAAAAAAATTACTCGAACTAAAAATATTTTTCATTGATTTTTATCATAGTACTTATAATATAATGGTGGCACGGCAACATTAAAAATATTAGTCATAAATAATGGTCCTGTAAAAATAAAGATATTAAAAAAAAGCATACTTTATGGCTGAAAGGTCAAAACGTGAACGTTGAGATGGTTCTACTATGAGGTCCTAATAGTACTAATATACCGTACTAGTACATTGTCTCAAATGTAACACTACGGAGCGATCTTTAAAATGTCCGAGCAGGCCCAATACTAGCGGGTGATTGTGCTCTTCCGCTATAAATTTCCCGCCAGGCAGATCGTACGCCTGGGTAAGGCCGATCCGACTATTGTTAGTCGGACGTTATATTTATATCATGTCATTGGAACATTTTTATTGCGCGATGCAGGAATGTTGGAGTTTGTAGGGCGCGCGCAGAGTTGACATGTACTCGCCACACGTACAATGGCCCAACTCTAAGGCTAAGTACGGAAATCTCAGGTCAAGCTATATCCACCAATGGGCATTGTGGGCAGCAGTGGTGCTGATGATGATGATATTTTGTTTAAAATGCACTACACGATTTCGATTCAAGCGTATATGTTACCATAAAGAGGGCACGTCTATTAAATATTCAATTTTACTCTCCAAAAAACACTCCCTCGATTATGAATAAATCAATATTTTTCATTTACGTGAGGAAGGGCCATTATCGTGTGTAACTATGTAGGCATTTAGTTGACTGACAAATAATACACGGTTCAGAGCAATTTAAAAACTACATTTCAAATTGTACGTAGGTGCCTCTATTATAAATTGTAATGTTTATGAAATGACTGTCACTACGAGGCCATTTAGTAAACTTTGAAATTTTTGATATTTTTTTTTTCAATTTCAAATAATTTTTTTTCAATGATCAATGTGAAGATAAATACAAAGAAAATCATTTAAAATCCACGCCAGTGTCCTAGTGAAGTAGGCTGAGATAAGGGTATAATAATAAAAACGTATACATAACACAATCACTTGACTCGGTCCCAAACTAAGATACCCTGTACTATGATAACCAGGCCAGGGCGTCACAAACATGAAAATACACCCAGACTGAGACCACTTGTACAATTTATTGTAGTGTTTGGGTGTGGTAATCGAACCCACGACCTCTGTCATGGTACCCAAGTGCCTTAACAGCTAGACCAACGAAGCAGTCAAATCATTACCACAATTTTTCCGCAAAAAAAAAACTATAAGAAAAATTGAACAACAAAACGATTATAGAGAATTAACTACTAAGCTGAGATCTAATTCTCACTGCATTAGCAAAAAATTCGTATACGACTCTAAGTCGTATGACTGGAATTCTACAAAAGAAGTCGCATGGTAATTACCATGCGACATTATGACACCTCAAAGCGAGCGAAATTTATTAACAAACTAGCTTTTGGCCGCGAATCCGCCGTGAAACACGTGTTCAATCAACTGTGTTGAAAAGTATTTATTTTAAGTTTGAAGAAAATTAGACAAAATTCTTTATACCTCCCTATTCAAATTTTGGCAACCCTTTTCGCCCTCTTAGGGGTTGAATTCCAAAAAATCCTCTTTGCCCACATTTTATAAAGACCCTCTGTGCGAAATTTCAGCTTCCTAGGTCCAACGGTTTGGGCTGGGCGTTGATGAGTGAGCCAGTCAGTCAGGACTTTGAATTTTATATATATAGATTTGCGCATTACACAAAACTGATTTTTACGCAACAAATATCTAATCCTTCGAATATTTTGCGTCTACGCTTTAAATTCACATGGGCGAGAAGCGGCTCCCTGGTGGGAGCAACCTAAATACTTCCCGATGGGTTACATCGTCGAATTGGGGTCCCACCTGCTTAGTGCTCAGTTAATGCTCAGTAGGTTCTTGGTTAATTTTAGTGATCTTTTTTTGTGTCATCGGACCAGCCTTACGCACACGAAATCCTAAGCGCTTTTAATCGTCCAACTGTGAAATTTGTATGGAGTTTTGACATTTAGATTGCAGATAGAAACGGCTCTGAATTTGGGTGCGCATAATTAGTCCCCTAAACAGACGTGCAACATTCCGCAAGTCGTAAGTTAATAAAAAGTCGTAAGTCAGACTAGTCATATTCATATTTGAATAGGAAGATTTTTTTGAATGAAGCTTGAGGTTTTATTATTATTTTCGACACATCATGTTGCTTACTTACAAAACGCAGTTTTCCTGAAATACTGGCTATTTATAAGGTTTACATTTAATATTGACCGACAAACACTGTTATGGTACAGTCATGAGAAGATACGCCAAATTGCTTAGTTGCTACTTACATAGCGACCCATCTGGCTGTGATATTTCATCATTTGCACTTGCACGTGAAATGAAATAAAAGCGGTTGAAATAATAAAGAATCACTCGTAGCCCCGGCTGCCTGAGTGACCTTAAACGATCACTAAGGTTAAGCAACACAGGGCGCGTTCAGTGCATGGATGGGTAAGCCGTCTCTGACTAACGCTAGTGGCATTTTTCCGAGCGGTTCCGTGCTTCGCAAGGCACGCTAAGCAGTTGGTGCCGGCTGCCGTTAATAGATTGCAGTCGTTAAGCCAAGTCAGAGACCTTAGGGTGGCTTAAAAACCTCGGACAGTAAGACCAGCCACTAGTCTTGCAAGCCTCCACCAATCTGGACTTGGCCTCCGTGGTAGAGTATGGCCTAACCTTCCTGAAATGCAGGATGAGACCCGTGCCCCAGCAGTGGGGACATACAAGGGTCAATATTGAATCGAAATATTAAAAAAGAATAATGAGTTTCTTGAATAATATGTTGACCAATTTCCCTAGAAACAGCAATTACCGGGATTATTTCAATTGGTTAAAGGATTTCGTCGCGAAAATCCAATCGGGCACGTGTATAGGACTACTAGAGCTTCACTCAACAAGTTCATTAAATAACTTGTTCCTGAGAACTTGGTATCGAGACTTAAGAAATAATGATAGAAGTAACGGTTATTATTAAGGGTTTTTGCAGTCTATGTAGGTTAATTTGCAGACGTATATACACCTGTTTTTTACTGCTGCTCCGACTCTCCAAGGTTTGTTTACGGATATTAATATCAACCCCTGTATGTCCCCACTGCAGGGGCACGGGTCTCTTCCCGCATCTCAAAAAGGTTAGGCCATACTCCACCACGTGGGCTAAGTCCGGGTTGGTGGAGGATTGTAAGATAGTGGCGGGCCTTACTGTCTAAAGTTATCAAGCCACCCATGAGGCCTCTGACATAGCTTAACGACTGCCGTTACATGACAGCCGGCACCAGCGGCTTAGCGTGCCTTGCGAAGCACGGAAGTGCTTAGCTGTTGGTGCCGGCCACTAGAGGTAGTCACGGGACGGTCCCACATCCTGCACCTGAAAGCGTCTGTTGTCGCTTAACTCGAATGATTGATTCCGATCACTCGGTTCGACTAGGCCACGAGCGTTTCTTACAGAGATAAACTCGCCCTTGTACATGTTATTTCTTATGTAATGTCCTTTTTAATGTTTTGTGTGCAATAAAGTCTAATAATAGTAGGTAATAATAACAATAATTACTATTATAGTAGGTTTTCAATAATAACTCCAGGGCTGTCCTTTTACTATCAAGCCCATGTAAGATACTTATTGAGTACTTTTTTTATGTTGTCTATAAACGTGCCACTTTCTCTCAGAGAGAGAGAGAGAGAGTAAGCGTTGAAGTATTTGAATACCTCCAGACACCTAGGCTTCCTCACAATGTTTTCTTTTACTATCAGCGACTGGTATGATTGCTACTATGATTTCACAAATCTACATAACTAACAAAACAAAGTCGTTGGTACATGCGCGCATTGGGAATCGAATCTGTGTCTCTTGCTTCCGAGTCCATTCTCCTACCCACTGGACTACTGCCGCTCTATCCGAGTACTACGTAAAGTTTTTTTGTGATATTTTTATTTTCGTAAGTCTACAAAACAGAATACAGTCGATTTACAGAATACAGAACTAATTTAGACGTAAATGTTTGTAAAAACCTATTAAGAGGCTGAAAAATCCACCCATGCCGGGATTCGAACCCGCGACCTCTGGCTATCCGTGCCAGCGCTCTTTCCAACTGAGCTAATGGGTGACTCACCGGCTTCAGTGAAATTTCGAACCTCTTTACAATATTCTCTGTATTACGTACAGGCAGCTAAATAGGTTTTTAAAATTGTCCTTAGCTCGGGTTAGTGCATTAAAAATAATATAATAAATGTTTGTGTTCTGGACTAACATAGTCTATGGTATTTAAACACAAAAGTTTACCTAAAAGGCAGTGGAATATGCAAAATCAGGGTGGCTACAGTTAAACATAAGCTCATGTTTGTAACCCAAAGTGGTAAACAGCTAGATTTGCCACTTTTCACAATCTGCACAAGGTTTGCCACTTCACACTAAATTAAACGAGACAAGTTTGTATATTATATATATATTATGTAGCTTATAAACGTCTCAGTAGAGATCACTGGCCTTCTCTCAGAGAGGAAGTATGGGCTTAATTACCGCGCGTGCCCATCGCGGATTTCAAGCGTTGAATTATTTTAACACCGCAGACACTCAAGTTCAATGTATATTATAGTTAGAATATTTTCGGGGCTAAATCGATCTTAATCAGTCTTCTCGTGACCACGATGGCTGTGACGTCGTCGAAACGTCGAGGTAAAATAGCAATAAATTACTACGCGATTAAGCCCCGAAAATATTCTAACTATGTGTACAAGTCGCGAAAGTTTAAAATTATGTTAAATGTATATTTAACATATTTTAAACTGGCAGGAAGTGGCCATGAACAGGGAGGAATGGAAGACAAAAGGGGAGGCCTTTGCCCAGCAGTGGGACACAATCGAGGCTACATAAAAAAAAATGTGTATTATGCAAGTAGTTAACCTAGTTCATGTAATAAATCACTCCTATATTATATTGGTGTTCTGCCACAATCCCTTCCACTTTCCGCATCAACGTGGGCAAGCTGGAAGACAATACGTAGACTTCTAGTGAAACTTCTGCACACTTCTATCCCAATTCAAATTCACACGACATTGTAGGTATGTCCGGTGTCCAATGCTTGATCGCGTGTCATCCAGGCAATACATTAACTGTACGGTCTCGTGTAGATACAGCAATGTAATCAATCTTGAGTCGACAGTCAAACAATGGAAATGGTTGCCTACCCGTTACATCGAGACAAAGAAACTTTCCCTAAACGATTATTTCGTAGATATTATGTTGTTACCTGGTTTACCTTCCCTGTAAGTAGATACGCTAGACAACGTCTTCTTCTTCTTCTTCAGGCTATATTAGTCCACTGCTGGACAAAGCCCTCCCCTAATGAGCGCCACAATGCCTTCAGCTTGCCGCATCCAGCATTTGCCGGCAGTTTTTGGCAGATCGTAATCCCACCTGGTCGGAGGGCGTCCTACAATACGTCCTTGACAGCATCTGATTATTGCTAATTAAATTACTAAATAGGATTTTATACTGTACAAGGGGCCAGTTTTGAATTGAGAAATTCGCTAAGTCGATAGTTAAATGTAATGTTGTCTCTTCGAATTTCTCAGAAAAGAGAATGACAGAACGTCATTGAAGTATTTACTTAGTGAAACCGACCTTAAATGTTCAAAATTCCGTTTGTCAGTTTAGGTTTCCTATTTTATACGAATTAAGAATTGTATCACTACACACCTAAATTTAAAATTTATTCAAGTGCTTGTAAGTTACCTGTTACTGTAACAGGTATTGAAGAAGTTTTGATTTTATTTGAAACTAGCTGACCCAGCGAACTTCGTAGCGCCTAACAGTCGATTCTTTTTTATTATTATTATTTTTCTCTCTGTGAGAACTGTTAGCTCAGGGTCTTGATATCGAGATAAATAAGCTAGTGGACTGTATAAATTGATGGTTTAATTGGAAAAAGAAGATAATTCAAAATTAGTGTGTATCGACACGTCGGATGGTGTGAAGTGCCGCATGCCGCGGCGCGGCCCGCCGTCCTGCTCGCAAGTTGTCCGGCCGGTTTTGGCCTGCGGGGCGCGGGGCACCGCTCAGTGACGTAGGGCTCCAACAAGAACCATCCTCGTCCTTCAAGTAATATTCTAAAAAAAGAATAAGCGTTCAGCGGCTCTCGAGATTTGCCCTTACCAACACATTCAGCGATTCATTTTTATATTATAGAGATACACGAAATTCGCTGTCGCTTTACAGTCGCTGGATGCAGGCGCACAAGACTGCGAAGCTTGGAAATCCATTAGGGGAACCTATGTTCTGCAGTGGCCGTCAAATGGCTGATGATGATGGATTTCTAGTGATACTGGCCCTGTATAACCAGTATTAGTAGTAGCGGTTTCGCACTCTGACTGTGAAACCGAAGGTCTTGGGGTCGATCCCGGCCGGGTCAAACTAGGAAACGAACTTTTCTTGTTTGTCTCGGGTCTTGCATGTTATCTATGTATTTATTGTATTAAATATATATCGTTAAGTTATCACCTGTAACACAAGTCATTTAGTTGTAGGTACTTAGTATAGGGCTAGCAAGATCTTTGTAATATGTCCATGGATATTTATTCATTTATTATTAATCTACGTGTAATGACAGTCTGAAAGCGTCACGAAGGCAATCGCGTTGAGCATCATGCATGATAAACGATTTTAATGGCGCAGTAACGCTTCACCCTGACACTTTGTTAGATAACAGGTCCAATTGAATATTGTGTTGTGAATATTTAACGAATGAGTGTGTGCACATTCAGTTTCGACTTATTACGTGAAGTGGAACACGTAATGGAAATGTAGATAATTATATTCGTTATCGTTATCAACCTTTGTATGTCCCCACTGCTGGGGCACGGGTCTCTTCCTGCATTGCAGGAAGGTTAGGCCATACTCCACCACGGGGGCCAAGTCCGGGTTGATGGAGGATTGTAAGATAGTCTTACTATAAAAAGTCTTACTCTGAATTATAGTTACAATATTCCTTCGGCTGAGACTTCGGCTTTTACCGCAACAGATTAAGATCAACAGTAGCGTGACCCTTTTCCGTCGCTTACTGTATGTCGAGATCAGGCGTCCAGTCACGATTGTGCGGGCAACTTTGCCCGGGGGCCTCGTTTGGTTCGCAGCGCAGGGGCCCTCGAATAGAGTATATTTACAGCACCCTGTGTGACCATAAGAAAAAGAAGGGATTCTCTGAAAGCGGTGAAATACCCGCTTCTTTCAGCTATGCCAATGAATTGAAGCGTACCTCCCGGCTTGATTTTTTTGCTTGAATATCTACGCCGTTCGCAACATGCGTGTACGGACGGGAGGTAATAGTCTTACGTCATCAATATGATTTTATCTTTTATATGTATTTTTATAACCAACCCGGACTTGGCCTCCGCAGTGGAGTATGGCCTTATTTTACTGCGATGCAGGAAGAGACTCGTGCCCTAGCAGAGGGTGCTAGGGCAGTTTTTTTTTAAGAATATTTTTTTCGCCTAAAGACCGTTTTTATTTTCTTCTAAGTGATAAAAAAGGTCTTTAGTTTCTTGTGACTTGTAAGTATGAGCTAAACCTATTATTACTAAAAAAGACAACTTAGGCTTATCATTCGGTTCTACTACCTCACGTCTTTTAAAGTATGGTGACATAAAGAAACTGACAAATTACATTTTATGATCAATTGAGTAAACAACTATAGGTATAGATGCAATATATCACACATCATTTTTATGTTATGAGCAACGAGTACTTCAATAGCACTCATTTCATAGCCTTTATTTTGTAACTTTGCACCTATACATCAGTGGCGTCGATATCAACTCTTTTATGTATGGTGAGGCACGGGTATCTTCCTACGTCGCAAGAAGGTTAGGCCATACTACACCACGGGGGACAAGTCCGGTTGGTGGAGGATTGTAAGACAGTGGCGGGCCTTACTGTCAGAAGTTATCAAGCTGCCCATAAGGCCTCTGACATCTGTGTACATAAAAGAAATATCTACTGGGCTTTGAGCTACAACTATGTGGCTTAATATCACTGTCACGTATCACGTATCCACTAAAATGCGCACAAATTACGCCTTACATCTATACAGCAGAGCCAAGTAAACTTTTCACTTTTACATACAGATATATACGTAAAAAGTTACATAATCAAGGCGCATGTCATCATTTCAGTACTTATTTTACACAATATAGGTCAAAGAAAATATTATATCAAAGTAAAGATAAAAAAGGCAATTTAGTTCATCATCATCATCATCATTTCAGCCTATTGCAGTCCACTGCTGGACATAAGCCTCCCCCAGGGTGCGCCACAAGACCCGATCTCCCGTTTTCGCCATCCAGTCACCACCAGCCACCTTTTTGAGGTCGTTCAATAATTTAGTTCAACGTCCCTAAATTATTCATATTACAATGTCAGTTTAGTTTAGCCGAGCAGAACCTCCCACACTGTGTTGCAATAAAAACATTCGATACGAAAGTTATGTAATAAAGTTGAACTTTTATGCCAAATCATTGTAGCCGGGAAGTCACGAACGTCGCTCTACAATCTCTAGGGAGAACGTTGTTTTGTTTGTAGCACGGCAACAAAGTAACTTTATTTGCCATGTCTCTCTTTGATTAAGCTGTACGTTTGGTGCGTGTATTTTTCAACGTGGATGTTTGTTGAAAATAAGTCCCGAACAGTGTTGCTAAAAGGTCCGTTGCAACTGAAGTTTTTTTTTTAAAGTCTGTAAGTGTCCCACTAGGCCTTCTTTCAAAGAGATAGTATGGACTTAATTACCACGCATGCCCACCGCGGATTGGCAATTTTAAGCGCTAAGGTATTGTAGGTTACACACGGAAACTCGAGGGGGTTCGATATCAGCCCTTGTATGTCCCCACTGCTGGGGCACGGGTCTCGTCCTGCATCGCACGAAGGTTAGGCATACTCCACCCCGAAGGCAAAGTCTCGGTTGGTGGAGGTGAGAGGCGGTCTGCTGCACCTGACCGCGCCTGTTGCTGCTTAACTCAAGTGATTGATTCAAATCACTCGGTTCGATTAGGCCAAGAGCGCTTCTTCGCGACGGGGTTATTCTACCACAAATATAAACAACAATATTTCGCGACCTACTCTTGAATATTATTGTAAAATAATGTTTTATATTCAATTTGTAACGGCCCAAACCTTTTAACACCATTTTTAATATTTCTTTTTCTATCAGAGTTACGTCACACATTTTTTGATTTCCCTCATTTTCATCATGAGTCTTTTTAATCTGTGACTACCACTTAACATCTTGACTTGATCTGACTATTTATACTTGCTTATCCGTTTTTATCCAGTTTCCTGTTATTATTATAAAATATAAACTAAATAAAACAGTTAAAGTCGTTCCAGTTTTATTATTTATAATAGTTCTACAAGACTACAAATTGAGCAAGTATCAAAATGTGGTGCGAAACAGATGATATTTCATTCACGATATCGGAGTCTTTATTAACAGTATTTTTTTATTCTTCTTCTTCAGGCTATCAGGCGCCCCTTATGAGCGCCATAGCGCAAGGTTGTGCCATCATTGGGGGGTAATGCCCATAATCCCCACGCTGGGTATGCGGGTTGAGGATTGCAGTTTGGTGGAATTGTACTGCAGGGGGCGCTGCTGCCCACCTCCTGGTTTGTGTCCCTTAGTCGACTTTTACGGTACCTGCGGGAAGAATTCGGGTTGGTGCTATTCTCTAGGCCGACACCACACAGCAGCATTTTTTATTGATTTGTATTATAACTCCTCCATGCGTCCGATTGCCAGTCGGTACGCCTGGTTATTAAGCCCATACTCTCTCTCTGAGAGAAAGGTTGTGCCCCGCAGTGTGCGAGGCTTCTCAGTAAATTACGTGTACTAAAGTAAACTAAAAAAATAAGGAGGGTCCGGCTAAGCGCGCTGCTGTGTGGTGTCGGCCTAGAGAATAGCACTAACCCAATTCTTCCCGCGGGTGTCGTAAAAGGCGACTAAGGAACAAACCGGGGGGTGGGCAGCAGTGCCCCCTGCAGTACAATTCCACTGAACTGCGATCCCCAACCCGCATGCCCAGCGTGGGGATTATGGGCATTACCCCCTATGATAGCACGTGGCGCTCTTTAGGGGAGGGCTATGTCCAGCAGTGGACTAGTATAGCCTGACGACGACGACGACGACGGCTTAAGCGTGTTTTTTTCTAATTTAAAACTACGGTTATTTTCTATTTTAGGTAGAGCATTGTAAAGAGGTTCGAAATTTCACTGATGCCGTTAAGTCGCCCATTAGCTGCGTTGGAAGAGCGCTGGCACGGATAGCCAGAGGTCGCGGGTTGGAATCCCGGCATGGGTATAATTTTTAGCCTCTAAATAGGTTTTTAAAAAGGGTAGAATTCGTCTTAAGAGTGTTTTTTTTTAAGTTCAAACTTCGATTATTTTATATTTGTAAGGTTGGTCGGTGCCTAATCCATTTCGACTACTTTCGGAGAATGTGTTTACGCAAGTACCCCCTATGTAACTCGATATATCGATATCGGGTTTCTCTTTAAATTCACTCCCCAGCTTGGGCGCGATGTTATTTACTCTATTTCGTGGTTTGATTTATAATATTAGCCTCCGGTGTTCCAGCAATTTGCACTCCAACCAAACGGAATATAGCTTACTTTTCTTCGCATTTCAATTGAATAGTGTACTTTTATGTATTCTGAGCTATGGATTACTGATTTGACTGTAATTGTGTTCGTTTGTGTGACAACACACAAAATGCCAGTGTTAAGCTTATTAGATACAATTAGGGGCATAACACCCAACAAAACATGAAGTCTCAATAGAAATGGCAACTCGAGAAAATATTTAAGCCAGTATTTGCTCGTAGTATTTGCAGAAAAAACAGTCAATAGCTTGGACAAAGATAAGATAATGTTTTATCTGTACACAAACACAAGTTTCTTGAAGAATCGCTCGTAGTCCCTGCTGCCTGAGTGATCTTAAACGATCATGGAGGTTAAGCAATACAGGGCGCGTTCAGTGCATGGATGGGTAACCCGTCTATAACTAACGCTAGTGGAATTTTTCCGAGCGATTCCGTGCTTCGCAAAGCACGTTAAGGAGTTGGTACCGGCTGTCTTTGATATATGGCAGTCGTTAAGCCAAGTCAGAGGCTTTAGGGCGGCGAGACCCGTGCCCTTCGGTGGGTACATAATGGGTCGATGATGATGATGATGATACACAAGAAGTGCTCGTGGTCTAGTCGAAGCAAGAGATTAAAATCTCTCGCTTCGACTAGACCTCTTAGGTTAAGCAACAACAGGCGCGGTCAGGTTCTAGATGGGAGACCATCCCGTGACTACCGCTAGAGACAGTTTTTCCGAGCGGTTCCGTGCTTTCCGTGCTAGGCACGTTAAGCTGTCGGTGCCCGCTGTCATTTAATGGCAGTCGTTAAGCCATACCAGAGGCCTTGTGGGCGGCTTGATAACTTCCGACAGTACTTCTTGACAAACTGTCTGAGGTGTTCACATACCTCAATGCTTGAAATTGGGAATCTGCGGTAAGAACGCGTAGTAATTAAGCCCATACCCTCTCTTTCTGAGAGAAGGTCTGTGCCCTGCGGCTGCATAAAGCGAACATAAAAAAAGAGACTTTAACGAAATAGGTACGTGTTTTTTCTCGAACCTTCCAATTGGGAAAATGCGCCATCATGACGCTGCGAAAAACCGGAGTGTAAGAAATTACAAACCAATGAAATGTCGAGAGTGAATGAACGAAATGGCCTCTGACGCAGCGTCTTAGATCAATAGCAAATGAGCTTTCCTTCGAGTTTTTTTATTTACACTCTTACTGTATTTGGTCTGTAGCGAAAGTAAAGAGGTTCGAATTTCACTGATGCCGGTGGGTCGCCCACTAGCTCAGTTGGAAAGAGCGCTGGCACGGATAGCCAGAGGTCACAGGTTCGAATCCCGGCATGGGTAGAATTTTTAGCATCTAAATAGGTTTTTAATAATTAAGTACAGTCTGTTAGCTTTTAGAATTCACCTCGGGCTCTAGAGTAGACTTTGGTTTTCGCCGAAAGCACACGAGTGTAATACTACTTCCTGCTCTGTATTTCGAAATTAAGTGTCATATTAGTTCCGATATTTCTATTACAGGAATAAATCCGATTTTATCCAATAGTAGCCGAGGTATATTCTAAAAGCTAACAGACTGTATTTTGATAATCCTCAAACCTCAGCGCTTGAAATTGCCAATCCGCGGTGGACACGCGTGGCGTTTAAGTCTTACTCTCTCTTCCTGAAAGAAGACCTTAGCCCTGCAGTCTGGCGTAATTATAAGCTATATAAAAAATTGTGGAAAGGTTGTAGGAAGAAAGATTAACGAAACAAATATATATTGCGAATGTGAGTGGAAGGGCTGGTAAGGGACGTCCCAGGCGGACATACATCGACCAAATAGGGGATTTATTAGCAAAGGGGAAGACAAAAAGTACCCGGAACGGGCGTGCGTGCATGCAACGACTTATGAACATTGATGAAGCGAAGGTGATCTGTCAGGATCGTGGCAAGTGGTAGTCTTTGGTCTCAGCCTACCCCTCTGGGATACAGGCGTGATCCCATTTTTATGTTTGTATAAAAAATGTAATTAGAGATTGACTGTATAAAACTACGTCGCTATTGATAGTGACTGATTGCTATAGTTAGATAAGGGTTCTCAAGGCTTTTCTAAGCTCGGATCGCTAAGGATCGTAGTCTATGTACAGGTCAAAACAAGTGGTCAGTTATTCTATAACAGTTTAATAGGCAGAGCCTAGTATGATGTTTTTGTTGGTTTAGACTTAATTTCAACAGTGATAAGATTCAATCTATTGTGAGAACGAATATGTTACTTCCTATTAGTCACATTACAACTGTCGGTAGACTTACCTATCGGTAGATTGAATCTATGAAACGCCCATAATCCATGACATACAAACGAACCTAGGCAGCTTAAGCCGGAGTGACAGTATACCATTTGAATATGCCTATTCAATATTCTATTGCTACTGCGAATTCGCAGATGAATATACCTAATCTTTGAAAAAACATAGTCATAGGTACATACCTGCACGAGGGATCAAACCTGGATCTATCGCTTCCGAGTCCATTCTACCCACTGTATTAGCAATGCCACACGCTAACAGTTAAGGATAACATCATGAGGAAACCCATGGGTTGGTTGGCTTTGCACGTAGTCATTCCTGCGGGCTAGGCTAGCTGTCAGGACGGTATAGTTGCTGGGCAAGCATACACCATCTAAGAAAACAATGCCTCAGGCCGAGCGGTCTCTTCACCCATCTAGTGTGAGTGAAGGTGCCACTGGACGCTGTATCTTCTTCTTCAGGCTATATTAGTCCACTTCTGGACATAGCCCTCCCCTAATGAGCGCTATAGCGCAGCGTCGTGCCATCATTAGGGGGTAATGCCCATAACCCGCACGCTGGGCATGCGGGTTGGGGATCGCAGTTTGGTGGAATTGTACTACAGGGAGCGCTGCTGCCCACCCCCCCGGTTTGTGTCCCTTAGTCGCCTTTTACGACACCCGCGGGAAGAATTTGGGTTGGTGCTATTCTCTAGGCCGACACCACACAGCAGCATTTTTGCAACGACGACACCAGCTGACGCTGTATAAATCATCTCAATTCGCATTGCTAAGGTCAAAGTCAGTAGTAGTTATATAGGCGTAATTTCCATTTTTATGTTCAATAAACTGTTTTCTATATTATATCTATAAAATTCACTACCTGTTAATCTTGTCTCCTTTGCGCAATACTTTTATGCTTTTAAAGCTCGCCTTTGTGCAATACTTTTATGCAATGAAAAATATTAATAATTATATCTACCAAATAAAGAATCTATTAAAGCAAATGGGAAAAATAAAAAGTATCCGGAACCGGCGTGCGTGCATGCGACGATTTATGAACGTTGATAAACCGAAGGTGATCTGTCAGAATCACGGCGAGTGGCAGTACCTGGTCTCTGCCTACCCCTCTGGGATACAGGCGTGAGGTTATGTTATGTTTAAGTTAATGATATCTTAGTTGAGAAAACGGAACGCAAGCAAAAATCGGATCAATCAGTAGAAACGCTCCCCCAAACCTTTCTCACCTGTGATCCGCAAACAAGTCTTCCGCTTCGAATATAGTCTCGCTTAAATAAATAAAATGGAACCATGTAAACCCCCTTTTCGTTATAACATCACCTACTTTATAAGCCATTCTGAGTTCCGGCGTCGATTTGGATCCACGCCGCCATAATTCTGTCCAAACCCTTTCCTTTAGACAGCCGAGTGTCAAATTTGTCTGCCAACGCAACACGCGACGCATCCACTACACTCCGTTCCAATACAATTTTCGGCAGTCGAAGAGGGAAGTGAATTGCTGTGTGGTGTCAGCCTAGAGAATAGCACCAACCCAAATTCTTCCCGCGGGTGTCGTAAAAGGCGACTAAGGGACTCAAACCGGAGGCGCACCCTCCGGTTTGAAACCCTTACGACCGGTTTCTCGAACACTAACAAGCTGTTAATGTACTGTTTACAGCTGTCAAATGTTTTTTTTGTATGCACTTTGGCCAACTGACAGCTGTTAACATTAGATTAACGCCTTGTTAGTGTACCAGAAACTGGGTGTTAGTCGCCTATCAATAAAAAAATGCTGCTGTGTGGTGTCGGCCTAGAGAATAGCACCAACCCAAATTCTTTCCGCGGGTGTCACCTCAGATACTCATGTTTCCTCACGAAGTTTTCCTTCACAGTTGGCGAGTGGTATAGCTTCTATAACTTCAAAATAATGTACAGAACTAAGAAGACAAAGTCATTGGTACATGTCCGCTCTGGGAACCGAACCTGCGTCTCTCATTTCCGAGTTCATTGTTTTACCGACTGTACTAAAACTAAAACAAATTTGCACAAAGTCGACCTTAATACTAGATAGTATTTTCTTTCAGTTAAATCAAGTTGATGAGTAGAGTAGAAGGAGTAGTGCATTAACGAGTCGTTTTGCACCGTTTCTGTGTAGATTTTGTTCGCTTTAACGCTGCAATGCTTTTTTATATTTTGTGAGTGAGGAATTCAATGAGAGCTAGAATATAGCAACGGTTCCCTGATTTTTCTTACAAAACAGAAGTGAAGTGCATTTTGAGTGCAATTGTGGTTAGAGGTTGTTACTTACTATAACTTTACTTATGTTACCAGAAATTATTCGTATAAAATTTCATCAAAAAATCTAGATTTTTGTAGTAGAGCGGCGCTGTTTGGAAGATAATGTTTAAAATCATATTATTATGTTAAATAGAACAAACTTTATTTTATGAAAAAAATATATCTGAAGGGTCCTACATTGGTAAAGATCATAAAGCATCTTAGCAAGTTACTACACATCAAGTATTTTTCGAAGCTAGAAGTTACTTCTATAAGACTGTATAACTATTTTATCGAAAATACATATTTTTTTATTTTACAATTTTGTTTCTGGGTTAGAATTAAATTCCTTTTTGACACGTATTTTTTTTACTTTCATAAGGTTTTTATGAGTAATTTTTCACTAATCATTGAATTGGAACAAACTGTACGAGCAATCGGTTCAGTTCCCCTCTCCCTTGCGAAAACATCGATTACAGCGTCACGACTGAATGGTTGCTTCTCCTTAATATAGGCATATGACCAGAGAAAATGGAGCCCCTAAAACTGCATAGTCAGCCTTTCAAAAGGTTCTAGTTACAGTGGACGGCAGAGGGTGAAGTGTAGACATGGCTCACCGACTGTGTTATACAGGACATTTATGTTTGGTTAATTTGACGTGATATTTTCCGTTCATTTCGCTGCTATTTCGTTACGTATGGCCGACGGGTGATTGCCGTTAATTGATGATTATTGATAAATGTACAAAGTGAATTAAAATTACTCCTTTGAACACGCGGGATTGACATACTGCGATATTAATTATTATGGTACAGTCGAAAGGACATCGACTTTTGCATACGAACGCTATTGTCTTCGAGTTAACGCTCCAAACGCTAATGTCTATAGTGTTACCACACCTCAGTGCTTGTTACGTACAATGGTCCAACTGTTAGGCTAAGTGCAGA
The DNA here is from genome assembly GCA_934045075.1 of Yponomeuta sedellus. Classification (NCBI taxonomy): domain Eukaryota; kingdom Metazoa; phylum Arthropoda; class Insecta; order Lepidoptera; family Yponomeutidae; genus Yponomeuta; species Yponomeuta sedellus. The sequence continues at coordinate 6,102,468 of OW203722.1, read as the reverse complement.
AATTGCAGGTCTAACTAACTAGGTGCGTTACAGGCACAGACAATAATAATAATATTTTATTTAAAAACCTATTTAGAGGCTAAAAATTTCACCCATGCCGGGATTCGAACCCGCAACCTCTGGCTATCCGTGCCAGCGCTCTACCAATTGAGCCAATGGGCGACTCACCGGCATCAGTGAAATTTCGAACCTCTTTACACTATTCTCTGTATTACGTACAGGCAGCGACATCTGGCTTAAGCAATTTGTCCTTAGCACGGTTTAGTGCATTAAAAATAAAAATAGTTTAATAATATTTTATTTCAGATAAATCACAATCCATGTACAAAATAACACCTTATAAACGATAACAACACAATACAATAAACTAAACAAAGAAAGAATAAACGGTGCACAAATCGTTACTAACTAGCTGACCCAGCGAACTTCGTACCGCCTACCACCGATTCTTAATTTTTTTTATGTTTTTCTCTCCGTAAGAACCATCCTCGTACTTCAAGGAATATTCTCAAAAATAATTAGCAAAATCGGTTCAGATGCTCTTGAGCTTTGCGCTCACTAACACATTCAGCGATTCATTTTTATATTATAGAAGAATAGACTCGATCTCGTTTCTAAGAGACTGGAGAGTTCATAAATCTAGCTGAAAAACGCAAGCAAGAAGGTGTGTGTGCAAACCGCTTACTCACATACTTTCTGTGGCTTTACAACCCCTTGTGGGTTTTGACCTTTTCGATATTTCTTCCGTTTGAAAAAAAACCTATTTAGAGGCTAAAAATTCCACCCATGCCGGGATTCGAACCCGCGACCTCTGGCTATCCGTGCCAGCGCTCTTCTAACTGAGCTAACGGGCGACCCACCGGCATCAGTGGAATGTTGAACCTCTTTACAATACTATCTGTATTACGAACATTGATAGAAGTTTTAGCCTCTAAATAGGTTTATAAAATTGTCCTTAGCACGGGTTAGTGCATTAAAAATAATATAACGATTTATATATATGTTTTTTTCGTGTAACTATATTTGGTAGATCTGAGAATAGTTCTAGGTTAATTAATATATCAAACAAAACAACGCATCGTTCTGTAAGCGTTGAATTGCCATATTAATTAGCCCTCAGCTAGTAACATTAGATTAAAGCTCAACGAGCAATTTAATTACATTCGGATTCGTTCTGTCTCTATGAATGAACTTTTGAATCGTTCTAGTAATTAATCTCTAAGCCCCACAGCGGTAGGGAAATTGAATAAAACTGATACTAAGTATAGGTGAAGGCTACGAGAAATGGCATCTATGAAGTACTGGTAACCTCGTTTCGATTGATATGTGCCTTCAAATGAATATAACTTTAGGCCAAGGACAAGAATAATAAAAGCGCGAAAATTTCTAACGCTATACAAGTCAAAGAATCGTACTGTGAATGTACAGGCGAGCGCTTGACCTTTAAGTTTTTAAAGCAAAGTCGTTCTTAAAGTAACTAGTTAGAGTGCACTCTTGATAACTATTTTTATGTGTAAAATAACACAAGCATCACTGAAGTTGACGAAAACTTGGGACGACTTTTACTGGCATTCCACCTGAATTTATGAATAGTATAACATTTTTTGAACTAAAACTTTCGTAAGCACAACACATTGTAGACTTTTAGTCCGGATTTACTTACGGGTGTTGTTATATCGGAAAAGTCCGACCAGGTTTCGCTCCGATTCGCAGAGCTTAATCATGGTGAGCAGAGACGGAGCTCAAAAAGAAAAGAAAAGAAGAAAAGAGAGGTTGGTTGAGACAAGCAACCGACGGCGCGAGCTCCGTCTCTGCTCACCATGATTAAGCTCTGCGAATCGGAGCGAAACCTGGTCGGACTTTTCCGATATAACAACACCCGTAAGTAAATCCGGACTAAAAGTCTACAATAGTATAACATGTTTGATAAGTCTAGCAGCAACTATCCACGTTATGGCTCCGGAGGTATACAACAAACTTCCGGGGGAAATTACGAGCGCAAGCAGTGAGTACGTGTTTAAACGAAAACAAAAAAAATGGCTTATCGAGCGGTGTTTTGATTCGTATGACGAATTCCTAGTCTGTAAAAGTGACTAAGCAGAGAAGTTTATAAGATTTAGCGTATTGTACCGTAATATCGTAGCTTTTTAACACTTATTTAGCTGAATTTAGCATAATAATTAGGTAAATTTCTTAACATACGTGTTATTATTATTTTGTCTATAATTGATTGACCTGACAGATTGCATAATTATTATGATATTGACATGTAATATTTTCTTTTTGACATTTGTAAATTTGATTATTATTTCTACATTGGATTGTTATTATGTACGGAGTCTTGACTTGTAATGAATATTACCAATAAATGATGTCTATGTCACTTGTTATGTTTTCACGACCTATGTGAAACTAACTAATGCTTTGGAATTTAACACGTTGCCTGTGTAACCGAAAATAGGACGATGACCCCTCACGTGCAATACGTATTTTTTTGTAGAAGCATGCAAATATTACGAGAGAATTTTTTTTTTTATGTAGAAAAATATTTTCTGAAAATCGCTTCGCCTGTTTTTTTTATATTTATCTCAGTGCCCCATATGTGGGTCATGCACGTGTCATGGTCATGCAGTTATTAATGGGAATCATGGTGTCTTATCATACGTATCGGTGGTAACTGATGTATTAGATTTAAGAGGACTTCAGAAAAGATGGTCAGAGTGGAGTTTTTTTCTGCTGCCTTTTTCTCCGCTAAATTACAGTCAGAAGGCAGTGGCTTTCACTTTTATGTTAAGTTGTACTTGGACATTCAACAGAATATAAATTTAAAGAATAAAATCTTTACGTTGAAATACATTGAATTCAATTAAATATGTTACAGACGTATTCTTATTTACTTTTATTTATGTCTTAAATGATGCACAAATACCTAACTAACAACATTATTTTTTGGGAACAATCAGGAAGGCCAGCTTTTCCTCGTGGCAAGGAACCGCAAACACGTCGGATGATCACATCATCTACGTAATGTGGTCATAAATAAAACGTAAGCCATAATCGCTGCCGCACCGTCCCCGAAATGTTGACAAAACAAAATATAAACGCTGTTCCGTAGGCACCAAAAGGTAAACGGTATGTAACAAAAGAACAGCGTTTACCACTGTCTTAGTAGTTGGAGGCGAAATTTCGGCACTTCGCCTCAAATTTCAGATATCGTGGCAGTACTTTGAAGCAACAGAAATCACTGCAAACATCTCAGTCACCTATACTACTAGGTTACTTAAGATGTTTTCTCTCTCTCTCTATCGCATACATTTATCGCATGACCTTACTGTCAGATATAACGGCGTGACAAATTGTGACAATCTGTTACAATCCTCTACCAACCCGGACCTGGCACCCGTGGTGGAGTATGGCCTAACCTTCCTGCGGTGCAGGAAGAGACCCGTGCCCCAGTGGTGGGGACATACAAAGGGTTGATATCATCACCCAATGACCTTCTTGACGTGCTACTCTTGTGTTACACGCTCAAAATCCTAAACGGCTCCAGTCGTCTTACTGTCAAATTCCTAACTACTTCTTAATAATTCGTGACACTAATAAATAGTTATATATCGAACTGCTTTAATCGCAATCATTTATTAAGTGAAACTTAATCACCTTAATTCTTGATGTTTCGGCCTAATCGCGATTATTTATTAGTTAACACGTAATTACCTTAGTTCCCGACGTTTCGGCAGCGTTGCAGTCTTCCCGTGACCACAGCAACTGCAACCGAGAATTAAGGTGATTACGTTTTACTTAATAAATAATCTTAAAAACCTATTTAGAGGCTAAAAATTCCACCCATGCCGAGACTCGAACCCGAAAGGTCGCGGGTTCGAGTCCCGGCATGGGTGGAATTTTTAGCCTCTAAATAGGTTTTTATAATTGTCCTTAGCACGGGTTAGTGCAATAAAAAGAATATAATAATTAATCGCGATATATACCCGTTTGATATATAAATTCCATACTACTTTCTATCGCAAACGTAATTATTTAGTGTGCATAATTATGTTAGGCCTCGGAGCTTCTGTTGGTTTTTCGTAGACATCATTATAATGGCACCATTCATTTGAACGGGGCAAATGACGCGCGCCGCCCAAATGTGATATTACTTTGCAAAGAATATTCGGTTTAAAAAGGGGATGAGTAAATAAACGGCCCGTTTTGTTTCCCTTTGGAAATATTGCTCGTTTGTAATTAAAATAATAAGTACTGAATTTTAAGTAAATATTGTAATTATTTTCTACTCTCGCGGTTTTTAAATAAAGGTATCTACTTCAGCGCGTAAAATTGCCCCTACGGGAGCACGCGTGGTATTTACGACCATATTATTTGAACGTGTAAAGTGAGATCTATAAAGGGTACCTAAAAAACTTTGCAAATAACATATAATACGAATGTACGTCGTAGTAATTAGTTGTTATCTTATAATTATTACACTATTTTTATTTTTAATGCACTAACCCGTGCTAAGGAACAAATTTAAAAACCTATTTAGAGGCTAAAAATTTCACCCATGCCGGGATTCGAACCCGCAACCTCTGGCTATCCGTACCAGCGCTCTACCAATTGAGCCAATGGGCGACTCACGGCATCAGTGAAATTTCGAACCTCTTTACACTATTCTCTGTATTACGTACAGGCAGCGACATCTGACTCAAGCAAATTGCATTACTTACAGCCCCGACTACCTACTTTGCAGTTAGGTTTAACATCGGAACGATATCACTGTACCCACATGATTACACTATTTTTAATTTTAATGCACTAACCCGTGCTAAGGAACAAATTTAAAAACCTATTTAGAGGCTAAAAATTTCACCCATGCCGGGATTCGAACCCGCAACCTCTGGCTATCCGTACCAGCGCTCTACCAATTGAGCCAATGGGAGACTCACGGCATCAGTGACGCACGGGTTAGTGCATTAAAAATAAAAATAGTGTAATCATGTGGGTACAGTGATATCGTTCCGATGTTAAACCTAACTGCAAAGTAGGTAGTCGGGGCTGTAAGTAATGCAATTTGCTTAAGTCAGATGTCGCTACCTGTACGTAATACAGAGAATATTGTAAAGAGGTTCGAAATTTCACTGATGCCGTGAGTCGCCCATTGGCTCAATTGGTAGAGCGCTGGTACGGATAGCCAGAGGTTGCGGGTTCGAATCCCGGCATGGGTGAAATTTTTAGCCTCTAAATAGGTTTTTAAATTTTATAATTATGTTTGGGTAAACTCGTGGGTAAACTCCTATATCCAAATTAATTTTTATGTTTAACCTACTATAAATATTGTTGGATTTCTAAACAAATAAAATAAAACTAAATTTCTTTCAGTTCTATGCTGAAAATTTAAATTTGACAGAAAGCGACACATTAAATGTATTTTATCCGATTCGATATCAACCCTTGTATGTCCCCACTGCTGGGGCACGGGTTTCTTCATGCATCGCAGGAATGTTAGGCCATACTCCACAGCTGAGGTCAATTCCGGGTTGTTGGAGGACTATAAAACAGTTACGGGCCTTACTGTCTGATTAGTGAAGTTGAAAACCTATTTAGAGGCTAAAAATTTCACCAATGCCGGGATTCGAACCCGCAACATCTGGCTATCCGTGCCAGCGCTCTACCAATTGAGCCAATGGGCGACTCACGGCATCAGTGAAATTTCAAACCTCTTTACACTATTCTCTGTATTACGTACAGGCAGCGACATCTGACTTAAGCAAATTGCATTACTTACAGCCCCGACTACCTACTTTGTAGTTAGGTTTTAACATCGGAACGATATCACTGTACCCACATGATTATACTATTTTTATTTTTAATGCACTAACCCGTGCTAAGAAACAAATTTAAAAACCTATTTAGAGGCTAAAAATTTCACCATTGGCTCAATTGGTAGAGCGCTGGCACGGATAGCCAGAGGTTGCGGGTTCCAATCCCGGCATTGGTGAAATTTTTAGCCTCTAAATAGGTTTTTAAATTTGTTCCTTAGCACGGGTTAGTGCATTAAAAATAAAAATAGTATAATAGTGAAGTTGAATCGAATATTTGCATCACAAAGTGGAAAGTAAAACCAACTACCTAACTCTTTCTTTCTAACTCGTTTAATTGTAATTGATTTTAAATTCAATGTCTCCACGATTTATTCCAAGTCAAACTTTAACATTGCACCATAATTACACTTTTTTATTTTTAATGCACTAACCCGTGCTAAGGAACAAATTTAAAAACCTATTTAGAGGCTAAAAATTTTTTCACCCATGCCGGGATTCGAACCCGCAACCTCTGGCTATCCGTACCAGCCTGGTACGGATAGCCAGAGGTTGCGGGTTCGAATCCCGGCATGGGTGAAATTTTTAGCCTCTAAATAGGTTTTTAAAATTGCACCATAATCCTATTTCACTTACAAGAGAACCGTCCAAGACGAAAAACGCCAATATTTCCACTTGTTATCACAGAGAGAGAAAGCGTGTGATATACGTATATGGCTCATGAAAATCAACTTAAGGAAATTGCCCCTTCGCTGCGAAGTTCTTCACGTGCCTTTGGCTTAGCATAGTCACAAACAGAAGTATCAAAGGCTGTGTGTATGCCTAACTCTTTCTATATTGATATTACAAAGAGGAAAAGTTTGGAAGTTTATGTGTTTGTACTGTGAAGGAAAATATGTCAGGAAACCTGAGTGTCTAAGGTGTTCAAATACCTCAGCACTTGAAATTGTCAGTCCGTGATAGGCACGCGTGATAATTTAAGCTCATACTCTCTATCTATCTGAGAGAAAGCCTATGCACTACGTTTGTACGTTTGTGGGACGTTTTGAGGCTTCATCTATAGTATCAAAATGAATCATTGAATAAGCGCAAATCCCGAGAACAGCTGAACCGATTTCGCTGATTCTTTGCTGAATATTCTTTAAAGTACGAGGATGGTTCTTACGGAGAGAAAAATAAAAAAAAACTTAAAAAATCGACTGTTAGACGGTACGAAGTTCGTTGGGTCAGCTAGTAAAAAATATATTTGAAAGTTCGTATGCAGGGGGTCTTCTTCTTTGGTCTTTTAAGTCCTAAGGGAGAATAGGTGGTTTGCGGCAGCTTTCAATTTAGGCCAGCTAGTGCCGATCAACTTGGCCTCTTAGTCTATAGATCTTTTCCAGGTGATACTTGGCCACCCCTTAAAGCGCAGAGAGTAACCACTGAAACAACTGAGAGTAACACTGTTGCGGGCAGTGCTGATCCAAATTAAAGTAGTATAGGCCTTCAAATTAATATAAGCAAGCAAATAGGAGGTATGGAGGAAGAATAATATTATGAGAATTGGATAGAAGTCAAAAATATTCAGAACTAGCTTTATCCCGCGACTCCGTCCGCGTGGACCTCTTTTGCAACCCTGTTCACTCCCTTAAGGGTTAAATTTAGAAAAACGGCGAAACACGTGTTCAATCAATTGTGTTGAAGAGTATTTATTTTAAGTTTCAAGAAAATTAGACAATATTCTTTATACATCCCATACAAATTTTTGCAACCCTTTTTGCCCCTTTTTCAGGGGTTGAATTTCAGAAAATCTGATCGTATTCCTTGCCTACATATTATATATACCCTGTGTGCAAGATTTCAACTTCCTAGGTCCAACGGCTTGGGCTAGGCGTTGATGAGTGAGTTAGTCAGGACATTGAATTTTATTTATATAGTTTGCACTGAACAGAGACCGATCTTGAAAGCCGACTGTCAGCCTTAAATAATGGAGAGGCACTTCGATTAAAAGCATATAATAATAATAAATAATAACTTTTACGTAACATGATCATTTGTTCTGGTCCCAAACTAGGATACCCTGTGCTATGGTAACTAAACAAGGACATTACAAATACGGAAGTACACTAATAAAGGCCGAGGACATTTTTACAAATATTGGGTGGCCTCCAGTGGGAACCGAACACTCAAAATCTGCCATCGTAATCAGATGTGCGTTATACCACTAGACCAACAAAGCAGTCTCCCAAGGCAATACACAATAAAATAGGTCAAGTGTCCTCTCAGATGTCGTATGCCTTGGACATGTTTATAGCTTTAGTAGGCTTGCTAAGTTATAAACGTGTAGGTATATAGGTGTAACAGGCTACGAAAAAGGAAAGGGATTTTCACAAGAAACCATTATCAAACCATTTTCCCAAAACATTACAACTACGTATCTTCTACTTATTCATTTAAATAATGAGGTTTCTTTCCTGGAAGCCAAGTAAAAGGTCTTACAGGCGGCTTGATAACTTCTGACAGTGAGGCCCGTCAGTGTCTTACAATCCTCCACCAACCCGGCCCTGGCCCCTGTGGTGGAGTATGGCCTATCCTTCCTGCGATGCAGGAAGAGATCCGTGCCCCAGCAGTAGGGACATACAAGGGTTGATATCGATTTCTTGGAAAGTTGAGAACGCTCCCTTTACAAAAATATGCTATTTTCTACCTGGAGTTCGATTATAGAATTTCACCTAACTACGGACACTATGCGTTGCGGAGAATGGTTCTTATTTTATTTTAGGTACTGTTCCTTCTGTATAATCTCCAGTTTGCTACTTTGAGAAGCAAATTTGATAGCTTATAGCTTCGATAGCGTAAGCAATGGCGGCGGGGTGACGTCAGAAGGGAATGAAACTTGTAGGCATGAATATAACAAGAAGTGTTGTAAATGTTATGGGCGAAACCCGTGTTAGTGCAGAGGTGATCGGTTTTATACGACGCAGGCAGTTTTAATACTAAGTTTTGTTTAGATGAAGGTAGAAAATTGTTGGAGGTCTAGCATATTGTAAGCTGTGTTGACTTCTGTTATACTGTGACTTTTTATCTTGTTTATCTTGCGGTATCATTGATTTTATAAAGACCCATTATGTCCCCACGGAGCGGCACGGGTGTATTTCCTGAGGGAGGTATAGGCCATATTCCACCACGGGGGCCAAGCTCAGATTTGTGAAGGCTTGCCAGACTAGTGACTGGTCTTACTGTCTGAAGTTTTCAAGCCGTCCTAAGGCCTCTGACTTGGCTTGACGACAGCCGTCTATTGACGGCAGCCGGCACCAACTGCTTGACGTGCCTTGCGAAGCACGGATCCCTCGGAAAAATGCCACTAGTGTTAGTCATAGACGGTTACCCATCCATGCACTGTACGCGCACTATGTTGCTTAACATTTATGATCAAACGATCATTCAGGCGGCCGAAGATAGCAGTCGTTTTTAACTTAAGTGACTAGAGTGCACGAATACATAGGTTAAAGTGTTGTCAATTGTATCTTAGCTATTTAAATCGCCAATACGTGATGGCCACGCGTGGTGATAAAGACCATACTCTCCCTTTTGAGAGAAGGACTGGCCCCAGCCCTTTTCACTGAAAGTTTTTAGGCTCCTTAATTTATGTATGTTGTAAAAACAACTGCATGCACGTGATATTTGGGTGTTTTTACCCGAATCTCACTTGCACAAATAGATACAAATAATTTGTCAAACCATATCTACTAAAATTACTGACTTATTATCTATATATTTATACATATACATACACATATATGTATGTTTATGGGTTTCAGTGTTCACCAAGGTCACTTTTTAGTACTGAAAGAAGTTTATTTGTATAATAAATAATAAATAAACTTAGTTGAAGGAAAACACAGTTATATTGACATTCAGAGAAGGGGGTATGAACGACCAAATAGCTGAGTTATGCAAATGAAATGACAAATTCACGTGGGGTGCCCAAAACATGGCCCCAATTAAAATGAAATGGTGATGAGGCTTACCCCTTTATTTTCAAGGGGTTGTTTTTACCCTAAGCTGTAGCAATTCACATAACTCTAAACTGCATTTCATAGTAAAGTAATATAATATGATAGAATACATATCTCTGTAGCAACAAGCACTGGGTGAGCTGTAAGAAAATACTATCAGTATTAAGCTCGCCTGTACAAATTTGTTTTTAGTACTCTCGATAACTCGATATATTGGATACAAAAAACCCACGAGCAATGCATAAGTTAGAAGCACAAATTAATGTTGAAGAAGCCAAAGAAGTTTGACAGGCTTGAGGCTTGTTACGACTCTGTCTACCCTTCCGAAATACATGCGTAAGCGTGTTATGAATCGACTTTTTATCATTATTTTAGTATCCCATATCGTAAGAAAGCACTATGCGAAGATTACAACCCCTTGTAGACATTGAGGCTATCGCGCAAAGCTTCATTGCCCACCGGATTCCTATCCGCTGTCATTCACGGCCTATCTGAGACCACGTAATCTGTGTGCTTACCCTCACGGCCCGCCCTACTGCCTAGTGTCAGAGTATTATCACAAACCTAACTTAGGACCAGCCCGAATTACACTGCCGATACGACACAGGAAACTGGCATCTATAACTATTGTTTTACAGGTCATTGGAGAGGCGTAAGTAAAATTGGTTGAAGCAATAAACCGTCGCCTGTGGCCTATCGCTGTAACCTAGGAGATCCCTCGTCAGTTGTAAATTTGACATTGTCACTGTAAAGGCGCTTTTAATGAACACCTACGGAATGAAATTCTAATGAACGGCAGAGTAATGGTTGCTTCGCATTAAAACTGTTCCCCGGGGACTATAATTCGTGCCAAGAGTTTGCAGTCTACGAAGCATCTTTTGCCGAAGTACTTGTCTCTTTAAAGTGTTTTGTTGAGCTCTGTTTTGTTTCATCAGGTTTTAATTTATTAACAAGCTAATTACAAAGTAACGTGTTGTCTTCATGTCGTATTATAATAACATAACAGTCGAGACAAGCTATAGTATTCTCCAATATTTTAGTACCTACCCATTTTTTTTTATCAACGTCATGAAGAAATGAAATCCAAAGGATTTTGAACATCTAATCACATCTAAAGCGTAACAAGTCTGTGCCTATCTGTAATCTTCTTTGACTATCATACAAGGCAAGATACCAGGAAAAAGGAGACTTGCGAGACCAAGGAAGTGATTTGAATAGATTTTCTACCAGCTCGCCTTTGTACATGTATTTTCTTTTATTGTATTTCTTTTTTGTGTTTTTCGTGTACAATAAAGTATAAAGTAAGTAAGTTCTTTGAAAGGGCAGCTTTGAAAGGTAGGATAGCCTCCGATAGGCGACGGCACATATATAGAAGAAGAACAAAATAATGCCATAGCGCTACGCAACGGTACGATACGATTGTTTGTCTACACAATTTGACACTGTGACAAGTTTTACCTAGAAGCTTGAATATACTAATGGCCTTATTTATAAAAACACAATTCCTTAAAACCTTCCAAAAACGCAGACTGTCTGTGGTGTAAATTTTAAAAGGATAGAAAACGACGCAGAAGTTAAACCATCGCATCTTCATCGGTGCCAAACTTTCAACCTTAGATTCCAACATAATTATCCTCCTAAGCCGTACATATTTGACAGCGGTACCAATCGCTCACCTTGGAGGAAAACTCCATCAGGAAACCTAGGTGACCGAAGTATTCTCTTACCTTAGCGCTTGAAATCACCAATCCGCATAGAGTGTGCCCAACCAGTCTACGACGCATACAGGTTTCATTAATTCCTTCATTACAGCCTAGTTCCTGAACAAGCAGCGTTCATCTCGGGATCCTCTTAAGCCTTCAGAAGTTGTTTATATAGGCCGGCCGGTCGACGGCACTGTACACTGATACATGATAATCTCTTCCATGAAGGGATTGAAGCTTAAAACCTTTAGTCAAATGGTGCGGAATATTTTATAGTTCTACACGCTAAAATCTGGGTGCTTTAAAAGCCGTGGTTGTATAATTAGTAGGTAAGTAAAAATGGCATCAATCAATCAATTTATTTCAACGTAAAGAATTTACATTCTGTTTGCTGGATGTACAATGTAAAATGTAAGCCACTGCTTTCAGGCCGTACTGTAGTGGAGAAAAAGGCAGCGGGAAAAAAATTGAATATCTATTTTTAAACTATTACTTTTAAGAATAGCCGACTTTCAATGCAGAGTCAAATAAGAGGCACAAATATGCAGCCAGGTCAGTGGTCAGTTTCGTTTTTATATTTTATTATTATAATAAAACTTTTGCAGTGCAGCTCTAAATAACAGTTAACTTGAGTTGAGAAATGTACTTTCTCAATATGCGCGAACAATTATATTCGCCTCTGTTATCAGAACAGTAACGTGTGGCCGGCAATAGGTTCGAGTTAGAAGCGAGATATTCTCGATTTCAAAAGTTTCCCCTTACCGTAAAAGGTCTCCGGCGCAGAGAGCGATAACTTGTTTACAAAAAACAGGACATTATGTCCTCATGATAGCAGATACGCAAAAAAAATCGCAAATAGTGATAATTCGCAATACATGATGAGTGCAAGACATCATATTCTGTGTACAGTCAGGCTGGGAACTATACCGTCCCCAAATTTTGGAGGTCGTGGGTTCAAATCTCAGCATGTAACAGTTACTTTTTTTCTAAGTTTTGCCTACAAGTGCTACTAAGTGAAGTTTTAGTAGCAATACCACTCGTTTACGGTGATGAAAATATCGTGAGGAATCCTGAGTGCTTGAGGTGTTCATATGCCTCAGCGCTTAAAATTGCCAATCCGCGGTGGGCACATGAAAACACATAAGAATGGAAAATGAAAACATGTAAAAAACTTATAATCTACCTACATAAATAAAATTCAAAGTCCTGACTGACTGACTGAGTCACTCATCAACGCCCAGCCCAAGCCGTTGGACCTAGGAAGCTGAAATTTTGCACAGAGGGTCTTTATGTAATGTAGGCAAGGAATAAGACCGGATTTTCTTAAATTCAAATTATGTCTGATGTTGAAATAATGTGAAACGAAATAATTGTGTCTAATATAGTGAAAGTAAACAAAATGTTGGCGTGTTTTGAAAACGATAAATGTTGAGTTCTTTGTTAGATTATTCTCTACGTAAACTATTAATTTTGAAAATAACAGCTGTGACACCTATTAAGTACATAAACATTTTATGAATACATTTTTTGAAGTTGAGTTAGTATTGTACGGAAACGTTCAATAAGAATGAACATGTAAAAAATATGGGCAAAGTTACCTTTCTGCAGAATTGCCGGATTGGAGAAGCAATAAAGTCACACGTCTCTGGCACGGGTCATACGTGGACAGAATAGACTATATTGTCGGCTAGTTAATAGAAATAAATGTACCGCCTACTTCATCGGTGACTCTTGTATTGTTTTAATCAATAATATAAAAATTATCTGAATGTGTTGGTAAGCGCAAATCTCGAGAGCTGCTGAACTGATTTCGCTAGTTCTTTTTTTAGAATATTCATTGAAGTACGAGGATTTTTCTTACGGAGAGAATAAAATAAAAAAAATAAAGAGTCGATGATAGGCGGTACGAAGTTCGCTGGGTCAGCTAGTCTATAATATAAAAATGAATCGCTGAATGTGTTGCGCATTGTAAACGCAAATCTCGAAAGCAGATGAACCGATTTCCCTAATTCTTTTTTTGGATATTCCTTGAAGTACAAGGATAGTTCTTACTTGGGGGAAATAAAAAAAAAAGCATCGACTGCTAGGCGGTACGAAGTTCGCTGGGTCAGCTGGTGGAATATAACAATATAATTAGAATAACACGCGTTTATGTATTGTAAAGTTACACATTCACAATATTAAAAACCTATTTAGAGGCTAAAAATATTCACAATACATCTTATTTTATTTATACACATTATTCTTTGAGTGTGCCCGCAAATAAATAAATAAAAGTTTAGTTGGTAATGTTTCATTAAAGTTTACGATAAGTATACCATCAGTTTAAGGAGATAAACCTGTTTTTTACCTTACTTATCATACATTACTTTAAGTTATGAAACGCTGTAATGTTGTTGGTTTTTTGAATAAAATAAAATAATCTGCGCTCAGTATCTACATGAGTTAGAATGTGTATTTTCATAGAATAAGAAGTTGAGGTGGCGCACTTTATTAGTAAATAGTTAAAAATTTCTATTTAGTACGAATCATATTTAATATAAAAAGAGACAAGTAAGGGGCTAGCTTAGGGCAACGCTATCTGACAGATCTATATATTTGTTTATCCACGAAAAAGCTGAATTCAGTCAATAGGTCCAAAAAACTTTTTGTACCATAACGTTCCCAGAGCTATCCATAGATAAATGATAAAACTGATAACTCTGTTAATCAGCTATTTCTTATTTTAACCAAAAATAAGTTCTTATCTAATGGTGCAATGGTGAATTGGTGCTTTGAGAGATTTAGCATGAACTTAACAAAACTATCGAAATAACAAAAAAGAGTTTTTCGATTTCTGTGATATTTTACGAATCAATGTATTATCAATTAACACCCAAAATTATCCCAATGCAATAAAGAATGGATTAAAATGTCACTCGAGTTCTGTTCCAATTATAAATTTTATTCCAACTGCAAGTTGGAATAAAATTTCCACGCTGACCTTCCGTCTTAATACGTCGATAAATGATTTCTTCTTTCTACTTCAATGTTGAGAAAACTAGCCAATTAAAATCAAGTGTCAAACTTCGTTCGATAGCTTCTGAAAGAGAAGTACCAACTTCCTGAGTACTTCCGGTCGAAAGCATGTTTGCCGCGAGCCGAGTAGACTCTCGCTCAAAGACATGGGTCGCATCGTATCCTGTCATACTCTTACCTGTACAGTCAGGTTCACTGGGCAATACGCTTTTCTGTTCGATGGCTGCACATTTAGCCTGGTGTTGGCGACAGACCTTTTTTATTGTTTATTCTGACTTTTTGTACATGTTGTCTTTTTTTCTTATTTCAGCTTTAAATTTAGTTTCTGTCTATCTAGTATTAATGGTGTTGTGAAAATATTAAAATCGAATAAAAACGGAATTGTAAAGAAATATATTTTTACCAAAACAGTAAAGTAGGGCACCAAACGGTGCTTAACACCTGGCATGAAATAAAAATTGTCCATAAATCGTAGAAAGGTTCAATTCAATAGATTTTCGTTAACTGAACATAATAAAAAGATTGTTTATACTTTATAAGATACATAAGTACCTCATAAAGTATAGACAAGCTTTTGTACAGTATACACCACCAAAATGGTTAATAAGATAAGAGATGTGTTTTTTATATACGTTTTAACCGAAAATTAAGTGAAAGGTTGCTAAAAAACAGGTTTTTAACATTTTTATTTCTAGGTAAAGCAAATCCTTGTATGACTCAAAACGTATATAAAAACTCCTTTTCTTTTATACAATAGTTAAATAGTTGTATGATACAATAATCGGTAATTTATTCATGATTTCGTAAAAAAATCACGCCGATCGATCGTAGTTTGAAAAATGTACGTATGGTTTTTGCCTTTTCGTCAAATTCAAAGTAAAAATAAATGTCCTAGAAAAAGAAAATGTTTACTTAATAAACGTCAAAGCTGTTTCACAATTAATACAATGTGTGGAGAAGAAGATAAGAAAGAAATTATTCATAAATTCATTTTTTTATTTAATTTATACATCGAAAAATGCTTTAGGCGATATTTAAATTCTTACCACTGAAATTTCCCAAGATAACGTGGAAAGCGGACTGTATGCAACTGTACCTGTTTGACGTGGGTTGTGTTAGTGGAACTATTGAAATGTCTAAGCCACTTCCCTTTTCTTAGAGATGCATTTTGTATTTTTTTTATAAAACATCGGCTTCCGTATAAATGGAGCTCGACGGCCATAAGTAGTATTATTTTGCTACTTTATTGTGCCCTGGTTTCGCGAAGAGGTGATTCCACTAGGAAAATAATAGGGACAAAATAGAATGGCAAATATACTTAAAGTACAAAGACATCTTGATCTTGTAGACTTTTAGTCCGGATTTACTTACGGGTGTTGTGAGAGTGTGAGACAAGCAACCGACGACGCGAGCTCCGTCTCTGCTCACCATGATTAAGCTCTGCGAATCGGAGCGAAACCTGGTCGGACTTTTCCGATATAACAACACCCGTAAGTAAATCCGGACTAAAAGTCTACAATGTGTTGTGCTTACGAAAGTTTTAGTACATAATATCTTCTTTATTGTACGGGTCTTGCAGGAATGACTGTTGACCCGGGTTTATTCTACTTTTTAATATAAAGAACTATTATTATGAGAATAACTCTGACATCACGCAAAGAATTCATACGTTTGCTTTATTTTATTCCGTACAAGTTCACTGCTGGAAATAGGCTTCCTCCAAGGTACGCAATCTGTCTCAGATCCACGGTCCAGCCAGGAGGGCGATTGTCTGTTTGTGGTACATTCTGTTAGCATATACCTCGGCTACTATCGGATAGAATCGGATATATTCGTGAAACAGAAATATGAGAACTAATATGGCACTTAATTAAATAAACTTAATAAGAAAAGTTTTATACAAAGCAGGAAGTAGTATTACACTCGTGCGCTTTCGGCGAAAACCGAAGCCTAGAGCCCGAGGTATATTCTAAAACTTAACAGACTGTATATTGTTGTATACTTAGATATGTGAGCCTTTTTATGTATTGGGTTTTCTGGTGTATACAATAAAGAGTTCTTCTTCTTCTTCAACCCATAGCCACCCAATGCTGAGTGTAGGTCTCTTCTAATGCACGCCATTTATTTCGGTCTTGGGCTTTTCGAATCCAGTCCTTTCCTGCCTCCTTGACTAGGTCCATCTTCTTGGTTGCCTGCCCACACTTCTGCGCCCTTCTTTAGGCCTCCAGACCAGTACTTTTTTTTATAAAGTATACATTTTTTGTAAAGTGTTCTAATCTAATCTAATTAAGTATAGCAAATATTGACGTGAAACATCTTTCAGTGCTAGTAGGGAGTCACTGCATGCAACGAAAACATGTCGCCTCGGCGAAGGCTGTAACTCTGTAACTACGTATTATGCGCTATTTATTTATATGCTTATACTATTTTTATTTTTAATGCTCTAACCTGTGCTAAGGACAATTTTAAAAACTTATTTAGAGGCTAAAAATTCCACCCATGCCGGGATTCGAACCCGCGACCTTTGGGTTCTGGAAAGAGCGCTGGCACGGATAGCCAGAGGTCGCGGGTTCGAATCCCGGCATGGGTGGAATTTTTAGCCTCTAAATAGGTTTTTAATATTTATATTATGCTGTTAAATGGAACAAAGTAGACATTACTCAGATGCTTTTGATTCGTTCCGCTAGGTGGCGCGAGTGCCGCGTAGCGTATTGCGCAGCTTGACCTAAAAATTAACGTTTCACGTTAAAACAACGGTGGAATAGCACGATATAGCCCCACCCGCTATTATTTCGTGGTTTTAGAGCTTACCTTGGAATAAAAGTGATTTGTTTTGATGAGTAGAATCTTTCAGCAACACCCGTTATAACCTTAAGAGATGTATAGAAAACAACATCTTCATTCATTAATTATTAATAGAAACACAATTATTAGATCTATTACAGCTGGTCCTAAACTAGGATGATTACTTTTTCTATGGCAACTTGAAAATAACATCATAAACGTGTAAAATCACCTAGATACAATACTATCTTTAATTGGTTTATTAATTTATATGATGATTGGACTGATATACTCAAGTTCCTTAGGCGCCTCAGGCAAGGCGAACTCTAAGCATGATTTGTTCCAAAAATAGAAGTAACAAAAGTAATGGATACAATTTAGGCCACCAGTGCCTCTCGTAATTCAGAGACGACGCCTCGTTTTGGTGAATTCCTTGCTCGTCTGTAAATTTGATCCAAATTTCGAAACTGCAGTACTTGCAAGCAGCGATACTTATACATGAAACATAAATATAAACATAAAGAAAATAAGGTTAGAAAATTCTTTACTGTACCAGTAGTACAATATATTTGTGGTTTTTTACTGTATATTTGTAGTTTAAAGACTGGGATAAGATGGCGCCTTTGACATTTACAGTTATTTCTCCCGAGCATATCACGCCATTAATACTGCCTATTAAGACTACAAAATATCTTACATATACACCTATCTTCAAATTAAGAGTAAGCAAGCTTCATTTGCGACTACAAATGCAACTGAACCTGGGGATATTTATATTATTTCAATATTGTCCTCTCCGTTACAATGTCACTGTAAATAAATAAAAAAAGCATTTATTTCAGGTTTCAAGACCCATATAAACAACAAACTACAAGAAACAAACAAAAACAAACAAACATAGACAACACATATACAATAATAAATTGTTTTTCAGACCTAAATAAAACTTTGGAACCAAACGTTAAGATGAAAGTGGAATAAATCTTTTGGGGTACAAATACAAATCTTGCTATCGTTGGCTTTGAGCCGAGTGGGTGCCGCTAGTATTACTTGGGGTCATCTGGGCACCGACCCCGCTTTATTGAAAAGGGTTCAGTAGGTTTGTTTAGTGGGGTCAAAGCGAAATTTACCATTATAGCTCTCGTGGCTACTATTTTAGATAAGATTAAATTTGATAGTTTGCACGGTGATGAGATTTTTTATGAACCCTTTAGACGCACCACTGGAGGGCAAAGGCCTTCTCTCAGAGAGAATCTCAGGCTTAATTAGCACTCGTGCCCACCGCGGATTGGCAAATTCAAGCACTGAGGTAGTTAACGTATGTGGCGCAGCGATAGCGCGTCTGCCTACGAAGCAAGAGGTCCCGGGATTGATCCCCGGCTGGCGACAAAAAAAAAACCCAGGATATTTACATGTTTGTGATGTCGTTGTTTCTGGTTCCCACGACACAGGGAATAGATGCACATAACTTACAAAAAAAGTCAGTGGTACACGCACGCACTGAAAATCTAACCTGGGTCTCCCCGTTCAGAGTCCATTGTTCCACCCACTGGGCTACAGCGGCTTAAACATTTAAACATAATAAATGTATTATACTATTTTTATATTTAATGCACTAACCCGTGCTAAGGACAATTTTAAAAACCTATTTAGAGGCTAAAAATTCCACCCATGCCGGGATTCGAACCCGCGACCTCTGGCTATCCGTGCCAGCGCTCTTTCCAACTGAAGCGAATGGGCGACTCACAATCAGTGAAATTTCGAACCTCTTTACACTATTCTCTGTATTACGTAAAGGCAGCGACATCTGGCTGAAGTAAATTGCATCACTTACAGCCCCGAGAACCTACTTTGCAGTAAGGTTTTTTTATTTACATCGGAATGATATCGCTGTACCCACATGATTATACTATTTTTATTTTTAATGCACTAACCCGTGCTAAGGACAATTTTAAAAACCTATTTATAGGCTGAAAATTCTACCCATGCCGGGACTCGAACCCGCGAACTCTGGCTATACGTGCCAGCGCTGAGCGTTTTTTTAAAAATAATAAATGGAATAAACTTCTTGGTATAGCGTAATGTAATTAGCGTTACTTTAGTGTGATAATAAAATAGAGAAAAGATAATTAAATATTTTAACCTCGCATACTCATTTTGTATACTCATCATTATAAAAGATTTTTTAAACTTTATTTCAATTGTAGTACTATTGAAATACAATTGTGTCAAAAAAATATTCTACATGATAATAAAAAAAAAACAATAAAAATGCGTTCATTTTTATGTTAAAATTCTTAAAAAAATTAATTACAATTAAAATTGTTTTTTGTAAATATATCTTAAGCTAAACAAAATATAAGAATATTCTTATGTTACCCGATCATACCAATCATTTATGAAATTGTTTAAGCACGTTTCATTTCAATGCTAGACTACAATGCCGGTGACGTGTCGGCGACTGTGAAAACCTGCCGGAGCCAAAACAACGGAAATAATGGCAATTACACCCACGAAGGGATTGTAAATCAGCGTAATTTATAATAATGGGCTTAATATCGGGTTAGTTTTGTTAAGTCGCTGCTGTGGCACCAATTTCGTTACAGCTAAATGGATACAATTCGTTCGAAAGTTTGTTAAGTGATTTTTTTATATACTTTCGAATGTATGGTGACGATAGCAATAAGGCCGCCAATTGTATTTGATCTTTTGTATCTACTGTTTCTGTAACTATTTTCCCGGTATACAATAAATAATATTCTTATCTTATCTTATCTCATCTCATCTCATCTCATCTCATCTCATCTTATCTCATCTCATCTTATCTTATAGATAAATAGATAGAGAATACTTCATTCATTATGCTAAGCATACAGAGTCTCGAGTTCCATTCGTCAATAAAACGAAAATGTAACAATCACTGGTGTATTTCGACACTAAATCTTGTCGCTAACGCAAACGCCTCCCAAGCATCGGGTCAGTAAAACTACCACTAACCCAATGTAAATGAAATCAACTAAAATGTTTATAAATGTATGGTGACGATAAGGCCGCCAATTGTATTTGATCTTTTGTATCTGCCATTTCTGTAACTATTTTTTCGGTATACAATAAAGAATATTCTTATCTTGTCTTATAGATAGATAGATAGACTTCATTCATTGTGCTAAGAATCTGCAGGTCTTGAGTTCTTTTGTATCTGCAGGTCTTGAGTTCCATTCGTCAATAAAACGAAAATGTAACAATCACTGGTGTATTTTGACACTAAATCTTGTCGCTAACGCAAACGCCTCCCAAACGGCGCGTCAAAAGAACTACCACTAACCCAATGAAAATGAAATCAATAGAAAAGGTTTTATTTAAAGTAGCGCAGATACTGCGGCTTAATGAACGTTACAAGTCAAACTAGGTGTCCAATTCACAATCTAGATAATTTTGGAGAAAAAAATGGACAAATAACTCCAAACTAAGTCTGAAGATAGACTAAGTCTTAGTCTTTTCAAAGTACTTAATTAACAGAGTTTACATATTTTTTTACAAAACTCATGCATTTACATGCTTTAATTCCAGACATCATTGTCACCTAAATAATCTTTAATATTATAGTAGCTCTTTTGGCACAATGTGTACTTTACACATTTGTTGAACCGCGTTTCAGTCAATCTTAATATATCTTTAGGGATTAAATTATAGAAAGTCACATGCGATTAAATCATGTAAAAGTTATGAAATTTTAGTGTTTCAACTTCTTTCTTTGATAGCGAGATTTAACTTTGTAGGGATTTTCTGTAATAATTTATGAGCATTAAACATGTTGGATTAGTAGGCAACGAAAATTATCTTCAAAAGGTAAGCCAATTTGTCTTAAGCCCTACAACCCTAGGTTTACAAAATTAACACTGAATTTGTATTTTTTTCGGCGGAGATTTGGACGCCTTTCTAATTAGGCAGGTGATTTGCCGGCTCAGTCGGCTTAGCCTCAGTTAATATTGTCCAGAAGAACGCTAAGCGAGGTCCGTTGAAAACTGTTTCCGTCGCGAATTCTTTATAATAAGAACGGCAAAGTTGTGGAACGCGCTGCCATCTTCTGTCTTTCCAGATACATAAACTGGATGTCTCTAAAAAAAGAGCTAACCGGCATTTAACAGGTAAGCACGTAACTTCGTGGACCCCGTCTTCGCTTACCATCAGGTTGACGCCTGGGGTTGACCCCTGTTACACTTGAGTGTAACCTGTCCTACTTAAAAAAAAGTCCTAAAATTGGCCATCAGCTCTATTTTCTTTTTGTTTTTATAGATTTAAATAAAATGCTACATTTTTTTATGCACAATTAAGTGTTCCTATCCATCTGTCAAATACAAATATAGTTATATATTAAACGGGTCTCGATATCAACCCTTGTATGTCCCCATTGCTGGGGCACGGGCCTCTTCCTGCATAGCAGAAAGGTTAGGCCATACTCCACCACGGGGGCCTAGTTACCCATCCTGCACCTGACTACGCCTTTTGTAGCATAACACAAGGCCACGAGTGCATTATATTCTTTGTCTGTTTATTTATATGGCCACGAGCGCTTCAACAACCATTCAGCAACCTATTTATATATATATATATATATATATATATATATATATATATATATATATATATATATATGTATATATATATAAAATTATATATATTTATATAAATTATTATTTTTATTCCAAGCAATACAGAAACTGTGACTTTTAAAGTTGAACTAGGTGTTGATTTCAAAGTTTTTTTTCCAAGAAGTGAGAAGAGCTTTTGTCAGACTCCGTATTCGCATTAGGCCGCGACAGCTACGCTTTTCCTTGAAATTTTTACAAACGGGGAAATTTACTCAGAGAAATAATAATAGGAGGGGCCGCTGTGAATAATCACATCCATTTTGTCGACTCTCCCTTTTATTCTCCCGACGAATCTTCGGCCCATTGCATTAGGCTTAACGCGTGAAATAAACATTGGAATATTTTTGCATTGGTACCGATCTTTTTCTTTGGGCTTATCTCGAGCGACCGACCTTAGTTTCGAGATTTCATTTGTAAGAACATAATCGTTACGTAGCAAGATGTTATTTTTGCAAATCAAGTGGTCGAATCCTCGGAATAAGCTCTTTTGGTGATTAGGACAAAGTCCAAAAATATGTAAATGTTCTGTTACTTTTCTCCATAAAAAGAGGTGTAGAATAATCAGCGTTTAACGTGTTGGGATTCTAAAGAAGAAAACGAAGATTCAAAACAGTTATTATATCAAAACAGTACACATGCTTTATAATATTGACGTGTCTAAGTGCATGGAATGTACCAAAAGATGAAATAAATACAATACAGCAATACAACACAATAAAACAAACTTAAAACGTGAAACGAAAGGAAAACGAAGGTCACGGCGTGTCACTGCTGCTAAAAAGGCAACTGACTCAGCAATATACTAGTACTGATGGACAAGTTTCAGTCAGTGCGTTTACGAAGAATCTCGTGTTACTTGCGGCACTAACTTGAGCAATCACGCTTTTATGTGACTACTTAGTTAGTCACTAACAAACCTTCTCCTACGCTGTAGGAGAAAAATACGGACCAAAATCTAAAAGTCTCGTTTCTCCATACGTGACATGAGAACGATATCTTTGTATCTTGAATCCATTCGCTTTGGGGAAATATTGTTTGATATTCAGCTTCCCTATCTATCTTGATTGGCCAGTAAGGAGGATCTATCGCCAGTCGTGCACGGTTGAAACGAAGTACGATGATATCGTGACATATTCTCGTTTGATATATACGCGTGGGGA
This sequence comes from Yponomeuta sedellus, assembly GCA_934045075.1. Lineage (NCBI taxonomy): Eukaryota > Metazoa > Arthropoda > Insecta > Lepidoptera > Yponomeutidae > Yponomeuta > Yponomeuta sedellus. Next base: position 6,079,337 of record OW203722.1, on the reverse strand, counting down.
ATATTCCTTTCGGGATAATATTTGTTGGCATATACGTAGATATGTCTTTGAGGCGTGGTTTCTTATGTATGAGTGGAGAATTTTACATTGTGTCAGAGGAAGGTATAGTCTGTTAGCTTTTAGAATATACCGCGGGCTCTAGAGTAGGCTTCGGTTTTCGCCGAAAGCACACGAGTGCAAGACTACTTTCTGCTCTGTATAAAAATTTTTTTCACTATTTTGAAAAGTTATGAAAAATTTAGTGTCATATTAGTTCCGATATTTTTATTACACGAATATATCCGATTCTATTCGATAGTACCGAGGGGTAAACTCTAAAAGCTAACAGACTGTAACATAGACGGAAAATCTGACCTCAATAACGGTAAAAATATTGTGAGAAAATCAGAGTGTTGAAGCCTCAAGTCAAGTTATTTCTTATCATTCTCGATGCTGAGACAAGTATAATGTTTGGCTAATAACTTGAATAAAAATTTGCACAGTCAGGATGAGTTTCTGATGGACACGTAAGTAGGTAGTCGGGGCTGTAAGTAATGCAATTTGCTTAAGTCAGATGTCGCTGCCTGTACGTAATACAGAGAATAGTGTAAAGAGGTTCGAAATTTCACTGATGCCGTGAGTCGCCCATTGGCTCAATTGGTAGAGCGCTGGCACGGATAGCCAGAGGTTGCGGGTTCGAATCCCGGCATGGGTGAAATTTTTAGCCTCTAAATAGGTTTTTAAACGTAAGTACTTTTTTTCTAAATCCTAAGTCTAAAATTCTAAGTCACATGCCGCGTCCTTCGATAATCTGACCCAGAATCCTCCCTGCGAAGACAAAACTGATTTATCTGCCATTACATTGAAGATATTAGAGGATTTGAGGATATTCATTGAATAAGTTTTTGATATACTTGTAGCGCTGTAAATATAAAGATAAAAAACGTGAAGATAATTTCACACACACTTTAACAGTCCTTAATCTCATTAAGTAAAATGCTTTCAACCCTTCTGTTAGATGTATCACAATGATACGAGCATATTTGAGAGAAGGCTGAATTTTTTACATAAAAAAATATTTCATATAGAACTGGATGTAAAATACACCTTTTAAAAAGACTAACAAAGCAAAGAAATGAGGTAGTAATAAACAAAACTTATTTTGTATTCAATGTTAATTAATTACCAAACATCCATCAAACATTGCACAAGAACGCAAGTTCGCAGGAGCGACAGCGTCAACCCAATGAATGTACTTCAAGCTGTAAGAAAACTGTTAATGAATAAAATCATCCCCGTCAAAAGAGGCCGCTTTCACGAGACAAATAAAGCAAAGATTGTTGGAGCTGTTTGTAGCGCTAGTTGAGCATTAAGTCATGCAGAAGTAAACAAGGCAAGCCTTTGAGAAGTCCTGGGGAAAAATCTCCGGCGGCAACTGCGCACAAGTCAAGGATATTGCCTGCCATAAATTTACTTGGTTGCTTAAAGCTCGTAAAGTTTTTACATCAGCCCAACTTACTGTGTTATAATGCAAATGAGTTTTGCAACTCTGCTGAGTGTCGCCCAAACTCGGGGTTTCATTAGTCGCGGCCGGGCTAATCTCGTAATGTTCTGCCAGCCCTAGATGTCATATTGCGGTTCGACGAACCGCTGCATTAATGCGGGGATTTCAATCTGACGCTTCTGAGCTTTCAATCGTGTCTAATTGATCGCGTAGGGTTGAATAGAAATCCGTCATTCGGTCCACGTAAAGTATGGTTCAATTACTTTAAATTAATTTATTGCGATAAATTACAGCGTAAATTACTGGTCTTAAGGGTACATGTGTAATTTTCCTAAGAGCGGCATAGCAATATCAATATAATTAGTAAAGAATACTAAATAAAATACACAATGCGACAATATAAGTTATTTGTCATTAATAAGATAAGGTTAGGTAAGGTTTTCGAACTTGAAGTTTCGTAAGCGTTACACATTATTAATTTAAATTTTGATTGGTAATTTCATTCTGGATTGTAGTTCTCGTCGTATGAGTCCGACAAAAATTCGAGTAGGTTAGTTAAACCAGAGATTTCCGCACTTAGCCTCATAGTTGGGTCATTGTACGTAGCTGGCGCTGAGGTACGCTAACACCTCAGACACTAGGGTTTCCTTGCGATGTTTTCCTTCACGCTCTGCGAGTAGTATTGCTACTATAATTTCACAAATGTACATAACTTAGAAAACAAAGTCATTGGTACATGCCGGGGTTCGAACCCACGGCCTCTCGATTGAGAAGCCGGCGTTCTACACCGCTCCGCTACCACCGCTCTTAAGTCAATCCGGAATTACGTAAAGAATAAGTTAGCCCTGGTTTAAAGATCTATCAGGACCCTGACAAATGTTCTCTGCCTACCCCTCCGTAATACAGACGTAAGTTTATAATATGTTTTTTTAGGTTTTGTTCGGTTTCATCACGCACAGGGAGAAGTACTGTAATCTGTACGGGATACGGCCTTAAATTTAATATTTTAATCTTGCTTTGTGACTTTTACTTATAAAAGTGAAGGTCAAAAAATGTGTTCACTATAAAAACAGAATGCTTGAAACATAACAAAAACAAAATAGTAACGAACGTTAAAAGTACCTAACAGAGTTACACAATTAATAAATTATGTGAAAAAGTTAGCTTCAACAAAGAAACTCCGCATTTATTCTTGTCAGACAAGGACTACTAGACATAATCGTCACTGTTAAGATTATTTTAATACAGTAGACATCTTTCTCAAGCCTATATAACATTAAACTGTAGCACCTTTGTTAGTGATTTAACAAAAGAAACTTCTTGTGTATGCATCTTTCACTCGGACTAACAATCTTATTAGTTATCATTAGTACTTTAAAATGCAATTTTTTTTCATAAATATTTTTTTATCTAATGAGTTGCCTCTGTCCAAACTTTAACCAACAACACCTTGCATTTTATTTCCCGAGATACATAATAGGCGTCATTGTAAGCCGTTCAAGATATTAATTCATTACTAGTCGTTAATTTAACGTTCGGAATTAAGTTAAAACGTAATTTTACCCTTTTAAAACCCCTTTAACAAATAACCATGGATTCACCTGTCACTTCAAAACTTCCTACCTGGTAGGGTCATCAGCAACATGATGACATACAATATTACATGACAGCAGCGTCATGAAATATTACTTTTCCCTGTGTCTTTAAATCGATGGTATCGGTAGTAACATTTAGAGGTATCTTTGTAAGTACTGTAATGATTCGATATTGATTTTGTAATTAGAACGAAAATAGCCTAAAAATGCGCACATCAAAAGACAATCTTACACAAGATTGTAGAGGCGTACGTAGGTAGTTACGTAGCGTACGTACGTAGAGGCGGCTAGAATGCTCTAAAAGCATCCTAAACTGACCTATATAGGTATATTACGTCAGTCCATTCTGAAAGCGACAAAGTTCGCCTGTGCCGTTCCATTCAGCGCAATAATAGTTCAGTGGCAATGTTAAAACTATCTAGAAAGCAGTGTAACAGTTCAATCAAATTACATCGGGACTCCGGCAAGCATAGCTAGCTCGTAAAATGTTTTATGCTCAGTACAAAACTTCATTTTATGACCTGTTTATATGGCCTCGAATAAAGAATCACGACATGGGGCGGAAATCGGCGGATGCGAGTTCTGTTACCACGTAGAGTGTTTACTTCGCGATGATACATTACCTTATTACTGTTGGGACAATCGCGTGGAAAAGTGCGCTACGGATTTGCTAATAAAGTGCCTGGAACATGGTATATTTTTGGGCACCGCTGTACTACGTTATACTACGTTATAGCTGTATAAAAGCTAATTTGACTTAATTTTAGGGTTTAATACATTCTGTGACGTGTTCACACGAATTATTTTGTACCCGGAACCGACGAGCGAGATCACCTTCACTTCATCAACTTTCATTAGTCGTTGCAGGCATGCAGACCGGTTACGGATACTTTTCTTACGGATACTCCTCCTTTGCTAATCCCTCCCGTATTTGGTCGATGTATGTCCGCCTGGAACGTCCCTTAGCAGTCCTTCTACTCACATTCGCGATATATATTTGTTTCGTCAGTGTTTCTTCCTTCATCCTCTCCACATGTCCAAACCAACGCAACATTCATTTCTCAATTCTAGTCACTACATTCTCTTTCATTCCACAACGTTCTCTAATCAGACTATTGTGTATCCTGTCATTCAAAGTAACACTACACATACTTCTCAAGGACCTCATTGCTACTGCGTTAATTCTACTTTCTCGCTTATTTTACTACTATGATACAAATTAACTCTGATAAAAAGAAGGAAACTCATAAAAAGGTAGTTATAATTGAATCGCGAACAGGTACATTGTGCCCACAAGTGCTACATTAGTAATTCTTTCAGGGAGGGACCGCTTTTTGCCCTCATTAATTCAGTTGAAGTAAACGCGATCTTTGTTTTTGCAGCATTAACATTTGGGCGAAAAAGCTCTCTCTGTAGTCCTTTTGGCGAAGCGAAACGAGAGCGTTTATTATGCCTATTTCTGTGTAACTAAAAATTTGAAATAAGTTGTTTTTGATCACTTTGAAATGGCTTTCGCTCTTCGCGAAAAACTTCGCAAGCGGTCATAAATGTACAGTAAGTATACGAGTTCGTTATCGTTATCAACCCTTGTATGTCCCACTGCTGGGGCATGGGTCTCTACCTGAATCGCAGGAAGGTTAGGTCATTTTCCACCACGAGGGCTAAGTCCGGGTTGGTGGAGGATTGTAAGACAGTGGCGGGCCTTACTGTCAGAAGTTATCAAGATGCTCATAAGGCCTATCAAGATGCCCATAAGACTGCTATTATATGACCGCATTCACCAACGGCTTAACGTGCCATGTGAATCACGGAAGCGCACAGAAAAATACCACTAGCGGTAGTCACGGGACCGCCAACCATCCTGTACCTGACCGCGCCTATTGTTTAAATCGAGTGATCGATTCCAATCACTTTGTTGGCCACGAGCGCTTCAGTATTATAGTACTACAGTATACGAGAAGTATAGTCGATTCCAAAATTCGAAGCTGTAGCAAAATAATCATAATCATTCAGCCACAAGAAGTCCTCTGCTAGACATAGGTCTTCTCCATGGATTTCCAAAAAATACCAGTTAGAAGCGGCTTGCATCCAGCGTCTTCCTAGCACTTGGATGAAAACTTCTGTCCATCTTGTGACTCGTCGTCCTACGCTAGAGCTGTGGTAAAATAAACATGCCTTAATAAATATATGGTAAACTAGCTGTCCTGGCCAACTTTTTACCGCCAGTGAATCCGTTTATACGATTATTGTTACCATCAATGAATGAATGAAAATTCTTTATTGCACTAGAAACCATTTTTACAAAAGTGAGCTTAATAGATACTAGGTAGTTTTATATTGCAGCTCACCCGATTTGAAGTGGTGACTGGAAGGGGTAGTACTAGAAAAATATGTGACCATGGCAACGCGATAAAGTAATATTACCTCACGGGAACACATCACCGGGATATTAAGTATCCTACGTCTCAATTCAGATGTTTCTCTATCTGAATGGCAAGTTTTACGTAACTCCGTTCAGTCTTTAGTACGTGATTGAGTATCAAACAACAAAACATCTTAACAAACATTCTCAAATTACAATGTACGATTTCTATGTTTTATAATAATTATGTAAGCTCTGTTAATTAAGGACTTTAAAAAGACTAAGTTTGGAAATTTTTTGTCCATTTTTTCTCCATAATGATATAGATTTTGGAATGGACACGGAATGGATTACGCCGCAGTTTCTGCGCTACTCTGTATGTAAATGGCTCCTAAAGGACAAAATATCAATAACTCGAAACGTGCGGTAGTGTTAATGGTTACACAATACATTTTATTTCCGTTCTATCTATACCAGAATACTCGGCAAATTACCTACGTCACAAATAACACAGGATACTTCTAGCAATCCCTTTGATGATAAAAATACAGCGAGGCAGAAATTGTGTGTTTCCTTGGGAATTAACCAGCCAGTAGCTAGAATATTTCTGGTTATTTTCGTAGATATTCTAGCATCGGAAACAAAACAAACATAATATTCGCTGGCTTTGAGTTATCATCCTCTATACGCGTTATTTTTTATCTTGGCACAATTACGGTAGTCTTGTCGGTACCTAACACCCACCATAAAAATAAAGAAAGTTGGTTACCTATGTACCTACGTTTATTGCAAAAAAGTTACCTACATAATTAGGCTGGCAAAGGTCAATACATTCTCTATAGGACAAAATATACGGAGGTTAATATATCCTTGTATACGTTTTTACAATAACTTCTCTAAAGACATAATAAATAAGCTTGCCAGAAAGGAGGTCTAATAAATATGTAAAGCACACTTTGTGCCAAAAGGGCTAGTATAATATTAAAGATTATATAGATGACAATGATGTCTTTAATTAAAGCCAGATTAATTTGAGCAGTGATGTGTCAAGTAAGTAGCCTCACTAGATCTAATTTATGGAAAAGGTCACAATTAAATTTATTTTCTCTGCAAAAAACACTAAAGAATACAATATTTTTACCGAAGTTAAAGTTAAACTTTCGAGAGTAAACTTTTGAGAGCATTACATATTAATAAATTACTAGATTATATATCCAGTAAGTCTTAATTTTTAGTTAACACGATCGAGCTCTTCCACCAAATTTTGCTGGAAGAGTTTTGAAAAAAATAAATAAAACATTCGCATCAAATTAAAATTCTTTGTTGAAGTCCGTTAAAAACACATCATATCTTTAATAACGCTATTTTTATAATAAGCGCTTGAAAAATCCGCAACAAGCATTTGCAAGCGCCGCCCCCAAAAAATGTTGTTGGTTGAGTTTAGAAAAAAAATTAAGAACATTCGCGTCAAATTATTTTTTTTATTGAAGTCCATTAAAAACACACAATAACTTCTACAACGCCACTTTTATTAGCAGCGCTTGAAAAAGCCGCAACAAGCATTTGCCGGCGCCGTACCTGCAATGAAAAGGCATTGCATGAAGAGTGTCGCAACCACGGCTGTTTATATACCCAATAACCGGCCTCCCGCGTCAAACCAGCGAAGTAGGTAGCGCCACAAAGAGCAAAGGCACATAGCGACCAACAGAAGTGACATCTACAACAAAGCTACGAGGTACAATGGAACATAATGTCCGAGGGGGTGTTCAATACACGTTGTCCTTTTATTCAGGTCACACGTACTCACATGCTCAGTTGTGCGAGTAGGTATGTAAGTCTATGATCACGCGCCTTGGTGCGAATATTTATCGTCTGCAACATTTCACGCTACGTGAAGCACCTTGCTAAAGGGACTGTGTTGGAAAATAACGAATGGAAGTGCCGAAGCTTTACCACAACCAAATTACTGGGTTTTCACATCGATAGTGGCTTAACGTGGGCGACCCATATAAACGAGATCTGCTTAAAGCTAAGCTGAACCTGTTTCGCCCTGCGGCGCTTTGCCGACACCGCGGCCCGTAATGTTGTAGTACAATGCTACCACTCAACCATACATACTCGTAGCTCCATCACTTATGGTGTAGAGCTGTGGGCTCGAGCCGCGGACATCGATAGAGCCTTTTCTATGCAGAAGCGAGCAATCCGGGTAATTGTGGGTATATCCGATGATGAGTCATGCAGAGATCTCTTCAAGTAGCTTGACATTATGCCACTCCCCTGCGAGCTGATATATCACATAGCCCTGTTCACTCACAACGCGTCCCACCCGATGCTCCGCAGCAACAAGTTTTACCATCTCCTCGCGACGCCTGATCACAAACTCTGTAAATCGGAGAGGTCCGTGTACATAATGGGCCCAGCATTCTACAATAGACTGCCATACTCTATTAAAAAGACAGCACCTCCTACAATCAATTTAAAATCAAATTAAGAAAGTGGCTATTAGAACATACCTTTTACAGCTACAAAGAATTTCTTTGCATGCCAATAGTCATGTAAATATAAGAATAAATGCAACTGAAAAAAGTATATTGAATAACGTACTTTTTTACATATATATTTTTAATATTATATAATGTATATTTTGTAGATATTGTTTATTATTAAAGACATTAAATATAATAATAATAAAATGTATATACTATTTTTATTTTTAATGCACTAACCCGTGCTAAGGACAAATTTGAAAACCTATTTAGAGGCTAAAAATTTCACCCATGCCGGGATTTGAACCCGCAACCTCTGGAACGGATAGCCAGAGGTTGCGGGTTCGAATCCCGGCATGGGTGAAATTTTTAGCCTCTAAATAGGTTTTCAAATAAGATGTATGACATGTAACTCTTAACTGTATCTGTATCTAAACATAGAGATTCCTAAACATTGAAACATTGATATCTAAACATTGAAATTTCGAACCTCTATAATACACTATTCTCTGTATTACGTACAGGCAGCGATTTGTAAGTAATGCAATTTACTTAAGCCAGATGTCGCTGCCTGTACGTAATACAGAGAATAGTGTAAAGAGGTTCGAAATTTCACTGATGCCGGTGAGTCGCCCATTAGCTCAGTTGGATAGAGCGCTGGCACGGATAGCCAGAGGTCGCGGGTTCGAATCCCAGCATGGGTGGAATTTTTAGCCTCTAAATAGGTTTTTAAAACTATTGTTATTTTCAAAGTCAGGTCTCACGCTTATATCTCGGAGGCGTGATTGATTACGAACGTCATTTTCTTCATCCACATTAATTAGTCATTTCACGCACTCACGTTTCGAGTATTTTTTATCTTCACTAACACGAGAGCGAACTTCAATAATCTTGGTAAGATCTTGTTATATGAAACTAAATATATTTACAAGCGTTATTAGCTTTAGCGATGCATTGATGAGCTACACGCTTCCAATAAGGACGTATTTAAGTGATCAAGTGTACCCCGACATGCCGCTTTATGAGATTCTAATAGAATTTCGAGAGAATTTCGCGTTCCTATAGCGCTGCCGGTATAAGAAGGGACTGAATAACTATTTAGCCTAAATAACTAAATAGCTATTATTTATTAGGTGAACTATTACTATTATAAGTTAGTAAACCTAATAAAAATTTATTAGGTTTACTAACTTAACCATACTAGGCGAGATATCACTCGCTTATATAAATATTCTTGGACATATTACACAGATCTCCCTAGCCCTATACTAAGTACAACTAAATGACTTGTATTATAGGTGCTAACTCGACGATAGATTTAATACAATAAATACATAGATAACATCTAAGACCCGAGACAAACTAGAAAAGTTTGTTTCCTAGTTTGACCTGGCCGGGGATCGAGCCCGAGGCATTCGGTGTTACAGTCAGCGTGCCAAACCGCTGCGCCATCGAGGCCGTCTATGTAGGAGAACATCGTGAGGAAACCTGAGTGTCTGAGGTGTTTGCGCTTGAAATGCCCAATCTTCGGTGGGCACACGTAGTAATTAAGCCCATACTCTCAGATCTGCTCTCAGAGAGAATCTTTGAGAAAAGATCCGTGCCCAGTAGTGGCCCAGTTATGCGCACGTAAAAAAAAATTAAATGGCCTTAGGATTATGGTTTTATACGTCAATATGAAAAATGTTCGTATTGACGATTAAAACCTAACTTAAAACAGCTGCTAAAGAGTGTTCTTTTTCATTCTGACTTAGGTCAATAGAAGAAGACAGAGCGAGAATTAGCAATGCTTTAAGTTGCTAACTATTATGAATAAGGGGGTGAAAAGTCTACGATGTTCAATGAACATCGTAGACTTTTACCCCCTTATTTGCATGTAAACATTGACCTTCAGTAGCGTGTGGTATTGCTACGGTGACTTCAAAAATGTCTATAACTTAGAAAACCAATCAAACAGTTATTTTATAATCTATTGAGACGAAAAATGCTAAGTTCTTAAGGCTGTTGTTACCCAAAGTAAGTTGTCTCACTAACACAATTTCACATTTTTAATTGCATATATATACACATAACCTCACGCGTATAACCCAGAGGGGCAGGCACCAGGGACTGCCACTTGCGAGGATCCTGATAGATCACCTTCGCTTCATCAACGTTCATAAGTAGTTGCGTGCACGCACGCCGGTCCCGGTACCTTTCCCTTTGCTAATAAATTCCCTATTTGGTCGATGTGTGTCCGCCTGAGAGTCCCTTACCAGCCCTTCCACTTACATTTGCAATATATATTTGTGTTGTCAATCTTTCTTCCTTCATCCTCTCCACATGTCCAAACCAATGCAACATTCCTTTCTCAATTCTAGTCGCTACATACTCTTTCAGTCTACAACGTTCTATAATCAGACTTTATTTTATTACATTTTTAATTATTGCAATAAAATAAGTAAAATTTGTTATAAATATGGATTGAAGGTTAGATATATAACTCAACAAAAAAAAATTTTAATTATGCGAGCGAGACCGCATGCCCCACGCTAAAACAGTCTTAAGAAGTAGGACTGCCACATATTCAATACAACTAAGAGTAAAAACTAAGGGAAACGAAGCAGAGGACGACCACCAACGCATTGGTCAGATATAATAACTAAAACTTCGGGAAGGACCCTACAAGCAGTCATACATCTGGCGCGTAATAGAATCCAATGGCGAGAGCTGGTGGCGGAATCTGCCCTTAGTCACGTCCCTCAGTCATGAGGAAAGGACGAAGAAGAAGAGTCAAAAAAGTGTGGCAGCAAGACATGCTCCACGTAAGAACAGTTATCTAACGCAAACTAAATGTTTGCGAAGAAGAGTAAAAAAAAGTGTGGCAGCAAGACATGCTCCACGAAAGAACAGTTATCTAACGCAAACTAAATGTTTGCGAAGAAGAGTAAAAAAAAGTGTGGCAGCAAGACATGCTCCACGAAAGAACAGTTATCTAACGCAAACTAAATGTTTGCGAAGAAGAGTAAAAAAAAGTGTGGCAGCAAGACATGCTCCACGAAAGAACAGTTATCTAACGCAAACATTTATCCTGTCCCAAAATAGGACTAAATAGGACAGATAAGATAAGAATATTCTATATTATACGCTAGAAAAACCAACATTCAATATTAAATTTAAAAAGACACAGTTCATAATTAAGACAAGAGTTTGTGTTAAATTGATAATTGATTTTAGATTAACTCATGATATATTAACCTCAAAATAAAATATTAATATTAACTCGACGACTTCCAACAGTCTCTACCCTATTGACTTTCAGCTCTAAGCAAAAAATACCATTGTTGAAAGACACTGAAAGAAAACGCCTTTATTGTTATGCAAAGTTTGTAGAGCAATAAGTGAGTATATTAGTTTAGTCTGACGTCTTTTGGCTGGCATTCCTCGCGTAGCAACGCGTAGGGGAAATACGTAACATAATACGAAAGTTGACAAGAAATTCTTTATGAAGTCTTATAAATTCCACGCCACAAAAGGAGTTATGGCTAATTCAATATAGCGGGCCGGTGTAGAGTTTTAAAAGAAGCCTCAGCGGTACTTGGTACTAATGGACAGTTTTCCACTTAACGATGAAGATGTGGAAATGTCTCGGAGCGGTATTTTCGATTAATATAGTTTTCCTAGCTCTACATTTGTGTCAGAGGCTTTATGGGCTGCTTGATAACTTCTGACGGTAAGGCCCGCCATCGTCTTAGAATTCAATTCAACTGAATTCAATTTATTTCAACGTAAAGAGTTTACATTCTGTGTGCCGAATATCAAAGTACAATGTATCATGAAAGTGAAAGTCGCTGCTTTTGGGCCGTAGGCAATTCTCAATGGGAATTCTACACCAAACCGGACTTCGCCCCCGTGGTGGAGTTTGGCTTAACCTTTCTGCAATGCAGGGTGAGACCCGTGCTCCAGCTGTGGGGACAAACAAGGGTTGATATCGAGATTTGTGTTCGATTTTGTATTCGTTTTGTATTCGAACTTCATGTATTATTTCGTATACGTTAAGCTCGTGTGTAACTACATGTATAATTGGGAGGCCTTTTCCTTTTCGGTACTTAGTTTTAAAATTTACCTCTGTTAAAAGAGGTACTTTATTGCCCACATACAAATCATTCAGCAAAACCAAAGTATGTTGTCAGAGATATTTTATGTTACGATTTAAATTTATTTGATTTTTGTTATAACATAACATTTACATACTGACACATACATAGATTCTAGCCCCACACTAGGATACCCCGTGTCGTGGGTACCAGAAACAGCGACATCACACCGTGTAAACATCCAAGAGCTGGGTCGCAGGGCAGGCATATGTGCTACCGCTGCGCGACAGAGGTCGTCATGCTTTTTAAATGCTGTTATTTTTGTTCACTTTATTTATATTTAACCTAAAAAATTCATCAACGAGTCACATTTTCCTTTATAAGCCAGATATAATGACAATTAGTTTTGTAACTGTCAGTGGAGAGTTGTGGCGTGCCTCTAATTGGGTTTTAGGCTAGATTCTAAGTTCTATAACATGTACGCAATATTGTTCAACCTGACATCTGGTCGAAGCGTGTGTTAAATTAAATACATAATACTAAAAGACTTCATAGTTAGAATATTTTCGGGGCTTAATCGTAATTAATTAATTGATTGAGGGTAGTCTGAAACCTCATCAGCTGAAGACGCGAACGGGTGCCAGCCATCAGTCTTCTCGTGACCACGATGACTGTAACGTCGTCGAAACGTCGAGGTAAAATAGTAATAAATTACTGCGCGATTAAGCCCAGAAAATATTCTATGTGTACAAGTCGCGAAGGTTTAAAATATGTAAAAAAAAATTCATTTGTGTGGGTAGCAATACACATATTTAACATTAATTATTTTTTGTAATTATTTATATTTTTAAAATTGCATTTACATTTAAAAATACTTTCATTTCAGTCCGTTCCGTTCCGTTCCGTTCAATGAAATTTCATTCCATAAAATAAAATATATCCTTCAACTGCTAATTTCCTATGCATGGAAACTTACGTGCTATATTTCTTGTTCCAGATATGTGAAACTCGTGACCATGTGCGCTGCCCAGTTCCGCGAGCAAGGACGATGGTGTGCTGCCGCATTTTGAACTCTACCGCGTAGGTTTTAGTGTCGAAGATGTGTACAAAAGGCAGGGGGTAGAACAGTATCGACCATGGCCACCAGAAGACACGGCGGGTACGTGAGCGTGCTCCTAGCCGTGGGTTTCTGCTTCATGTGTCCGGAATATGGTGAGTACAGTTGTATTATGAGTCAGTTTCAGCGCAGATATTGTCGCCTTTCAGATTGGCTGGTCGGTGTTAAGAACTGATACCTAAACAAAGTTTAGTAATATCATGAAATAATGCATCATGTAATAATAAGTCCAACTGCAGAGCACAGACTTCCTCTCAGGAAGAGAGAAAGGCTCTAAGTGGGACCCCCTAAAATTAAAGGTGCTTAAACAATTGAACAAATGATTGGTCTTTGGAGCATTTTTTATGTTGCCTATAAACGCCCCATTATAAGGCAGAGGCCTTCTCTCAGAGATGAAGTTTGGGCTTAATAACCACGAGTGACCACAGCAAATTGGCAATTTCGAGCGCTGAGGTATGGCAACACCTCAGACATTCCGGTTGAGTAATGAATGTAACATTAACTCATCTTGTATCCTGGAGAGCTAGGTAGAGACCTGGTCTGCTACTCGCTGATAAACCTCTTTCAACATTCATTAGTCGCTGAATGCACGAACGCCAGTTCCGCGTTCTAATAAATGACCTTTAAATCTATTTGCGACTAATTATCGATTTTAAAAACCTATTTAGAGGCTAAAAATTTCACCCATGCCAGGATTCGAACCCGCAACCTCTGGCTATCCGTACCAGCGCTCTACCAATTGAGCCAATGGGCGACTCACGGCATCAGTGAAATTTCGAACCTCTTTACAATATTCTCTGTATTACGTACAGGCAGCGACATCTGACTTAAGCAAATTGCATTACTTACTGCCCCGACTACCTACTTTGCAGTTAGGTTTAACATCGGAACGATATCACTGTACTCACATGATTACACTATTTTTATTTTTAATGCACTAACCCGTGCTAAGGAACAAATTTAAAAACCTATTTAGAGGCTAAAAATTTCACCCATGCCGGGATTCGAACCCGCAACCTCTGGCTATCCGTACCAGCGCTCTACCAATTGAGCCAATGGGCGACTCACGGCATCAGTGAAATTTCGAACCTCTTTACAATATTCTCTGTATTACGTACAGGCAGCGACATCTGACTTAAGCAAATTGCATTACTTACTGCCCCGACTACCTACTTTGCAGTTAGGTTTAACATCGGAACGATATCACTGTACTCACATGATTACACTATTTTTATTTTTAATGCACTAACCCGTGCTAAGGAACAAATTTAAAAACCTATTTAGAGGCTAAAAATTTCACCCATGCCGGGATTCGAACCCGCAACCTCTGGCTATCCGTACCAGCGCTCTACCAATTGAGCCAATGGGCGACTCACGGCATCAGTGAAATTTCGAACCTCTTTACAATATTCTCTGTATTACGTACAGGCAGCGACATCTGACTTAAGCAAATTGCATTACTTACTGCCCCGACTACCTACTTTGCAGTTAGGTTTAACATCGGAACGATATCACTGTACTCACATGATTACACTATTTTTATTTTTAATGCACTAACCCGTGCTAAGGAACAAATTTAAAAACCTATTTAGAGGCTAAAAATTTCACCCATGCCGGGATTCGAACCCGCAACCTCTGGCTATCCGTACCAGCGCTCTACCAATTGAGCCAATGGGCGACTCACGGCATCAGTGAAATTTCGAACCTCTTTACAATATTCTCTGTATTACGTACAGGCAGCGACATCTGACTTAAGCAAATTGCATTACTTACTGCCCCGACTACCTACTTTGCAGTTAGGTTTAACATCGGAACGATATCACTGTACTCACATGATTACACTATTTTTATTTTTAATGCACTAACCCGTGCTAAGGAACAAATTTAAAAACCTATTTAGAGGCTAAAAATTTCACCCATGCCGGGATTCGAACCCGCAACCTCTGGCTATCCGTACCAGCGCTCTACCAATTGAGCCAATGGGCGACTCACGGCATCAGTGAAATTTCGAACCTCTTTACAATATTCTCTGTATTACGTACAGGCAGCGACATCTGACTTAAGCAAATTGCATTACTTACTGCCCCGACTACCTACTTTGCAGTTAGGTTTAACATAATTTGTTCCTTAGCACGGGTTAGTGCATTAAAAATAAAAATAGTGTAATGACTAATTATCGAGCCAATGAGTATTTCCTGACATAATATTTCTTAATGATTCGCGATACACATAGCAAATTATGTATTAAACGCGTCTAATCGTGATTATTTATTACCTATAACATAGAGAGCGGTGTAGAACTCCGGCTTCTCAATCGGGAGGTCGTGGGTTCGAACCCCGGCATGTACCAATGAGTTCTTCTAAGTTATGTACATTTGTGAAATTATAGTAGCAAGACTACTCACTGACGGTGAGGGAAAACACCGTAAGGAAACCCTAGTGTCTGAGGCGTTAGCGTACCTCGGCGCTTGCTACGTACAATGGCCCAACTATGAGGCTAAGTGCGGAAATCTCAGGTCTAACTAACTAACTAACTTACTAACTAACTAACTAACTAACTAACTAACTAACTAACTAACTAACTAACTAACTAACTAACTAACTAACTAACTAACTAACTAACTAACTAACTAACTAACTAACTAACTAACTAACTAACTAACTAACTAACTAACTAACTAACTAACTAACTAACTAACTAACTAACTAACTAACTAACTAACTAACTAACTAACTAACTAACTAACTAACTAACTAACTAACTAACTAACTAACTAACTAACTAACTAACTAACTAACTAACTAACTAACTAACTAACTAACTAACTAACTAACTAACTAACTAACTAACTAACTAACTAACTAACTAACTAACTAACTAACTAACTAACTAACTAACTAACTAACTAACTAACTAACTAACTAACTAACTAACTAACTAACTAACTAACTAACTAACTAACTAACTAACTAACTAACTAACTAACTAACTAACTAACTAACTAACTAACTAACTAACTAACTAACTAACTAACTAACTAACTAACTAACTAACTAACTAACTAACTAACTAACTAACTAACTAACTAACTAACTAACTAACTAACTAACTAACTAACTAACTAACTAACTAACTAACTAACTAACTAACTAACTAACTAACTAACTAACTAACTAACTAACTAACTAACTAACTAACTAACTAACTAACTAACTAACTAACTAACTAACTAACTAACTAACTAACTAACTAACTAACTAACTAACTAACTAACTAACTAACTAACTAACTAACTAACTAACTAACTAACTAACTAACTAACTAACTAACTAACTAACTAACTAACTAACTAACTAACTAACTAACTAACTAACTAACTAACTAACTAACTAACTAACTAACTAACTAACTAACTAACTAACTAACTAACTAACTAACTAGGTATAACATAATAACAATAATTGACTCTAGGTACTCGCCACCTTAATCTATCCTTGACCACGGAACGTCGGGAATTAAGGGGATTAATCGCGATTGAACCCTTTTAATATAACTATTTAGAGATATTTGAATGGAAGGATTGCAATTCAGTCTGAGTCATTATCAAAATGTGTAGTTCTGTAAATGAAATAGAAAGTATAATGCTGTACAATGTTCAAGGGCCCAACAAATTTCAATACGTTTAGCAAAGCTGTCACACAAAACCAGAAGCAAGAATCATTCCTCGCGGGGTCCGAATTTAAACACTAAAAAGGAACTCTCGGCAACAGAACTTAAAGGCCAAAGCAAAACGTTTGTCTTGTTGACGTCAGAGCCTCCCACTGAAAAGCAGTGTCCGCCGGCGGCGGTATGTTGACACCGCAATTATAAGAGAATTTACATTTATTCAAAGTCTTACGCAACCCTTACTCCACCCGACAAAGAACCTCGGGAGCCGGCATTATTATTATATTACCTTTCCTACATACTGGGGAGTGTTTTTTTCCGTAATTAGGTCTCTTTGAAATTTGATAATGACCTACATGAAATTTACTTTGAGTTCTCAAGTGCTTTGTGGTGCCTTTAAATTGGATATGGCTCAAAGTTTCTATTATCTGCGCTTGTGCAAATTTCAAGAGCATATTGCTTTGATAAATAAATATCACATAATATTACTTATTAAAGTGCATGGCCAAGTCGAAACGAGTGACTGGAATCTATCACTTGAATTAAGTAACAACAGGCGCGGTCAGGTGCATGACGGGTGACCGTTCCGTGACTACCGCAAGTGGCATTTTTTCCGGGCGCTTCCTTGCTTTGCAAGGCATGTTAGGCCGTTGGTGCCGGCTGTCATGTAATGGCAGTCAGAGGTGTTTTGGGCGGCTTGATAACTTCTGATAGTAAGGCCCGCCATTGTTTTACAGTCTTGCACCAACCTGGACTTAGCCCTCGTGGTGGAGTATAACCTTACCAGCTTGCGATGCAGGAAGAGACCCGGGCCCTAGCAGTGGACACATATAAGGGTTCAATAAATAGAAATATTATTTAAAAAACCTTTATAAAGGCTAAAAATTCCACCTATGCCGGGACTCGAACCCGCGACCTCTGGCTAACCGTGCCAGCGCTCTCCCAACTAAGCTAAGGAGCGACTCACCGGCATCAGGGAAATTTCGAACCTCTTTGCGATACTCTCTGTATTACGTATCGTTATCAACCCTTTACATGTCCCCACTGTTGGGGCACGGGTCTCTTCCTGTATCGCAGGAAGGTTAGGCCATACTCTACCACGGCGGCCAAGTCGGGTTGGTGGAGGATTGTAAGACAGTGGCGGGCCTTACTGTCAGAAGTTATCAAGCCGCCCATAAGGCCTCTGACATGGCTTAACGACGGCCATTATATTATTATGACAGCCGGCACTAACGGCTTAACGTGCCTTGCGAAGCACGGAAGCGCTCGGAAAAATGCCACTAGCTAATTTCATTACTATTAATAACTATTTACGAAAGATTTATTCTTTTGTTTAATGAAAGTGGTTATAGATATAGAAACTGTAGTAAAAATCTATTTTCCGGTTTTGCTTTATTTCTATAAAACATTTTATAGGTCGTAAAACTGAAATACCTCTCAGTAAATTATTCCGAAGTTCCTAACCCAGTTAGTAGGGGTTAGGAGCCGGTCTAACGATATAAGTGAGACTTCTCTTGACATTTAACGTCAAAAAGAAACATTCTTTTCCCTAAATACTGTAAACAAAGTGATACAAAATAACTATATACATTTGTGGAGTTACTATTATTTACATAGTAGCATTACCACTCGCTAACGGTGAGGAAAACATCGTGAGTCTTAATGATTCGCGATACTCATACATAGTTATATATTAAACGGGTCAAATCGCGATTATTTATTAGGTAAAACGTGATTAATATTGACCACCCACAATAATTGACTGTACTCGCCACTTCAGTCTACCCGAGACCACGGCAACTGTAAAGCTGCCGATACGTCGGGAAATAAGGTAATTACATTTTACCGAATAAATAAATAATCGCGATTTGACCCGTTTAATATATAACTAAACATCGTGAGGTTAATTAAGTGTCTCAAGTGTTCCAATAGGTCAGCGCATGACATTCGCCGGTGGGCACTTGTATTAATTAAGCCCATACTCTGTCTGAGAGAAGGCCTGTGCCCCGAGATGGGACGTTTATAGGCTATATAAAAAAGAAAATGATGTTCGGAATATGGGTACGTAATACAGAGAACATTGTAAAGAGGTTCGAAATTTCACTGATGCCGGTGAGTCGCCCATTTGCTCAGTTGGAAAGAGCGCTGGCACGGATAGCCAGAGGTCGCGGGTTCGAATCGTTCGGTTCGGCATGGGTGGAATTTTTAGCCTCTAATTAGGTTTTTAAATATGTGTTTACTTAATAGGATGGCTGAGGACAAAAAAGGCGTGTTTTGGGGAAGGCTTGCGTCCAGCAATGGACAATTACGGGCTGATTGATCGTTGAGGAAAACTTTGAAACGAACGAAAAATGCCGCAACTAACACCGCAGGCGGTTACTACTCATCATCTGCCCATTGTAATAATATTAATAATTTATTTTAGATAAATCAAAATCCATATTAAAAATAACACATTATAAAAGATGATAATAAAACAAAATACAATAAATTAAACAATGAATTGATACATACGGTCTCGTTTCTGACAGTCTGGAGAGTGTAAGTTCATCCAGTGTCTCAGAAACGGACTGTCCATACGCTCAGCCACCGCCTGCATTATGTCTCCACCGAGGGGCACAGGTTGAAATTTTGTATATCCCTTACAAATAATAAGAACTGGAACGACTTCAGGTAGATTATTAGTATAATAAAACAGAAAAACTGGATAAAAACGGATAAGCAGGTAAAATAGTCAGATCTGGTCGAAGGGTATAGTTGTAATGATGAAAAATGAGGGAAATCGAAAAATGTGTGACGTAATTTAAATATTTGAAAATGATAGATAGAAAAAGAAATAAAAATGGTATAAAGAGGTTTGCACCTAACAAGGTCTCTTCCCTGGGGAAGGTATAGGCCAGTCTCCACCACGGGAGCCAAGTCCGGATTGGTGGAGGCTTACAAGACTACTGTGGCTGGTCTCACTGTCAGAAGCTAAGGTTTGCCTTAACCACTGGCATCTATCGAAGGCAGGCAAGGCAGCATCTACCAACTGTTTAGCGTGCCTTGCAAAGCACGGACGCCTTAGTCATAGACCGTTACCCATCCATGCACTGAACGCGCCCTATGTTCCTAAACCTTCGTGATTGGTGACTACAGTTGATAATTACTGATAAAGTTTACCTATTAGTTACTGTGTGGTGTCGGCCTAGAGAATAGCACCAGCCCAAATTCTTTCCGCGGGTGTCGTAAAAGGCGACTAAGGGACACAAATCAGGGGGTGGGCAGCTGCGCCCCCTGCAGTACAATTCCACCAAACTGCGATCCTCAACCCGCATGCCCAGCGTGGGGATTATGGGCATTACCCCCCAATGATGGCACAACCTTGCGCTTTGGCGCTCATTATGGGAGGGCTATGTCCAGCAGTGGAATAATATAGCCTGTAGAAGAGAAGAAGAGTGTGTTGATTCTGTAACAAACTGTGTCTATCTGTCTATCTATCTATCTATCTATCTATCTATCTATCTATCTATCTATCTATCTATCTATCTATCTATCTATCTATCTATCTATCTATCTATCTATCTATCTATCTATCTATCTATCTATCTATCTATCTATCTATCTATCTATCTATCTATCTATCTATCTATCTATCTATCTATCTATCTATCTATCTATCTATCTATCTATCTATCTATCTATCTATCTATCTATCTATCTATCTATCTATCTATCTATCTATCTATCTATCTATCTATCTATCTATCTATCTATCTATCTATCTATCTATCTATCTATCTATCTATCTATCTATCTATCTATCTATCTATCTATCTATCTATCTATCTATCTATCTATCTATCTATCTATCTATCTATCTATCTATCTATCTATCTATCTATCTATCTATCTATCTATCTATCTATCTATCTATCTATCTATCTATCTATCTATCTATCTATCTATCTATCTATCTATCTATCTATCTATCTATCTATCTATCTATCTATCTATCTATCTATCTATCTATCTATCTATCTATCTATCTATCTATCTATCTATCTATCTATCTATCTATCTATCTATCTATCTATCTATCTATCTATCTATCTATCTATCTATCTATCTATCTATCTATCTATCTATCTATCTATCTATCTATCTATCTATCTATCTATCTATCTATCTATCTATCTATCTATCTATCTATCTATCTATCTATCTATCTATCTATCTATCTATCTATCTATCTATCTATCTATCTATCTATCTATCTATCTATCTATCTATCTATCTATCTATCTATCTATCTATCTATCTATCTATCTATCTATCTATCTATCTATCTATCTATCTATCTATCTATCTATCTATCTATCTATCTATCTATCTATCTATCTATCTATCTATCTATCTATCTATCTATCTATCTATCTATCTATCTATCTATCTATCTATCTATCTATCTATCTATCTATCTATCTATCTATCTATCTATCTATCTATCTATCTATCTATCTATCTATCTATCTATCTATCTATCTATCTATCTATCTATCTATCTATCTATCTATCTATCTATCTATCTATCTATCTATCTATCTATCTATCTATCTATCTATCTATCTATCTATCTATCTATCTATCTATCTATCTATCTATCTATCTATCTATCTATCTATCTATCTATCTATCTATCTATCTATCTATCTATCTATCTATCTATCTATCTGCAGTCAGCTTATCCTTACTTGTCCATTTTAGTAAACAAGATTTTAACCTCAAAATTTTCATTTGATGACGAAACTGGATATTTTCTCGCAAGTTCGTGATCTTAATTTACAAAATTGGCAGCGTGTTATCAAAAATAGAGTCCCAGGTTAACCTATTTATAGTAAAATGGTAAGTTTCGACTAAAAAGTCTTATTTTTCCAGTAGAATTTGTTTACTGAAATGGGCAAGTAAGGATAAATAGTCTGTAAGTAGCCCATAAATAGAGCCCACTATTGAGCATAGGCCTCTTCTGTTTCACGCCAATCCATCCGGTGCTTTGCTAGTCTAGTCCAAGGTTTCCCAGCCTCTGTCATATTGCCATCGGCTCAACGAGCTGGTGGTGTGCCCACCGACCGTCGATCCGTTCTTGGCCACCACTCAGTGTACCAACTGTGTTATATAATTGAATTTTTTGTGCTTTTAGTTCGTTAACTTAATGTTGTTAATTTAATCTCATACAATATGACCATAGTTTAATTGATAGGTAACCAAGAAATATAATGAAAATACATTGAATAGCAAATACACTTCGGTGACTGAATAAGGTTGATCTGCTGTCGCTGTACCTAAAATGCTTTAAACTTTCCCTGAACCTTACCTGAAACGGGGTTAATAAATGTGTAAACTTTACATTTTGTACCAAAAGGGCTACTAATAACATAAATTATTATTTAAATGACAATGATGTCTAGAAATAACGCCAGTATAATGCATGTTTTATAATAATTATGTAAACTCTGTCAATTAAGTACTTTGAAGACGAAGACGAGGATGAGTTTGGAGATTTTTTTTGGTATTTCTTTCTCCAAACTGATCTAGATTTTAAAATGACCACCTAGTTTGTAACGCTGATTAAACCGCAGTTTCTGTGCTATTCTGATTTGATTGATATGAATGTGAATCCTCTTACAAACTTACAGAACCTCAAAGTTTCAATGCCTGTAAACGTAGAGCCAACATGAGTAAATAGTGTCGCTTTTGTAACACATGGCGCCTATTCTCCGTCCCTCCAAAAGGGTCCTCCTCAGTGTATAACCGCGGACGTTTTAGTAACAAGTTTAACGGAGACCAAACTAGTTTGGCTCAGTTGAGTTTTGATGCCTCCGCTCGTGAGGTTATTTTAGGGTTAATTGGGTACAGGGGCACGTGCAAATGTACCTACATATCAATGAAGCTATACAAGTAACAGGTCTAATCACGATCACTTATTGGATAGATTGGGAATACTTTATTAGACGACAAGAAAATAAAAAATTACAATTATTAGGCACTCTTTTATCTATGCATCTATTTATACAGATCGTGAAAAACGACTACTGTTGGGCTTAGGCATACGCCAACTCGCCGATCCTTTGTTGATCTCGTCCATTGTGCTAACTTAATTGCCTTAATTTCTGAGTTCCCGACTCGCCACTTCAGTCTACCTGACGCTGAAGAAAACCTCGTGAAACCTGACTGTCTGAGGTGTTC
This sequence comes from Yponomeuta sedellus, assembly GCA_934045075.1. NCBI lineage: Eukaryota > Metazoa > Arthropoda > Insecta > Lepidoptera > Yponomeutidae > Yponomeuta > Yponomeuta sedellus. The sequence continues at coordinate 6,056,326 of OW203722.1, read as the reverse complement.
ACAAAACTCAGCAGTTGAAATTGTGGATCCGCAGTGCGCACGCGTGTTAATTCCATATTCTGTCTCACTCTCTCTGAGCGAAGCCGCGTGCCCTGTGAAACGTCTTTAGGGTAGATAATTGACGGCCTCTGTGGCGCAGCGGTAGCGCATCTGCCTACCATTCAAGGGGTCCCGGGATCGATCCCCGGCTGGGGACAGAAAAAAACCCCAAGTATTGGATGTTTACATGTTTGTGATGTCTTTGTTTTCGGTTTCCACGGCACAGTGTATCCTAGTGTGGGGCCAGAGGCAATGTATGTGCTTGTATGTAAATTACACTATTTTATTTTTAATGCACTAACCCGTGCTAAGGAACAAATTTAAAAACCTATTTAGAGGCTAAAAATTTCAACCATGCCGGGATTCGAACCCGCAACCTCTGGCTATCCATACCAGCGCTCTACCAATTGAGCCAATGGGCGACTCAGGGCATCAGTGAAATTTCGAACCTCTTTACAATATTCTCTGTATTACGTACAGGCAGCGACATCTGACTTAAGCAAATTGCATTACTTACTATCTATCTATCTATCAAACGATATCACTGTACCCACATGATTACACTATTTTTATTTTTAATGCACTAACCCGTGCTAAGGAACAAATTCAAAAACCTATTTAGAGGCTAAAGTTCCGATGTTAAACCAAACTGCAAAGTAGGTAGTCGGGGCTGTAAGTAATGCAATTTGCTTAAGTCAGATGTCGCTGCCTGTACGTAATACAGAGAATATTGTAAAGAGGTTCGAAATTTCACTGATGCCGTGAGTCGCCCATTGGCTCAATTGGTAGAGCGCTGGTACGGATAGCCAGAGGTTGCGGGTTCGAATCCCGGCATGGGTGAAATTTTTAGCCTCTAAATAGGTTTTTAAATTTGTATGTAAATGTTATGTTATAAAAAAATACCAGCGTCCGTGTATATACGCTAATGGTGAGGGAGCCAAAACGTGCAAAATTGTCACATACAAAGTGAAATAATTCAGTGTAAACTAGCGCAATGCTGACCGCCACCGACCCCCGCACTAAATCACCTCGGCGTTATCAAGGCGGGCGTTGAGACCACGTTTGGGAAACATTTAACATTTTAATTTTTATAAGAATTTATCGCGAGGAGGAAAAATACGAGAGTCCGGTTTCAATTTTGACCTCACATCTCTACGACATACTTTAGTTGATGTTTATACATATTGTTCTCACTGAGTGTTTGAAATAAAAACTTTTACATATAGGTTTTAAAAATTGTCCTTAGCACGGGTTAGTGGTCAGCGTCGTAATAACCGGTCACTACTCGTATTATCGTCGGAAATTGTGATGAATATTTAGTGCCTTTGCTTCTATTTGCTTCCTCTATGTAGAGAATTTCTTCCATCATATTTTAGAAGGGAAACAACATTTAAGGGTGACCGTACATCCTGATGTCAGGTTGACCGGTCAACTAGGCCTATCACCAAACTTTCGTGGAATCACTGAATAACTCATAGAGCAGCTATTAGTGCCCATTTGCTTCCTTCATATTTTTAAAACTCCGCACCCGTTGCTATTATGGATACCAAAATATCAATGGCGGTTAGTGCATTAAAAAGGATATAATTTTACATATTTGTTATTTTTGTTAAAGGTTTTTGGCGTTTGATAACTACCTTAAATTAAACTCCTCATTCTTAACTTTTAAAATAATGATGGTTTTCTATTGATATTTGGAAGGACTAGAGGAGGACGGAGGAATAATAGGAGACATTTCTGAGGACGTTAAGGGACCATAGGAGAAATTCGAAATGGAAATTGTCATCGAACGATAGTTCTGTTTGTCTAGATAAGTTACTACGTCACCCAGTTAGTTATATCATGCCGTACAGTCAAGAAAATATAAACTGATTACATTTAAGATGGTTTGCATTGCATTATTTGATTATAATTAAGATGGTTTGCAACTAAAATGTAAAAATTGACCAATTTTCTAATAATACTAATTATGAAGGTTATTAGTAACCTTCATAATTAGTAACAAAATATTATTTATCCGGAGGCTTACTGAGCTTATTTTGTGAAAATCTTACAGACCTTTTTCTGTGAAAATTCATCTTACCGATTTTATTAAAGATGCGGTGATTTTGTAAGATAAGATAAGAATATTCTTTATTGTACACCAGACCACCTTTTAAAACACATGTACAAGAAACAAGATAAAAAGTACAACTGGCGGCCTTATTGCTTAAAGCAATTTCTTCCAGATAACCTATGACGGAAAGGTTTTACCTACTACATAGAAAGCATAAAATATGTTCTTAAACTTTCTCTGCCAAATTCGTAGTCACGCAGTAGTATTTAACATATTTTAAACTTTCAACAAACAAATGGCCGAGCGATTGGAATGTAGCGAATATCCACAAGGTAGCCCCTAAATTGCCCTTTAACAAAGCCCCACATATTTAAACGCTGTTTACTTAAATGCCCCCAATACAAAACGGTCATAACAAAAGCTTAACTCATACTCGCTGTGAATACATATCGAATAGCCTACTAGACGCCAAGGACTAGCACCCACCGTGGTTAGAGTCGATATCAAATATCGATAGAAAATATACAGAGAAATAAAAACGAAAAAGCTTCATTTTTTTGCAGCGTTGGCGGTTATCATAACTTCTACTGTCAATGGAATCAAGAAGATGTGTAATTATGATAAAGTAGACAAACAAATAAACTATTTCAAAGTAAATTAATAACTACTGCTTTTTTATAGTATCATTTCGTATACCTGAAACTTCAGTTCTACGAGAAAATTTCTAAGGATTCTTGCTTAAAAATTTTGTCGTAGTAAAAGCTATCTTTAGAGCAAAAATTGGTGAAAATACGTGTCTGATAAATCGGTTTAGTATTTTTTTATGACTCGTAATATTCATACATACCGAATAAACAGTAGTAATCACACCCGTATATAGTATAACAAAGTAAGGTTTTAATGGTTATTTAAAAAGCCTAATATTGCTCCATTTGGTTCATATTTTTGTCACTTATGTACATTAAGTTGTCATTTTTTATTGAGCATAAATTATTGTTCTTGCGTTTAATTTCTGTTAAGTGTACAATTTGTTTTTGCCAGATATCAACACACACAAATGACTTGATTTGCATGATGTATTAACGAATAAGCTTTACACTTCTACTTTCTACAACGTCTTCTTATAGGACTGAGTTAATCTTCTGACAGTAATTATTCGGAGCTACGGGCAGAGCTAATTGCGTTTAAACGTAACTAATGTTTGGGATTACTCTTGTATCTGTAAAGGCCTTTATTTTGTAGTTGTAAGGCTGTGTTCTACAAACATTCCATGCCCACTGTCGGATCAACTTTGACAGTTATTTCATTTGGCTTATTTGACCTAATTTCAATTTACTGTCAGTAGTGTTATCTTATCAAATTTATCGAAGTTATCAAAGTTATCGGCATAGCTCAGAGAATTAGTGAGCTGAAGTGGCAGTCGGCTGGCCAAATCTCGCAAAGAACCGACAACCGTTGGAGTAAACGTGTTCTTGAGTGGAGACCGCGACTCGGCAAACGTAGTGTAGGACGCCCTCCGACCAGGTGGGATGACGATCTGCGAAAAACTGCCGGCAGATGCTGGATGCAGCAAGCTGACGACAGGGCCCTACGGCGCTCATTAGGGGAAGGCTATGTCCAGCAGGACTACATAATATAGCATGAAGATGAAGAAGAAGAAGTTTTATCCTGAATTTTCAGATTAACAACTAAATATAGGTATTTAGCTGTTACATACACGTTGTGGACTGAAAGAGGATGTAGGGACTAGAATTGAGAAAAGAATGTTGCGTTGGTTTGGACATGTGGGGAGGATGAAGGAAGAAAGATTGACGAAACAAATATATATTGCGAATGTGAGTGGAAGGGCTGGTATGTCCCAGGTGGACATAACCAAATAGGGGATGTATCACTATTATTTACTCAGTATTTCTTTAACTTAGCCCGATGTAAAATGTCAGTGTGTTGTTTACAATCTGCGTTTCGTTATATCTACGAGAGTTAATTTGGAATGACAGTTTTGCAATTCAAAGTTTGCCCATAGTAAAAGTTATTGGATTCAACCAGTTTGTATTTTTCCTGCCCAATAGTTGACTACTGCAATTGCAGCAGCGTTGGCCTCTGTTAGGTCCTCCAGGTGTGAGGGCACAATGGGCATTGGAGCAGGTGCATCATGGATTGCGATGAGGCTCCACAATCACATTGCTCCTCCGTTGGTGCAATATAACCCCACCCCAATATTATTTGTGTTGACAATGTTATTGGTTTGCAAAGGAAGATGGCCGAGGTTGACGACCTCCGCTAGGAGACGACGCATGAAGAAGAATAAGAAGAAAAGTTGTTGGACTGATAAGTCGAGCACAAATTCTGTTTGTATATAAGGATTTTATTACACATTGTATGAAAAAGTTGATAGTTTTGTATACATTCGAAGTAAGTAAGTAAGTAAGTAAGCAAGCAAGCAAGCAGGCAGGCAGGCAGGCAGGCAGGCAGGCAGGCAGGCAGGCAGGCAGGCAGGCAGGCAGGCAGGCAGGCAGGCAGGCAGGCAGGCAGGCAGGCAGGCAGGCAGGCAGGCAGGCAGGCAGGCAGGCAGGCAGGCAGGCAGGCAGGCAGGCAGGCAGGCAGGCAGGCAGGCAGGCAGGCAGGCAGGCAGGCAGGCAGGCAGGCAGGCAGGCAGGCAGGCAGGCAGGCAGGCAGGCAGGCAGGCAGGCAGGCAGGCAGGCAGGCAGGCAGGCAGGCAGGCAGGCAGGCAGGCAGGCAGGCAGGCAGGCAGGCAGGCAGGCAGGCAGGCAGGCAGGCAGGCAGGCAGGCAGGCAGGCAGGCAGGCAGGCAGGCAGGCAGGCAGGCAGGCAGGCAGGCAGGCAGGCAGGCAGGCAGGCAGGCAGGCAGGCAGGCAGGCAGGCAGGCAGGCAGGCAGGCAGGCAGGCAGGCAGGCAGGCAGGCAGGCAGGCAGGCAGGCAGGCAGGCAGGCAGGCAGGCAGGCAGGCAGGCAGGCAGGCAGGCAGGCAGGCAGGCAGGCAGGCAGGCAGGCAGGCAGGCAGGCAGGCAGGCAGGCAGGCAGGCAGGCAGGCAGGCAGGCAGGCAGGCAGGCAGGCAGGCAGGCAGGCAGGCAGGCAGGCAGGCAGGCAAGCAAGCAAGCAAGCAAGCAAGCAAGCAAGCAAGCAAGCAAGCAAGCAAGCAAGCAAGCAAGCAAGCAAGCAAGCAAGCAAGCAAGCAAGCAAGCAAGCAAGCAAGCAAGCAAGCAAGCAAGCAAGCAAGCAAGCAAGCAAGCAAGCAAGCAAGCAAGCAAGCAAGCAAGCAAGCAAGCAAGCAAGCAAGCAAGCAAGCAAGCAAGCAAGCAAGCAAGCAAGCAAGCAAGCAAGCAAGCAAGCAAGCAAGCAAGCAAGCAAGCAAGCAAGCAAGCAAGCAAGCAAGCAAGCAAGCAAGCAAGCAAGCAAGCAAGCAAGCAAGCAAGCAAGCAAGCAAGCAAGCAAGCAAGCAAGCAAGCAAGCAAGCAAGCAAGCAAGCAAGCAAGCAAGCAAGCAAGCAAGCAAGCAAGCAAGCAAGCAAGCAAGCAAGCAAGCAAGCAAGCAAGCAAGCAAGCAAGCAAGCAAGCAAGCAAGCAAGCAAGCAAGCAAGCAAGCAAGCAAGCAAGCAAGCAAGCAAGCAAGCAAGCAAGCAAGCAAGCAAGCAAGCAAGCAAGCAAGCAAGCAAGCAAGCAAGCAAGCAAGCAAGCAAGCAAGCAAGCAAGCAAGCAAGCAAGCAAGCAAGCAAGCAAGCAAGCAAGCAAGCAAGCAAGCAAGCAAGCAAGCAAGCAAGCAAGCAAGCAAGCAAGCAAGCAAGCAAGCAAGCAAGCAAGCAAGCAAGCAAGCAAGCAAGCAAGCAAGCAAGCAAGCAAGCAAGCAAGCAAGCAAGCAAGCAAGCAAGCAAGCAAGCAAGCAAGCAAGTAAATAGTTTATTTCCAAGAAGACAATACACATTGAAATACCTTATAAATAGACAGTGGAGGGTATAACAAAAATTTGTTTTATGTTTACCGGCATACGTAGTAGTATATATACGTAGTAGTATGATTCGCGATAGTTATATATTAAACGGGTCAAATCGCGTTTATTTATTAGGTAAAACGTAATTACCTTATTTCCCGACGTTTCGGCAGCGTTACAGTTGCCGTGGTCTCGGGTAGACTGAAGTGGCGAGTACAGTCAATTATTGTGGGTTTTTTTTCTTTTTTTTTTAATTTTTTTTAACTTTTAATTTTTCGGAGCTGGCCGACACACAACACTCACTACGTCAACGGAAAGAAGATTCGAATACGTATTTGGGCAAATAGAAGTGATGTGCCTAAAGCTGCTAAGACAAACGATTTAAATACACAAACTTGTGCCTGTATCCCAGAAAAGTAGGCAGAGTCCCGGGTTTGCCCCTTGCTACGATCCTGACAGATCTCTTTTGCTTCACCAATATTTCATCTTCATTTTCAGATACTTATTATCTTCGATATCGATATCAACCTTCGTTTGTCCTCACCGCTGGGGCACGGTTCTCTTTCTGCTTCGCATGAAAATTAGGCCAAACTCCATCACGGTGGCCAAGTCTGGGTTGGTGGAGGATTGTAAGACAGTGGCAGGCTTTACTGTAAGAAATTATCAAACCGCCCATAAGGCCACTGACATGGTTTAACGACTACCATTACATGACTGCCGGCACCAACGCCTTAACGTGCGTTGCGCAGTACGGAAGCGGTCAGAAAAAATGCTACTAGCGATAGCCACTGGATGGTCACTCATCTGGCACCTGAATTTTATCTTGCCCTTTCTTAATACATCTTTTATTTGGTCGGAGAAAACGAAATAAAATATTCATAAATTCAGACAATGTAAACGTCTGATAACTTATTACCCTATTAGTCCATCGCTGTGGAAATTCAAATGTCAAAGATAATAATGACATTTAAAGATAATACTTTGTGGATCAGCTTTTACAAGAGAACGCCAAATGAATACACAAAAGCAAAATATAGTTACCGAAATTATAAATCTATGCATGGCCGAATTTTATACAATTACAACTACAATTCGTAGCTATTAGCCGCGTACTGACTGAGCGAGGATACTCGCGAGGCAGCCTCGGCCGTTTGCCGCACGCCTTTTGCCGCGCGAGGCATAGGACGTAGGATTTGCAATCAGAATGCTTCTCGTGGTAAATTGCCGAGACGCGGTGAGGGTGAGCATTCGTTCAGTGAGTCCATCGTTTTCTTTAAATCACTGATTTGCATGTTCCTTTCCTGGCTTATATTTCTCCACGCATCGTCTCTTAGGCTTTTATTAGTATAATCGGGACATTTTGCATCCCATAATCGCCTTTATCCACCATATGGTTGTATTAATTTTGGGGCTCTGTTCTTTGTCCATGACGCTAACTCGCGACAAACGAACGAGGGAAAACACAACCGTCTTAAATGAGCGCGGCAATGGGACTGAGGCGCCTTTGAGCATGGACAAAAACCGACAACGCGTGGCTTGGGCCGAGGCGCGTCCGCCTGAGGCCAGCACGCGCTCGCCTCGGCCGAGGCGCGTCCTTACTACCGAGGATTATCCTCGCGAGGCAGCCTCGCTCAGTCAGTACGCGGCTATTGCACAACAGAGTTTACTTGTTAGTTTCATTTGTTAGTTTGAGGGTTATTTTTACTTTGCAATGTACATTGGATTGTCGTAGTAAATCATAAATTGTAATAGCATAAAACAGGTCTCAAGTGTATTTAGTTCGGTAGAACTAGATACACGTGAGGTGTGGGTCATAGAACTAGCAGAGTGTACTTGTTAATCTGTGGGTTAATTTACTTTGCAATATGCGTCTAATTGTCATAGTAAACCATAAATTGTAATTCCATGAAACAGACGTCAGGCTTACAGGCTTATCTAGTTTCATAGAAAGGGGTGACTGTATTACATCCACGAAGAATACGAGTATTTCGTAGGCCAGGAGAAACGTGTCTGAATCAGTGAGCTTTTAGGGTTCAGAAACCCTAGAGTGCTAGGGATTTCAGTTGAACGAGTATTATTTATTAATTATTTAGCTACTTGAGGCTGGCTCAATTCCCTTTTTCACCTTTTTCAACTATTTCTGCTTTTACGTGCCCTATTCTAACGACGACTTGTGTATCATCTCGCTCAAATATACTTTACGACTCACAGGCACCACGTACGCTTAGAAGTATTAGGCATGGCATAATATTTTACTTTCTTTCCTATGAGTGTTTTTTCATTCTTTTGAAACAAAAAAAGAAAACATAAAAAAATAATTGTTCCATTTGTTGTTAGATTTGAGATTTCTGCACTAATAGGTCAAGCCCCGAGGTAATTAACATCAGGTACCAGGGTTTCCTCTTGTTATTTCTCTTTGCAGTTAGAGAGTTGCATTGCAAATATAACTTCACAAATGTAGCATTAAAATGTGAAAATTACTTTGCTAAATTCCGCCGAAAATCCCACAAGCACCATGTGGATGGATAGATTATTCCGAAATTACTGCGCATTTGGTTTTTGTATTGTATTGACTCTTATTTTATGTTGACTTTCTGTTTGTATTATATAACAGTTAAAAAAGTGTCTACTAATTTTAATTATGCACCGGTATTTCGTAAACTCGCACGCACTCATGCACTCTTAAACTTACATAATAAGCAATGACTTATAAAAGCATGCAGAGCCACAGGAAGTTACGAGAAAGTTCAAAGAATGAAAAACGAAAACACAATATATTGCTCCAAAACACTCTTTAGAAAAAGTTGAAGGAGTAACTAATAGGACGGGAGTTTTCTAACAATAATCCACTTTGTGGAAGTACCGCTGATATCCAAGACGGCCGCCATATTCTTTTCGGCACACTGGGCGTCTACTCTTTAACTTTGTATACCTAATCCCAGTGAAATTTCCTTGGCATGGCACAGCTAAAAACACAAACTATAGATTTCTCTTGTTGATGGTAGTTATATAAGATTCTTCATGAACTGTTGCTTCGAATTGTGGCTTTGATCTCCTTGAAATCGACCCTGGAAGTGCGTGCCCATTCCTACTTTAGGGAGGCTCGGTCTGCTATTGAATGTCAACATTAGATGTTTGTGTCACATTAAGCTTTAACAAACTCGAGACTTTTGTTCGTACAGCCTTAGGACTTAAATTAAATGGAAACATTAGACATTTTATTGAATTATTAATATTATTTAACGAGTATGATATTGAAAATCGACCCTGGAAGTGCGTGCCCATTCCTACTTTAGGGAGGCTCGGTCTGCTATTGAATGTCAACATAAGATGTTTGTGTCACATTAAGCTTTAACAAACTCGAGACTTTTGTTCGTACAGCCTTAGGACTCAAATTAAATGGAAAAATTAGACAGTTTATTGAATTATTAATATTATTTAAGGAGTATGATTGAGATCAAATTTCGTATAGTAAAATGGAAGTGTATTTAATACGCACAGCAAGTAATTCACACATATGTTTTTCTTGTTCGCTCGCTTTTTCACGTGCCCTTTGAAATTGTCCACTGTAGTAATTCCTTATTTAGCTTATTATTTTGTGTAATTATTATTGTGCGAATTTTCGCCTTGTGATGTATTTAGTTGATAGCAGATCAAATGCAATTTCACCCGTGAATTTCTTAACCGGACGAACCAGAATAATTGCTAATGTTTGTCTTGTAAGCTTACATCAATTATTTTCACGAATTACAATTAATTCACACGATTTACTTATTAATGATAATGGTGGATGGCTCCGACTGGGTTTGATTCTGAGAGATTAATCATTGCGGCAGCTAGTGTTTCTCTTCTAATTAGAAAAGACCAGTTTCTCAATTGATTAATTTGATTGATTTTGATTTTTTTACTGCTTTATTAACATAAATAATTAATCATTACAACCCAGCGTTACTTAATTCTAGGAAGAGGTATCTTATCTTGTTGAAAAATTAGTGCCATTTAAAACTTTTAACATAAAATCAAAGATTTCATTAAAAATTATTTCATGAAAAATAATTTCACTATGTAACATTCTGTAACGCTCTTTGCTGAGAAATTCGAGGAGACAGCATTACAGTTGATAATTCACTTAACAAAATTCACAATTCAGACACTGGCCCTAAAGACCGATTTCTGAGTTGAGAATTTCACTAAGTAACAACTTAAGTAAAGTTCTGTCACGCTCCTTGCTGAGAAATTGGTAGAAACAGCATTACAGTTAAAGAAATTGCTTTTAGCAATAAGGCCACCAATTTTACTGTGTATATTTGTAATTATTATGTATTTGTTGTTTTTCCAGTGTACAATATAGAATATTCTTATCTTATCTTACAGTTACGTATTTACTGAGCGAACTTTTCAATTCAGAAACTGGGCTTAAGTGAAGATGGTAAACTAAGGAGTATCTTCAGTAGTCCCTCCCTAAAAGCGTTGATCCGAGAGTTGCCCCGCGATCGCGGACGTGCTCGGCCTCCGATGAGCGAACACTTCATCCCGGCTTCTACCTTAAGTAAATACATAAGGGGAACGCTCTTGGTCTATCAATTTAGTGGTTTGAGCCCTTTTGATTACTCTTGTACTGGGATTGATGATAATTAAAGGACTTTAAGTACCGGGGTCAAGTCAGCGGATAGTTATTCTATTGATTTCAGATACTTACATAGTTCACAAAATTACCACACTAGAAGAAGGGTGTAAATAAAAACAGTTTTAAATATGATGACTGCAAAATAAACTAGTTAAAAAAATATCGGCTGTTCCATACTACAATATGGAAAAGTACAAAACAGCTGAATCTATTTTGCGATGCCTAAGGCATTAAGTCCGTTGTATTGTAAACTTGTTTAAGTACAATAAAATTATTATTTATAACAATAATATAATTATTTTCTGCATAGTAAAATTTTATTTACTTAAATTACTAGTAGTCTCTCTTTTTAACTTGGAATTTTCCGGGGGATATTGAACAAAACTCTGTGGTTAACAAGTATTATTGGAACTGCAATTCTTAGCAACATTACGGCTGCCGAATTGGAGCATTTAATCTGCAAATGGAAAGCAAAGCAATGTTACATGAGTCTAAGACTATAAAATCAATTATATTTATATGTTATTTTATGTGTTCTGTGTTCTTGACAAAAAATTATTGGATATCGTAGTGTAAATGTTTTTTTATTAAGTGTGCCATTTTTTGTTACTATTTTGTTTTGTATGACATCTAGATCTCATTTCGGGAACCTCATTTTTAAGAACCTTTGTTCCATATGAAACAAATTGAATATAGGTAAAAGTTATTGCGACGATCATTGCTACGAAGCAACTGATGTGATTCCAAGCAGGACTAATGGTTCTGTACTGAATTACTAGATCTCGTAAAAACTTCACCGATTCCGATGTTTTTTTTTTGTGTTTATTTAATAGGTCCGGCAATAGGGCGTAGGCTTCTTAATATGGGAAAACAACAATTGCGGGGTCAGCTAGTACACTATTAACAAAACCACTTCCATAAATTAACTAAGGTAAATCAATTCTCTGGCATTTCCCGACGGCTTTATTTACTTACTCCACTTCCGACGGTCAGATAAGCTATGAAAGGGGAGATTTTACCGGAATACCGAGACCCGAACGAAAAAGTTTAAACCATATTAATTAAGGCCGCCGCCGGCCAGCCAAACAAAATAATTGGACGAAATTCATAATAGGTCACAATGAGTAAGCGTTTCGCAGGATCCCAGCTATTATGACTCACGGAAATTGCGAGTTACTGTGGACTTTTGCATGGCAATAAAAATGGTCCTGAAACAATTGAGTCGGCTTCAAAAAAAAATATAGTATTTTCTAAAGTTAACACGAGCACTAGACATAATAAAAACTGTTTTTACACGGATTTTACTCGTTTATTTTACATTTTTACAATGTTCCGACGTTTCGGCACTTTTTGGATTTAGTTTTAACTTTAATTACTAGTAATCAATATTGTTGACTTTATATAAAATAATTGGTTTGCCTATTTTGGAACGTAACTTCATAATACACTTTTGTAATTTTTGCCAACTAACAGTGAATGCTTTCAAAAAGACGCCTGTCACCTCAGTCTTCCGAGACAACGGCACTTGAAAAAGTGCCGATACGTCGAAAATTGTAAAAATGTGAAATAAACGAGTAAAATCCTATATAAACAGTTTTTAAAAAAAAGGGTCTACGAGTTAGTTTACTCATCATTACAAACAAATTTTGTTATCCGTCTAAATTTGCTGTCTTTTTTACAGGGTTATTTTTCTGAATTGCGCACTACACGTAACATTTCAGTTAGTTTTTTATTCACAACAAGTTTTGCTCTACAAATTTGGTTTTATTATTTTTTCTCTAGTTTTTAAAGGTTTTGCTTTACAGTTGAAGATAATGCTTAAAGCTATAAGTGTTCGCGCGAGAATAGATCGCGCGACGTAATCATGAATCTGTGGTCATTCATTCATTAGTCTGTCGTTCCGGTGCCGTCGCTCGTGCCGCTCGCTCGCTACTATTTTATCCAGCCATCTGCATACACATTCGCACGGTGACATACGCGCGTGATAAGTGCTCGAATTCTCGTGAAGTGATAGACATTTTGGTGACCAAGAAACTTTATCAGCTCAAAGAACAATATATTGACAATATTAGACTATAAGTGAACAGTGCAGGAGTGTTCTCCGTGCGCTGGACGCATCAGCTCATCCATCACCGCTCATCATCTGCCCAACAGCTAAAGCGAGCCATCATCCACCATCACCAAGTAAGTCCATTCACTTCACCTCCCATTCCGCTCTCTCAACCAGCCCATCGTGAGGTAGACCTAGCCGACACTGGCTAACTACCAATAAGTAATCAGTACATTAGGCATTATTATAGGTAGAAAAATAATCAACTGAAGGCTGGGACATTCGTAGCGTGAGGAAAGTCCGAATGAAATTCAATTATACACCATGAATTTTGAGTGATTTAAAGTCATAGCAGAATTAACGTGTTTTAACAATAACAATCAAATATGCTGGTTTGTTTTTTAAGGCGCTTCGGGTGCAAACTAGTGCCACCAATGGACTAAAAATCATTTACAAAAAAACTTGTTTCATCATACAAAACGTAATCATTTTTTTTCAAAAAGTAAACTACAAAAATCTTAATATCCGTGATAACTATTTTAAGAACATACAACCTATAACTTCGTATCAACATCCTAGGATTTTAATCGATTTCGAGCGCCTTAAAGGCACTCCGAAAATATCTCGACAAAAACTCGTTGTATTATTGTATATGTTTGGTTTGTATACGCTTTTGATTTATGTTTCTAAAGTTTTCCGAACGATGTCTTACTTACCTCAAAAGAGTAATTGTACTTATTGGAAATTATGACAAACTAGTGGTCTATTCGTTTAGCATAAAATACAATGTATATCACCGTTTGAATGACTATTATGTTTCTAAAATTAATATAAAATTAAAAAACTCAAATCTATTAGAAAAAAGTAGCTAGCCAGAGCGATGCGGGCATACCGCTATTCCGCGGGTCATTGTTCTGACAGACTGAGAGGCTGGACTAATTATATTGAACATAGATTTTCAGCAGCCACTATCCAGACAGATCACTTTAACTTCATGAACGTTCATTACCTAGTCGTTGTGTGCACGTTGTGAAGTTTTGGGTCCATTTTATAAATTCTTATTCAGGCTCTATTAGTCTACTGCTGGACATAGCACTCCCCTAATGAGTGCCATAGCGGGGGGTAATGCCCATAATCCCCACGCTGGGCATGCGGGTTGGGGATCGCAGTTTGGTGGAATTGTACTGCAGGGGGCGCTGCTGCCCACCCCTCGGCTTGTGTACCTTAGTTGCCTTTTACGACACCTGCGGGAAGAATTTGGGTTGGTGCTATTCTCCAGGCCAACACCACAAAGCATATTTTTTTGTAAATTAATAATCAATAATAACATACTTGCAAGTGTATTTGTGTGATGAGTGAATTAACAAGTGAACCTATTTTAGTTATACAGAGTATTTCTACAGCATACTGCGCCCGTAGGTTATAGTTTTGAATGGCTAGATGATTGGTATCGTAAATAATCACGGTATGCCGTGTTAAAACTCGTTTTACACCGTTTTGTGCAGCGGAAGTTTACTACGTACTTTGAAACTTCGCCAATTTATTAGTCACTTGGAATGAATATGGAACAATTGTTATTTTATTTCTCTTAACGTGTTTCTCTAATAATAAAAGCTAGCTCTCCTTAGCTCTTCTTAACCTTCAACCATTGCCTAACGTTTCTGAGCTAATTTCCGTTCCCCACCGTAACAAGTCTTCCCTTTAAATTTTGCATATCATAATAACTTGATCGCTAGAACACCGCTTCTTAATTGGGAGGTTGTGGGTTCGAATCCCGGCACCAATGACTCGGTCTTCTAAGTTATGTACACTTGATTATATTCTTTTTAATACACTAACCCGTGCTAAGGACAATTTTAAAAACCATTGTAGAGGCAAAAAATTCCACCTATGCCGGGATTCGAACCCGCGACCTCTGGCTATCCGTGCCAGTGCTCTAGCTAATGGGCGACTCACCGGCAGCAGTGAAATTTCGAACCTCTTTACAATATTCTCTGTGGCGAATACGGCGGACACGCGTGAAAAGAATGCCCATACTCTCTTTTTTCTGAGAATAGACACGTACAATACATAACATGTGCCCTGCAGTAGGAAGTTAATTGGATACACAAAAAAACTTGATGTCGATCGATTTCCGGAATCACTCAAGCAATCAATCAATCCATCAATCACAAATCAATCAACCGACCGACCGACCGACCGACCGACCGACCGACCGACCGACCGACCGACCGACCGACCGACCGACCGGCCGACCGACTGACCGACCGACCGATCGATCGACCGATCGATCGATCGATCGATCGCTCGATTGATTGATTGCTTGAGTGATTCCAGAAAGAAAAGGAATATCGATCGACATCAAGTTTTTTTGTGTCAATCAATCAATCAATCTCAATCATTTCGGGATTAAGTTAAAAATGTGTTGTTCTAACAAAAGTACAAATGTAAAAAGTATACATTTGAAAGCGCATTTTTTCACACACGTATTGACGTCGGTGGTGGTGTGTCCGTGTCTTGCTTCAGCTTGAAAAAGTGGGAGGAAAGGCGATGCATTAACTAACTGCATGGTTCTTGTGTGATTTTTGGCGGAATTAAGCAAAGTAATTTTCACATTTTAATGCTAAATATTTGAAAATATACTTTGGAGTCGGTGGTCAAAATCTATGTACGGGTCTCGTAACTTGACATTGCCTCCAACCTCTTCTTCATGTAGCTGTACTTCTTCCCATACTCCCTCTGCCATATTTACATCTGTGTTTTTAGTGTTTTGAAGTCAGTTGTTATTTTTATTTATGTTGCTGAAATAACACATTCGCAAGACACGACTAATTGGTTGATGATATCAACCCGTGGCATATCCCCACTGCTGGGTCTCTTCCTGCATCGCAAGAATGTTTGGCCTAACTAAATCACGGGAGCCAAGTCCGGCTTGGTGGAGCATAATAAGGCAATGGCGGGCCTTACTGTCAGAAGTTATCAAAGCGAAGTTATATAAGGCCTCCGACACGGCGTAACGACAGCGATACCTAATTCAGTTTTAAATACTTTACCAAAACTACTTTTGAAACACCTTGACCCACCAAATCATCAAGACAAGAATCCAACTCTGAAACATAATGATGACGATTCACGCAATTATCCAAATCAAACAAACTAACAAAAGCAAACTTAAATGGAAAAGCTGTTTTAATATAGTTGAGTTTGTCGTCAGCAAACAAGAATCTAGGGTAGGCAAACCTTATTAGACTTTGTAGACCGAACGGCCGGGCCCGTAATAGGGCCGGTCCACGTACCTACCTGACACTATTAGTTAGACAACTTTGGGGATACCAGTTCTGATTATAATTTGAATATCACAAAACCGCTGGCGTTGTGTACTCGGGCGACGTTAGGAAAATGGTGTTATGCGAATTAACGGAATTGTTATGGAAATTTTTAGAGACCCAGCGATTGGATTATGTATCTGTTCACGAATACATCTGGGTGCATCTGGTAAGGGACGTCCCAGACGGACTTAAAGCTACCAAATAGAGAATGTATTAGCAAAGGGAAAGATAAAAAGTACCCGGACCCGGCGTGCGTGCAAGCAACGACTTATGAACGCTGATGAAGCGAACGTGATCTGTCAGGATCGTGACAAGTGGCAGTCCCTGGTCTCTGCCTATCCCTCTGGGATACAGGCGTGAGGTTATGTATGTATCTGGGTGCAAAAACGAAATATCTACTGGATTATGTCGTACAATTATACTGCTCACTATCACTGTCACATATCAAATATCTACTGAAATGCCGTATACACTATGAGTCATACATATCACGCCTCCTGTCTATATGGCAGAGATAAGTAAACATTCCACTTTCACACATACATGTGTAAGTGAAAAGTAAGAGAAAACTTGCGTAAATATCATGTTTATTATTAATTTTTGCAAAAAAAGGTGCACAAGAAGTAGACTTAATACTAATGGCATTATACCAATCAACACACAGGTAATACAAGACTCGACTTTAATGTTATTTTTACAATTATGACTTCGATATTATTTGTACAACTGGCGGGCATGATACGAGTACTTACAAGTGAAACTAATAGACTCAGAATAGACTCTAAAATAATTAAAATTTATTATAATTATTTGAAGCGCTCGTGGTCTAGGCGAACCGAGTGATTGGAATCAATCACTTGGTTAAGCAACAACAGGCGCGGTCAGGTACGGGATGCGCTTCCGTGCTTCGCAAGGCACGTCAAGCCGTTGGTGCCGGCTGTTAAGTAATGACAGTTGTTAAGCCATGTGAGAGGCCTTATGGGCCGCTTGATAATTTCTGTAAGGCCCGCCACAGTCTTGCAATCCTCCACCAACCCAGACTTGGCCCCCGTGGTGGAGTCTGGCTTATCCTTCCTGCGATGCAGGAAGAGACCCGTGCTCCAACAGTGGGGACATACAAAGAGTTAATAGCAATGTTTTACCTAAATAGAGCTACAATTAACCAGTAAAGTTGTGTTTAGACGTCGTCTATGTTACCCCGTAAATAAACCTTCCTTATAGCACCACAAAAGAAAATGCATTTTAAAAGCAATTCCTTGTATTGTTACTACTTGTTTGCTTTGCAACTTGGCTTTCCCGTGCACGACATCGTTTGTACACGGACGTAAAAATTTCAAAACCAAAGCAATCAAGTGAAACATAACTTCTATTGTTCTATTCTATTTTTACGTTGCACAGTTACTTTTAAAAACTAGGAGAAACTCGAAGTATTTACAACGACTTTCCTACGAGTTTGTTTTCCTCATCATTAACTTAATAGGACGAAACACACCAACGAGGGGGTGTGGCGATGGCCGTCCGTAAATACGTCCATAACTAACCTAATTCCAAAATGGCTATCTACTTTAGTCGTGAATAAACCCGTTTAAGATATAAAGTATGAATCAGCAGGGCGAATCATTATTATTAAAATATATATGTATACCTTTTTATCAGCGTAATATTGCGTTCGGCAGATATGAAAGTCCACGTTCTACATCCCGTCGTCCATCTCTCAAGTTTTATCTTGACCAGCCATGATGTGCAATACGAGAAGTTGAGCTCTGAATTGAAAGATTGAAAATTACATACATACATAACCTCACGCCTGTATCCCAGAGGGTAGGCATAGACCAGGGACTGCCACTTTCCACGATCCTGACAGATCATCTTCGCTTCATCAACGTTCATAAGTCGTTGCATGCACGCACACCGGTTCCGGGTACTTTTTATTGATTAAGATTGAAAATTAAATGTCCATATTTTCTATTTTCTGTTATTATACCGTTACAATAAAAATAGTACTTCCTGAACCTTAATTTCGTGAGAGCCAAGTCTTTGTGAACACTAATGTAAAGTAATGCCAGTGCAATAACTAGAAGCAATTGCTCCTAGTACAACCCTGAGCTAACAGTGTAAGACTTTACGAGGCAGTTAACCCAATAAATGGAATGCGAATGCGTCTTTCTTTTATTTTACGTGAGTTCTTGCTTACCCATTAGTAGGCACTTAAAGGCGGCATTGATAGTCCCTTCACCAAAAAATACAATATCGTTTTAAACTAATAATAGATAGCTATATAGATAGATATAAAAGAGAACACTTTTTTGTAGAGCCAGAAAAAGAATAAAACCTTGATTTCTTAAATCTAAATACTGTTATACAATTTGCGGTCCTATCGCTAAGAGCGATATCTTCCAGACAACCTTTGGATAGAGTGGATTGCATGAAGAATATAGTCGGTACCTACGTGGTGCATGTACATAAATAATTAAATCGAAAATATATTGATACCAAATAGCAAAAGAGTGCGAGAATATAATTGATTATAATTATTACCTACGATATAAAGTACATATATTAATAATAACACTCGTAATAATAACTTCCAGGCTTCACTATCACTTGACCTGGCCCTAGAGTTTAATACTTACATTGTTTTTCAATAGAGTGAAATAAGCGCGACAATGGTTGATATTTGCCTGAATTTGGTATTCTACAAAGCAAAAGCAGTGCAATGTCATTCCAGGGGTATATCCCGCGCAAATTAAATAGGCATATCTCGCGAAGAAGACCGAATCGCGAGAGGCGACGAGTTAAGTTGCACGGGTTATACCATTGCAATACGATTGGTTACTAGACCATCGATATTGTGAATGAAACGACCATTACCGGACTAATATGACTGAAAAAATATAAACATAAAGTTAAATTCGTTGAATTTCGATAGCAATGATCCGAATACGTTATATCAAGTATTGTTTTCAACCATATCAAAAGAATTTGAACTTGTTTTTAACGTAAAAAAAATTACAGAGTTAAAAAGCGGGTTTTCAGAATGGGCAACGCCAGGTATATATAGAAGTAGGAAAAGGCTTTATGAATTGTATGAAGAAAAACAATTCAATCACGATCCGACGTTCAAAGAGTACGTAAAAAAATATTCAAAAACTTTTAGACAAACTTGTTTAACAGCCAAATCGATAAGTATAAGTAAAAAAATTATGGCGTCTACTAATAAAATAAAAACAGTCTGGCAAGTAATTAACAAAGAAACAGGTAAAACGAGACCTAAGGACCAGGGATTTGCGTTGAAGATCGAAGGTAAGTTAGTTAATTCGAAGAAGGACATAGCAGAAATATTTCAAACTTTTTTTAAAAACATGCCACTGCATATAACGGCTAGCTTAAATTCTTCCTCCCAATTAGCCGATACCTTACTTTTGGAAAGTACAAATCCATGTAAAGTTGACTTCCAATTCTCCCATATAACTACCTTAACTATTGTCAAAACATTTAAAGAGTTAAACTTAAAAAAGACTGAAGATTTGTGGGGGTTATCGGTTAAATTAATATCAACTATAATCAATATTCTAGCACCTTACCTTGCTTTGATTTTTAATAAATGTGTTGACCAGGGAACCTTTCCTAATCTATTAAAGTTAAGTAAAATCGTACCCTTGTTTAAAACTGGTGATAGTGAAGATCCAAATAATTTCAGACCTATAGCAATACTGCCGGTGCTAAGTAAAGTTTTTGAGAAAGTAATATTACATCAATTGCAAACTCATTTTAGTATAAATAAGCTCTTCCATAAGAAACAGTTCGGGTTTACAAAAGGCCGCTCAACGACGGAAGCAGGCATAGCGTTAGTAAAGCATATCTTTGAGGCGTGGGAGGAGTCGCAGGATGCCATTGGGGTTTTCTGTGACCTTTCTAAGGCGTTTGACTGCGTTGACCACGAAACACTTCTCATAAAATTGCACCGATATGGTTTAAGTAATAAATCACTAAGTCTTCTTCGATCTTACTTAACAGACAGAACTGTAAAGGTTGATATTAATAGAGTTAAATCCTCGGGTTCTGATGTAAAAGTAGGAGTCCCTCAAGGTTCTATACTGGGTCCGTTCCTTTTTTTGGTATATATAAATGATTTGCCCTACCTAGTAGAAAAGCTTTCGCAGATAGTGTTGTTTGCAGATGATACTTCCTTAATTTTTAAAGTAAAGAGAGGTATAAGTAATGTAGACGATGTAAACAATGCTTTATCTACTATTCTAAACTGGTTCACTATAAACAATCTGATGCTAAATGCAAAAAAGACAAAATGCATCAAATTCTCACTACCCAATGTTAAAAATGTTGACACGAGTTTAAAAATATCTGGTGAGAGGCTAGAGCTGGTAGAGTCCACGCTTTTTTTAGGTATAACGATAGACTCAAAACTGCAATGGGGTCAGCATATTGGAAAACTGTCGGGTCGGTTGAGTTCAGCAGCGTTTGCAGTCAGAAAAATTAGACAACTTACAGACGTGTCGACGGCGAGGCTGGTCTATTTTAGTTATTTTCACAGTGTCATGTCGTATGGTTTGTTATTATGGGGACGGGCAGCAGATATAGAAACCATATTTGTCTTGCAAAAAAGAGCAATAAGAGCTATTTACAACTTAAACAGTAGAGAATCGCTAAGGGAGCGTTTTAAAGAAATAGGCATTCTTACACTGGCTTGCCAATATATATTCGATAATATAATGTATGTCCGAAAAAATATAACAATGTTTAAATTAAATAGGGACGTTCATAACGTAAACACAAGGAATAGAAACAAGGTTGCTTGTACTAAATCCCGATTAGCCAAGGTAGGCACATCATTTGTAGGTTACTGCGTTCGTTTTTACAACAAAATTCCAGAACGTGTTCTATGCTTGTCTGAAAATAAATTTAAAACTTTCATTAAAAATTCGCTATGTAAAAAGGCATATTATAGAATAGACGACTATATAAACGATTCTAATCCGTGGTAGTAAACCAATTCCACCGCGATTTTATTGTTAAGTATAACTAAGTATAACATATATTTTATAATACAAGTGTGTAGAGACGACGTGATTGCATATTAATAACTATATGATACCTTATATAACTGACAAAAACTTAACTGCAAGTTTGCTAAAGGTCATTCGAATGGTAGCGTGGTGTTCGGGTCATCTATCTCCCTCCAAAATGGTTGAGACTGATGATGGCTGAGCACTGCGTTATGCTCGTGAACGAGTGCTGTTCGTGTGTCTGGCCGCAGCACTTATGTTTTCCCCTATTATTGTGAGACATTTGACTAATGCTTTGGCATTTGGGGTTGTTAATGGCAGTCATGAAATCTTATTAGGTTTACATATGGCAACTGATGTATTTGGTTTTAAGATGATTTGAGAAAAGATGGTCAGAGTGGAGTTTTTTTTTCCGCTGCCTTTTTCTCCACTACAATACGGCCCGAAGGCGGCGGCTTACACTTTACATTGTACATTGACATTCAGCAAATAGAATGTAAATTCTTTACGTTGAAATAAAATTATTTGAATTTGAATTTGAATTTGACTCGAATACTCGAGAAGCGCTCGTGGCCTAGTCGAACCCTGTGATTGGAATCAATCACTTGAGTTAAGCAACAACAGGCGCGGTCCGGTGCAGGATGGGTGTAGGATACTAACACTAGCATTTTTCCAAGCAACAGAAATTCCTAACCTAGGGTACAGACGGCGGCCTTATCACTAAAAGTGATCTCTTCCAGACAATATTTGGTTGGACTGGACTAATATATTGGAGAAGGAAGTAGATGTACAAATATACAAGATTATTACAAAGCTGTAAATGAATACATTCCTAAACAACAGTGTACATATAGTTAGATAGATAGATAGATAGAGAACTCTTTATTGCACAACCAGAAAAATATTACAACCATGATTCTTAAATCTAAGTAATGTTATACAATTGGCGGTATTATCGCTAAGAGCGATCTCTTCCAGACAACCTTCGGATGGAGTTATCAACAGATAAATACAAATAATTTACATAAGTACACATAATTAAAAGTATTAAATATTATTACATAAATGACGGCCTCGGTGGCGCAGCGGTTTGGCACGCTGACTGTAAAACCGAAGGTCTCGGGTTCGATCCCCGGTCGGGTCAAACTAGTAAACGAACTTTTCTATTTTGTCTCGGGTCTTGGATGTTATCTGTGTATTTATTGTATTAAACCTTTCGTCGAGTTAGCACCTGTAACACAAGTAATTTAGTTGCACTTAGTATAGGGATAACGAGATCTGGGTAATATGTCCATGAATATTTATTTATTTATTTATTATTATTAAATACATAAACACTTAACAAAATATACATACTGAAAGGCCACTTATACTATCACTTACATGAGGATTGTGTGTTGAAATTGAAAATTAGATTAGATTAGATTAGAACTCTTTATTGTACACACTAGAAAACAAAATACATAAAAAGGCTTACATATCTAACTATTGCCGTATACAATTGGCGGACTTATCGCTAAAAGCGATCTCTTCCAGACAACCTTGGGATGGATAGAACTGAAAGATGAAGAGAGTAGGTAGGTAGGTGTACATGAAGTATATTGGAAGAGTAAGTACATAAACTGACTTACAACTAATATTCATACATATATACCTATACATTATACTTAACATAATAAATATTACTAATTTATATATTATACAAACATACACATATAATTATAATATACTAATATATACATTTTACATGTAAACAGACAAAAAGAAAACTTACCATGATTGTTATGTAGATAATCATATATAACAGCATTACACGTCTTCAGCGAGGTAGTGAGACTTTACCAGTCCTTTGAAAATAGGAAAGGACTTTGCTTTCCGCACTTCTTCTGGCAATGCATTCCACAGTCGAACAGATTGCACAGAGAAAGAAGAGTCGTAGAAATTGGTGCGGTGACATGGGATTTTTAGGAGTAGAGTTTGGGATGAGCGAAGAGTTAGGCTATGAGAGGAGTGGAGAAATTCAAATCGTTCTTTGAGGTAGGATGGGGTAGCTGGATTGAACAGGCTAGAGTAGAGAAGAAACAGTATATGAGCATTCCGGCGAAGGCGAATCGGGAGCCACTTGAGCTGTGCGCGAAATACGGAGACGTGGTCATATTTGCGTAAACCAAATATAAACCTTATACAGAAATTTTGAAGGCGCTCAAGCTTGTTTAATTGCTCCTCGGTGAGGTCAAGATAACAGGTATCGGCGTAGTCGAGAAAATTATAAAGAGTAAAAAGCAGTTCGAAGCTTTTATCACATTAGCCCAATGAACTTAGGAACCCTGAAACTATGTACTTTATTTGTAGCAGCGGCAGCCCATTTGGTAGAACAATGAACTCGGTAGCGGAGATACAGGTTCGATTCCCAGTGCAGGCTGAACCAAAGACATTTGTGAAGCACTTGCTATAGTAGCAATACAACTCGGTAACGTTGAAGTAATACGGCGTGAGGAAACCTGAGGATCTGAGATTTTCAACTACCTCAGCGCTTGCTTGATAGGCATAATTCATATTTGTGACACACAAGCACATCAGGTGTTATAGTTAAAAATACAGTTTCTTTTGTGGTCTACCTAAATAGGCAAACAAATCTTGTGTCAGGAGTATTAATAAAATAAATAAACTCAGGCAGTGGCCTATCCGCGGTGGGCACGCGTGGTATTTAAGCCCACACTCTTTCTCCGAGAGAAATCCTGTACCCTGCCACTTTACGTTCCATTAAATGCATACAGGCTTCTTAAAAAAATGTAACATATTTTTTTTACACAAACTTGATTTTTATTTTCACAGATCGCAAGCTGGGCCAATTACTTTTGCGTTGTCAATTAATTTTTAGCTCTTAAACTTTGTGATGAAGTTTGAACTCCAATCACTGATGCCGCGATAACTTTTCTAAAATTAATTTCGAGTTAGAAAAATCTTCCGTCAAGTTACGGCTTTACGGTGAGTCTAAAAATCGAAGTTCAAGAACTTCGAATCGTTCAACGATATATCGATGTCGAAACAGAGCGGTGGTAGCGGAGCGGTGTAGAACGCCGGCTTCTCAATCGGGAGGTCGTGGGTTCGAACCCCGGCATGTACCAATGACTTTGTTTTCTAAGTTATGTACATTTGTGAAATTATAGTAGCATTACTACTCGCTGACGGTGAAGGAAAACATTGTAAGGAAACCCTAGTGTCTGAGGTGTTAGCGAACCTCAGCGCTTGCTACGTACAATGGCCCAACTATGAGGCTAAGTGCGAAAATCTCAGGTCTAACTAACTAACTATATCGATGTCGATATCAACCCTTGTGTGTCCCCACTGCTGGGGTACGGGTCTCTTCCTGCATCGCAGGAAGGCTAGGCCATACTCCACCACGGGGGCCAAGTCCGGGTAGGTGGAGGATTTTAAGACAGTGGCGAGCCTTACTTTCAGTAGTTATCAACCCGCCCATAAGGCTTAACGACTGCCATTACATGACAGCCGGCACCAACGGCTTAACATGCCTTGCGGAGCACGGAAGCGCTCGGAAAAATGCCACTAGCGGTAGTCACGGTCACCTATCCTGCACCTGACCGCGCCTGTCGTTGCTGAACTCAAGTGATTGACTAGGCCACGAGCGGTACGTGCAAACATGACCAACCACCAATTATATAACAATACTGAGATTTAGGAAATGCCTGTTCGTAACACAGAGAGTATTGTAAAGGTAGACGGCCATTAGCTCAGTTGGGAGAGCGCTGGCACGGTTAGCCAGAGGTTGCAGGTTCGAGTCCCGGCATGGGAATTTTTATCATCTAAATAGGTTTTTAAAAATTATCTATCTATCTACACCTGTTTTACCTGCGCTTTAAGAACGATCTCTTGATTACTGAAGTTTTTATCAAATGAAAATGGTATATCTTTTATGTATCCTATAAACGTCCCATTGCAGCCCACAGGCCTTCACTTAGACAGAGGGTATGGGCTTAATTAATACGCGTGCCCACCACTCTCGTGCCGTGAAGCGCCCGTGGCCCAGTGAAACCGAGTGGAACCGAGTAGTACCGGCTATCATGTAATGGCAGTCGTTAATGTCAGAGGCCTTATGAGCGGCTTAATAACTTCTGATAGAAAGGCCCGTCAATGTCTTACAATTTTCCACCAACCCGGACTCGGCTCCCGTGGTAGATTATGGCCGAACCTTTCCGAACCGTGCCCGAGCAGTGGATACATACAAAGGGTCGATGTTTTACCCATCACGGATTAGCAATTTCAAGCACTGAGATATTTGAACACCTCATATCAGTTTTCGTCACGATGTTTTCCTTCACCTTAGCATTAGTTATAGTAGCAATACCACACGATATAACTTCACAAATGTACCTAACGAAGAAAACAAAGTCATTGGTAAATGATCGCACCGGGAATCAAACCTTGTTCTCCCCCTTCTCAGTCCATTTTATTGTTCTACCCTCAGGGCTATTGCAGAAAATTATTTCTTTTATTTATTACCTGGAGTTGAAAATAATTCAGACCAAAGCTTTAGTATCAGCCAAAAGGGCCTCATTTGTTTTTAAGAATAAGGTGTAGACTTTAAGTAAGGTTGCTCGTCTCACACGACGAGCAACCGACGACGCGAGTTCCGTCTCTGCTCACCATGAGAGTCGTCGTGTCGCTCTGCGAATCGGAGCGAAACCGGGTCGGACTCTTCCGATATAACAACACCCGTAAGTAGATCCGGACTAAAAGTCTACAATGTGTTGTGCTTACGAAAGTTTTAGTTCAAAAAAAGAATACACCTAATTTTGTAGACTATCGTGGTAGACAGTAAATAATTAAATTGATCGTCGTCTTATTTGTAATAATTTTACACTTTTTACCTTTGTCGTCTCAATCTCGTTCTCTTCTTCAGTATGTATTAGTCCACTGCTAGACAAAGCCCTCCCCTAATGAGCGCCATAGTGCAAGGTTGTGCCATCATTGGGCGGTAATGCCCATAATCCCCTCGCTGGGCATGAGCCTCAATTTATCGAGGGACATTTCTTTATTCCAAAGTCTTGCCAATTTCAATGTCTTGTCATGAAATGGGATAAAAAGGACAAGAAAAAAATTACATTTTATATCCCTAATATAATAAACCTAATCTGTCAAATATTATATTTTGCTATCAATCTTCTGCTGTAGATATATAAAACGGTGCTTATACCTGCCTGCCTGCCAGCAAAAGATTGATTGCCAAATTCCGTGTATTGAAATGACACTAAGCAAAGCAAAGTTTATTCCTTCGAACTCCGCGTAATTAAGTAAAGAGCCGTAGATTCAGGCAAACGCAAAGTTAGTGAACCGATCACTTTTCGACCATAACAACTGAATAACAAGTTCCATATTACCTGCACACAAACGCAAACGGCACAGAGTTTACCGAACTAACACGAACTGTCATTAATATACTAATATCTAAAGCCGGGCCTAGAATGTCATGACACACAGTTTGCCTTCCAATTACTTACAGTTCGGTCTAACTGTACGCCGCTGTCCTAACTGGCAAATCAGGCAATGCGAGCTATTTTAAAATATGTGATATTTGATTTTCGAATTTTGGAGTTCTACTTTGATAACATGAGCAACAGTCGTACAACTCAACAACAAAATGGGTCATAAGTCAATGTTATAAAAGTAAGACGAAAATAAACATATTTGCCAAACAGCAAACACACGTGTAAAGTTATGATAATTTACATGTTAAAACCAAACTAAGTAGGTAGATCCTGCAATATTGTTTCTAACGCCCTCTTCTGTTATCTTTAAGTCAAATGAAAATGTAATTAACATATAGCAAATCTAGATGAAACTACACTTTGTTTCTTTTTTACAATAACAATCGATATCAACGCTTGTATGTCCCCACTGCTGGGGCACCGGTCTCTTCCTGCATCGCAAGAAGGTTAGGCCATACTCTACCACGGGGGCGAAGTCCGGGTTGGTGGAGGATTGTAAGAAGTTATCGAGCCATTTTGTGATTACTCAAGAACCTTAGCAACACATTGACCATCGGTTCTTCAGCATTTATGACCAGCCCACTGCCACTTCAGCTTGCTAATGTTATAGACATGTTATTATGGCATTTAAAGTTAATAGCAATAATGGAATCTTATACGTATAGGTGGTAATTAATGTACTAGATTTCCGAGGACTTGATAAAAGATGGTCAGAGCTGAGTTTTTTATCCCGCTGCCTTTTTCTCCACTACACTACGGCCCGAAGGCAGCGGCTTTCACTTTCATGTTACATTGTACTTTGACATTCAGCAAACAGAATGTAAGTTCTTTACGTTGATAAATAAATTGAATTGAATTGAGTTGAATTGAATTGAATTGTCAGGCCTACTTCGGGAAACAGGTGTAAGTTTAGGTTAGGTTAGATTAATACTCGATACACCATATATTTAGTTATGTTTATATGAAAAACAATCCTTAAAATTTTATTAATGCAAAAATTCTTACTTAGAATGAGCTCGCATTTCATACATACATTAATGAACACGAAGGTTAAGCAACATAGGGCGCGTTCAGTGCATGATGGGTGACCGTCTATGACTAACCCTAGTGGCAGCTTTGCAAGGCACGCTAAGTAGTTGGTGCCGGCTGTCGTCGATAGAGGGCAGTCATTAAGCCAAAAGGCCTTAGGGCGGCTTGAAAACTTCTGGACAGTAAGACCAGCCACTAGTCTTGCAAGCCTCCACCAATCCGGACTTGGGTATACCTTCCTCAGGGAGGAACCTCGTGCCCCTCGGTAGGGACATAATAGGTTGATGATGAAGACGATACATTGATGCATATACTGATACCTCAACTTCGCAGAGATACCTAAACCCGAGTGTACTACATGCCACTGTCCTGATTTGTCCAAAAACTTCTTTTACTTCACCAACATTTATTACTTACGCTTGCTGTGAAATTTATTTTTTTGGAATAAGTATGATGGAGTTGTTAGTCCTGTAAAGCGGATAAAAAAGCTCTCCTTCTACGGAACCCTACAGTGCGCGTGGCCCGATACATATTGGACCAGTTTTTTATTATGATGTGGTTAAATCTAATTTAAAGCACTAATCTTAGAAAACATTCTTGTAAGCCTTTTCTCTGGATATGCAATAAAGTGGTATCTAACTATCTATCTCAGCTAACCGTTTGCAGTCCCTTCTTTCCACGCTTTTTGGGTTCAAGTAGGGGACCACACGTCATCACGAAATTTAAGACAGATGTTGCCCCGGCTCGTACCTTCCCAACAAAGGGACCCGCTTTTCTCGGTGACGGGATTTCATCTGCGTTTTGTCCACGGCCTTCAGAGCAGGGTTCAACTGTTTGCGGCCGGCTTAGTACCTGACTGTGGTAACGCTAAAGGGCGTCACACACGGCTAAGATATACAATCTTAGTATACAATCGTTATCAACCCTTGTATGTCCCCACTGCTGGGGCACGGGTCTCTTCCTGCATCGCAGGAAGGTTAGGCCATACTTCACCATGGGGGCCAAGTCCGGGTTGGTGGAGGATTGTAAGACAGTGGCGGGCCTTACTGTCAGAAGTTATCAAGCCGCCTATAAGGCCTCTGACATGACTTAACGACTGCCATTATATGACAGCCGGCACCAACGGCTTAACGTGCCTTGCGAAGCACGGAAGCGCTCGGAAAAATGCCACTAGCGGTAGTCTCGGGACGCTCACCCATCTCGTACCTGACCGCGCCTGTTGTTGCTTAACCAAGTGATTGATTCCAATCACTCGGTTCGCCTAGGCCTAGAGCGCTAGGATACAATATCGCTCGAAAACTATTCAAGACCATTGCGTACGACAACGAAACGCTCGAGGCCTAGTGAAACCGAGTGATTGGAATCAATCACTTGGGTTAAGCAACAACAGGTGCGGATGGGTTAACTTTGACTACCGATAATAGCATTTTTTCCGAGCTTTGCAAATCTCGCCAACGGCTTACCGTTGGTGCCGGCTGTCATTAAACCATGTCAGAGGCCTTATATGCAGGTTGAAAAAAAAAACCCCAGGTCTTGGATGTTTACATGTTTGTGATGTGGCTGATTCTGGTACCCACGACACAGGATATACTAGTGTGGGACCAGAAGCAATGTATGTGCCAGTATGTAAATGATAACTTCTGACTGTAAGGCCCGCCACTGTCTTACAGTCCTCCACCAACCCAGACGTGGCCCCCGGGTTGGTGTATACCCTAACCTTCCTGCGATGCAGGAAGAGATCCTTGCCCCAGCAGTGGGCATATAAAAGGGTTGATATCAAATACACGACGAAGACAATGTATATTTTCATACCTCCGTAAATTGTATGGTGACTTTAGATAAAATATTATCGTATCTTTGCTATGTATGCTGCCCTTAAGGAGAGACTCGTGTAGGAGTATTACTTAATCCACTACCCGATTTTCAAAAATTACCTAACGAGAGTGATAGTATGTAAGAGTACTTTGCCTTCCTGCATCCTCCCCGTAATTATCCAAACCAACGCCAGATTCATTTGTCAATTCTGGTTCATTTTGGTTACTTCTTCGTTGGGAGAAATTTCCATTACAACTCCATTTGGAACTGCGGATGCCTACCTGTGGTAATTCAGACTAAGTTTATACGAAGTCACGCAGGCCCCGCAGACGCCCCCGCCTCACCCCTCGCTCGCCCACCTCGAGGCGATTAACCAAATTGTAGGGAATGGCTTACGGCACTGCGCAACTCAGTGCCTACTCTAGCTTGGTAGGTAGATCACTTCCTTATTAAGAACATAATGTGAAAAGTTCGTAATGCGTTTAGAAAGGAAATGTTATATGCAGATCTTCATCGTCTTTTTTTCGTGACGCAAGTGACTCCTTTTCAGACATCTCGCTCACAAAATCGCGCCATTGCAATTGCGCTGGGTAAGGCCTCATGAGATCCAGTAGATGTTCTCTAGAACATAAGGGCAGACTCAAAGAGGCGATGTTGTTTGTGCAGTTTCACATCGGCACGACATTTGTAGTCGCAATACCACACGCTAATGTGAAGGAAAACATTGCAAGGAAACCCGCGGCTTGGTTGGTTCCGCACGTATTGAGTAGGGTAAGGCCGACTAAGCTGTCAGGATGGTATAGGTGCTGGGCAAACCTACACAGTTTAAATAGCAAACGCGTGGTCCCTTCACGCAACTAGTGTGAGTGAAGATGCCACTGGATGCTGTATAATCTTCTTTCTATGTAGATTGCATCGGAACGATACATACATCCGAATCTTCTGATCCTTATCCCCAATGATTTACTAATAGCTAGGAACTTATAGTTGGCAATTCTGCATCAAAAATTTTCAACGTTAGATCAAATTAGCTTATGATAGAGTTATTTTTCATCTTCGTCTATACACAAAAATAACTATGAATTGATAAAGAAAACAAAAATACCTGACAGTGTAACAATGTGATATAAGAATATACTATTAATATTTTTACATTAACATTGATATTTTCACAGTTAAAAAGAATCAAACGACAACTCTCATGCTAAAATCCATCAAGCCGTAGGCTATAAATCATAATTAAGAAATATACAAATGAACATACAAAAAACGTTCGTAAATCATAACCCTTCCTCTAGCGCAGTCAAGTAAAAAAAAACTCGTACGCCAAATTTATACGACTTTTTAACCGAAAAACTGGGTAAACTATAAAATCTGGTTGTGCAATAAATAATTCACTATCTGCATACCTAATATCTAAAGAAATACTCTCGAGAAAATTAAGAGGGCTTTGTGATAACACATATGTTAGCCGGGCCAACATCCAGTCTAACAAGGGCTCTCGTGGCAACCCTGAAAGACCGAAAGAGAGAGCCTTGGGAGCCCTTGTTCACTTCTTCTACTTCCTACCAACTTCTCTTCAAACTCTTAGGATCTTCTTCTTAACGCGTTGATAAAAAAACATTAAAATTTTACTGGCTCAGAACTCGGCCACGCGCATACCAGCTTCCGAGGCCTTTTGCAAGTCCTCACAATTGCAGGCAATCATGGGCTGGCTAGCTCTTACACCACGGTGATATACCAGCCCTTATCAGAGCTCAAAAAATTGCGGCCCTCATCCGGGCCTGTGGACCAGGTACCTACTAACTATTAGGATGAAAATTGTTTTCACCAACATTTTTGATTTAGATAGATTTCCGCACTTAAATAGATAGATAGATAGAGAACACTTTATTGCACAACCAGAAAAATATTACAACCATGATTCTTAAATCTAAGTAAGTACTTAGTAAGTATGTAAGTACTTAGCCTCATAGTTGGGCCATTGTACGTAGCAAGCGCTGAGGTACGCTAACACCTCAGTCACTAGTGCTTCCTTACGATATTTCCTTCACCGTCAGCGAGTAGTATTGCTACTATAATTTCACAAAGTACATAACTTAGAAAACAAAGTCATTGGTACATATGGGTTCGAACCCACGACCTCCCGATTGAGAAGCCCGCGTTCTACACCGCTCGGCTACCACCGCTCTCCTGTACTATGGTAACCAGACAAGGCCGTCAAAAACACAGAAATACACTCAGTCTGAAGCCACTTGTACAAATGTACGGCGACCCCCAGTGGGAATCGAACCCAAGACCTCTGTCTTGATAGCTAAACTACTAGAGCAACGGCTAGATCAAGACTAACAAGGCAGTCAATGTCTAGTCTATACAACTTTACCTTATGACCAAGGGTTGCTAACTGCGTGCTCCTTCTCTAGAAGGCTACAGGGTATCTATCGCAGATCGGGATTGCGTCATGTTTTGTAATCGGCGTTGGCATAAAGCACTTAAAAGTATCTGTCAGTGGCCTTGGCATGTCAGTCGATTAACCTTTCCACCGTGAGGTTAGAGGAAATTGTAAATTAGAGACTTACTTTAGCTCGACTATAATCTAATGCCGTCCTGCCTCGATGGTCGAGTGGTTAACATGCTTGACTACATAAAGAGAAATCGGAGGTTTGATTTGCAGTGGCACGTATATAGCCTATATAAAAAAAAAGATGTTCTGTAGACATTTGCTCTAATGTTTAAATATTTATATATTCACGTTGTGGCACACACAGTTGACTGGACTGTATTTTGTAGGCTGGTGATTAATGAAAACCGAGATTTCCTATTTTTAAGACTATATTATAAAATCAGATAACCCGCGTGCAGGAGCGGCAATTAAATAAATTAATAAACAAATATTCATGGACATATTACAACGAGATCTGCGTTAGCCTTATACTAAGTACAACTAAATGACTTGTGTTATAGGTGCCAACGCGATGATAGATTTAATACAATAAATACATAGATAACATCCAAGACCCGAGACATCCTAGAAAAGTCTTTTCCTAGTTTGACCCGGCCGGGGATCGAACCCGAGACCTTCGGTTTTACAGTCAGCGTGCCAAACCGCTGCGCCACCGAGGCCGTCACGAAGCACGAACTCCGTGTACAATAGTGACAGCATAACAATTATTGCTATATTATATAACTCAATGTTGCCACAGTAAAAACATGGTAAAAATAATCGATGTCGCAAACACACGTTTGACCAAATAGATTGTTTCCTATCAACTGTTGATTTTGTATTCGGAATTGGGAAAAAAATTAATGTCCTGAACGCAGAGTCGACATTATTCACCCTGTCATTATAGCTTGCTTCCTATATACAGTGACGTCACAATATAAATACTCTTGAATTAGTAGCATACATACGGGGCACATAGTATTTTTAAACAAATGGTACGTATTATAGTTAATGAAATGCTGTTACTACTGAGATTGCCACTTTTGCGACAAAAGTTAATAATTATTTATTTGATTTTCTATTATCAGATAGATGATGAAGATTCTATTTTTTTTGAACTATTTAATGGTATATAAATAGCGGAGACTAATATGGCATTGAAAATGCTGAAATTTTTGCTGGTTTCATATTTAAACTAATAAGATTCTTATTTTTTTCTCGATGCATTGTGCTCCTTATTATTTGATAGTAACTTTCAGTTAGTGACTTAGTAAACGAAACTTCAAATGCATTGAAATTGCCGCTTAAAAATCAAATTTATTCAACGAAAGAGTTTGTTTGAAATGGTTTACTCAAAAAGTGTATTTTCACCGATTCGAATTCCCTACTGAGACAGAAAACTCCTTTGCGTAGTAATTTGGAAATTTGCAAGAGAGTCTGGATAAAAAGGCTCCGAACATATTAATGTTCGGGTGTTGCTAATCTAACTTGTTCTTGTTAACAAAAGTTTCCTTGTTTCGTAAACATGTTTTAGAGTGTCATGAATAATAATTTGCATCGAAATAGGCAATCATTACATCGCAGCAGATTCTATTTGCCGAATATAACCTTCGAAAACTTTTTGACCTACTTGAAAGGTTGGTGTTTTTCCCATGAATATTATGAGGGATAATATAAGTTACACCGTGGACACAATCGGCGGAGTAACTTGACTGAAAATCTACCAATTGGTATCTAGAAAATATCGATGAACTTAGATATTTCGATTGATAATAGATTCATAACATTTCTATTAACATAACATTGTATTATATAACATTTCTCAGACTTAAGAAATCGTGGTTGTATTCTTTTTCTAAAAACCTACTTAGAGGCTAAAAATTCCACCCATGCCGGGATTCGAACCCGCGACCTCTGGCTATCCGTGCCAGCGCTCTTTCCAACTGAGCTAATGGGCATCAGTG
The DNA here is from genome assembly GCA_934045075.1 of Yponomeuta sedellus. Lineage (NCBI taxonomy): Eukaryota > Metazoa > Arthropoda > Insecta > Lepidoptera > Yponomeutidae > Yponomeuta > Yponomeuta sedellus. The sequence goes on along the minus strand of OW203722.1, from coordinate 6,022,499 downwards.
AGCTAATGGGATCACCGGCATCAGTGAAATTTGAAACGTATTTACAATATACTCTGCATTACGTACAAATAGGTTTTTAAAATTGTCCTAAGCACGGGTTAGTGCATTAAAAATAATATATTCTTTTTTCTAGTTGTGCAATAAAGTGTTCTCTAACTCTATATCTTGCGAAAGACAGTCAGAACAAAAGTAATCGACCGATAATTAAGATGCTAAAAAAGCCGTAAAAAGATCTGCCGTGCTATTCACTAGCGCCGTTCGCTAGTGAGTTCGATCGAATTCGTATTCAGTAATTTAAGCTACCCCAGCGCTACGGCGGTGAAGTGAACTAGTTGTGCAGGTGGGATATTGACCCTTATTTCTATGAAGTTACGTTTAAAACAAAGGGAGTTCGACTCTCGACTCTATTACATCTGTCAAATAACCCTTTCGCGGACAACGGCAAAATAATTACTAAAATATTTTTTGCCCAGGGTAGTAAACTGACAGTTAATGGTTTCAAAAAGAGCCTGTCACCTTAGTCATCCGAGACCACGGCACCTGGAAAAGTGCCAAAACGTCGGAAAAATGTAATAAACGAGTAAAATCCGTATAACAACAGTTTTGATTAAAATATGATCTTTTTTTCAAAAATATTTGTCAATTAACAGGCAGTTAGAGTGCTTTAATTTTCGCTCTCAGCACCGCTCGCTAACTCTAGGATTTATGCAAATTCAATCGAACAATTTTACTGACTTCCACTATTCCTCCTTCTTCGTTAGTCTTTTTTTGAAGTCGATTTATCTAATTTTGCATTTTCAGCTTATGCAAGTTATTATTTGGGGATATTAACCCAAGGACCCAGGATATTAACCCCAGGGTAAAGGCGAAAATATTATTAATATTAAGCATTGATAATCCTACTATAATAAGGCCGCCAATTGTAGCGTACTATGTTATTATTTAAGTCTCTTATGTAATTCTTGGTGAACATGGGATAAAGAATATTCTGTCTATTTCTATATAATATTGCATATGTCAATGTTTTTCAAGTAGTTTAGGTGATTGTTAGAACTCAATTAGACAATAATGGCTGATTGGAATTACATGAATCTTGTACAGATAGACGAAGCTCTGAATTGAGACAAAGGCTACTTGATATCCCGCCAACGCGGTCTGAACTAATCCTGCGCAGACGAAGTCGCGGGAACCAGCTACTTTACCATATTGGCATTGGCAAGAAGTTCGTGTACCCATGAAAGGGTTAATTCGATCGTGAGCTCACCTCACCATTCACATCCTGATATCTCAAAACTCGTTTCATAAGTTATTTAAAAGGATAAAAGCAAATCATTCTGAAGTGATATATAATTTGTCTTTTTACTAATATCCTAGGATATCAGCTAAGAATTCTAGTGACTGTGCAAGTACTTGATGTAATGAATGACGAAAATGTGGAAAAGTGCTGACACATAACCACCTAGCGCGTATCTGAATCAGTATAACCTAATCTTTTTTACCGCGACTCGGCAAACGTAGTGTAGGACGCCTTCCAACCAGGTGGGATGACGATCTGCGAAAACTGCAGGCAGATGCTGGATGCGGCAAGCTGAAGACAGGGCGCTATGGCGCTTATTAGGGGAGGGCTATGTCCAGCAGTGGACTCCATAATATAGCCTGAAGAAGAAGAATCTTTTTTTACTTGCCTTAAACAAGGTTTCAAGGCATGAGTGGAATTTTTAGCCTCTAAATAGGTTTTTAAAATTGTTCTTAGCACGGGTTAGTGCATTAAAAAGAATATAATCACGTGGGTACAGCGATATCATTTCGATGTAAAACCTAACTGCAAAGTAAGGTACTCGGGGCTGCAAGTGTTGCAAATTACTTCAGCCAGATTTTGCTGCCTGTACGTAATACAGAGAGTTGTAAAGAAGTTCGAAATTTCACTGATACCGGTAAGTCACCCATTATTAATATATTATCTGTATTACGTCCAATATAATATAATACATTCTGTGTACTAAGTATCGGGAATTTGCCAATAAAACAAAAAAAACAAATTATTCATCTAAATTTATTTTATCGCCTTCAAAGTAGGCCCCATCGCTTGCAATACAACATCTCCACCGCTTCACCCAGTCTTCCATACATTTTTCATAGGCTATTTGCGGTATGGCCTTTAGCTCATTCAGCGAATTTTCTTTTATGGCTTCTATCGACTCAAAACGTTTTCCTCGAAGTGGTAATTTTAACTTGGGAATTAAAAAAAAATCAGACGGAGCCATATCAGGTGAATACGGTGCTTGGTCGAGAACTTTTGTTGAATTTTTCGCTAAAAACTCTTTCACTATAGTGGCTGTGTGTGATGGTGCATTATCATGGTGCAGCATCCATGAGTTGTGTTGCCACAAATCTGGACGTTTTCGGCGGATACTCTCACGCAAACGCTTCATGACGCATAAATAATGTTTTTTATTCACTGTTTCTCCCTCTGGAAGGAATTCGGAGTGAACCATACCACGGTAGTCAAAAAAAACTGTCAGCATCACCTTGATTTTGGAGCGACTTTGCCGCGGTTTTTTGGGATTCGGCTCGTTTTCGAGACGCCATTCTCAAGACTGTTGGCTTGTTTGCATGTCGTACTCATAAACCCATGTCTCGTCGCCAGTTATTATACGTTTCATAAAGGTCGGATCCGTAGAAGCTCGGGAAACCATGTCTTCAGCGACATGCTTTCGCTGCGCTTTTTGAATAAAATTGAGCTCTTTTGGAACTAGTCGAGCGGCGACGCGTTTCATGCCTAAAATGTCAATGAGAATGTTGTGGACGGACCTAAAAGATATGTTCACCTCACTAGCCAACTCTCTCAGACTCATACGTCGATTTTTGAGCACTAGCTTCTTGATTCTGTCGATGTTTTCTTTGGTCATAGCGGTTGAAGGTCTACCAGAACGAGGCAAGTCTACTACTACTTCTCGGCCTTCTTTAAAAGCCTTATACCATTCATAACCCGTTGTTTTTTATATACACGATTCACCGTAGGTATTTCGCAACATTTTTAGTGATTCACCACATAAATATCATTTGAAATACAAAATTTAAGGCACACTCTTTGTTCAACAATATTTTCCATTGTAAAAATCGCCGAGGACTCAAAACTATGACCAACAAAAAGTGTAGTTTAAAACAAATTAAATGACAGACCCCGCTCAAATTTTGCGCGCTAAATCAGTAGGTACAGTGCTACCAACATGCAGTAAAAAAATTAAAACGACCTCTTTTACGCGGGTCTTTTTATTGAAATATTACCGATAATTTTTACACAGAGTAGTATAATATAATATAATATAATATAATATAATATAATATAATATAATATAATATAATATAATATAATATAATATAATATAATATAATATAATATAATATAATATAATATAATATAATATAATATAATATAATATAATATAATATAATATAATATAATATAATATAATATAATATAATATAATATAATATAATATAATATAATATAATATAATATAATATAATATAATATAATATAATATAATATTAAATAATATTGTAAAGAGGTTCGAAATTTCACTGATGCCGGTGAGTCGCCCATTAGCTCAGTTGGAAAGAGCGCTGGCACGGATAGTCAGAGGTCACGGGTTCGAATCCCGGCATGGATGGAAATTTTAGCTTCTAAATAGATTTTTAAAATTGTCCTTAGCACGGGTTAGTGCATTAAAAATAATATAATTGTATGTATACTCACAATGAAAAATATACTAATAATCTATTTGTTGGACATCTACAACAGCTATAATTCAAAACTATACGGACCATGTAATCCAACTAGCGTATTCGTCCGTTATCTTCAACCTTTTGCCTCAATTTGGCCTAGTATCGCAGTGTGCGCGTTTTCCTTAAGATTTATAACTGTAGCCCCCTTTTCCCACACAGTAAATAAGGACAGAGGGTCTTACCCTGTATTCAGGGCTGTCTGAAAAAATATCAATAACGTTGACACAAGTCAAAAATTGTAGTACAATGTAACTTTCGTGTTGTATAACACTTTGAAATAGCGAGTTTGGATGTCGCTGCCTGTACGTAATACAGAGAATAGTGTAGAGGTTCGAAATTTCACTGATGCCGGTGAGTCGCCCATTGGCTCAATTGGTAGAGCGCTGGCACGGATAGCCAGAGGTTGCGGGTTCGAATCCCGGCATGGGTGAAATTTTTAGCCTCTAAATAGGCTTTTTAAATTTGTCCTTAGCACGGGTTAGTGCATTAAAAATAAAAATAGTATAATTACTTTGGAATAGTTTTTTTGGAATATTGTTTTTTTGATTATATTATTTTTAATGCACTAACCCGTGCAAAGGATAGTTTTATAAAACCTATTTAGAGGCTAAAAATTCCACTCATGCCGGGACTCGAACCCGCGACCTCTGGCTGCAAGTGATGCAAATTACTTCAGCTAGATGTCGCTGCCTGTACGTGATACCGAAAGTATTGTAAAGAGGTTCAAAATTTCATTGATGTCGGTAGTCGCCAGTTGGGAGAGCCCTCACGGTTAGCTAGAGGTCGGGGGTTCGAGTCAGAGAATGGGTGAAAGTTTTAGCCTCTAAATAGGTTTTTAAAATATTGTTTCTTTGTTTTGTACATTTAGGTCCAGCAGTTTATTATATAGTATATGGATAGGTAGATCGAACAATATGTTACAAGAAAAAGTAGACTTGTCCACCTTTGTTCAATAATTCATGTTTTAAACATAAAGAGAATAAATTTAAAAACCTATTTAGAGGCTAAAAATTTCACCCATGCCGGGATTCGAACCCGCAACCTCTGGCTATCCGTACCAGATAGCACTGGTACGGATAGCCAGAGGTTGCGGGTTCGAATCCCGGCATGGGTGAAATTTTTAGCCTCTAAATAGGTTTTTAAATTTGTTCCTTAGCACGGGTTAGTGCATTAAAAATAAAAATAGTGTAATAAAGAGAATACCTTGACCCTCATTTTCATTATTTATCCCGGGTTTCTCGTGGCATAACAATTCGTTGATTGACTGCTAAGCCTTAATAAGGCAGTGCGTGATAGTTATCACATTAAATTGAGTCTTGAAATAAAGTTCAAAATTCCTACAACCCATGCCAACTAAGGGTCTCAGTTAACAGCACTCAGTTTTCTTCTATATGTACCTTGGCCAATTGACAGCTGTCAACAGTAGATTAGGGGATTGTTACTAAACAGGGGATTAACTATGTTAGGCACGGAATAAGGAACGGTATAGGAAAACTCGATATATCAAATTAGATTCATCTTGATTGACTATTTTGTCTAAAAACTATATACTAATATTTTTTTCGTGACTACGTCAAAACCCAAAAGAAGGGTAAGGTGTTTGGTTCGTATGTATGTATGTATGTATGTATGTATGTATGTATGTATGTATGTATGTATGTATGTATGTATGTATGTATGTATGTATGTATGTATGTATGTATGTATGTATGTATGTATGTATGTATGTATGTATGTATGTATGTATGTATGTATGTATGTATGTATGTATGTATGTATGTGTGTAAGTATGTCTTATTCTATATTCTCTCTCATCTCCTTACCTAATGGTCAGATTTTGAAAAATAACATTTGTATCGATTCTTCCTATGAATTCACACAGACGATACGACGATTTTTTACGATTTTTATGTTGCATTTACACTGGTTTCCAGTAAAAAAATCTCTAAGTAAACTAAAAAAACATCAATCTAACTGCTGATCACTAACTACTAAGCTTGTTTTTATTTGAACTTTTTTGTTATTAGTTTTCTTTGCATCTTTTATCTCTCGCTACTTTGAGCTGTCCCGCGTAATATTGTTTACTTCGGTAATGGCCAGTTTTACTGCCGGCTATCTGTTAGTGACTCTTTGGGGTTTTAGTGGCAAATGGGTTCCGTTGAATTTGCAATGTCTTTATAGCCTTAGGGGAGCATAAGTTTGTTTTCTCTGTGGAAACTCTGTTGGTTTCCTAATGCACTTTATGCGTCTAAGTGCCAGTTTTAATACAGCACTAATACAGGCTGTCAGTTTACTAATTTGAAATTAAACAAAAGTGCTGTTTGTCATTTCGATAAAGTGCAAGTATTAGTAAGTCAAACAAGACATAAACTCACGCCTGAATCCCAAAGAGGTAGACAGATACCACGGACTGCCACAGCCTAAATAATTATTATAATAATATATACTAATCTTCATAATAAACAGAACCTAGTCACACATAATAATGATGACGATGCCCTTAAATAAAGTCAAAAAGCGACTACTTAAATAAGAAATAGACAACGTCGAGAATTAAGGTAATATTACCTATTATCTCATGAATTATCGAGATTGGTATCAACCCTTTTGTACGACCCCACTGCTGCGGCATGGGTCTTTTCTTGCATCGCAGGAAGGTTAGGCCATTTTCCACCATGGGGGCCAAGTTCGGGTTGGTGGAGGCTTGCAAAACTAGTGGATGGTCTTACTGTCAGAAGTTATCAAGCCGCCCATAAGGCCTCTGACATGGCTTAGCGACTGCCATTACATGACAGCCGGCACCAACGGCTTAACGTGCCTTGCGAAGCACGGAAGTGCTCGGAAAAAATGCCACTAGCGGTAGTCACGGGATAGTCACCCACCCAGTATCTGACCGCACCTGTTGTTGCTTAAACTTAGTGTTTGATTCCAATCACTCGGTTCCACTAGGCCATGATCGCTTGATGTCGCGATTAGACCCCTGTAATATGAGCATCGCGAATCATTAACAGATACTACAGAAACATAGATAGGTAAACAGTTCAGTAGATAGTTCAATAGCTCACATAATCTTTTATATTAGAGAGGAAATAGAAACCGCCTTGCTTATCTCCGAGCAAGGCACTAAATATGTTAAAGCCTTTCTCTCCTTCTTATCCTTAACTCGGCCAACCCTTTTCGAGGGGTCCGCGTTTTTGTTCCCATGTCTGCGGCCATTTTGTGATATTCGATATCGTCAACAATAACAACATGATACGCCTTTTCTTCTTTATTATCGTGTACACAATTTACTGGGGAAGCGCTATTTATAAATGTGCCCCACTGCTCTATATTTATTTATCGATTGTTTTGGGCAGTTTTCAGGAAGGAAGACAGTTTTGTGTGTCTTCCAACCTGACTCAGCTAAGAAATAAGATAACATAACATAACATTTACATACAGGCACATACATATCTTCTGGCCCCACACTAGGATACACTGTGTCGTGGGAACCAGAAACAACGACATCACAAACATGTAAACATCCAAGACCTGGGGTTTTTACACACACATATACACACATATTTTCTAAGGAATATTAGGCTGTTTAGATTTTTCCAAGCGCTTACGTGCTTTTCAACACCATAAGCTGTTGGTGCCGGCTGTCATGTAATCGTAGTTGTTAAGCCATGTCAGAGGCTCTATAGGCGGCTTGATAGATTCTGACGGTAAGGCCCGCCATTGTCTTACAAATCCTCCACCAACCCGGACTTGGCCCCCGTGGTGGAATATGGCCTACCCTTCCTACAATGCAGAAAGAGACCCGTGATCCAGCAGAAAGGACATACAAAAGGGTTTATATCGATTCGGTGATAAGACCTATGAGAATTTATTTGTGTTAGCACAGTAAAACTAGGATTACGATTATATTGTTGACTGTTTCTTTGTTCTATTCTGAGTAGCTACAAGTATGTTATCACAATGCATACTTTTCTAGGACAAAAGTTATACGATCGCTTCAATTTTATATAAGCTGTTATTAGTACGTAGTTAGCTGTTTGTGGGTGTTGCAGAAAAGTTAATGAACTGCAGACACAAAAGAAATTGTAAGTTTTCTGCAAACGCTACGCTCAGCGTAAAAAATAATTAATTTGGAAAAGTTATTGAAAAAATATTTTATCAAATTAAAATTAACATCTTCGTCTAATAACCTTTTTCCGATACTTTCAAATATTTAAAGTCGAATATCGTATAAAACGACCGTTTCAGAAATGTGGTGTAATCGCTTTCTTTTCTTCTCTTACAGGTGACATTTCTATATTTTTGTGTAATACTTTAATGGAGTGCTCGGAAAAAATACCACCAGCGTTAGTCACGGGATAGTGGGATGGTCACCCACCCAGTACCTGACCGAACCTGTTGTCGCTTAACTCAAGTGATTGAATCCAATCACTCAGTTTGACAAGGCCACGAGTGCTTCGAGATTAGAATTAGAGAATTCCTGTTTTACTAAATGAGATCGTAAGTTGGTCAGTTACAAATGAAGTGAATAAGTTATGAGACAGCTTAGCTCCCGACAGGATAAAATTCGTTTTGAAATGTAATAATTTATTTAGAATAAAAGTCCGTTTGCTCTCTTTTCTAATACTACCTACCAGCATAAAAAAATAACGACAAAATATTTTCGCTACATTTTAATTTGTTTGCAGCCCGAGAGTTTCCAACGCTTTTTTCCTCAAACAATATAATATTAAATTCTTACGTGAAATAAAACAAGATTTAATGAGATGCAATTCTCTTTTTACATTTCTTTTTAAATTGATATTGTTAAGCATTGCAAATTATTTTATTTCACGGAAGTCGATATTATTGTCTCCAGTAGCTATACATCTAAAGATAGAATATTCTTTATTGTACACAGAAATCACAGCAACAGAAATTATGTAAAAATGTAGTACAATTGACGACCTTATTACTAAAAGCAATTTCTTCCAGGCAACCCTACCATACAGTAGTCAACTTGAGATCGATCGTTGCGCGAACGTTACGTCAACTTTGTATTAATACTAGCCTAGCGGTGACGTGCACTTAGTTCGTAGCTGGATGTTAGTTAGTTAGTAAATTAGTTAGAGCTGTGGTAGCTCAGTGGGTAGAACCATAGACTGGCAAGCAAGAGCCCCAGGTTCGATCCCGAGTGTGGGCATGTACCAATGACTTTGTTTAATTTCAAAGTTACGTACATTTGCGAATTTGTAATCGCAATACCACACGCTAACGGTGAAGGAAAATATCGTGAGGAAACCCGCGGCTTGGTTGCCTCCGCATGTATTGACTAGTCTTTCCTGTGGGCTAGGCTGACTAAGCTGTCAGGATGGTATAGGTGCTGAGCAAGCCTACAACATCTATAAAACCATGTCCCAGGCACTACAGCGTCGGAGTGGTCCCTTCACCCATCTAATGTGAGTGAAGATACCACTGGACGCTGTATAAATCATCTCATTAAGTAGATGCAAAATAATATTGGCCATATTATTAGTTAGTCCTTAGATTTCTGCACTTAGTTGCGCCGTTGTACGTAGTAAGCTCTGAGTTTTGCTAACTCTTCAGGGTTTCCTCACGATGAATTCCTTCACAGGTAGCGAGTGGCATTGCCTCTATAACTTCACAAATATAAAGTTTGTTCGTAATGACTAATAGATAGGATTGTCTGTGTGAACTTTAATATATCTCTTATTTTTAAAATATCATTACTTTTATTCTTTGGCTACAACGATTTATTGAGTACATTTCTACGTATTCATTTTACTTATACTCTAATTAAAACTGTTTTAATACGGATTTCACTCGTTCAGGATTAAAAAGACGCCTATCACCTCAGTCATCCGAGACCACGGCACCTGTAAAAGTGCCAAAACGTCGGAAAATTGTAAAAATATAATAAACATAACATAACATTTACATACAGGCACATACATTGCTTCTGGCCCCACACTAGGATACCCTGTGTCGTGGGAACCAGAAGCAACGACATCACAAACATGTAAACATCCAAGACCTGGGGTTTGCATGGCGGGCAGACGCGCTACCGCTACGCCACAGAGGTCGTCGAGCGAAATCCGTATTAAAACAGTTTTAATTATGTCTAGTACTCGTGTTAACCTTAGAAAATACTATATAGATACTCTTCAATCCCAACGGTTCTTGTATCAACAGTGAAAATTAAGTTTCGTGCCATTTAGAAATTTAGATTGTATTTTTTTCTACTATTGTTTTTACTGCTAATATGTATCTAAACGTAATTAAATATTTAACGGATCAAAATATTTCTTTCAAAGTCTCTATGTACCGATGATGGTATATTCAATAAATAAAAATAAATGTCCCTTTTACGTTCAAGACTTTTACGAAAGCTCTTTTTCGAAGTCATTGTTTAGTAAAAAGCGGGATTTATTTGAACTGTGGAATCGAGGACTAGGCTCAGTACCAACCGCTCCTCTAAATCTTCTTGTAGGTACAGTTTTATACGAGCCATTATTTTCGGCATGGTCGGCCAAGCCACCACGATCTGGAATATTTTGGAAAGGTTAGGGCAAATATTACTTTTAGCTTTTAGGAAGGGTTGTAAAATAATAAGTGGTCCTACTTCAGGGCATAAACTTCTATGGCCTTTGCAGATGTATGCCGATGTAAACAGGTATTCTCGTGCTCATTATTCGGTCAAACCATACTGAATTTATACGGTTATAAAAATTTACGCTTACTTATAAACTTATGAAAAAGTTATGGAATTGAAAATTTCACTAAATAAATCGCTCACATAAGAATCGCTCGTAGCCCCGGCTGCCCGAGTGATTTTAAACGAACTCGAAGACTAAGCAACATAGGGCTCGTTCAGTGCATGGATGGGTGAAGTTTATTACTAACGCTAGTGGCATTTTCCTAAGCGGTTGCGTGCTTTGCAAGGCACGTAAGCAGTTCGGCTGCCGTCGATTTATGGCAGTCGTTAAGCCAAGTCTGAGGCCTAAGGGCGGCATGAAAACTTCTGACAGTAAGACCAGCCACTAGTCTTGCATGCCTCCACCAATCCGGAATTGCCTCCGTGGTGGAGTATGGCCTATACCATCCTTAGGGAAGAGACTCGTGCCCCTCGGTGGGGACATAATGGGTTGTTGATGATGAAGAATACTTAAGTAACGTTTTGTTACGCTTTTTGCTGAGTAATTTTTCTTTTCGAAGAGACAGCACAAGAGTTAGGTATTTATTTCATTGCCTTTCCTGTGAGCCGTTGATTTGTTCCAATAAATGTCTTTCTTTCTTTTTTCTTTCTCTCTGAGGAAAAGCCTGTGCCTTGCATCGGGATAGATATAGGTTATTGGGCGGACTTAGTCTGACTCTTCCGCCAAATTTATTTATCGTATGGCATCTTACAATGGCCTCAAAACCAGACACAATGCGTTTATATTCTTTCTCTCTGAGGAAAGGCCTGTGCCCTGCATCGGGATAGATATAGGTTATTGGGCGGACTTAGTCTGACTCTTCCGCCAAATTTATTTATCGTATGGCATCTTACAATGGCCTCAAAACCAGACACAATGCGTTTATAATTAATAATAATGAAATGTCAAGTTTAGATCAAAATTTACAATGATTAAGGTACGTAACCGAGTCGCCGGAGAGGTTTATGAAATCATATTTCAGCCCATGGCACTCGGTCAATTCACATTCGTAAACTATATGATCAATGGTTTATGAAAATAATAATATGGTAATGCTTACAAAGGTTTTAGCTCAATAAAAGGATACAAGCTACATGAAAGGAAAGGAAATAACACGATGAAAATTAGCACCGAGTTATATCTATCTATCTATAATATAAAAATAAATCCTTAAATGTGTTGGTAAGCGCAAATCTCGAGAGCAGCTGAACCGATTTCGCTAATTCTTTTTTTTAAATATTCCTTGAAGTACGAGGATGGTTCTTACGGAGAGAAAACTAAAAAAAAAATAAAGGATCGACTGTTAGGCGGTACGAAGTTCGCTGGGTCAGCTAGTTTATAATAAATAGGACGCTCTTATTTAGCTCCAACCAGTAACACATGTTACTGGTTATAGGTTACAGTGACGCCCCCAGAGAATCTCACGCGCCACTGACTCACTATAAAAAGGGAGTAGAATGACAACTCCGACGAAGTCCAGTTTCAGTATAGTACTCCTCTCCTCCCGTTTTATGAGCACCAACAGCCTCTTAATATACTTGAACATATTGTTAGAATATTTTCGGGGCTTAATCGCGTAGTAATTTATTGCTATTTTACCTCGACGTTTCGACGACGTTACAGTCATCGTAAATTACTACGCAATTAAGCCCCGAAAATATTCTAATAATATAATAATATATATTTTTTATCATGTGTATGTAAATTACACATGATAAAAACTATCGATATGATCGTGAAAAAATAGATAGATAGATAGAGAACACTTTATTGCACAACCAGAAAAATATTACAACCATGATTCTTAAATCTAAGTAATGTTATACAATTGGTGGTCTTATCGCTAAGAGCGATCTCTTCCAGACAACCTTTGGTTGATCGTGGTCACGAGAAAACTGATGGGTGGTACCCGTTCGCATCTTCAGCTGATAAGATTTCAGACTACCCTCAATCAGCCATCACAAAACACTATTGTAGGGTTGCTACGCGAATTAAATTAAATTACTACGCGATTAAGCCCCGAAAATAGTCTAACAATGTTAATATACTGTTATTAGCGGTCCTTTTTTTTTTCTGTACGCACTTTGGTCACTTGACGGTTACTGTAGATTAGAGATTAGAGTATGAACGGTTTAAGAACAGATTTAGGGATTCAGGTCAAACTCACCAACAGCGGTAATCACTTGATAACTTGAATCAATCTTGATAATCAATTATATAGAAAGTGGGCGACATTTTACATATTCTGTAAATGCGAGCACTTGACCGCATGCTCTGTAACTGAATTTTCGTTTCAATCCTTGATTGTAACCAGCATGACGCGTTTGGATCCAAAACTAAAATTGCCACGGGATGTAATAAAATCACCAAATCTACTTGAAAAAGCGGGTTTCAACAAATTTATAACATAATTAAAACTGTTTTTACACGGATTTCACTCGTTTCAAACGTTGGAAAATTGTAAAAAATATAATAAACGAGTGAAAGCCGTGTAAAAACAGTTTTAATTATGTCTAGTACTCGTGTTAACCTTAGAAAAATTTATAACAACTAACAACATTCAAAACAGCAATAAATATAGAATAGAATACATAAAAATAGATTTCTCTAGAGTAGACTTGAACATGTTTAGCCGACCTAAGCCTCTGTCCTAGTAGGCTAGTGGCAAAATCGCATCACGCATCGATAGTCCCGGATAAATTTGCTCGTGTTACGACAGTTTATTGAAGTTTGCGCGCGCGATAACCTAAATTAACTTAGACGCCGCTGTTGTGACTCGTCTGCGTTATGACGAGCTATTACTAACAATTGAGGTGATCCAATTAAGTTTGAGCGAGCAATTTGGCAGTCTTACGCTTAGTAGGGATGTACTTTTAGTGTTAATGTCGCCTGGTGTCAGTTTCCACGGCGAAGTTTAGTACCTACGTCAGTGACCTCGTTAGCAGCGAAGTTTTAAACAATAATAGAGCTATGTTGTTTGGACTGTTCATCATCAAACCATTATTGTCGTGTAAAATCTCCACCACCGACTGTTTCAATAAATTTTTGCTGTGTTTTAACGAATTAAGACTGTTATTCTTAGCGAAAGTGTACATAGGCTTAGAATAATCATCAACCCATTATGTCCCCCCGGAGGGGCAAGGGACTCTTCCCTGAGGAAGGTATAGGTCATACTCCATCACGGAGGCTAAGTCCGGAATGGCGGAGGCTTGCAAGACTAGTGGCTGGTCTTACTGATAGAAGTTATCAAGCTGTCCGTTAGGCCTCTGACATGGCTTAGCGACTGCCATTGCATGACAGCTGGCACCAACGGCTTAGCGTGATTTGCAAAGCACGGAAGTACTTAGAAATAATGCTACTTGGTAGTCACGGGACGGTCACCCATCCTGCACCTAACCGCGTTTGTTGTTGCTTAACTCGAATGATTGATTCCAATCACTCGGTTCGACTAGGCCACGACCGCTTGTTCACGTTATCAAGTGATTACCGCTGTTCAGTTGGTGAGTCTGACTCCCGAACCCACGCACAAAATCTGTTCTTACACTGCTCATACTCCAATCTAACAGTAACAGACAAGTGGCCGGAGTGCGTACAGAAAAAGAACAGAAAGCTGTTAACAGTATGTTAACAAGCTGTCGGTCCTCGTGAAACGGGGGGAGAATAGTACTAAAATCTTAATTTATAACTCAATTGGTTGATTCCTATCACTCGGTTCGACTAGGCAACGAGCGCCATTAGAAGAATATTATTTTTATTTTTAATGCACTAACCCGTGCTAAGGACAGTTTTAAAAACCTATTTAGAGGCTAAAAATTCCACCCATGCCGGGATTCGAACCCGCGACCTCTGGCTATCCGTGCCAGCGCTCTATCCAACTGAGCTAATGGGCGACTCACCGGCATCAGTGAAATTTCGAACCTCTTTACACCATTAGGAGTAGTTTTTTTATACATGTCATTTGTTAAAAATTGTCACACAAAGACATAACCCTCATTTGCGTTGGTAACCAGTTAGGAACAGCCTCTTTTCCGAACTAAATATTCTTGTATTTCTTCTTCCCCAGTGTCGTCGGCCCAACGGGAGCTCGGCAAAGGCTTGCCATCTAACACGACGGCTACAGCTCAGCCGTCGGGCTCAGCTGACAACGCGATCAGGTCCGGACTTGCCGCGCTCGACTCGCCCCGGCCCACTGCCAAGACAGGCCCGCACTTCGACCTACAGGCGTCGAAGAATGTCACGGCACTGCTGGGCAAGACTGCGTACCTAAACTGCAGGGTTAAGAATTTAGGGAATAAAACGGTGAGTGGATGTTTTTTCTTATGCCGCTGTTTCAGCGTCCTGCACCTGGAACGCGTGATATAAAATAGCTACTCCGAAGCTATTCGTGTAGCCACCGGCAACCTTGGTACATTTTTTTTCATGTAACGTAACATTTACATACAGACACATACATTGTTTCTGGCCCCACACTAGGATACCCACCACTAGGATGCGGGTACCAGAACCAGCGACATCACAAAAATATAAACATGCAAGACCTGGGGGTTTTTTTACGTCCTCAGCCGGGGATCGAACCCGGGACCTCGTAGCGCATTTGCCGTATGGTAGGCAAATGCGCTACCGCTACGCTACGGAGGTCGTCAATAGGTTTCTCAGTTGTGGCTAGGAAGTCTTCCTAAACGTAAGCAAAAGCTTCTTCTTCTTCTTTGGTCCCTTTACTCCTCCGTGGAGTCTGGGACTGTCACAAGGGCTTTTCATTTATCTTTGGCTAGGCTATCTCATGGCTAGGGATGGTAGGTCCAGCCAAGTTTTTCCCTTTTCCTTCGTCTCAGAGAAAACGGATCTTTTCCACATCTGAGACGCTCTTCCGGGTCATCGTGAGCCTCCGGCGGGTTTCCAGTCTAGAGCATTGACCAAATAGGGGATATATTAGCAAAGGGGAATATGAAAAGTAGCCGGAACCGGCGTGGGTGCATGCAACGACTTATGGACGTTGATGAAGCGAAGGTGATCTGTCAGGATCGTGGCAAGTGGCTACCCCTCTGGAATACAGGCGGGGAGTTATGTACGTATGTATGTATGTATGTATGTATGTATGTATGTATGTATGTATGTATGTATGTATGTATGTATGTATGTATGTATTTTTATAGTATTTTCTAAGGTTAACACGATCACTAGACATAATAATAATTGTATTTACACGGATTTTACTCGTTTATTTTACATTTTTACAATTTTCCGAACGTTCGGCACTTTTACAAGTAGGTACCACGGTACATGTGAAAGTGCCGAAACATCGGAAAATTGTAAAAATGTAAAATAAACGACTAAACTCGGTGTAATTATACAGTTTTTTCTTTGTACTTTTATTTCAACAGAAATGACAAATTAAACGCGTTCCTTTTTTTGTTAGAACTCCACGCTTCCCGTTACGTTCATTGTAAAAATATTTTTCCTAGAAATTCCTTTGTTAAAAACATAAGGACTCGTCTGACACTCGTTAACATGTAAATTAATGTACATAGCTCAAGATACTCGCATAATTTGAATCTAACATCCGAATTACAAACAAAACGTCTCCGAAACTACGCGACAGCTGTCGTCTTAATTAAAACAACAGTAACAAAATGTAAATGAGATTAAATTACATAATAATAGCTAGTCAACTTATAAGGTAATCCTATAGACATAGACTGTAACGTAGTTGAACTATAGTATTTTCTATGGTTAACACGAGCACTAGACATAATTAAAACTGTTTCTATACGGATTTATGCTCGTTTATTACATTTTTACAATTTTCCGACGTTGTAATAAACGAGCATAAATCCGTATAGAAACAGTTTTAATCGCGGTTGAACTGTTTTTAATTAAGTAGAGAATGTCCCAACTGAGCTGTCGCTGCCTGTGCGTAATACAGAGAATAGTGTAAAGAGGTTCGAAATTTCACTGATGCCGGTGAGTCGCCCATTGGCTCAGTTGGAAGAGCGCTGGCACGGTTAGCCAGAGGTCGCGGGTTCGAGTCCCGGCACGGGTGGGATTTTTAGCCTCTAAATAGATTTTTAAAATTGTCCTTAGCACGGGTTAGTGCATTAAACAGAATTTAATTAAATAGAGAATGATGCAGAAAGGTCCGGTAAAACTTAAGGTAGTTATTTTAGACATAAAATTAAATTGTTATTTTACATTAATAATATTCATTTAAACCACTTTTTTTTTAAATCACGGGGAAAAACTCTTTTATAACTGTAATATACATCTTCAATACAAACAACTTTTTGAATGAAAACTTTCGTAAGAATCACACACTATCAATTTAATTTCACCTGAATTTAGGCAATTCCAGAATTAAGTTAATGATAAAAACAACTTTTATCATGAGACCAACTCAAAAATCGCGAAAAATTAACACTCACATTTATATACACGCAAATACATTGCTTCTGGCCCCACACTAGGATCGTGGTGATAGGTATCGTGGGTACCAAAAACAGCGACATCACAAACATGTAAACATAGATAGATAGAGATAGAGAACACTTTATTGTACATAAAAATGGAAATTACATAGATATTTCTTAACCTAAGAGTACAAACAGCGGCCTTATCACTAAAAGACATACAAGACTTGGGTTTTTTTGCTTTTATCCCCGGACGGGGATCGAACCAGGGACCTCTTGCATGGTAGACAGATGCAAGACCGCTGCGCCACTGAGGTCGTCAACTCAAATTTGGTAACTTTAGTAGGAAACAGCCGACATTTTTTCGTGATTTCAAAGTTTCATCAATATTAAAAGTTGGTTGTGTTGTTTTTAGGTTAGGTTTAATTAGGTTTTTTTTAAGACTACTAATAACTTTATTTGATTTTATTTACTTATGATGTAAATCATATCGAAATATGTATTACTAATTAAATTAAACTAAATCTAAATACTGGTAATAACAAAACAAACCTTAATATATTTGAAAATTAATAAATTTAAAACTTTTATTAGGTTATATTTAGAAACCTATTTAGAGACTAAAAATAACACTCATGCTGGGATTCGAACCCGCTACCTCTGGCTATCCGTATCCAGAGGTCACGGGTTTAAATCCCGGCAGGGGTGGAATAGTTAGCTTCTAAATAGGTTTTTAAAATTGTCCTTAGTACGGCTTAGGGCTGAGTTTTCAATGGTCAGATAACTTTTATCTGAGGAATAAAAATGGCAGTTTGACATAATTTTCATACATAATCTGTCAAACCGCCATTTTTATTCCTCAGATAAAAGTTATCTGACAATTGAAAAATCAGCCCTAAGCCGTACTAAGGACAATTTAAGAAACTGTGTATTACGCACGTGGGCCTCAGGTAGCCCGCTGAAGATTTTTTTACCAGTCGTGCTTCTGTTTAGTTTAACGGTCTGTGCCCAGACGCACTTGCCGTAATTGTAAAGTCTAGTGCACACCGCGAACTAACGAGACTCCTTAGCAATTTAGTGCGACACTCCGCTGTGGATGGACCGCGGTGCAAATTATGTGTGCATTGTCACAGCTCGGAGAATGTAAAATAGACCTTATTGTCAAGGTATTGTGATGCACAAACGTGCGAGGTCGCAAATTGTAAAGGATCTATTGTTGCGCGCGGCGCGAGTGCAATTATGGGACAAACAGGTGGAGGATATGTGTGCTACCGCGTGCAAACCTTTGATTAATATATGTGGCCTCTCGTAGTGATAATGATGTCTTCATATTGCATTCATATTGTTTCAGTCATTCTCAAGCAGCTTATACAACATATTCAAGTCATATGAAACCGGAAAGTGGTTTAGAATATGTTTAGTTACCACACGCGTGAATTGCCGCTTGCCAATATCCAGTTTATTCACGATTAAATGAAATGAAAATGAAATTAAATGAAAAGGTTTTATTCAAAATAGCGCAGAAACTGCAGCTTAATGAACGTAAAAATTCAAACTATTGGCCATTTCAACATCTAGATCATTTTGGAGAAAAAATGTTCAAAAATACTCCAACTTAGACTTTTCAAAGTCTTTAATTAACAGAGTTTACATAATTATTATAAAACATAGAGCTCATGCATTGTACAAGCTTTATTCCAGACAAGCTCTTTTGGCACAGTGTGCTTAACATATTTTTTGAACCGCGTTTCAGGCAAACTTAATATGTTTTCAGGGATTTTATTATAGAAGCGTATATAATTCCCCATGAAGGATGTATTAACCTTTGCCAGCCTAAATAGTGGGAACGAGAGTTTATGTTTATTTCACGTATTTACATTGTACTGGCTACCTAAAGTTTTAAAGATGTGATCTTTCACACGTTTCATTGTTGCTCGCCTTTGATCCACGTCCTTTCTATGTGGTTCACGCCTTTCCCTTTAGCTACATTGATTAATTCTCAAAATGTCTATTTTTTATCTCTCAATCTTTTTCTCTTTATTTATTTTCTCATAAATCTAATCACAATAAAACAGACCAGACGGTCCACTATTACTTAGTACTTAAGTTAGATATTTTTTATCTAAACTATCCCCAAGTGGGCATGCTGCCCAAACGCTTCTGGCTTTGGTTTATGATACCGGCCAAATTGGTGGAATACTGTGCCAGAGTCTGCCAAAATACTTGCCGTTGTAATGCCGAAATAATGAAAATTATAAATCTAAAAAGAAGATAAAACGCTCGCAATACCAAGGGTATTACACTAGCCACCAGTTTCTCGACCGCTAACAGTCTGTGAATCTACTTTTAACACCTTCAATTTATTTTTGTATGCACTTTTCCGAACGACTCGATTAGTGTTAGGAAAAAAAACTAAGACAGAACTTAATATTGGTCATTATGATTTTAATATAGGTACCCGGTGTCAGTATCACCAGTAAGACAAATCTGATGACTCCTCTAAAGCTAAAATTCATCAAGTCGTCAAGG
This sequence comes from Yponomeuta sedellus, assembly GCA_934045075.1. Classification (NCBI taxonomy): domain Eukaryota; kingdom Metazoa; phylum Arthropoda; class Insecta; order Lepidoptera; family Yponomeutidae; genus Yponomeuta; species Yponomeuta sedellus. Next base: position 6,003,082 of record OW203722.1, on the reverse strand, counting down.
CTACAGAACGTGACAAAGAAATATACATACGTATATATACTCTTCTTCTAGGGCAGTCGGGTAAAAGAATGTTGTAATTTCCAATTTTAATTGTAAAGTAAAAATAAAAGAAACACCGAGACAATAGTTAAAACATATCAAACTTTGTAGAAAAAACTGAAAACCAAGAAAGTCAGCTTAAAACATTTGCGAAGTCCCTCAGGTAATAATATTTCAAAACAATTAATAGCATTTCCTTATAATTCAATTCAAACAATTAAGTGAGTCGGCGGAAGGCGCAAAAATCCCGATAAGTTATCCCGAATAATTACCGACGTATTTGAAGGCTCAGGAAACGTATTTTAATATATTCAGACAAATAAAATGAAAAGGTTTTCCGTGAGGACCGACAAGGAATAAACAGCTAGCATTTTTTATTACAAAAAACACAAAACATTTCGTCTTGACTTTTAACAAAAAAATATCGGCTTCCATTTTTACTTCAATCGATATCAACCCTTTGTATGTCCCCACTGCTGGGGCACAGGTCTCTTCGTGCACCTCAGGAAGGTTAGGCCGGTCTCCAACATGGAGGTCAAGTCCGGGTTGGTGGAGGATTTTAAGACCGTGGTGGGCCTTGCTGTCAGAAGTTGTCAAGCGACTCGTAAGGCCTCTAACATGGCTTAACGACTGCCATTAGATGACTTAGCGTGCCTTGCGAAGCTCATTTAAAGAGAGTTTATTCCACTAGTCTATTAAAATCTTATTATATCCAGCTTGCAAACAAATAATAACAACACACTACTGATTTCCACAATGTTGTTAGAGAGGACTTTATTGACGAGAACATCCACGTCGCCCTCTCTGCGCCCCTATTAGGTAACTTTCAACGTATCGATCTCGGTGCAAAAATCCAAGGTTTGCTGGAAAAAAATACTCATTAGAACAACTATGCTTATTGTTCAAAGATTTTTGAAGATTTTTGGTTTCCTTTTCTTTATTAATTTACGAGCCCTCAAGGACGACGCGTCCTCGGTGCTGTAGTGTAGTTTAAACTCATTTTATATAACTTGCCCATATTTTATACTTAGTTACCATATGCGGAAACTTATTTTCAGCTTATAGTTAGTCATTAAGAACTGTCCATGTTTATGTAAGCTGCAAGTTTCCCAAAAAGAAATAAATAATAAAAAATAACATTTTTCTAATCCGAATATCGACTAGATTATGTCGTACAATTATGTGACTCAGTGTAACTGTCATGTCTCAGATATCCACTGAAATACGGTTTTATATGTAGTATGTGTCATACATATTACGCCTCATATCTACGCAGCAGACCTGTAAAGTAAAAGCTCCGCTTTCGCACATAGATGTACATTCGATATCGACCCTTGTATATCCCCACTGCTGGGGCACGGGTCTCTTTCTGTATCTCAGGAAGGTTAGGGCATACTCGGATTGGTGGAGGATTGTCAGACAGTGGTGAGCCTTACTGTTAGAAGTTATCAAGACGCTCATAAGGCCTCTGACATGGCTCAACGATTGCCATTGCATGACAGTCGGCACCAACAGCTTAGCGAGCCTTGCGAAACGCGGAGGCGCTTGGAAAAATGCCAGTAGCGGTAGTCACGGGACGGTCACCCATCCTGCACCTGACCGCGCCTGTTGTTAACTCTTAACTCAAGTGATGCGTGAATCGCTCGTGGCCTAGGCGAACCGAGTTGTATATTATTATTAATTTATTTTTAAATTATTTATTGAACCATTAAAGATTGTACAATTAGCGGGCTTAATACTTACTAGAATAGTATTTTATTCTAGCCAACCAACAGGTGACGTGGAGATGGTGGGCTAGTGTCAAACAGTGAGGTAATATTTTATTGTATTTGTATTGTAAATGTACAATATCTATATACATACATATATACAAAGATAAATAGTACATACATATCCATATACATATAAATAGACTTAATAATATATATTTACATACTTACGGTATACGTTCAAAGTTACATAGTCAAGGCGCTGAAGTAGAGTAGAATGGAAACGTTTTTGAACGTGTGTTGTATATAAAGACTGTACTTACATACATACATAACCTCACGCCTGTATCCCAGAGGGGTAGGCAGAGACCAGGGACTGCCACTTGCCACCATCCTGACAGATCTCCTTCGCTTTAACAACGTCCATAAGTCGTTGCATGCACGCACACCGGTTCCGGGTACTTTTTATCTTCCCCTTTGCTAATACATCCCCTATTTGGTCTATGTATGTCCGCCTGGGACGTTTTTTACCAGCCCTTCCACTCAAATTCACAATATATATTTGTTTCGTCAATCTTTCTTCCTTCATCCTCTCCACATGTCCAAACCAACGAATCACAGGTAGGTTAGGCCATACACCACCACGGAAGCCAAGTGCGGATTGGTGAAGGATTGTAAAACAGTGGTGGGCTTTACTGTCAGAAGTTATCAAGCCGCCTATATGGCCTCTGACGTGGTTTAACGATTGCCATTACATGACAGCCGGCACCAACGGCTTGACGTCCCTTGCGAAGCACGGAAACGCTCGGAAAAATGCCACTAGTGGTAGTCACGGGACGGTCACCCATCCTGAACCTGACCGCGCCTGTTGTTGCTTAACTTAAGTGATTGATTCCAATCACTCGGTTCCGCTAGTCCACGAGCGATTAAGATATCATAATCATGCGTAAAAAACAGCAGAAAATGTTTTCCCAATTGAGCGTCTGCTGAAGTACCAATAAGTTGCCAATAGGGTATAGTTTCTTAGCTTTTAGAATATGCCTCGGCTACTATCGGATAGAATAGGATATACTCGTGTTATAGAAATATCGGAACTAATATGACACTTGTAGAGGAATAACTTAACACTTGGTCTCACTCAATACAAATTTAATAAGTCTTAATTAAGAATTTTACACGAATCTTAGTGGTTTGTTGATTTTCCGTCCTCTCACACTAGTATAATGACAGCTCGCTTTTTCTGGTAAAAAACCCGGTGACGAGGGAGCTCTCCGCCAATCGCGTGACACTTCACTTGGCGGAGGACTCCCATTGGTCGCCGCCTCGCGGTCCACTGCTGGCCCGCGATCCCTACTAGGGTTGCCCACACACTTAACTTTACATAAGTTTTCAAAATAGTGAAAAAAAGTTTTATATAAAGCAGGAAGTGGTATTACACGAAAACTGAAGCCTCGTCTAGAGTCCGAGCTATATTCTAAAAGCTAACAGACTGTAACAGGATTCCCGACACCAGAAACTGGCAAAGGCAACGTATTGACAAATCGTCAGATCGACTATCTGAGGCAGACTGGGTTAGGATGCCCGAAATAAGAAACAGTGGCGTACCTTGGGGAGGCTTGAGCCTGATTTACAGATGCTTCATTCGCATGCTTTATAAGCATGCCTTAAATAGAGGTAGAATAGCATAGAAACGCCATTAGTATACACCCGTAAGGGTTAGCTATATTTTTTTGGAGTTTCCGCAGTTTGTATAAAGTTCATAATCTCGAGAAATGCCTTGTAAGGCACAAGGTTTTATTCGTATTTGAACCCTTAAAAAAATTGCAGTCCCTGACAAGTGTGCGCTTTTGGCATCTCTATTCTATTCTATCTCAATGTAAAGCACTGGCTCTCAACTAGTGGTCCGGGGTCTACTGATTGTTCCTGGAGTCATTCCAAGTGAAGCCAATATTACGAAATAATAATTTAATTAATGTTAGTGATACAATTATACGTATATAGATTTAACAATACTTTATTATTATTATTTTAGTAATACACTAAAATTGTTTCTACACAGACTATTAATGTAAAAATTAAACTAAACTTAAACCTAAAACCTATTTTCTATTATAAAGAAAATATTTGAGCCAGTTCACTTTATTTATTTACATTTAGGTATGTTACCTTTTAACTAATTGAGTGGTCGCAGACAAGACAGAAATATGGGAAAATGCTCCTTTAATGCTTAAAAAGCATGAAATACAGGCAAATGTAAAACAGGCCTTGTCCAGTAGGTGACGAATACGGGTTGATTGATTCACTGATCGAGTAGTGAATTGTTAGTTAACCACCACCGCTTATTTTGTTCCAGCTCAACATGCAGGTGTCCTGGGTGAGGCACAGGGACATACACCTGCTGACTGTGGGTCGCTACACCTACACCAGCGACCAGCGGTTCAGGGCTATCCACCTGCCGCATACAGAAGACTATACATTACAGGTGAGCACAAATCAAAAATAGAGACGCTCTTAAATATTCCAATTAGTTTTGGTCAGATTTACATTTCGGACCCTCACGAAAGGGCTGGTCCACCAGTTCATAGTCGCTCAGCAAGCTATGGAGAGAGCTATGCTTGGAGTTTCTCTGAAGGACAGGATTCGTAACGAATGCATCCGCAGAGAACCAAAGTTATCGACATAGCTCAGAGAATTAGCGAGCTGAAGTGGCAGTGGGCTGACCGTATCTCGCGAAGAACCGACAACCGTTGGAGTAAACGTGTTCTTGAGTAGAGACCGCGACTCGGCAAACGCAGGTGGGATGATGATCTGCGAAAAACTGCCGACAGATGCTGGATGCGGCAAGCTGTAGACAGGGCGATATGGCACTCATTAGGGGAGGGCTATGTCCAGTAGTGGACTACATAATATAGCCTGAAGAAGAAGAACTTCTTCTTCAGGCTATATTATGTACTTCTCCAATTTAGTAAACAAGATTCTAACCTTAAAATTGAGATTAGATGCCTAAATTAGACATTTTCTCGCAAACTCATGAACTATCATGAACTATGTTTATAAAATTGGCAGCGTGTTATCTAAAAGAGTGTTCCAATTTACTTCATTTATGGAAATATGGCAGTTTTGGACTAAAAAGTCACAGTTTAAGGGTAGAATCTTGTTTACTAAATTGGACAAGTATGAATAAATAGACTGTACCTCAGCGTTCAAAATTGTTAATCTGCGGTGGGTACGCGTCGTAATTAAGCCTACACTATAGTTTACACTTCTGAGAGAAGACCTGTGGCGTACAAAGGGGCGTATGAAGAATTCATAAAAAAAGGTTTAGTATTTGGATGTACATACTTTCAAACAAATTGCTCTTTACGTGCTCTACGAATGTTGCAGTCTATCGATAAATAATTTTCTTTCATAGAAGTATAAGTCTTCTTTCTAATTTCCTTCAGCAACTTTCCATCGTAAGGTTGTCTGGAAGAAATTGCTTTTAGCAATAAGGCCGCCAATTGTACTATGTATATTTGCAATTGTTTTGTATTTGTTGTTTTTCCAGTGTACAATAAAGAATATTCTTATCTTATAAGTATATCCCGATAGTCCTGCCCCAGTGCACCTACGTGACAGCCGGGCTTAAGTTGTGTGAAATATTAGCGAATGTTAGTAATACTACAAACTTACAAATGTACTTAATTTAGAAAACAAAATCATTTCCAGATGCCGGGATTCGAACCCACGAACTTTCAAATTTGAGGCCGGCTTGGGAGGAAATTTTGTTTTCTGCCCGTGATATCGTCATCACTTGACCACACCTTTCTATCATTTAGTACTTTAAACCTGCATGTTTAAACTACTTTATGAACTTTTTCTATACAAATCACATCTAATCATTCAGCAATCTTTCCGATTTAAGGTTGCCTGGAAGAAATTGCTATCAGCAATAAGGCCGCCAATTGTACATCTTCTTTTGTAACTGTTGTCTCTGTAATTATTTTCTGGTGTGTACAATAAGGAATATTCTTATCTTATCTAATTACCATACCGAAGGTCGTGGCTTCAATTCCCACTGCTTAAATGGCGTCGGTCTATGTGTGTTGCCATGTTTGTGATGTCTGCCTGCTTACGAGTACCATAGCACAGGGTTTAGGATCATAACAAGTGATTGTGTCGTGTAAAAATTGTAATATTAAGTCATATTATTATAGCCAGCCACGTGACTATATTTTATCCGTCAAATTAAAAGAGTTTTGCAATCTAACTGATTTAAAAAAACCCTATTTACAGGCTTAAAATTACACCCATGCCGGGACTCGAACCCGCGACCTCTGCCTAACCGTGCCAGCGCTCTTCCAACTGAGCTAATAGGCGACTAACGGCATTAGTGAAATTTCGAACCTCTTTACAATACTCTCTGTATTACGTACAGGCCTCTTTTATTTATCTGGCCATTTTTAGCCCCTGAATAGGTTTTTTTTAAATTGTCCTGAGCACGAATTACTGCAATAAAAACAGAATATTATCTAACTGATGTAAACTTAAATTAATGGGGTGAAAATATTGTATCAAGTTAGTGAGCAAAAATTGCGTAGCTCTGGAGGCAGAACGACGTTATTTTTATTTTACAGATCTAGACAGTAATAAAACTGTGAGTAATAGTAGGTATAGTTATATATTTAACTGGTCTAATCGCGATTTTTTATTAGGTAAAACGTAATAATTACCTTTTTAATACAGTTTCTCAGAAAGTGGCGTATTGCAGGGACGTATAGCGTTCGGGATGTGGGCTATTACATACTCGTGCTTTTTTTTACCTTTCCCGAACTCGTGCGTTCTCTTATCAAACTGTCAAAATAATGTCTATTAAAAAGAAAAACCAACCACCAAGTTTTTACTAAAAAACTCATAGAAGTTTTTATGATTCATGCAAATACGTATATGTCTAAAAAGAAGCTACTAATTTGTTTCAATATCAGATTTAATGATTTGATTGAATGAGTTAGGTTAGGTTTCATTTCATTAAATTTCATTTTCATTTTATACCAATAAAAAAATTCTACTGAAGACTTGGCTGCATGGGCATAGTTCCCTTTGCCTACCAGAAGGGGTAAAGAAAAAAAAATTGTTCAGTACACATGTGGAACCGTCATTGCAACTTGTTCCGACTGTCAACCCTCACCTTCGGCTGCGCCTCGGCTCGGGTAGACATTTGTCGGAACTCTTTGCAATGACAGCCTTTCCGCACTTGTAATGAAATGTACTATATTTCCCGATGTTTCGGCAGCGTTAAAGTTGCCGTGTTCTCGGGTAAACTACAGCAGACCATGGCAACTGTAACGCTAATAATCATGATTAGACCCGTTTAATATAATATGTATGAGTATCCAAAATCATTAAGTAATACTAATAGTAGGTAGATATTACTTGGCTAATTTTATATTAACTTCTGAATTTGTGATAAATGAATACGAACTTTCAAAGACACTAGACAAGTAGAAAGAAAGCCGATGAATAATTTATTAAGATTTAGTTTCAACTCGGCAGGGGCAATTCTATAAGAAACTTTTACTTGCTCCAATTTATGTTCTATTCTGAGCACTTCATCTTTTAATTGACCTTCGCTTCTGATTTATGGAAAATGGACTAATGTAACTCTTTGTTTAAAGTTAAAAATCAAATCAATGTGATAAACCAATTATTTGCGTTTTCCCGTGACAAGCATAATCCTCTGTGTGTCGTTAATAGTGTTTATTTAGCACAAAAAGCGTAAACGTTAAAATAGTCTGTTAGCTTTTAGAATATATCTCGGGCTTTAGAGTAGGCTTCAGTTTTCGCTGAAAACACACGAGCGTAATACTACTTCCTGCTCTGTATAAAACTTTTCTTCACTATTTTGAAAAGTTATTTAAATTTATGTGTCATATTAATTCCGATATTACTATTACATGAAAATATCCGATTCTATCCGATAGTAGCCAAGGTATATGCTAATAGCTAACAGACTGTACCATAACATAAACTCACCCCTGTATCCCGGAGGGATAGGCAGAGATCAGTGACTCCGACTGGCCATGATCCTGACAGATCTGATGATATACTTCGCCTCATCAGCGTTCACACATCATGCCAATTTCGGCAGTGAAAATTAATTTCAAATAAAAATTGCCTTATCAGCGTAAAAAAATAAATTGTAAAAAACAAAGCAAAAGTTTTAATTGTTTTTTTCACTTTAATGTGAAATTTACTCGAAAATCAGAAATTGCATGACCAAATGTAAAATTTTAATTCAATTTTTTTTCATTATTTTATTTTAACCAGTTTACCAAAGTAGGTGTCCATTTTGAAATGTCCATTTTGAAATCGACGCCTAGATTGACTTGTAACGTTCATTAGAGGCTAAAAATTCCACCCATGCCGGGATTCGAACCCGCGACCTCTGGTTGTCCGTGTCCGTGCCAGGAACGTTCAATAAGTCGCAGTTTCTGCGCTTCTTTGAATAAAACCTTTTCGTTTTATTTTATTTAATTTTAGCGCCTTAGCTGTTCACGTAGCTTAGCAAAATTGCCAATCCGCAGCAGGTACGGGTGGTGACGGGTGAAATCTTTTTTGGAGTAGTCTATGCCCTGATGTGAGACTAATAGAACATGTTTATCACGTGTCGTAATTAAAATGTGTCAAAAAGTAAAAAGTATATTTCAAGCACATACATACATAACCTCACGCCTGTATCCCAGAGGGGTAGGCCAGAGACCAGGGACTGCCACTTGCCAAGATCCTGACAGATCACCTTCGCCTCATCAACGTTCATAAGTCGTTGCATGCACGCACGTCGGTTCTGGGTACTTTTTATCTTTCCCTTTGCTAATACATCCCGTATTTGGTCGATGTAAGTCCGTCTGGGACGTCCCTTGCCAGCCCTTCCACTCACATTCACAATATATATTTGTTTCGTCAATCTTTCTTTTATATTTCAAGTCTTATTTTAATTTCAGATAAAATACCCTCAACACCGGGACTCCGGGATCTACGAGTGTCAAATATCGACGACTCCACACATGAGTCACTTCGTTCATCTGAGTGTAGTCGGTAAGTATTGCCAATTTCAACCTTAATAATACCGCATAAGTATGGATATTGAGTTATTGGAAGTCGTTTTCAACCCTTGTATGACCTCACTGTTGGGACACGGGTCTCTTCCTGCATCGCAGGAAAGTTAGGCCATACTAAAGCCATAGCAATGAAAAGCTATAGAATAGATTAAAAAATTAGCCTAATCGAGAGTGAATTATAATTTATTAAGATCAAAATGGTTCACTTTAGTAGTCACACGTATTTAACTAGTATCTATACTGCGTGCAGGTTTTAGATTATTTTTGTCTTGCTTTTTGCTAATATATCCTTTGTTTGATTGAGTTATGTCTGCTTGAGGCGTCTTTTATCGGCCCTTCCTCCCGCATTAGCTTGATCAATTAAAATATAAATATGAAAGACCTTTCCAACGTTTGTCCCAAAACCTACTTATATAGAAGCTGTGCCAAGAACTCTAGGGCAAGAAAATTAGACACGTTTTAGTTGGGTAAAAGAAAGGAAATTTATATAAATGTGCAACTTTAAAATTTATGTTACTGGTTTTAAGACACAGAGGGCTTAAATTAAATAAAATGCCGGCTGTTTAATACAGGTCAATTCGTTGGTGGTCGTTAACTCTAGTGTGGAGTATGTGATTTTTTATTATGTGAAGTTGTTAATATAGCAAACACCACAATTTTTTAACTAAAACTTTCGTAAGCACAACACACAATGATAAGGCTCTGCGAATCGGAGCGAAACCTGTTCGGACTCTTCCGATATAACAACACCCGTAAGTAGATCCAGACTAAAAGTCTACAACATCACAATTATATATTAAACGGGTCTAAGCGCGTATAGACCCCTTCAATATAACCATGTATTAAGAAATTCTATTATAGTAAGCGTTCGTCCAGGTAATGCTGCGTAAGCTTGCGCCTGTATCCCAGAGGGGAGGCAGAGACTAGTTACTGCCACTTGCCACAATCCTGACAGTTCACCTTCGCTTCATCAACGTTCATTAGTTGTTGCATGCACGTGTGAGATTAGAAGAAATAATAGAGAGCATTATGAAAGCTAACTTCACTTTTTACAAGAGCATGTTAATTAGAAAGCAGACTTTAGTAATGTAATATGATAATCTTATGAAACAGCAAAAATAATTGACAGTGAATTTAGAAAGCTTAGTACTTGCACTAAATGTTGTATAGACAAATATCTAGAATAGAATATGCATAATAGAATTTCGATTGTATTTACAATCGAAATTCTATTATGCATTTCTATTGGCCTACCTACATTATATTGTGATCTGTAAATTTGTGAACTATTCTGAGGAAACAGCAAATAAATCAACTGTAACGGTATATTGGTTTAAAAAAAGCACAATTACACACCACACATAAAACTATAAATTAAAACACATTTAGAGGAGAAATAGAATAGTTGAAACACAACAAGTAAACAATTTTGGAACGATTACTTACATGGCAGGTCTGGCTCCCAGCGAGAATACACCAAAAAATAATAATAACCCAGGCTACTAAACGTTATCTGCTTTTATACTCTGCCTGAGACCCCTCCTAGCTCAAAACAATATCGCATCTTGACGACTCTTCGTCATCTTCTCATCTTGACTTGCATCTTGAAGTCTTTCTAAAAATATTATCAAGTAATCTTGTTATTAATCTTAGCTGTGTAATGCAGGTTTAATTTTGTTATTTAAGGAAAACAAAAAAGATATGATTGAATAAATAAATTGGTGAATAACTCTATATATCAAAAAGAATAACTTTTTGCTGACGATAGGATATAGGTATTGGTATCAGTTGGTATTGAATAATTAACTGAACTTCAAATTGCAAACTAAATGGTCGGTTCTCGGTAAATAATATTAACACGGTTGGATAAAATATACATTCAAAATGAAAGTAACTTTTATAGTTGGAAATATAAATGAAACTTTATTTAGTGATCTTATCAATATTCTGTCACACGCACGCCGATTTCGAGTACTCGAGTTTCAGGAAATTCCTAAATCTCATTAGATTACTTCCTTTTAGGATAAGTCTGGCTTAACATTTAGAATCCACAAGTCTACAAATAGGAAGCCTCGGCTACGCGATGTACATCCAATTGCCCCAATAAACTGCGAATCGTGGTGTTATGGAACACGGCCAGTTTATACCGAGCAAGCAAAGGAGAAATTGGGAGTACTCTGCGATTACATATAAATGAACGAAGCGGCTATTTGATATCATGAGCTGGACACAAAAACAAAGTCTCAACAATTTTTTTAGGCTTATCCTGTGTGATATCAAACCTCCCCAGTACTGGGGCACGAGTCTCTTCCTGCATTACAGGAAGTTAAGGCCATACTCCACAACGGGGACCAAATCCGGGTTGGTGGAGGATTGTAAGACAGTGGCGGGGCTTGCTATAAGAAGATATCAAGCCGCCATAAGGCATCTGACATGGCTTAGCGGCACCCGACTGCGCCTGTTGTTGCTTAACTCAAGTGATTGATTCCCATTCTCATTAGCAACACTTCATAAGCCGTTTTAACACAACTACGAGGTATTACAAAACCAACAAACTTATTCTAAAAAAAGGTAATCCAATAACATTTAATTATTTCATCTTTCAAAGCTCGCTCGGAATAAGCAGCTATACCCGGGAAAACGCTTACTATAATAGTATTTCCTAATAACGCGTGATGCTCATATGCGAACCGTTTTTCATTCGATTTAGGCCCTTAGCGGTTATTGCAATAAGTAGACTCGGCTTCGCAGTGTACCTTAAATTGGACTAATAAGCTACGAAATGTAGTTTTATGTAACAGGCCCACATTGCCCGTTAATCAAATTATAAGAATTAAAGAAACGGACTCTTCAGGTGTGATAATTGCTTAATCAAATAAATAAAAATCTCGTGGTACAGTGTTTGCCATCGATCCTATAGGGAAGAGCGAGTGATCGTGCTCTTCTACTATAAAGGAAAATTTCCCGCCAGGCAGATCGTATGCCTGGGGACGGCCGGTCCAACTATTGTTAGTCGGACGTTATATTTATGGTATGTCATTGAAACACTTTGATTACGCGATGCAGGAATGTTGGAGTTTGTAGTGCGCGCGCAGACTTGACATGTGCTCGCCACAAACCGTACAGTTTATTTTTTGTGTTTTACTGAGAATAGGTCGTAGGCTAATTGAGATACTCGTAGCAAAACAACGTTTGCGGAGACAGCTTGTAACTATAAAAAATAACACTTTAGTTGAAATATTTGCCAGTATAGATGCATTTTCAACTTTCTGATGTCCTCTGGTTACCATGGAACAGTATCTTAAAAACCTATATTTAGAGACTAAAACGGTACGGTTAGAGGTCACGAGTTCAAGTCCCGGCATGGGCGGAATTTTCAGCCTCTAAATATGTTTTTAAAATAATTGTCCTCAGCGTAGAAAAAAAAATAATATAAACAGTATCTTAGTTTACTTAGCCTTATTATTGAAAAAAGGCCAGAAGAATTTAGAAGCCTCAGAAACAATTAAGGGCGATTAATTGGCTTGTGTATAGCAGTTATATTCTTTCCAAAAATACGAGCCAATTCAAAGCCCTTCATTATGGCTGAGGCTTCCAAATTTGTCTGGCCTGTTTTCAATAAAAAGGTTAGAGCGCTTTGAAACCGTATAGCCATCGAATTTCCTTTTATGTAAAAAAACCGTTATTAAGTATAATTTACTGAAAAAAAATTTACTAAACAGTTATTTTTTAAAACCTGGGATCGAGATTGATCGAATTATGTATGTACCAATAATCTCACGCTTTACGCGCCCTTCAAAGTCAAAATCGTCTATGAATCTTTGTGGAACATATAATCTGTTTAAAAACAAATATGTGGCGAGCACATGTCATTTCTGCGCAAGCACTATAAACTCCAACATTCCTGCATCGCGCAATCGAAGTATTTCACATGACTTACTCTAAATATAACGTCCGACTAATAACAGTCGGACCGGCCGTCCAGGCATACGATCTGTTTGGCGGGAAAATTCCCTTTATAGTGGACGCGTACGATCACCCGCTCTTCCTTATACATATAAGTAGAAGTTTTTTAAATGCATAAGTTGGATACGATCACCCGCTCTTCCCTATAGATATAAGCAAAATTTTAAAAGCAAAAATAAACAAAAAATTAAAAAGCCATGGTTCAAAATTTGGTGTAAGTGAAAAACTCTAACCGACAGCTTTCAAAGTGTATTGCTTATTTTTGAAATATCCCTGCTACCTAGACAGACAGTACTCGCAATTCCAAAGCAGCTGCTAATGTGGTCATATTTGGTATAGCCGGCATGCCAGACGTTAATCAACTCGAAAACGCGAGCAAGGTCATCGCTAACGTATTTAAGGGTCTGACCGCACGTCGCCAGACGGTACGGTGGATTGTTGGTCGGTTAGTTGGTTCACATTAATATTTCAAGAGGGTTGTATTTTAAGGGGCCCTATGTTATATAGTAATGTTTAAGGGGCTCAGTAAACTAGCAACACCGATAGTAAAATTTGATTGCTTTTTTTACAAAACAAGAAGTGTCAGTCAATCAAGTAGAAGTTATTTTCATGACCCACTTTTTACAAGAACATTTTTTTATGATCGTATTTTTTTTTCGATTGATAGCGCTAGTGGAGTAATTCATGGAGCCTCTTAAAGTAAGGACACTTTCTACCAACCCTTGTATGTCCCCATTGCTGGGGCACGGGTCTCTTCCTGCATTGCTGGAAGGGTAGGCCATATTTTATCACGGGGGCCAAGCCCGGGTTGGTGGAGGATTGTAAGCCTTACTGTCAGAAGTTACCAAGCCACCCATAAGGCCTCTGACATGGCTTAACGACTGCTATTACATGAAAACCGGCACCAACGGCTTAACGTCCCTTGCGAAGCACGGAAACACTCGGAAAAATGCCACTAGCGATAGTCACGGGACGGTCACCCATCCTGCACCTGACCGCGCCTGTTGTCGCTTAACTCAAGTGATCGATTCCAATCACTTGGTTCGCCTTGGGCACGAGCGCTTAAAATAAATTTGTAGGTATATAATGTTAATATTGAGCTAACTCGTGTCATACTTTGTAGGTCGATTTACTAAAAGTAGTTTAATAGTGACACGCGAGTTGAGCCATTGGAAGACGGTTATAAAATATAAAATTTTGTAGAGTACAAATAGATACAATGTAAGATTGTTAAAACAGTAAGCTTAAGAATCACAAGTTTCGATCATTCAACCACCTTGGAATGATCTAGCTAAGACTTTCAAGCAGTTTCTTTGTATATTTTTACGTAGCCTATAAAGGCTACGCACGTAAGTGCGTGACCCATTGCAAGGTAAAGGCCGCTCCCATTGAGTTCAGAGTGATCAGCCCTGAACTACCTTAGAACACTTCAATTAATGGTAGACGAGATCATCTTTCTACAGAATTCTTTTCTAATTCATCGTTAACATTGTGTTGTGACGTTGATTTCCTAAAAAATATACGTAGGTTAATAAAATGCTCGTTCAATCTTAAGTGTGCCTTGAACATAATGTAATAGACTATTCGTACGTCACTTAAGCAGGTACTGGCAGAATACCAGGGTCACGAGTTGTCCACTGGCAGCCCGTGACATATGCTGAGTCTAGAACCATTTCTGGTACCATTATACACAGCGATTCCACCAGCTAAGCTCACTTTGCCACGGCTGTATGATTTTAACTATTACTTTAATTATTGGTATTTCTTACCTTAAGTGTGTTCTTTAACTGGCCATGTTATTATTTTTAAGATTTTATGTCTGTTGTGGTATTTGCATAAATGTTTTTCTATTCTGATAAGTAAAGCAGCATATTAACAGTACTTAAGGGAGTTTATGTGAAAGCTGTAGTAAGAGAACTTATAGTTAGTCAAAGTTAACATTGGACATTAATAAAATGCATATCTCTGGACTCAGTACCAAGGGATGAAGAATTGAGGAAGGCAAGTTGGCCGTCATAAGGTCACCTTTGCCTTTGCTGCTTCTTCAAGATGTATTTTGGAGAGCATGCACAGAGGCTACATAAACTTATAGTCCCACACCCTTTCTTTCATTCGAGCACCAGACAATAATTTCATATAAATACTTTTATCATAGAAATTCCGTGAATCCGCACTGAGCGATTCGCGAATTCTTTTACAAAATGAACGGCTATATTGTGAAACACGTTGCCGTCTTCTGATTATCAACTTGGGTGTCTTTAAAACTAGGGTCAACCGGTTTTTAACAGTTAATCATGTAACATCTTAGACTCTGTCTATGTTTACTAACAAGTGTAGTTGGGTATTCCCCAGTGTCAACCTGTCTTACTTAAAAAAAACCTACCCCCAAAAACTCCTTTCAGAGCACTGAAGATCTCAGCATTAGTCTTGTATCAACACGGCCCTAAATTATTATTATCATTAAGTTATTTTATTATTGCGTCAACATCACCTTCAGAGTAAAGTCGGAGTTTCCTCGAGCCTTGCCTAGCTTAATTACTGTGTACCGAAGGCTCCCGTAACCGTCGCTCGTCACGAGTTCGTTAACTTCTCAGTTTACATTCCGCGATGTTTGAACGAGGCGAATAACTTAAGTAAGTGAGACGAACTAAGCTCACGCACAAAATGTTTAAGGTCGGAAGAAAAACATGACGGGCAAACGAGCGCAAACATTGCCGACGGTGGTTGTACGCTGCCTCCTTCGTAGGCTGAGGTTGAGTGGTTTAGGGTCATTTTCTGAATTGGCCATTCCGATTAGTTAATAGTTAACTGTGGTGCTGTGTCTTTAAATTTCCTAACACAACTGGCTTTCTTAACACAAATACATTAAGCCGACGAAGTTTAAGTAAAACATCATAGACTCCAATGTTTAACATACGATCAAAAACGTTTCATAGTACTTCTTTGCATCACTTGATATTTTCCGTTATCGGCTATTTCTATATATGTTTTGACTATTTGGTGCCGCTAGGATTCAGCACTAATACCGGAGGCAGTGTAATACATTCTCAGAACACTCTGCCATGTTATTAAGAAAAGTTTATTTTTAATTTATATTTCAGTGGGCTCTTTCGAACAAATTTTCGCATAGAAGTATTCAGTAGGAGACGCGAAGAGTTAGTACATCCCCTGAAGTTGTTGTAACCATGCATGCCAGCTTTTTCTTCTGAATGGTAATGTGAAGGGTGGAACGAAATCTTTGTACAATAAACATTACAAAAACTCACGCCTGAGTTTTGGATATCCCGGAAGGATAAACAGAAAGCAGAGTTGGTCAATTTCTACAATCCTACAATTCCTCATCACTCGAGAGATCATAAGTTTTAATCCCGGCATAAAAATTCAAATTTATTGACTTTGTTTTGTAGGTGACGTACATTAATAACGTTTTAGTAGCCATACCAATCACTACCGGCGAAAGAAAATATTGTGAGGAAACCCGAGTGTCGGAGGACACAGTCCAACGCATAAAATTGCCGATCTATTGTGAGCACGCAAATGAATTGACGACCTCTGTGGCGTAGCGGTAGCGCGTCTGCCTACCATGCAAGAGGTCCCGGGTTCGAATCCCGGCTGGAAACAAAAAAAAAAGTCCAGGTCTTGGATGTTTACATGTTTGTGATGTCGTTGTTTCTGGTTCCCACGACACAGGTTATCCTAGTGTGGGGCCAGAAGCAATGTATGTGCCAGTATGTAAAATGTTAATGTTAATGTTAATTAAGCCTATATCTCTCTTTGTGAACTTCAGGTATAGATTTGATTGGATTGGACGTGTATAGATTTAAAAATAACAAGATGGGAATTTAATTACACGTTTAGAGAAATGCTAAATATTACGACCTTATTGTCCAACAACATAATAAATCATTAGAAGTTTTAGACCGAACAGGTTATATGACGGAATCATTAAGGTTAAACGTTGGTTCACGTGTTTCCTTTTACGCTTTAAAAGTATTTTTCCCTCATGTGTTTCTAGTTGTACTATTGTACTATAAACTTCAAGGCCGATTTATTTCTCTATTGTTGGTAGGTCAAATGAGGAACTACTGCAAAAACAATTGATTGCACGTTTTTAAATTTTTGGTAAAGTAAAATAATTAAATTATTGTCTGTACGATTTTTGACACGAGTCATGCCACTAAAAAGGATTAAAAAAAATACAGTCAGGATTATATCAAGAACTTTGTAGCATAACGCACTACGACCTTGCGCGCACACTAGAACGGACTAACAAAATCGGGTGCAAAAACTTGACGTAGATTTACGCAAAGTACGTCTACAGGCAGAAGGAACATCAATAAAATCGTGAATGTCGCTGCACCAGTTACTAGTCGGACGTCCGATCTGGCAACCGGGTCGGAAGTACATTGATTGTCCAAATAAATGTATGGGCGCAATTGACTTCCGGTTGCCAGAACCGGTAACAGGAGAGATAAAACTAACATGTTTTTCAATTACACTATTTTTTATTTTTAATGCACTAACCCGTGCTAAGGAACAAATTTAAAAACCTATTTAGAGGCTAAAAATTTCACCCATGCCGGGATTCGAACCCGCAACCTCTGGCTATCCGTACCAGCGCTCTACCAATTGAACCAATGGGCGACTCACGGCATCAGTGAAATTTCGAACCTCTTTACAATATTCTCTGTATTACGTACAGGCAGCGACATCTGACTTAAGCAAATTGCATTACTTACAGCCCCGACCACCTACTTTGCAGTTAGGTTTTAACATCGGAACGATATCACTGTACCCACATGATTACACTATTTTTTATTTTTAATGCACTAACCCGTGCTAAGGAACAAATTTAAAAACCTATTTAGAGGCTAAAAATTTCACCCATGCCGGGATTCGAACCCGCAACCTCTGGCTATCCGTACCAGCGCTCTACCAATTGAACCAATGGGCGACTCACGGCATCAGTGAAATTTCGAACCTCTTTACAATATTCTCTGTATTACGTACAGGCAGCGACATCTGACTTAAGCAAATTGCATTACTTACAGCCCCGACCACCTACTTTGCAGTTAGGTTTTAACATCGGAACGATATCACTGTACCTATCTAGAGGCTAAAAATTTCACCCATGCCGGGATTCGAACCCGCAACCTCTGGCTATCCGTGCCAGCGCTCTACCAATTGAGCCAATGGGCGACTCACGGCATCAGTGAAATTTCGAACCTCTTTACACTATTCTCTGTGTTACGTACAGAATTAAAATTTGTTCCTTAGTGCATTAAAAATAAAAATAGTATAATTTTATATCTGTTTGCAAGTTCATAGTCTAAGGTCGTAGCAGCTACGACAAGTCAACTACACGCAGCTAAGATAATTCGTAGCACAAAGCGTAACTACGGCGTAGCCATACTACGGATGGCGTAGCAGATGAAATATATTAATTTGTGCTAAATGCTGTCTATTAGCCGTTGCTGAGCGTGTGACTGACAAACTTAAGATCAAACTTTGACCAAGTTGTACGTTTATTCAATATACATAACAAATACACTCAATCTACAGTTTATAAAAACAACTACCTTGTTTTAAAAACCTATTTAGAGGCTAAAACTATCTTGTGTTTATTATGGTAAAAACCGTTCTTTCCTTAAGTCCCTGTGATTATTATAATTTAAAAAACCTGCTCTTTACTAACATATTTCAACTCTTAGGATAACAGGAGATTATTAATTTCTTCTTCTTCAGGCTATTTTAGTCCACTGCTCGACATAGCCCTCCCCTAATGAGCGGCATAGCGCAAGGTTATGCCATAATTGGGGGGTAATGCCCATAATCCCCATGCTGGGCATGTGGGTTGGGGATCGCAGTTTGGTGGAATTGTACTGCAGGGGGCGCTGCTGCCCACCCCCCGGTCTGTCACCCGCGAGAAGAAGTTGGGTCCTTTTGTAAATAACACTGCTTAATTTTTTTCGTTGGTGCTCTGAGATATTTTACACAAATTGTTCAGCCTTAACTTTTCTTAAGCTAAGGTACTTATGAAGGGTATAAGCAATTAATAAATTACAGAAATACAATAATTAAGAATGTTACTTCATATAACTTATTAACATGAACATATACTTTGATGTCTGCCTATAACTCGTATTAGTTATTACGAGTACGAACATAATTTTTTACTGCTCCCTTAGTCTATCAGTATCACGTCTGATTGCCAAACAGAATGTCGTGGGTTCAATGCACACTGGGAGCCGCGGTATATTTGTATAAATGACCCCAGTCTGCGAGTATTTCCATGTTTGTGACGGCCTTGGCAGTTGCTAGATGCGGCAAGCTGAAGACAGGGCGCTATGGCGCTTATTAGGGGAACGCTATAGACTAATAATTATAGCAATAGGGAAGAGCGGGTGATCGTGCTCTTCCACTATAAAGGGAAATTTCCCGCCAGGCAGATCGTATGCCCGGGGACGGCCAGTCCAACTATTGTTAGTCGGACGTTATATTTTATGGTATGTCATTGAAACATTTTGAATGCGCGATGCAGGAATGTTGGAGTTTGTAGTGCGCGCGTAGAGTTGACATGTGCTCGCCACATAGCGTAAAAAAAGAAGAAGATGTCCTTACGTGGTTACCGCAGCACAGGTCATCGTAATTTAGAACCAGGGAAAGCGATTGTGCTGTATGAAGACTATTATTAAGATAAGATAATATAAGATAAGAATATTCTATACTGCACACTGGCAAAAAAACAACAAATACAAAACAATAACCATTTTTGTTACTATTTATCTATTTTGCTCCTAAAATTTTTTTTTGAAGCGCTCGTGGCTTAGTCGATTTGAGTGATTGGAATCAATCACTTGAGTTAAGAAACAACAGGCGAGGTCAGGAGAAGGATGGGTGACCGTCCCGTGACTACTGCTAGTGGCATTTTCCGAGCGCTTCCGTGCTTTGCAAGGCACGTTAAGCCGTTGGTGATGGCTGTCATGTAATGGCAGTCGTTAAGCCATATCAGAGGCCTTATGGGCGGCTTGTCAACGTGTGACAGTAAAGCCCGCCACTTGGCCCCCATGGTGGAGTATAGCCTAACCCTCCTGCAATGCAGAAAGACACCCGTGCCCCAGCAGTGGGTATGTACAAGGTTTGATGTCGATGTCGATAAAATAAAAAATAAGTTTGTATCAAAACTTTATATGAATCTGCTCAAACATCATATTTTTTGCCCACAGAACCAACGACGGAAATCATCGGCGGGCCAGACCTGTACATAGACCGAGGCAGCACGATAAACCTGACTTGCGTGGTGCTGTTCTCGCCTGAGCCACCTGCCTACATCTTTTGGAATCACAACGACGCGGTAAACATCAATATCAGTTATATCTCGTCTTGGCTTCAACGTAAGAAACTCTGCTATACAGGGCGTCCCAAAGTTATGGGACATGAAGGGAAAGTACATTAAATATCATAGTTAGGGTATTTTGCTTAAAGAAGACTTTATGTTATTTTTAAAAGTTAGTAATTCTCCTTTTAAAGAATTTCTACAAATTACTTGCCTCGTCTGGGAATTGGACCCACTTAAATGTAAAAAAAACCCCTACTTTTATGATGCTAATCGACAGAATGGTCAAAAACTAAAAATTATTCTTAAGTAACATAATATTTTAAAAGAAAGAAACGGCATGAAATGAATCATTTTAATGAAATTAAAAATATACATGAAATTACCGTAGTTGATTAAACGGTATTTTTTTGCAAATTAATTAAATAATTAAATGCTCAAAATGTGATCCCTCTCGTCTTACGCAAATCGCCAATATTTTAATGAGTCCGCTGCCTGTTGATTTTCTTATCATTTTATGGTGAATCTATGGAATGATAATATCGCTACTTTTCGAACGTCGTCGTCGGCAACAAATAACTTTGTAGACTTTTAGTCCGGATTTTATATTTTTCCGATATAACAACACCCGTAAGTAAATCCGGACTAAAAGTCTACAATGTGTTGTGTTTACGAAAGTTTTAGTTCAAAAACAAATAACTTTCTTGAAATTTTACTAAAACATTTACGTTGTTCCTTTCTTTTAAAATTGTATGTAACTTAAAAAGAGTAATTCGTTTTAGGCCATTCGCTCGATTGGCTTCATAAAAGTAGGAGTGTTTTTTTACAGTTATGTCAGTTCTATTCTTAGACGAGGCAAGTAATTTTTAGAAAATCTTTGATATGCAGAATTACTAACTTTTAAAAATAAAATAATGTTTTCTTTCAGCAAAAACCCTATTTATGATACTAGAGGTACTTTCCCTTCATGTCTCATAACTTTGGGACGCCCTGTATAGGTCAGCGGCCAGAGTAAAGAGACGTGGGACGAGGTCAGAAAAAAGATGCGATACAAGTATAGGTAGGAGCGGGTGATCGTACTCTTCCACATTAAAGGGAAATTTGTATGCCCAGGAAAAGCCGGCCCGACTGTTGTTAGTTTTTTTTTTACCCTATAAAGGGCACCCTCCTGAGGACACTGGGGAGGGAGGTGGTGAATGCTCATGCATAACAGCACGGGCCCGGCCGTGCTGCCAATGTGGGACTCACAAGAAGTGCGCCTACCCACTAAACACCACCTTGGGGCTGGTTTTGGTCCTAAGGACCCCTAAACCCACATCGGGAGTGACCCCCCTCGAGGCTGAAGAGGGCGCACGACTCTTGTTAGTCGTGCGCCCTCCTCATCCGCCCATAAATGTAACCATACAGTTACATTTATGTATGACATGTGAAACACTGATTGCGCAATGCAGGAATGTTGAAGTTTTTAGTGCGCGCGCAGAGGTGATATGTACTCGCCACACAAGCATCTTAAAACTCATGCATTGGTCTCACTGGGGTAAGCAGAGACCAGGCTCAGCTACTTTCCACAACCCTGACAGTACATCTTCGCTTTATCAACGTTCATAAGTCGTTGCATGCTCGCACGCCGGTTCCGGGTACTTTATATCTTCTCCTTAGCTAATATATCCCCTATAAAAGAGTATCTGTGGATAAGTCTTATACTGCCTACCCGCCTACATCTCCTGAAATCACAACGAGGTGGTAAATATCAACATCAGTCGTAACATGTCTTGGCCCCAATATAGGAAACTCTGCTGTCTAGGCCAGCGGGCACACAAAAGTGACGTGAGATGGGGAAACGAAATACAAGTTCAATTTATCTCAACGTAATGAATTATATTTGATAAATGACAATGTACAATGTAAGCGGTATCCCGTTGCCTTTGGGCCGTATTATAGCATCGACATCTTAAACCTGCGTCCTATACAGGAGTATCTGTGCATAAGTCATCTACATCTTTTGGAATTAAAACGAAATGGTAAACATTAACATCAGCTGTTACTTGTCCTGGGTCCAATAAAGGAACCTCTGCTATCTAGGCCAGCGGCCACAAAGAAAGTATGTGGGACTGGGGCGCGGCAAAGGCGCGACGTGTTGTACGGAAGTAGCACCCTTGCCCCGTATGTGGGCTGCGTCCCATCCCTGCAGTACAATTTATATAATAATAAATCTTATCGATGCGCTCATGGTCTAGTGTAACCGAGTGATTGGGATCAGCCACTTGGGTAAAGCGAAAACAGGCGCGGTTAGTTACTAGATGCGTGACCATCCCGTGAATACCGCTAGTGGCATTTTTTCAAGCTTCAAGGTGCCGAATGTCATATAATGGCAGTTGTTAAGCCATGTCAGAGGCATGTAATAACGTAACATTTACATTTACTTGCACATACAATGCTTCTGGCTCCTACACTAGAACACCCTATGTCGTGAAACCAGAAACAACGACATCACAGCTAGGCCATCTCAGAAGCCTTATGGGTGGCTAGATGACTTATGACAGTAAGGCCCGCCACTGTCTTACAAGACTCTACGAACCCAGATTTGGCCCCGTAGTGGAGTATGGCCTAACCTTCCTGCAATGCAGTGAGACCCGTGCTCCAGCACTGGGGACATAAAAAGGGTTGTTATCAACAGTTATGCATTTTAACAGTGGTCACCACACTAAGCACACTTAGCCTGTATAATAGCGGTCGTTCATCATCACCATCATCAATCCATTATGTCCCCACCGAGGGGCACGGCTCTCGTCCCTGAGGAAGGTATAGGCCATACTGTGGCGGCCGTTAGAATTAGCTTACACTTTCTAACTTGTTACGCAGATAATAAGCTACGACTCACCCCGAGGTGGGGTGTCCGTGGTGACGGAGAAAGGGGAGACGACCACTTCGTTCCTTCTCATCCAGCAAGCCAGGCCTTCAGACTCGGGCATTTACCAGTGCAACCCGAGTAACGCACAGTCAAAGAGCGTGGTCGTTCATGTTTTGAATGGTGAGTTGAACTGCCTTTCTTTTCTTCCTTTTTATTTAAACTATCATACCATCAAGACTTAGGAGTCTTAAGTATCGTAATATCACACAAAGTGAGATTTGAACAGCTTTAATTAATTTTGACGGCCTCGGTGGCGTAGCGGTGTGGCACACTGACCGTAAAACCGAAGGTCTCGGGTTCGATCCCCGGCCGGGACAAACTAGGAAACGAACTCTTCTAGTTTGCCTCGGGTCTTGGATGTTATCTATGTATTTATTGTAATAAATCTATCGTCGAGTTAGCACCTATAACACAAGTATTTTAGTTGTACGTAGTACAGGGCTAACGAGATCTGTGAAGTATGCCCATGAATATTTATTTCTTAGTATAAATTTTTATTTGCCGAACCTTTTTAAAGTTTTATCGACAATGAGTGAGGATTCTCTAGGCTGCTGGTTATAACTAGCATCCGTCTCGCTCGCACAGTCTAACTTTTTTAATATTGTAAGCAAATTAGAAAACTTTTAATTAGGTTGGTCTGTGGTGTTCCTAGATAACAATGTTACGGTAATTTCAGACCTGTTTTTATCACTGTACACTTGGTTTTTATAAGGAGAAATTGCTATGGAAATTAATAATTTTTGAAGCTACATTTCTTCATTATTATCATTCATCGGCCTCGGTGGTGCAGCGGTTTGGCACGCTGCTGTAAAACCGAAGGCCTCGGGTTCGATCCCTGGCCGGGTCAAACTAGGAACCGAACTTTTCTAGTTTGTCTCGGGTCTTGGATGTTATCTATGTATTTATTGTATTAAATATATCGTCGAGTTAGCACCTATAACACAAGCCATATAGTATAGAGCTAACAAGATCTGTGTAATATGTCTATGAATATTTATTTATCATTTATTTATTCATTAAAAAACTAAGAACAGGAAAAAAAATAATAAATGATTATTTTTTGTTTCTGTGTACAATAAAGAATATTTTGTTTAATCATCTAAATTTGTTAAAGAAATGGTGCAAAGTACATATTTATCTTAAAAACCGATTTAGAGCTAAAGATTCCACTTATGCCGGGACTCGAACCCGCGACCTCTGGCTAACCGTGCCAGCGCTCTCCCAAGTGTGCCAATGGGCAAGTACCGGCATCAGCAGAATTTCGAACCACTTTACAATATTCTCTGTATTATTTACAGAAATTTTAGCCTTTAAATAGGTTTTTAAAATTGTCCTTAGCACGGGTTAGTGTAACAATAGAATATAAACATATTTATCTAACAATAATTTAAAATATTAGAATGTGCGACTGAGACTAAAGTCAGACTTAATAGCAGCCTTAAACCGTTATCTGGAGAAGCCTTCAATTAAATAGTAATTTTAGTAAACGACTCAGACTATGCGAGCAATAAACAAAGTTCAACCCTTAAAGTCGTAATAAAACAAACAAGTGAAATAAACTCGTTATCTCACCAAG
The DNA here is from genome assembly GCA_934045075.1 of Yponomeuta sedellus. Taxonomy (NCBI): domain Eukaryota; kingdom Metazoa; phylum Arthropoda; class Insecta; order Lepidoptera; family Yponomeutidae; genus Yponomeuta; species Yponomeuta sedellus. Next base: position 5,978,448 of record OW203722.1, on the reverse strand, counting down.
AACTTTAATAGCCAATTGCAACGGTAACTTTGACAAACGGCCATTCTTTTAAAACAACAAAATTAATCGCTTTAAGCCCTTGGACGGCTAGAATATAAACCCTATACAATCTTTCAAACAATCTGATTAAAGTCTGGCGACTGATAGCAGATGCAATAAGAAAAAAAAATCTCGTAAAATATTGTATAAGCATCTATCTACCTTCTTAAGAAAATAAGTAAATAATAAATAAATATTTTTGGACATATAACACAGGTCTCATTAGATCTATACTAAGTACAACTTAATAATTTGTTTTTTAGGTGCTATCTCGACGATACATTTAATACAATAAATACATAGATAACATCTAAGACCCGAGACAAACTAGAAAAGTTAGAAACTAGTTTGACCCGGCCGGAGATCGAATCCGAAACCTTCCGTTTTACAATTAGCGTGCTAAACCGCTGCGCCACCAAGGCTGACAAGGTTCAGAATTCAATGAAAAAAATTAAATCAAGTATTTTTTTTGTTATTAGAGTCATTTTATTTTTCGCTTCTTTTGTAGTCCCGCTAAAAATTTATTTTACGGATTTATTTAGTAATTTTATTCGAAAGTTTGTCATCGTATTCTTTGGCATAGAAGCAAAGTGCATCCAATCTAAGTAGGGCACAAGTTCTAAGAAAATATATTGGATAGGTAATGAGAATACCCGTACAAAGATTGATTGATTGATTTATAAAATTCTTTATTTAACATAAACATTATAAATGGTATAAAAACCAAAACACGGTCATGGTTTATGCAATTTTCCTAAACTGATATATGATAACAGGCTAAAACACCTCTTTAAACTTCTTGCATAGAATAGGAAACTTGTAACAACAATATTTACTTCGAAAATACTTACATCGGTGATTTTCTTTGTTAACTTTGTATAGTTCACATTTCTTGGCATAACATAATGGATAATATACACACAAGTATACCGATTAATTTACAAGGAAACTAACACACTTTTAAATTAATATTAATATATAATTTGTATCACAATTGCGGCTGGAAGAAGAACATTTTATTGTGCACGCACAAAACAACTACTTAGGATCCAAGCTTGGTCACAAACACAACTTATCACTGCCAAGTACCACTGTACAAACATTGATTTAAAATTAAACCCCATGCAGGCCATAGTCGTTAAAGAGAACGACTTGAAATAAATCTCAGAGAAAAAAGGCATTTTCGCCGAGCCGTTGCGTTAATATTTTTTTATTAGCTACAAAATTATGAACTAAGCTTCAGGGGCGTTGTAGGGTACTTTACGTTAACGTTTATAAAACGCCTTCTCTTTGTTTCCTTCCCCGGTTGTCTGGAGATTTATTGCTTGCTTAGTCATACATCAATTTCACAGAGATACTATAGAGATATAGAAAACCCCAGGGAAAAAGAGAAACTAGTCAAGCAACAAACATTTGGAGATATTGCATTTTGAAAGTTTGCCTTGTGCCACATTTTCCCTTTATGCGACTTTTTAGGCGTCAATAACTCCAAAACAATTTTTTTTTACCCTGTTTGGTTTACTATGTTAGAGTAACGGAAATTTCTTACAAAACATCTTACATTCTTACACTCACAGATTAGTTTCGAAAAAAAGTGGCAAGTACGTCTTTTTCCCTGGAGTCTTCTGTTGTTTTCACCAGAACAAGTTTTTCAAAAAAATTAGCAGACAAAAATATTATGAATCTAAATTCAAATTGTTTATTTCACAACAAAGTTTACAAAATAATACACGGGCTGGTCCCTCCTAGTAAGTATAGAAATACCTGCGTCAGGAGGGCCCGCTCTTCCACAAATATTTAGTTATTAAATAAATTTAAAGTAACCAATTAGATAATTACATGCAGTCTTTGTGTGTGTGTGTGTGTGTGTGTCTGTGTGTGCCTGTGTCTGTGTGTGGGGGTGTGCGTGTACGTGCGTGAACGTGTGTGAGTGTGTGTTTCAAAGCTTTACATTTGTTGCATCCTATACAAGAAATTTTAATAAATGTTCTACTCGTACCTCATCATAATTTAAACTTTTAACCCATTCAGTCAAAACCTTTTCCCACTCGTAGCATGTTTTTGGGTATATGTCAATTTTTTTGACATATACTAATTATGTAATTATGTTATACAAATGTGCAGATTGTTTTACGATTTGGCAACTAGCAAAAGTACTCTTAGTACGAACCATACGTACGACTTTACCATGTCTCTTCTTTTTATAGGTATTTATATCAAACGGCAGGGACTTATGAAGTCTCAGAAAATGAATGAAGAATCTGTATGAAAGCTTTCACTACACTAAAATGTAGCAGTAAATTACGTTTACATTCATTAACCATACGAATGAAATGCCTTTTCTTTGTTTCCTTTCACGGTTGTCTGGATTTTTATTGCTTACTCAGTTAGACATAAATTTGACAAAAATACTATGAAGGTTGTTTGTTTTTTAACATCTTTCCTGTCTAAGAGACGCATATGACTCAGAGGAGTGTATTGGACCAAGTTCATGAGTCATATTTTACTCATTTTTATTACATCTTCGGACATAGTTACGACTATCTAACTGTGGACGTGGGGAATTGGAATTGAATTAAATCTTGGACAAGGAAGTTGTTAAAAATAGGCCTTTTACATAATTCGAATCTATCAATCTACCATTAGTATAATTGTTCCCACAGAGCAAAAAGCTATACTAATCATCCGCAATTTTAATCAAACGAGATTTCACAACTCGAAACGATATTTCTCAATTATTTCTTTTTTTAGTTAAATTTAAACTAAAAGTAAAAGTGGACAAATTAGTTAATTAATAATTAACTAGTTATTTTATTTTAATTTTTAATGCACTAACAAGTGCTAAGGATAAATTTAAAAACCTATTTAGAGGCTAAAAATTTCACCTATGCCGGGATTCGAACCCGCAACCTCTGGCTATCCGTGCCAGTGCTCTACCATTTGAGCTAACTAATTAACTAGTTACATAACCGCAGCTTTTAAACCACCTACATTTTTGCCTAAATACATATTATTGTGGGCAAAACTTTTGTAGTATTTTTAATATCTGTAGGTTTTAAAACAAATTATTTTCATGTCTGACATACAATTTCGAGACGGGTCAGACGAGTAAAAATAATAATAAGTTAGATTGGTCTCCAAGTTTCGCGCACAATAATATACAGGGCGTCCCAAAGTTATGGACATGAAGGGAAAATACTTTAAATATCGTAGATAAGGTATTTTGCTGAAAGAAAACTTTATGTTATTTGTAAAAGGTAGTGATTCTGCATTCATAGTCGTTATCAACCCTTGTATGTCCCCACTGTTGGGACACGGGTCTCTTCCTGTATCGCAGGAAGGTTAGGCCATACTCCACCACGGGGGCCAAGTCCGGGTTGGTGGAGGATTGTAAGACAGTGGCGGGCCTTACTGTCAGGAGTTATCAAGCCGCCCATAAGGCCTCTGACATGGCTTAACGACTGCTATTACATGACAGCCGGCACCAACGGCTTAGCGTGCCTTGCGAAGCACGGAAGCGCTCGGAAAAATGCCACTAGCGGTAGTCACGGGACGCTCACCCATCCCGTACCTGACCGCGCCTGTTGTTGCTTAACCAAGTGATTGATTCCAATCACTCGGTTTGCCTAGGCCACGAGCGCTTCATAGATTTTCTAAAAATTGCTTGCCTCGTCTGGGAATCGAACCAACTTAAATGTAAGAAAAACACCCCTACTTTTATGATGCCAATTGAAAGAATGGCCAAAAACTAATAATTCTTCTTATGTAACATAGTATTTGAAATAGTTTCCCGGACCTTACACCATTACATTTCTTCTTTTGGGGATACGTGAAAGATATGCTACACAAAAAACGATACGAGAACGTGGGCGAGTTACTAACAGAATTGTGCCATATCATATCGATTATTCACCATAAAATAATAAGAAAATCAACAAGCAGTGGACTCATTAAAGGATTGAGGATTTGCGTAAGACAAGAGGGATCACATTTTGAGCACTTAATTAATTCATTTACAAAAAAATACACACTTAATTTACTACGCCAGTTTCATATATTTTTTTAATTTTGATTAAAATGATTAATTTCACGCTGTTCCTCTCTTTTAAAATACTATGTTAGTTAAAAGTAGGGGTGTTTTTTTTTAAATTTTATTCGGTTCGGTTCACAGATGAGGCAAGTAATTTTTAGAAAATCTTTGAATGCAGGATTAAAAAAATAACATAAAGTCTTCTTTCAACAAAATACTTTCCCTTCATGTCCCATAAGTTTAGGACACCCTGTATTATTTTTATCTCTATTATTTTTGTCTCTAGGATAGAATGTCGAGAAAAAATAATAAGCTATTTTACTCTCCCCCGCCAAAGACTATGACTTGTGAACAGCAACCTGGCTATAAACGTTTCATTGGTCCTTAGAAATTAATTTACTGAAGTGCGTCTTTAATACTCAAGTAATAAAATTAACGAGAGAGAAATTAAAGCCTTGCAATCGCACTTTACGTCTTGTCGACTAATATTTGCATTTTCTAATGTACTGTGGACAACAAAAGTTGAAAAACCTATTTAGAGGCTGAAAAGTTCACCCATGCCGGGATTCGAACCCGCGATCTCTGGCTATCTGTGCCAGCGCTCTTTCCAACTGAGCTACTGGGCGACTCACCGGCATCAGTGACATTTCGAACCTCTATACAATATTTTCTGTATTACGTACAAAAGTTTGTGGTTTTATTTTAAAAAGTAATTTGGCTAAAACGGTGTTCAAGCCGGTTTCTGTAGGGAGTGAAAGTTACAAACCGGTGCTATTTGGCACCCAATAGCTCTTTGCCTCATGTTTCTACCCAAAGGCGATCATACTTTTGCAAAATGTTTACAAATTAACGACTAGTCATATAAAAAAAATAACTGTGATAGCTATTGTTAGAAGAAACGCTATTACTATTATTTAGATTTGGATGTTCACTTTTTACCAAAACATAATCCATTAGCTCAGTTGGGAGAGTGCTGGCACGATTAGCTAGAGGTTGCGCGTTCGAGTCCCGGCATGGGTGGAAGTTTTAGCCTCTAAATAGGTTTTGAAAATGGTCCTTAGCACGGGTTACAGCATTAAAAATAATATAATAGTTCAATTCATTAAAAAAATACCTGTTTAGAGGCTAAAAATTCCACCCATGATGGGACTCTAACCCGCGACCTCCGGATAACCGTGCCGCACATCAGTGAAATTTCGAACCTCTTTACAATACTCTGTATTACGTACAGTTCAATTCAGTGTTATTTAGAAAACGTAGCCTTAAAATTGTCAAGGACAACAATCTTGCGCCGCCACGATATTGTCGAGAGCAGTTTTAATGTTTTGCCAAAGAAGCAAATTCCATTTTCCCTTTATCAGGTGAGTACCCTGCGGCCATGCAGAGAGGGGGCCAGGCCTTCGCCCCCACCTCGCCCCTGCACTGCCTAGTACTCGTCATCTGCTTGCTGATCGCAGTCTCCTGACACCGAGGGATTTTAGCTCCTATGTAAATACTAACAGAGTTTTATCTTGCTCGGCCGGTCATAATGACATATGTCGAATCAAGGACAGATTTCACTATGGCTGGCTGGATATAATAATATACTATTTTATAGTGTGGGTTGTGTTATGTACAATGTAATTTTTAACATTCCCTGAAACAAGTAGCTACGAAGCTTCTCTAGTTATAGTTGTAAAAAGTGTACCATAATAAGGACTTCATTTTGTTAACACAATTTTTTTTTATTTGGTAAATATTAACGTTCAGGTACCACTTAGTCACCACGTAATCTATCAACAACTCAAACGCAAACTGTGGTTTGACCTTGTAACCTAAGTATGTTATTATTTAAATGAAAATATATTACTAAAGTAAACATACTGTGAAAAAATTGTTTTAAAGCAAAAGTCAGTAGTGAAAGAAAACTTTTTGTGTTAGCCATTGAGGGTCATAAAGGTAGATTATATCACAGGAATGTAAAAAGCTGACAATACTACATTTAAAACAAGGAGTGTACATATTAGATAGAACGATACGAATCACTTAACAGTTAAACATTATTGATTGTGTATGTAAGCTTGTTGATGGGAGTCATTACACTAAAATAAGGAACAGAATGTTATTTTTCAACGTTTTACATCTTTGCTTCATCTTATTATGTGTACCCTTTCGTTAAAAAATTATCATTTCAAATCATTCTATTCTATTCTAAAAATAACGGTCTTAATCTTTAAAACATCGTTATTTCGTTATCAACCCTTGTATGTCCCCACTGTTGGGGCACGGGTCTCTTCCTGTATTGCAGGAAGATTAGGCCACACTCCACCACGGGGGAAACATAATAAACTTAAAACATAATTCGTTAAAACACACCATAAACTCTAATTAAAATAGTCGGTGGTAGAGATTTTACACGGTGATTTTACGATTTTAAAACGTTACTACAGATTATGTAAACAGACTCTAAGGAGTGCTTTAAACATAGTGTAATTATAAAATAAGACCGTTATTCTAAGCTAATATTAATATATTTTGTTCACAAATACGTCTAAATATTTTTGTCAACAAAATACATTTGATATTAAGTTAATAAATTTATACAAAAAAGTGGTAACTTAACTGGTGGTTATTGAGTGGGATACCAGAAGGGATGTCCTTAATTTACCTTGTTAACGTGAGTTTGCTACTATAAGACAATTTATGTGTTCACTCAATACATCGTGATGTAACTCCAGCAAAAAAAAACTATGCCAGAAATGAAAGGATCTCCCGTTTCAAACATCTCAGAGCCATGCAAAGAAATTCATGTAAAATCATGCAATACAACTGTAATCTAGTAATCCAGAGGAATGCCAAATAAGTAAACACTGCTTTTATAAAAATATTACTAAAAATATCTAATGATTTTTTTTATTGATTTATATCAATAAACCAATTTAATTTTATATCAATAAAAAAATATTACACTTTTATTTTAATTAGCCTCTTTTGAGTCCCACTGCTGGGCACGGCCTCTCCTTCTGTTTTTCATCTCTCCCTATCTCCAGCCACCTTCCACCATCTCGGCAAGAATGGACTTAGGTCGTCCCGCCATCTTTGCCTTGTTTTGCCTCGACGTCGGTATCCATTAAGCGGAATTCAGACGATCGGAATTCAGAATTATACTAAATAAAAAAGTGTACCGACTCCATCACACAATGCTATAATTATGGAAAAAAACCGAGATTTTATTAATTTAACTAAGTGCGTCACTACTAACCATCTTTGGTGAAGATCTTTGACTTATATGACTAAGATAAAGCTAAAATGTAAGTAGACTATGTTACCGAATAGGCGATAAACATTTATTTTTAAGATGTAAACTAGAAGAATGTAAATAGACGAAATATTCTGTGTAAATAGAGGTATACAATGTGGCAAACAGTTGCTAAACTTGACTTTTTCGTGAACTATGGAATGAGAATTGTTTATCAAGTACTCTTAAGGCAATGCATAAATACTTTGTCAACCTGTAAATTTTTTACTTGCACCTAAACTGAGAAGTCATGAAAAAGTCAGTGCATTAGCAAAGAGTTTGTTTCATGGCACATGTTAGAGTAAACTGTTTACTATCGCGTTTCTTAACAGTTCTTCCCCTTAACAATGACTTTCCATATTTAGTATGAAATAAAACCAAATGTAATTTTCCTCAAGTTTATGTCTTACCATTTATTGTTTTATTTGCCGTAATAACGACCAAAACACGCGCCAAGTTTAATTAACTTTTTTTATTGCTTTGTATGTAGGTTTTATTCTATTTTTTAATGGATTATAGAATGTTACGTAATTATTTCCCGTCCTAGGATTTAAAACAAATCATAAAAAAACTGAAGTGCTACTTTCAGACAGTTGCTGTCATAAATATTGAAATTGTTTACTCAATGATTTGTGCTCCAAATTGTCTAATGAAGTGTTAAAGGAATGTACTATTTTTTGTCCTATTTGTTTCTTATAGGCTTACGAAAAACAGATTTCAATATAAACAGTTATTTAATATATCGAAAGTTTATTATTGTATACAGGTAACAAAAAGTATTATTACTTGTTGTATGTATCATACTGAATAATATAAAATTACATGTGTAATAAATATTATAAAGAAACAATAAAGTTTTAAAATAATCATTGGGTTTTTATTTTTATAATGAACATGAATTATTGAGTAACTATTTATTTAAATTACTTAATTACATATTAAATAAACAAATAACGTAAACAAACGAATATATGAATGAATGAACGAATGTTTCGTACTTTTTTGTCCTCCGAAAAGTATTAGGTAACATTGAAACGTTTCATCTAGTACAGAAGCGCTCGTGGCCTAGGCGTACCGAGTGATTGGAATCAATTACTTGGTTAAGCAACAACAGGCGCGGTCATGTACAGGATGGGTGAGCGTCTCGTGACTACCGCTAGTGGCATTTTTCCAAACGCTTCCGTACTTCGCAGGGTACGTTAAGCCGTTGGTGCCGGCTCTCATATAATGGCAGTCGTTAAGCTATGTCAGAGGCCTTATGGGCGGTTTGATTACTTCTGACAGTAAGGCCCGCCACTGTCTTACAATCCTCCACCAACCCGGACTTCACCGCCGTGGTGGAGTATGGCCTAACCTTCCTGCGATGCAAGAAGAGACCCGTGCCCCAGCAGTGGGGACATACAAGGGTTGATAACGATCTAGTACAGATAAAAAACATATTTTAAGTATAATATTTGAATATCCTACAATTTTATTTAATACTGTTACCACTTCCGGGTCCTGATTTGGAAATTCCAATTATTTAATACCTGCTTATTCCTATGTAGTTTCCACATAACTTAAGTAACAAATAACTTTACCAGAGCGAGCAAAACTTATAAGTATTTAATTAATGGCATACTCAAAATAGAAACTGGGGCTAAGGGTCGATTTCTCAAGTAAAGTTTTGTCACGCTCTTTTGTGGGAAATTCGAAGGGACAGCACTACAGTCAACTATTTACTTAGCGACATTCTTTATTCAGAAACTGGCCGCACTAATGTTGAAAAGGAGACGGATACGCTTTCATACATTCTTGGGCTTGGGTGTTAAAAGAAGTGATGTCAATTTAGAGCTTATATATTATCAAACCATCTCTGAAAATTCTGCAGATTTTGGCAATCTGAGAGCAGAGTTATAAGAGATTTGGTAAAAATGAGGTTATGCTATAAGTTGACAATAACTTATACTAAACTTATCCGTGTTCGTTATGATAGCAAGGTTCGTACAAGTTAAGCAAGTCCGTAGAAAAACAGCACTATTCAGAGAATTATAATATCTAAAACAACAGGAAATACACTCAACACGCACACGCACTAAACGAGACGAGACGAGTGATCATAGATTGCGTCAGGAAGCTGTCACGCCTGTCACTGTTAGCACAGACACAGATAAAAAATACAGTTGAAAAACACGGGTAATAAATTGATCTGTAAACGAGAGTCAATTTAAAAATTTATTTTCATCAATCAAATATTTCGATTTTTTAAAACTGTTATGTACTAAGTCATAATGTATTTATTTACTTTAATTCAATCAATAATCTGGTGCATGTGTTTTTATTTAATACATTCACACTAATCGATTAAAGTAATCGATATCCTATTTTATTAGGGACATAAATTTATTATTAAGATTTCTCGTCTTCCAGATTGTGAATTGAGCTCATTTTTTATACTTTAAAAAAAGAAAAATATAACGCTTTTTTAAACCATATCTCAAATATTTACAATCGGGCCCAGAAATCCCCGTCTCCTTTGTTTATCAGTCAAAACCAGTTTTGAAACAAAACAGTTACCACCGCGTCGGTGGTTACTCGAATATATTTTGAGGATAATAATTGATGATTATTATCCTCAAAATCGTCTTATCGTCTGTGTGGTGTCGGCCTAGAGAATAGCACCAACCCAAATTCTTCCCGCGGGTGTCGTAAAAGGCGACTAAGGGATACAAACCGGGGGGTGGGCAGCAGCGCTCCCTGCAGTACAATTCCACCAAACTGCGATCCCCAACCCGCATGCCCAGCGTGGGGATTATGGGCACTACCCCCCAATGATGGCACAACCTTGCGCTCATTAGGGGAGGGCTATGTCCAGCAGTGGACTAATGAAGCCTGAGGAAGAAGAATTGATGATTATTGTATAATTATGATTATTATGTGTTAATATGATAATTAATATGTCTGCAAAGTAAAGAAAGAAATAGTTTGTAAACGACTGTTTTAACGGACCGCAAGCGCCACCTGGCGGCGGCGCTGGGCGAAGTCTGCATTACGACTTTGGCAGTGGAGTCGGAAGCGTGGCAGGAACGGACAGTCAATTTGAAACACGCGGTCGAGGTACCACCACGCAGAAACTGCTCGCGTCACGTTAATAACAGTCTCTTAGATTAAAGTTTATTTTTTTACTTTGCTGAGTGAATTACACTAAGTGTCCTAAATTACTGAACCGGAGTTTCCACTGAGCGCCCACAGTTCGAGATCAATCCTATCGACCTAGCAGAAGAAGGAAACGAAATATGCCCCCCGTCGTTAAATACATCTTGAAATTATTGTGAACTTGAACAATAACAGACCGTTAAGTAGTGATTAGAAAACTTTTAGTAGATACTTCTCTCCAGGCTGAATCGAGAGCCGCCACACGCCCGTTCAATTATCATATATTCAAATCCGGAGCGAACAAAGGAAAACAAAAAAAACACAAGGGTGCGGTTTTTATTCGCGTCTGTTTCATCAGAGAGCAAAAGTTTTGTTTACTCGTTGTATTATTCCACTGGTGAAAAGTGGGATGGGATGTGACGGGCTGCGCGCCTTATGAATATCTAATCGCATTGAACCGAGCTGAAAGATGTCGGCCTTAATCCGTGAAGACGGTGAGTTTTTGTAACAGAAATAATTCGGTAAATAAGTGCTTAATTTGCAAATGAACTTTGAAAACTATCTTCTTCTCTCTATAATATAAAAATTAATCGCTGAATGCGTTGATAAGCGCAAATCTCGAGAGCGGCTAAACCGATTTCGCTAATTCTTTTTTTAGAATATTCCTTGAAGTACGAGGATGGTTGTTACGGAGAGAAAAATTAAAAATCGATTGTTAGGCGGTGCGAAGTTCGATGGGTCAGCTAGTACAATAATAATTATAAAATAAAATCATCCTGAGCCATTCTTTCGTTTCGTTCCCATCGGGCAAAGAGCGGTGGTAGCAAAGCGGTAGAACGCCGACTTCTCAATCGGGAGGTCGTGGATTCGAATTTGGGCACGTAAAAATGCCTTTGTTTTCGAAGTTATGTACTTTTGTGAAGTTATAGTAGCAAACGCTGTATGTAGCCAATCCACGGTGGAAACGTGTAGTTACTTAGCCCCTTTGCCCGAGAGAAGGCATGTGCCCTGCAGCGGATCGTTTACAGGCTACATAAAAAATATGTTATTGTCTCTTACGTAATACCTGGTGTCGATCTAATTAAGTGCCCAATTTGTGAATAAACTCAGAGAATTATAAGATTAAAGAATAGAAGAGGGTTATAATTGAATATAACCCCCTTCCATTCTTTATTTCTGTTCCCACCGGCCTAAGACCGATTGGCTGCCGCAAATGTCAGTGTAAGACGGAGTGAACACGTTTAGTCTGGCTTCAGTCAATTCCATCAGTCTGGTTAGACTGACGGCAGACTGATTGTCTATTCAGTGAACTGATGGACCAGACTGATGAATATTCGAATGTTTTGATGCTTCATCAGTCTGCCATCGATCCGAGCTTGATCGAGGTCACGGACTGAACTGACGCCAGACTGAAGAATGTAGTGGTCAAGAACCATGTTGAAGAAGCTTGAGCTCCAGGCGGGCTAATGGCAAGAGTTCACGTAGGACTAAGAGAAGCGACTACTTGTGTCGGAGGTCAAGACCCAATTAGTGTCGCTAAGCCATCGGTGTAAGTAAGTATAATTATTAATAACTGATTATTTTAGACCACGTTTGTGTTTACCAGCAGGCGTCAAGTATGTATGTATGTATTTATTTATTAATATAAAAGAGGACACGTTAAATATGCTTCAGGTAATAAGGTCTTATAATATAATAACTGGGATGAAATGTCAACCTGTCTTAATTAGAAAAAAAAATTCCATATCGGGTTCGATCCCCGGCCGGGTCAAACTAGGTAACGAACTTTTCTAGTTTGTCTCGGGTCTTGGATGTTATCTATGTATTTATTGTATTGAATCTATCGTCGAGTTAGCACCTCTAACACAAGTAATTTAGTTGTACTTAGTATGAGGCTAACGAGATCTGTGTAATATGTCCATGAGTATTTGCTTATTTATTTGTCCTAGTCCTAAGCTAGAACACCCTGTGCCGTGGTAAACAGGCAAGGACATCACAAACACAGAAAAATACTTAGGCTGTGGCCATTTGCACCAATACACGTCGGCCCTCAGTGGGGATCAAACCCAGGACCTCCAGCATTGTAATCAGAAGTTAGACTAAGTGCCTTTTCACATGCACCCGGCCGCCGTCCGGTCACCGGGCCGGGTAAAGTCGTAATGTATGAGCTCCGGTCGCCGGCCGGTCGTTGTGCATGTGAAAGCTGTCATTGGAGCTCACACATTACTACTTTACCCGGCCCGGCGACCGGACGGCAGCCGGGTGCATGGGAAGAGGGACTAACGATGCAAACGTTGTTGAATTATTAGAGCGGTAAAAATGCATTAATTGATAATGCAAAAGTATTTCTTAATGATTCGCGATACTCATACGTAGTTATATATTAAACGGGTAAAACCCGTTTAATATATAACTACGTAAAGGTAAAACCCGAGTCTACCCGAGACCACGGCAACTGTAACGCTGCCGAAACGTCGGGAAATAAGGTAATTACGTTTTACCTAATAAATAATCGCAATTTGACCCGTTTAATATATAACTATGATAATGCAAAGAAAATAACGATGTCCGAAAGGGACTTCACATTAACGATTCACACGTGTTCCGAATGAATGGCCTGACCGGTGTACTAATTTTCTTTTAATAAAATCGGAACGATAAGGGCATTTTGACGCGTCCTATATAATTTTAGTTTCAAATACGGCGTAATGTGGCTAATTATCTTGATTGATTTTCTTTGTACAATTTTGATTAGAATCCGAATAAAAAATGCAGGGGTTCAAAAATATCCCTCACCCAAAGGAGAATTAAACAAACCCCAATGGTATTTAATAACGATACGCAAACTATGACGCAAGGGCCCCAAACGCCATAGATTTCCGAAGATCTACATTTACTGCTATATTGTATCAAAAAGGAGGTCTCCAGTTCTATCAGTTTTCTCCAATCGCACTTTAATGTAGCGTGCTTTTTGATATGCGTGAGTCATAAAATGTTATTATGGGGCTAAAAATACTGGCAAATAACTGCAGATATGATTAGTGTCCGGTTTCAAACAAGAGTTACTGTTCTTTTTTCAAACAGTCTAAAAACTATTTGCGTTATTTTTGTTTTTCAAACGTAATTTTTTTTTTTTATATCACACAGCAATTTGGAATAGAATTTGGAACGAATGGGCTGATCAATAATATAATCTTTTTCTGTTCTTAAGGACGGAGCTCCGTTAAAATTGTTTTGTGATTTTATCATACATACATAACCTGTATCCCAGAAGGGTAGGCAGAGACCAGGGACTGCCACTTGCCACGATCCTGACAAATCACCTTCGCTTCATCAACGTTCATAAGTCGTTGCATGCACGCACACCGGTTCCGGGTACTTTTTATTTTCCCTTTGCTAATACATCCCCGATTTGGTCGATGTATGTCCGCCTGGGACGTCCCTTACCAGCCCTTCCACTTTCATTCGCAATTTATATTTGTTTCGTCACTCTTTCTTTTTCAATAATTTTTTCTTTTGTTTTTATCATTTCTACTAATCCTAACTTTTTTATGTAGCCTATACACATCCTACTGCAGGACACAGGCCTTCTCTCGTAGGAAGATTATAAGCTTTATCACCACGGATTAGCGATTACAAGCACTGATGTATTTGAACACCTCGGGCACTCAGGTTTCCTCACGATGTTTTCCTTTACAGTTAGCAAGTGGCTACTATATATCAATTATAACTTTACTTTACAGTTAGCGAGTGGTATAGCTAATATAACTTTACAAATCTACATAAGTAAGAAAGGAAATTCTCGCCCGTAAAGTATATCGATATCAACCTTTGTATGTCCCCACTGCTGGGGCACCAGTTTCTTCCTGCATCGTAGGAAGGGATCGATATCAAAGTAAAGTATATGCCCGCTTTGAATCGGGAAACGAACCTAACATAATCGGTGGAATATTAATAGAACGCATTTTTTGCTAACACCTCCATGTGCTTAAGGTCGTTTCATGCGGAAGGAACAATATAGCTTATCGTATAATAAATAGCTTCGCCTTCTTGCTCGCACGAAAATCATTAACAGATTTAATTTGGGCGTTCACGTTTCCTGCCAGTCATGATTTGTTGTTTGTTTATAGATTGCAATGCAGTGCAACAAAAGGAAATCTAGCAATAACGATACGGCTCTAGCAATAGCAATACGGCTCTTTTTGACAGTATTTCATAGTATAGTCTGTCAGCTTTTATTAAGAGTCTAGAGTAGGCTTCGGTTTTCGACAATTTTCGCCGGTTTTCGTACTGATGATCGAGTTCTGATTTCGAAATTAAATGTCATATTAGTTCAATGATAGGATAGAATCGGATATATTCGTGTGATAGAAATATCGCTATTACACGATAGAATATATCCAATTCTATCCGATAGTAGCCGAGGTATATTCCAAAAGCTAACAGACTATAGAAGCGTTCGTGGCCTAGTCGAACCGAGTGATTGGAATCAATCACTTGAGTTAAGCGATAATAGGCGCGGTCAGGTGCAGGATGGGTGACAGTCCCGTGACTACCGCTAGTGGCCCTTTTTTCCAGCGCTTATGTACTTTGCAAGTTACGCTAAGGCGTTGGTGCCGGCTGTCATGTATAGGTAGTCGTTAAGCCATGTCAAAGGCCTTATAGGCGGGTTGATAACTTCTGAGAGTAAGGCCCGCCACTTTCTTACAATCCTCCAACAACCCGGACTTGGCCCCCATGGTGGAGTATCGCCTCACCTTCCTGCGATTCAAAAAGAGACCCGTGCTCCAGCACTGCGGACTTACAAGCGTTGATATCGATTCAATGCTGAAGTAAACGAAAAAAGTCATTGCTGATAGTAAATAACATAACATTACATTTACATACAAGCACATACATTGCTTCTGGCCCCACACTAGGATACCCTGTGTCGTGGGAACCAGAAACAACGACATCACAAACATGTGAACATCCAAGACCTGGGTTTTTTTTTGTTCCCAGCCGAGATTCAAACCCGGGACCTCTTGTATGGTAGGCAGACTCGCTACCGCTACGCCACGGAGGTCGTCCCTCCCTATCTCCCTCTCTCTTCGCGATGTCATAACAGGACTTGAATATAATACAGTAATTTGCAATTCATCAAGAAACATATTTTTCACATATTATTTAGCCGACGTACGTCCGTTTCAGGGCAGAAGCCTTTTCTCAGAGAGAGAGTATAGGCTTATAAGAATGCGACGCGGCCAGCTAAGCAGTTGGTGCCGGCTGCCGTCAATAGATGGCAGTCGTTAAGCCATGTCGAAGGCCTTATGGGCGGGTTGGTAACTTCTGACAGTAATGCCCACTGTTCAACAATTCTCCACCAATCCGGACTTGACCTCTATGGTGGAGTATGACCTAACCTTCCTGCGATGCCGGAAAAGACTCGTACCCCAGCGACAGCGTACCCCCGTACCTCGAGGACATACAAAGAGTTGATATCAATTTCATAGCACTACTGTGGCGAGCACATGTCAACTCTGCGCGCGCACTACAAACTCCAACATTCCTGCATCGCGCAACCAGTGTTTCAATTACATACCATAAATATAACGTCCGACTTACAACAGCTGGATCGGCCGTCCCCAGGCATACGATCTGCCTGGCGAGAAATTTCCTTTTATAGTGGAGGAGCACGATCACCCGCTCTTCCCTATAGTGGTGACCCCTGACAGAACACTGTCAACCTTCCTTCGCTCTCGCAGCACCCCACATACATTAGTTTCAAAGCAAGGCCAGCAATCTTCCTTCTCACTTCATCAGTTCCGCTACAGTCAACGCACCGACTACTGGAACTGATGATGATCTTCTCACAATCCCTCGGCACGGGAGCCACACAGCAACAGCACACGTTGCCAGTGGTACAGCAGCCTTCACCGGTTCCTACCACATGCACGGGCTCCATGGTACTGTCGCTGGTGAAGTGACTATTAGCCGCCGAACACCCTCAACCGCTAGTCGACTCACTGACTCAGCGTCTCCTGGCACTTGCAGGCTTTAGAGCACAGACTTCGATTCCTATCAGACCTAGCTATGCGTAGCTACGGTCTTGAAGGGGAGTGATGTGGCGAGCACCTGTCAACTCTGCGCGCGCACTACAAACTCCAACATTCCTGCATCGCGCAATCAAAGTGTTTCAATGACATACCTAAATATAACGTCCGACTTACAACAGTTGGACCGGCCGTCCCCAGGCATACGATCTGCTTGGCGAGAAATTTCCTTTTATAGTGGAGGAGCACGATCAGGTGATCGTGCTCTTCCCTATATTACAATAAAATTCACGGTTCACTATAAAAGTTCGATGAAAAGTGGACTAACCCCCAGACCGACTAGTAGAAAGACTCAACAGTCTACCCAATGTAGATCGTATTGTCATAATTAATTATTAATTGTAATTTTATGAGACACAACAAATTAATCTTCTCAATGTAGTGACTAGCGATTCTTAAACATAGTTATATATTAAACGTCAAGAGTTATATATGAAGCGGCAACCTGAAGACAGGGCGCTATGGCGCTCATTAGGGGAGGGCTATGTCGAGCAGTGGACTACATAATATAGCCTGAAGAAGAAGAAGAGAAGACGAAGAAACGTCAAGAATTAAGGTAATCACGTTGTATGCAAAGCC
Organism: Yponomeuta sedellus; assembly: GCA_934045075.1. Taxonomy (NCBI): domain Eukaryota; kingdom Metazoa; phylum Arthropoda; class Insecta; order Lepidoptera; family Yponomeutidae; genus Yponomeuta; species Yponomeuta sedellus. The sequence goes on along the minus strand of OW203722.1, from coordinate 5,961,296 downwards.
ACTGTTTTTGATATCACATTAATAATACGTTGCCGAAACGCCATTGTCATATCCGACTAAGCGTTCAGTACGGTATAGCTGGGCAAGCCTGCTCCATCTAAAAACGATGTCCCAGGCACTGCAGCGTACAGCGTAATCCAAAACGCCTTAATATACTACGTGAAAACTATAGCCTGCGTTATTTCCTTCCCCATCCGCTAGGGTAGTGCTCTAGCAAATTGACCCCAGTGACTTGCCATATTTCTAATGGCGGGTAGAGACCATCAGAACGAATGTAACCGAATCAACAAGGGTGAATCAGAAGTTATAGCAAAACCGAACATCGTTAACCTTTAGAGTTTTAGATAAAGAACAGACATTGGATATAACAGCGAGACAATCACAGAACAAACTGGAAAATTAACAAATAAGTAATATAATGCGCTCGTGGCCTAGTGGAACCGAGTGATTGGAATCAATCACTTGTGTTAAGCACCAACGGCGCGGTTAGGTGCTGGATGGGTGATCGTCCAGTGAATACTGCTAGTAGTATTTTCTCTGAGCGCTTCGCGCTTCGCAAGGCACGCTAAGCCATTGGTGCCGGCTGTCATGTAATGACAGTCGTTAAGGCATGTCAGAGGCCTTATGGGCAGCTTGATAACTTCTGGCAGTAAGGCCCGCCACTGTCTTACAATCCGCCACTAACCCGGACTTGGCCCCCGTGGTGAAGTATGGCTTAACCTTTCTGCGATGCAGAAAAAGATCCGTGCCCCAGTAGTGGGGACATACAAGGGTTGATATGTTTAGTCGTCGTCGTCGTCGTCAGGCTATACTAGATATGTTAAGTAGAGCAAAGTAACTATTAATCAGATCTTCTGAACTCGACCACTGGATGGCGCTAGTGCTGTTCAACACAGTTTAAGTTAAAAATGAAAGCTTACTTATGGTCATTTCACGATAAATCACCGGTCTCGTTTATCGACACAGCAACACTCGCTTTTATACAAAAACCTTTTTTTTTTGTGTAAATTTAGTATTTCTTAATGATTCACGATACTCATACATAGGTACAATCTGTTTGCATTTAGAATATACCTTGGGCTGTAGAGTAGGCTTCGGTTTTCGCCGAAAGCACACGAGTGTAATACTACTCCATGCTCTGTGTAAAACTTTTCTTCACTATTTCGAAAAGTTAAGTGTCATATTAGTTCCGATATTTCACTATCACACGAATATATCCGATTCTATCCGATAGTAGCTGAAGTGTATTCTAAAAGCTAACAGATTGTAGTCATATACAAACATAGTCTACCTGAGACCACGGAAACTGAATCGCTGCCGAAACGTCGGGAAATAAACAGTGTTTGAAACACATGAAATGCCAACCTTACATTGCTTGCATTTATTCGTTTGGTTTGCTCGCATCCTAATAGAGTTAAGGTCAGTAGGCACAAAGATAGCTTGTAAATAATTGACGGTCTGAGGCGTGGGCCACATAGAAGAGACATGGGGCGAGGGCGTTCAAAAGACGCAATGTTTTGTATAGAGCTTGCTGCGTGAGCTTCATCCCGCCTCTTCAGTACATTTCGTATGAAAGTGAATTTAATGGACAACGCGTCTTTTGCGCGCCCTCGACCCACGCCCTTTCTATGAGTCCATATGAAATTCTATGAGCCTTAGACGCTGTGATTTTAGGTCAGAAAAACCATGTGAAGACAATCGGTATGCTCGTGAGGGATTCGACTTTGTTGGCGCCGTAGCGTTCCTTATTTTTATTTCATTCCTTCGATATAAACCCTTGTATGTCCCTATGGCTGGGGCACAGGTCTCTTCCTGTATTGCAGGAAGTTTAGGCCATACTCCACCGCAAAGGCTAAGTCTTTCAGTCCTTACTAAAAAGAATTTCAATAGAATGAAGAAGAAGAAGAAAAAAACATTTACTATATAGCCAAAGTACACACGCCACAATAACAAAGCAAACTTAAAACACATTACTAAATAACATTAAAATTAAAATAATAAAAAAATAAAAGAACAATAAGGGTTACGGCGTGTCACTACCGCTATAAACGGCAACTGACTCAGCATATGCTGATGGGCAAGCCTTCAGCGCTGATTTTCAGCCAGTGCCAGGTGCTCCGCGATCTTTACAGACTGCGGTGTGGTGCAAGCATGGGAAATACCATACTGAATAGAATACTTATATATAATATAGAGTAATAGTTGTATAGAATAGAATACGTAATAAATTTTGTAGAAACGTTAAAAGAAACGTTAGCAGTTACATTTAATGTTGTTTGCCACAATGACTCGTTTTCAGCACAAATTCACAAAGCGATTTATAGGTGGCGCTTAGTGGGGTGGGCGTAAAAGAAACGGAATAAGGCTGTAACGGTGCAAACCTCTTTACACCATCTTTTATATTTCGTTTTCTAGGTGATAACCTTCAAATTAAAAAAAGGTGTTATTTTGCACCGTTACACTACCCGGGGGCATCCGGTAAAAAAAAATTAAAGGGCACTGTTTTTATTAGACCTACCTAGAAAAAAATTGTGTGAAGACGTTTGCACCGTTACAAGGCTGTTAATATAAATCTGTACTAAACAAAATTTGACAGACGTCTCTATTCCTGCTGTGCACACCTACGAGCGCCATCTATGAAGTGATTTGAGAATTTGTGCTGAATCAGCAAGCTGAAGTGGCAGTGGGCTGGCCATATCTCGCTAAGAACCGACAACCGTTGGAGTAAACGTGTTTTTGAGTGGAGACCGCGACTCGGCAAACGTAGTGTAGGACGCCCTCCAACAAGGTGGGATGACGATCTGCGAAAAAGCTGCCGGCAGATATTGGATGCGGCAAGCTGAAGACAGGGCGCTATGGCGCTCATTAGGGGAGGGCTTGGTCCAGCAGTGGACTATATAAGAAGCCTTAAGAAGAAGAGGAAGAGAAGTCTTAAAAAGGCTCAATAAATAGGCAGAATAATTAAAAAGGCAGAGACAAATCTGATTATTTTATTCGACCACTGGGTAGCAAATATGCAATCAAAATAACAGGAAAAAGAAGGCAAGTAATAAGAAGTGTTTAACCACAATTACTTAAAAGCAAAACCATTGCATAACCGAGCCCGCGCCAACAAGGGTCTTTGGGGGTCGTTTTATAAATTGTCCGGGTCAGATTATCGTTTGTTTAATCCCAGAAATAATTGAGGATTTCGAGAGGTTTTGTCACGGACCAGGCGAGGCATGTCGCCGAAATTCCGACACATTTTTGTTGCTTCAAATTGTAATTAAGCAAAAAAAGTGACAATTATACAAAAGAGGCTTATGACTGGTACACTCGTAAAATGTACGAATTGAAGCAAGTTTTACGAGCTTTAATCTCAGATTATAGACAAGATTAAAACAACATGGATATGTTGTATAATCTGGTTCAAATATTATACAACAGTATTTTATAAAAAAATATAAATTAGTGCGTCTTCATGAACGTTACAAGTAAAACTTAGTGTCAAACTTAGATGATTCAAGAGAAAAATGGGGCAAAAAACAACAAACTAACCGCCTTATTCATAATAGTCTGCTAACTTAAAGCATTGCTAATTCTCGCTCTGTCTTCTATTGACCTAAGTCAGAATGAAAAAGAACACTCTTTAGCAGCTGTTTTAAGTTAGCGGACCATTATCAATAAGGGGTTTAGTCTTTTTAAAGTTCTAAACAGATTTTATATAATTATTGTAAGCATTAGAATTCATACATCGAACTGGCTTTAATTCTTTAAGGCTTCAATATTTAACGTTGAAGTAACCCGTTTGGCAAAAACTGCGCTTTACATATTTTTGAACCACGTTTCTAGCAAGCTTATTATCCAATATATAAAAATGGTTTTTGTTATCTCTTCCGAAACGGCTGCCGTGATATTTATGTTTTTTTTTGTGTAATTTTGGTACGTCTGACAATAGGTCGTAGGATAGTTCATCAGCATTAGCCTTTGACGCCCACTGCAAGACATAGGCCTCCCTCATGGTTTTCCAAGCTTCACGGTCTTGTGTCGTCTGCATCCAGCGACTCCCCGCCACCGTAACCAGGTCGTCAGACCATTAGGTGGAGAGCCTGTCTACGCTGCGTAGGCTAGCCTTTTAGTACTAAATAAGTATAAGTAACAGTGTCTAAACTAATTGTATTAAAAATACATGACACTCTTATTCTATTTTAGTACATAAAAATAACTAAGTACTTATTTTTCTAATACGTAAGTGTTAACGCAATCTGTGGTCACGGCAAAGACATCGAAGGGACCTATTATAGATAAATATCTGCGAGGTTTCCGTAACATTCACTAGATGGCTCTGGATGAGATGGTGCTGCCACCCGTGTTAGTTTTAAGTTTCATTCATTCGCATTCTGACTGTCGAGTAATAAACGATTTTAGAAGAGAGAAATTTTTAATAATATTTTGACCCGTATCAGTCAGCCTACATTAAAATATTTAAAGAGGAGAGAAGAAAAGAGAGGATACTGACTTCGCAGAGAAGCAAGAGAGCTTTACCAGTAAGCTACTTATGTATAAAATTGCAGTGCCCTTACAGGGCTCATGTTGTGAACTATTATATATATATTAAGACCTATTCTGTACCACATGAAGCAATAAACGAACTTGAACTAGTTTATATGGCAAAAAACCGTTTACTAGTATAGATAGATAGATAGAATATTCTTTATTGTACACAGAAATTACAGTAACAGAAATTATATAAAAAATACAGTACAAATGGCGGCCTTATAAAAGCAATTTCTTCCAGGCAACCATACACTATAGTTTAGTATATAATATACTAAGTTTACTATAGTTTAGCTAGTAAAGTAACCCTGCAAAGCTAGTATATTAAGGATGCATTATGAACACTGCTTTAGAAACACAATCAACGTTTCCTCCCCTAAACTTTAAGCCCATCGCTGACTGCAAGCCCGAGAGAGTTTGATTACTAGCGTGCAATCAAGTAACCAAATGACTTTCGTGGCTGGCACACTTCACGCTGATCTACATGTGTATCGATAGCAACCCTTGTATGTCCCCACTGCTGGGGCACGGGTCTCTTCCTGCATCGCAGGAAGGTTAGGCCATACTCCACCACGGGGGCCAAGTCCGGGTTGGTGGAGGATTGTAAGACAGCGGCGGGCCTTACTGTCAGAAGTTATCAAGCCACCCATAAGGCCTCTGATATGGCTTAACGACTGACATATGTATATAAAGTACAATTATTGAATAAATCTATTAGATGAAATAACTATGTATCAAATCAAATAAATTTATTTCAACGTAAAGAATTTACATTTTGTTTGGTGAATTTCAATGTAAAATGTAAGCTGCTGCCTTCGGGCCGTACTGTAGTGAAGAAAAAGGCAGCGGGAAAAAAAAAACTCCACATATAGTTTACACTTAGTAGAAACGGGTCAGTCTTTATAGTATTGTTTGACGGGATATTTCTTAAAGAAGCCTATATAATACATCCCACTGCTGGGCACAGGCCTTCTCTCAGGGAGAGAATGCGGGTTTAGTAACAACGAGTGCCCACGGCAGATTGATAATTAACCGTGCGGTTATATCACCGTGGGGACGCTTAACTGTCGAAGGTATTCATATACGTGAATACTTCGGAAACACAGGTTTCCTCAAGATGTTTTCCTTCGCTGTTAGCGAGTAGTATTATTTTATTTTTAAAGCTCTTAATTAACTTAAACATGTTTACAATGTTTAAAACCTATTCTAAAAACAACCTCAATAGGAAGATTATTAGGCTAAGTAGGTAAGCCTATTTAACTGTCAACATAAACGCATGAAAATTACACATTGTTGTGGTCACAATTTTAAAAACAGCGTCATAAAAGGTATGCGCACTTTGTACCAAAACAGATGTATGTTAGTACAACTATAGATTATTATACCTATTATTATAAATCTCCTGCAGTAGTATACATTCATAAGGGATAGAGATAAAATGGTTACATGCCTTAAGGGCATGCCATAATAATAAAATAAAACTTAATTAAAAATAACGTTTTATTCAATGACACCGCCGCAGAGATCACTTTTAGTGATAAGGCCGCCGTCTGCAGTCTTATATTAAGAAGTATTAGTATAATTTCTGATATTATACTATTAACAGACGATTGAACCAAGGACCGGAAGCGGATTCGGTACGTTCCATACCATATCCATTTGACTGGAAAGTAGTCTGCCGAACATAATTACTACTATTTCGTGCTCGCTCGGTCCGGCCCGTAAAAAGTTCGAGGGTCTGTAAATAAAGCGGTGACTGGAAGAGAAAAGCCGAAGGTGGTGTGGTGATGATGATGGTGATGGTGATGAGCCGAGTCAGTGGCGTATCTTGGGAGAGGGCTACGTCCAGCAGTGACTGATATCGGCTGATCTGGATGATAGTGAATTAAAATACCACTGGGTAGTGATTAAGATGAATGTTTTTTGTATAAATAATATCGACGGTCTTAATCATGCGTGTTTTATGCACATTTTTTTCTAACACATGTTTTGTTCCGATATTTAATTTTAGTGTTTCCTTTATATTATAGTCCTTACATTCCTTCACATATTCGAAGCACTCGTGGCCTAGGCGAACCGAGTGATTGGAATCAATCACTTGAGTTAAGCAACTACAGGAGCGGTCAGGTACAGGATAGGTGACAGTCCCATGACTACCGGTGGTTGCATTTTTCCGAGCGCCTCCGTGCTTTGCGAGGCACGTTAAGCCGTTGGTAACGGCTGTCATGTAATGGCAGTCGTTAAGCCATGTCTAAGGCCCTATGGGCGGCTTAACAACTTATGACAGTAAGGCCCGCCACTGTCTTACAATCCTCCACCAACCCGGACTTGGCCCCGTGATTGAGTATAGCCTAACCTTCCTGCGTTGCATGACGAGACCCGTGCCCCAGCAGTGGGGACATACAAGGGTTGATCATCATCAACGGCCACCAGTCCTTCACTATAGCTACAACATATTATTGTATTTCTTGTACAGATGTTTTGTAAACTCGGTTATTATGCACATTAAATATTACGATGTCCATCATGATGAGTATCATCATTGTATATTCTTGATACAACCTTGACGACCATACGATCTTGACGACCTCTGTAGAGTAACGGTAGCGCGTCTGCTTGCCATGCGAGAGGTCCCGGGTTTGAATCCCGGCCGGGGGAAAAAACCCGGGTTTGGGATCGAGGTTCGAACCCGGGACCTCTTGCATGGTTGGCAGATACGCTCTTGCATGGTTGGCAGATACCCACGACACCGGGTATCCTAGTGTGGGGCCAGAAGAAACGTATCTGCCTGTATGTAAATGTTAATGTTAATGTCATAGCAAGGCGAGATTGTAACTTTTGAAACAGGATTTTTATAATTCAAGCGGAATAAAACCACTTAGGAAATTCTAATTCAAATAGACGAAAGTAGTCATGACATGACTTGAACTTTCCAATACCTTAAATTTTTCAGTACGTCACGGTAAAAGTACGAGAGAACTTTCACTTGCCCTTCTCAATGTCAATTAGGAGATTAACTTGCGTCTCTACAATGACGCTGGTGTCTGATAAATTCTGTCGGTACCTTAGAGGAGGTTGTGTGTTTGATTTCCGCTGGAGGCTTCCTAAGTTGATTTGTACAAATGGCCTCAGTGTAGGTGTGTTTCTATGTTTGTGATGTTTATGCCTGGTTACTATAGAAGATGGTATTCTGGTTTGGGAAAAAGAGAAGTGATTTTGTTGTTTGCTAGTTATTTTTATTACTAAGTACTATTGGCCTTCTTTTTCTTCTTCAGGCTATATTAGTCCACTGCTGGACATAGCCCTCCCCTAATTGGCATCAAAATACCCTGTCTTCAGCTTGCCGCATCCAGTATCTGCCGGCAGTTTTTCACAGATCGTCATCCCACCTGGTCAGAGGGCGTCCTACACTACGTTTGCCGAGTCGCTGTCTCCACTCAAGAACGTTTATTCCAACGGTTGTCGGTTCTTCGCGAGATATGGCCAGCCCACTGCTACTTCAGCTCCTTAATTCTTTGAGCTATGTCGATAACTTTGGTTCTCTGTCGGTTGCATTTGTTACGAACCCTTTCTTTCAGAGAAATTCCGAGCATAGTTTGGCTTACTTATTTCTGGCGAACCCCCGGTTTCTCATAAACTAACAGTCTGTTTAATCAACTGTACGTTTTTTTTGTTCATGAAATGTGGGCAAGTCGCAGTTGCTAACAGTGCGTAACAGCATATTGGCACGATATCTGGGGGGAAAAGAAAGCTTTAACTATCTCGCATAGCTTTTTTAATACATGGGCCCTAAGAATTTCTACGAAATATCTCCCTGCGGTATTGAGTAAAATTATGCCCTCAAGTGCCTAGCGACAACAGAATCCCTCGAGTAACCATAAGCCCACCCTATTTCCAGTAATTATATGTGAAACAACGGGAGCAATCTTTAATCTGATTTGAGAGGGGAAGGCGCCCCTTTATTGCCTAACTTGGATTGTCTTATTCTTTGGTTATCGTTTGCAGCAATTGCAACTATCATTTTTAAATTTTTATTCCTAAAAAGTAGTCTATAGGGTATAGTCTGTTAGCTTTTACAATAACCCTCAATATACCCATTTTAGAAGATACCTCGGGTTGTAGAGTAGGCTTCGGTTTTCGCGAATATTCGCCGGTTTTCGTACCTCGATCAAGTTCTGATTTCAAAATTAAGTGTTATATTAGTTCTGATTTCGAAATTAAGTGCCATATTAGTTCCGATATTTCTATTACATGAATATATGCGATTCTATACGATAGTAGTCGAAGTATATTCTAAAAGCAAACAAACTATACATAAGATCTCGAGTGGAGACCACAAACTGGCAAACGTAGCTTAGGACGCCCAACAGGTCACTGGACCTACGATCTAATGCAGATTGCTCACAGTGGTTGGTCATCACCATGATCAGCCGTTGTCAGTCTAGTGCTGGACATAGGCCTCGCTCAACACACGCCACTGAGATTTTTGGTGCTTCACAGTCAGTGCCTACTGCAGCTTTCAAATGTCATCGCTTCACCTAGTCACGGTACGTACTACACTACGTTTGCCGATTCACGGTCTCCACTCTAGTACCAGTCTACCCCAACTCTTATCGGTCCTGCATCAGAAATGGCCCGCCCACTACCCCTTCATTTTGCTAATCCGTTGAGCTATGTCGATCACTTTAGTTCTCTGGAGAATTCTCCCTCACGTTCTTAAAAAAGGCTTCTAGCCTACAATCGGACGTTTGGTTATGCTGCGAGTCAGCAGACCTAAAAATAAAATCTAAAAATATTATTCCTTTCCGTATTATTGAAATTTAATTTCCTACTAAATAATGTGTATTTTCCATTTACTTTTGAAAATTCATTCATACCCGTTTGGTTATGGTTATGTATAATTAATAGTAGAAATTGGTTATTTTAATTCCATTCCATCCAATTATATTTCCATTTTCTACTGTTTTTTGTTCTCTAAATTTTCTTTTCGAGAATTCATTGACACCTTCGTAATAAATAGGATAGGTGCCTAAAGCTGGGATCCCACGGTGCGTGATTCAGCGAATACGATCACGCACGGCCGACAACCGCAAACGGCCACGTACCGCGCACCAGCGTGCACGAGACCCTTCCAACAGTGCTTGTCCGAACGCGGCGTGAAAGAGAACGAATCTCGGCAGCTTCGGCGCTCGTGGTATTGTCTAACAGTAATCATACAAATCATACAAGCTTAAGTCACAAGTTTATTTTGTACACGTATATGGAACCGTTTTCAGCTGTTCCGACTCTTTGAGGTTTCGATGTCAACCCTTGTATGTCCGCACTGCTGGGGCACGGGTCTCTTCCTGCATCACAAGAAGGTTAGGCTATACTCCGGAGGCCAAGACCGGGTTGGTGGAGGATTGTAAGACAGTGGCGGGGCTTACTGTCAGAAGTTATCAAGTCGCCCATAAGGCCTCTGACATGGCTTAACGGCTTAACGTGCCTTGCAAAGCACGGAAGTGCTCGGAAAAATGCCACTAGCGTTAGTGGCATTTTGCGGGAAGAAATTTCTTACAGCAGTAAGCTTGACTTTGTACGTTTTATTTCTTTTGTAATTTCCTGTTTAATAAAGCATAATTTTCTCTACAAACGAGGTAAAGGAGAGGAAACCACTTTGGTGGCTCGTCTGTATTTATATGGATGATCTCGCACCGCTCTTTTGAAATTACTGACTCGCCGCGGATCAGCCGCACTGCGAAAGACGTGTTTGCGCTACACGGACGATACCATACAAACGGTGCGTCGGTGCGGGCTAGTGCGCGTCCGTCCACAGGATCGTGCACCGTGGGATCCCAGCTTTACACGAGTGTAATGGGCCGATGCCATGTCGAGAGAATTCCACGAAACCCTTGCCAACTAAAAATACCGTTCTCTAGGATGGCGGAACGAATTGTGGGCGAAAAAAAAGAATCTTAAGCGAGCACTCGCGTGACTAAGTTCCGGTCAATAAAAGTTTGAGTGCTGACCATTGAATAAGAAATAGGTAGGTAGTAAGCCGAGAAAGTTGGTACCTATTAAACTTCCATTTTGGCCCACGCTAATATCAATAAGGTAAGACCCACCAGTGGTTGCTTACTCTGCATTCGAGTTCCCGCATTTATAGAATTTAGATAGGTATAGAAATGAAAATGTTTTGAAACACACGCACTTGTGATAGCATTTTTTTTCTCTGAATATGTGGAGAAGTACGAGATTTCGTGAGTAAGTGTTTGCAAATAAGTTTATTCACGAATAGCTATACATATAATATCATATGCATATTTGTTTTCGTGCTATTTTTGAAAATAAACATTCTATAACTGAAGTGATCCTATCCTATAATTCAATGACTTTTGTTTTCTGGTGTGTACAATAAAGGAGTACATGTAAGGTACAAAGGTACAATAAATCTTATCTTATCTGTTTATTTCCGTGTAATATAACTTTTGTTAAATGAAATTTTTGATTTGATTAATATAATAACTTCCGTACAGCACAATCACTACTCTGAAACTAGGACACTTAAACTTTTCAAAATATTGTATTTGATTTTCTATAAATAATTACCAACCGTTGTTTCATAAATTTTAAATAAAAAAAATATTAAATTAACGAAAATACTAATAAATAGACTTTCTGTTTTGAAGTGGTGCTAAGTAACGGATACTTCTTAATACCATAATTTTGTCTTAAGAACATTAAACATTCTTTCATGCAGGATGATAGGATTTACTGAAGGATGCGACTTTTATGGAGCGCGCAAAACGTAAATAAAAATATATTTGACGTACTTTTCTTAATATTCTCAGAAAGAATTTGAAATTTATCGCAATAATCACTTAAAAACCGGCCAAGTCCGAGTCAGACTCGCGCACCGAGGGTTCCGTACAAACCTGTATTATAGACCTGAGTATTTGGTATGAATTTCAATTTAATACCTCTACGCGTTTATGAGGAAATGGGTAGTAAGTTTAAAATTATTAAAAAAAAATATATTATGAGATGTAACTAAAAATTTATGGTTTTCGTAATTTTTCCTTTATCTATGCTATAAGACGTTGCTTTGTACCAAATTTCAAGATTCTGAGTTCACGGGAAGCACCCTGTAGGTTTTGATTCCCTTGCAAGTGTCGAAAATTTGCGGCATAAACGGCTGTATCTTTTGATTGCGTTGGCTCAGAAGTTTGATTTTTTCACAGCTTCAAGGGACAGTAGAGCTGAGTAATTGATATAAATTTCAGCTTCATACGCGTGAGCGTTCCTGAGAAAAAGGGTCTTGACAGACGGACGGACGGACGGACAGACGGACAACAAAGTGATCCTATAAGGGTTCCGTTTTTTCCTTTTGAGGTACGGAACCCTAAAAACCAGCGCTGCTTAAGACGGAAAAAATATTGACATAACGCTATCAAACAAAACCTCTAAGTGGCTTAAGATAAGACGGCTTTGTTCCAGTACCGGACTAACCTTTCTTTCAACACCTCTAAACAACCGTACAATCAAAACGTTAATAAGAAAAAAATAAACTACATTTTCCTCTGAAAGTTTGGCCAGAGGTTTCTGACCTATTGTCCCACTTTAATTTTATAGCATGCCGCACCGACTACAGTGACAGTAGAAATATTCCGATCTAGAGTCACGCAAAATGGTGTTTAGGAAGTTAGGTGCATTAACTTTGCGCAACCAAGCGCAATTGTGGAAAATCCTATGTGTACTAGCTAGTGGATGTATGACCTAATGATTCCAACTGGTAAAGCAGTCAGTGTCGCAAAGTTCTGGGCCGCGACTTTTATTAAAGACTTGGATAAAAATTGTTTTGCCAACGATACGCTAAGAAGAAGTGGATGAAGGAGCACGAATCACAAATCTAAAGTGGATTCATACAAATTAACGTTTTCCCATAATACACAGTTTTGATAGTCAATTAAAAATGTTCTCTTAGCAATGCCAGCATTGAACTAGCGATTTGCAAACGATTTGAAAGCGATGCGCCGTCGCGGCAACATCGCCTCATTTGACAGCATAATTTTTTTTAGCATACGTATTTTATTGTCTTAAAGGAAACTAGATACAAAATACAACGAACCATATTTTTTTATTTTCGTAAAATCGTTGATTTTCATTCATAATTTTCTGTTTGAATTTGGTCTTATTTTAAAAGGACGTAAACGCCAAATGACGTCACACATACGGCTTAATAAAACTGACACCCTTGCCGACTTTTTAAAAACTATTGGAATTAAGGAAAGGAAAAGAATTTATCTGATATGACATTGGAATGAAATTGAAAATGACATCTGTCATAACATTTGTAATATTGGGCAACGGTATACCTCCTTATTCCACCACATGTGTGACATCATCACGCAATTTTGGATGTTTATTTATTTTCTCTAAAATTAAGCAATAATAAAAGTTCTAAATATTTTCTTCGTAATCAGAATAGCAAAATTAAGAAACGGGTAGCGCCCTGTATTCCGCTGGTTCTGTGCCCCAAAATCGGTTTTGGTCTCCGATACCAGCAGTCGCCTCTCTCCTGTTTTTTTTCTTTTTAACATGTCAGTCAAAATTAGCAAAACTCTTAATAAATTAAATCACCTTTCGATGCGAGTGGAGGGCCGGCAAAGACGTCCCAGACAGAAATAGTTTGACCAGCGCCTAGTTTATGTAACTTTCAACGTAGACATCTGTATGCGAAAGCGGATAGTTCATTTAGCTTTGCCGTATAGATATGATCACTCATAGTTAGTAGATATCTGACACGTGACAGTGATATTCAGTCACATAAATGTACGATAAAGTCCAATAAATATAGGATCAGATACTCGTAGAGGATGTACTACATAATAGCAATTGGAGCTAGGTACAATGACGAGTATTTTTTATTACCAACGTGTTGATTACACGGTGCCCCTGTTACTCGAACTTATTATTGCACCGACATTTTGAGCACAATAGTAAGAAATGTGCATGTATTTTTTGTTTATAATTGATATACCTTCTCTACGATCCCCTTCTCTATTAAGATCAATGAGCTGTGACCGCACTTATTAAATAGTCTTTCCTACATCCCTAAAATTTGAATCAGTTGAGAAAGCTCTCATTAAAATAGAATGCTATGGTTGGTTAATGGAAGTTGAAACTTTCAAAACTTCGTTTCCTACCAACTTTGATTAGGTCCCCTACGTTATAAACTGCGATTTTCTCCTTTTGAAAATCCAGTAACAGCCAGTTCTTACAAGTACATGTAAGCTTTTAAAAGCTTTCTAAAATAGGTCCACATATTTAAAAACCTAGAGGCTAAAAATTTCACCCATCCCGGGATTCGAACCCGCAACCTCTGGCTATCCGTACCAGCGCTCTACCAATTGAGCCAATGGGCGACTCACGGCATCAGTGAAATTTCGAACCTCTTTACAATATTATCTGTATTACGTACAGGCAGCGACATCTGACTTAAGCAAATTGCATTACTTACAGCCCCGACTACCTACTTTGCAGTTAGGTTTAACATTGGAACGATATCACTGTATCACCGATACCACATAATTACACTATTTTTATTTTTAATGCACTAACCCGTGCTAAGGAACAAATTTAAAAAAAACCTATTTAGAGGCTAAAAATTTCACCCATGCCGGGATTCGAACCCGCAACCTCTGGCTATCCGTACCAGCGCTCTACCAATTGAGCCAATGGGCGACTCACGGCATCAGTGAAATTTCGAACCTCTTTACAATATTCTCTGTATTACGTAGGTCCACATATTTATTAAACGCTCGTAGCCTAGTCGAACCGAGTGACTGGAATCAATCGCTTGAGTGAAACAACAATCGCTTGAGTGAAACAACAATAACAAGATGGGTGACCGCCCCGTGACTGCCGCTAATGGCATTTTTCCGAGCGTTTCCGTGCTTCGCAAGGCACTCTAAGCCGTTGATGCCGGCTGTCATGCAATGGCAGTCGTTAAGCCATGTCGGAGGCCTTATGGGCGGCTTGATAACTTCTGACAGTAATGCTCGCCAATGTCTTGCACTTCTTCACCAACCCGAACTTGACCCCCGTGGTGGAGTATGGCTTAACCTTCCTGCGATACATGAAGAGACCCGTGCCCCAAGAGAGGAGACTTACAAGGGTTAATATCGATATTCACGAAATAAATAAAAACAATTTAGGTCCAGCCATGTCCCTACAGAGTTACAAGTACCAGCGCAACAGCCCGGAAGTTCAAAGGAGGAACGCTGCCATCTTGGGAACTCCCGCTGCCCCAGCGGTCTTGATTATTTGACAATCACGCTTTAGTCTAGTTGCCTAGTTTCCTATATAGTCGATTTACTGATAGATACGGCAAGTTTTTTGAGGATATATAAAATTTTAACTATTTACTGATAGTTTTTTTTTATTATATCTTTTCGACCGATTATTTAAAGAAACTTAAATTATCAAATAATAAAGAGTCCTACTTATATATCATACAAAGGCGTATTATCATACATTACATAACGTTAGCTTATCTTTCGATGTATAGAAACCGTTGATAGAAATCTTCTGTAGCTCGCTCATGCTATTGATTCATTTCTAATGTCGAATTCAACTTCAAAAAAATTCTATGAATGTCAATTGAAAAAATACAGCATTTTAACACTGGCTTAGCGGTCGACAGCACCTTTACATACGTATAATCTAATCAGTTACGTTAAGAACAACTTTGCAAGAAAAAATCAAAGGTTGAGTAATTGTCGCTTTGAAACTTGATAAGTACGCATATCAAATTACTTATACACTACTTATATTATTATGATTATACTGAAAAACGATAATATGTCACACATTCTCGTCCTGTCATACAGAGATTGTATTGAGTTCGTGGGTAGCCTGCAGATTACCCGCGCAAATAACATATCAACAAACATACATCAATTCTCCCAGCCCTATTCCCAGGGTTGTTTATCAAACATAAGCTTCTTCTTATAGTTCCGCAAATAACTCATAAGATAGTGTTGTGACTTACAAAAAATAACTTTATTTTCCCGGTGAAAATGTTGACCTAGTATTATAATCTCCTTGTCAGACACAGTCTACTCTCAAGGAGAGAGATAAAGAGCGTCATCATCATCATCATCATCATCATATCATCATCATCGTCGTCATTATAATCAGCCAATGTCTGTTTATTGCTGGACATAATATAAGCTTCCAAGTCTCTCCCGAGACATGCCACTGACGGCTCTCCTCTTCCAGTCACTGCCCACCGTTTTGCGAATATCTTCGCTCCACCTGAGAGCTTAGTGCGAGTTTGACAGATCCAATCGAATAACTTTACTACCGCGTTAATCGAGCATTAAGTAGTGAGTATGAGTAAGTTAACCGTTCGAACTGGCAAAACGCTGTCACAGTACAACTCGCACTCGCGTTTATTCGTGTTTTGGCTGGTAAACGTGTTCACTTCTCAACGTAAACCATTACAACTAGCACTCAGCAATTTTAATTTCCATACTTGTCGCTAGGTGGCGCTTCCTCGATGCCATAGAAATATGAGTTTACGTTAACGCGATCGAGTAGTTAAAACACTCGCACTAAGCACTCAGGTCACTAGGCGTCCTACGCTGCGTTTACCGATTTAAGGTCTCCACTCAAGAACCAGTCTACCTCAACGGTTATCGGTCCTTCGGCAGATATGATCCCTCCACTGTTACTTCAGTTTGCTAATCCGTTGAGCTACATGCCGATCACTTGAGTTCTCTGACGAATTACTTTGTTTCGGAGAAAGAGCATGGACCTCAGAAAACCTTAGAAATGCAAGTTTCCTTACCAGTAATCTCGTTTATCCATTCAGAAGTCAAACATATATTTTTTCGTAAAAATCTGCCTTCTGTTTGAAAAATTTCTAGGTGCGATGTCAGCCACTGCCTTAGGATCGCATTGAAGTGAAGAAAAATTCAACCTAAAAACTCCACTCAACCCATCTTTTCTCAAATGTCTAATACAATAAGTTGGTACGCTTACCTACAAGAGTCTCATGAGTGCAATTAACAACTTGCAATGATACTACAAAATCATAATCACATTATACCCGTACCCATTCCTTTCTTTTTCTCTCTATGCGAAAGAAAGACTACCCTGAATGAAGAAATATACCTGTAGGATATTAAGTATGTGGGTAACTAAACTTCTGCAGAGTTATTTCAGTGTCTGCAAGCCACATTAAAAAAAAACTCAAATACGTATATGGTAATTAAAACATCAAAGAGGCTGCATGCCCTTTACAAATTAATTGCTTTAACACTTTGAAGCAACTAATTTGCAAACTGTAAAATTTGTACATATTATTTGGTTGAGGCGGAACAGAAATATTGGATCCAGCCTCAATTAATTTAAGTAAACTACTCTTTGTTTATTGATGAAATGAGGTCGTAAAAATCTTGAAAGTCATGTTAATAGCTGGGTGTCGGTGGCGGGTGCCTGTCGAATCCGAGTAACGTTGACTGAACTCAGTAACATCGCAAAGCTTTCAAAGAATTAGTTCGCTCTAATTCTCGACCAAGCTTGCAGAGTGAAAGTTTACTACACTAACCTCCAATTTCTCGTACACTAACAATTTGTTAATACAAGCTGACATTTGGGTGGTTTGGAAGCCGTAGTTACGTAATTAGTATTAAAAATGGCATCTAAACTGAGCCGGTTTCTGAATTGAGAATTACAATCAGTTAATACTAAGTAATGTTCTGTTACGCTCTTTGCTGAGAAATTCGATGAGACAGTACTACAGTTTAGTATTTACTTAGCGAAAATCGAAATTCCAGTTTCTGAATTGAGATTTTCTCCTTTAGCCCTTAGACTATTACTTTTAATTATAGACGTAGATTAAAAAAAATTGAGTAGATAAATCTCCTGTGAAAAGATATGCGATCAATGAGCACTGCCTCTGCGTCTATCAGAACCCAGGACCCCTGGATCTGCGTCGCGCACGCACCGCTCTGGGCTGCTAAGGATGTTCTCATAGATTCGAGTTCACGTCGAGATCTTTTTGGAAAGGAACTTATTCAAAAACAAACTAGCGTATTCAAAACGAACGTGTTAAATACGTTAATTTTGGAAAGGCTTTCAAAGTACCCAAAATTCAAGGTGTATACTATTAATAGCTGTCAGGAATTTTTTTTGTATGCACTTTGTTTTACAGACAACTGTTAACAACAGATTGACGGATTGTTGGTACACAAGAAACTCGGGGCTAGATGTAACTCTTTATGGATTGTATTGTATTTCGTCATATTTTTTTTAATTAAATTCACTGCAATATGCTTTGTAGGCAATCTTTAATTAGTTACAAATTGAAGCCAATATTGCAAGTGGTAGTCAAGGTAGCTAATAACAAAATATTTTTTTCATTTATAAACATTAAACGAAAACGCCTACTGTACTCTTGTTAACATGTAGTTTATGTAAAAAAGTTTTTTTTTTGAAAAGACTTAAAGAAGAAGAAAAAAACGATAGGTAATGATTTTACAGTACTAAATTATTATTAAATTACCTGCAATGCTTAAATAAACAGAAAGTCTGATTACTCCAATAGGAGTACATTCGCCCTTTGATACCGAAGTTAATGTTCCTAAATGAACGTAAACTACAAGTTTACGCAAGTCTAAATCGTCGAAATGACAATTTACGTTTATTATGGTTAAACGTGCAAAGGTTAAACATCCTTTATATGAGGCACTGTACAAGGTTCCACAACAAGATTTCTGAGAATTACTTACGACGCGGTTTAAAAAAATGTCATTAGCCTAAAAATGTTTGTTAGATGATAAGTTCTGTATTATTGCTGTTATATTATATATATATAGTATGAAAAACTGGTACCCACGATACGGGGTCTCCTAGTGTGGGTGCTACTGGAAATGTACCTAAATATAAGTTATGAACAATAAACATATTTTTATTTTACTTTAATCTATGAAAAAAAGCTTCCTATAACAAACAATCCTTAGTGACTGGACCACTCGAGCACTGCAGTGCCCGAGTGGTCCCTTCACCCATCTACCTGAGTGTCTGAGATCTTCCAATAACTCAGCGCTTGAAATTGTCAATCCGCGGTGAGCTCTCATCTTATTAGCATACTCTCTTTTTGAGAGAAGGCCTGTACCCTGCAACCATGGCATGGTGGCCGGGTTATCTATCTTCCTCCAAAATGGTTGAGACTGATGACGGCTGGCCTCTGCGTTGTCCTCGTGAACGAGTGCTGTTCGTGTGTCTGGCCGCAGCACTTGTCATGTTTTCAGCCTATGTAAAACAGTTGAATATTGCCTTTGAATTTGGGGTTGTTATGTCATGTTGTGTCATGGAATCTTATGCGTATAGGTGGTATTTAATGTATTAGATTTAAGAGGACTTGATAAAAGATGGTCAGAGTGGAGTTTTTTTTCCCGCTGTCTTTTTTTCCACTACACTACGGCCCGAAGGCAGCGGCTTTCACTTTCATGTTACATTGTACTTTGACATCCAGCAAACAGAATGTAAATTCTTTACGTTGAAATAAATTGAATTGAATTGAATTGAATTGAATTGAACGGACTTTTAATAATATTATGTAAAAACTGTATTGTGAATTGATTGCAAATTACTGTATTATGTTCAAATCCTTTAAAGACATCACAAAGTGAGAGGCATTTACCACGAACATAATGACTTTTTTCTTTTACTTAACCATTTTTCGTCTGTTATGGGATCTTTAATTACATTCTCCATTACACTATTTTTATTTTTTTAATGCACTAACCCGTGCTAAGGAACAAAGGTTGCGGGCTCGAATCCCGGCATGGGTGAAATTTTTAGCCTCTAAATAGGTTTTTAAATACATTCTCCATCACAATCGGTCTGCGGCTATTATAATGTAGATAGTGAGTATATTAATAACTTCTACACAACACAGATGATTGCGCTGGCCTTCAACTAGCATATACTTTGCTATGAATTCTAGTCAAGGACATCACAAGCTTGAAAATACACCCAGACTGAGACCAATTGTACAAATATACTGAGGCGT
This sequence comes from Yponomeuta sedellus, assembly GCA_934045075.1. NCBI lineage: Eukaryota > Metazoa > Arthropoda > Insecta > Lepidoptera > Yponomeutidae > Yponomeuta > Yponomeuta sedellus. Next base: position 5,941,696 of record OW203722.1, on the reverse strand, counting down.
ACAGTGGAAATCAAACCTAAGGTATCAGGCATGACAATCAGACGTGATACCGCTTTACTAGGCAGTCAAGTAAACATTGTAGCATCAGACTATCGTGATATGGTCTATCTACTCTTTGTGCTTGTACGCGGTCTCCATGACCGGACTTCATTGATGATTTATTAGTTTCTAAAAGAATTAGTTCTGAATTAACCACGACACCAATGTAGGTTTAAAAAAAATCAAAATTCTCGTCTAACTAATAGAGTACCAAGAAAATGGCAAACTATGTACATATTTAGCGTACTGTAAGGATCGTGTATTGATTTATTATCGTGTATCGTGTTTTTTTTTTACGTAGCCTCTATGTTTGTGTCCCACTGCTGGGCAAAGGCCTCCCCCAATTCAGTCCAGAGTTTCCTATCCTGCGCCACCTCAGGCCACTCCGGCAGATGGTTGTCGAGATCATCTCTCCACCGTCTTCTAGGCCGGCCTCGATTACGATGTCCATCGTATGGCACCCACTCGGTGGCGAGTTTCGCCCACCTGTCCGGGTGCATTCGACTGACATGACCAGCCCAGCTCCACTTCAGTTTCGCCGTCTGGACACCCACATCGATTATGTAACGTGTAGTATATCTCTATTCTTTAGCCCCGCCCCCTTCCTGTAAGTTTAACGTAATGTATCTTTGTTTATGTAAGTTTTGTAATGTAATTAGTTCACCTTTTTTCATGGACCTTGGACCTTTGCCAGTCTCCTCAACACTAAAGGTATGCTGGAAGAGAATGCTTCTTACATTAAGCACGTTTACTCCTGTAATTAGTGCAATAAAGAATTAAAATAATATATAATATACTTAGAGAACTGTCAGGATCATGGGAAGTGCCAGAACTTGGTCTCTGCTAACCCTCCAAGATACGGCTAAATTTATTTTGTGTAATTTTTATAATTAAAACTTATCTGAGTCAAAGAATCTTTATTTGTAATACCAAGTCACATTTAGATGTAATACAGTCATTTGCGATTCCTGTTTCATAAAAAGTCTTACGATATTTTTTTCTAGGCGATTTAGGGCGAGAATCGCGCTCTAAATCTTAGAAAGAAAAAATATCACAATCGTTCAAACGATGTTGTATGATTTTTATTAGCTATTTCAAAGTTTTCTCCACAAAGAAGTACTGGTAAACAAGAAGATTTAAAAAACAGGCATGCTGGTTATTTTGCTCAGTAGATGTAGAAAAATTTTACTCTCATATGTAGGCTACGGAAAAAAGAACAAAAAGGATAGAAACAAAAACTGTGCGACTAAGGACGACCTCCGCTTTCACAGAGTGACATCCTTTATTTAAGTTTCCGAATAACTACAGTCTATTGTACCAAACAAGTTTTCCAGCGCTAGTTAATTAACGCAAACCGCAACGCTCTGGGTTGTCTAGTTTTGGGTCGAGGTCCAAGTCATGAGAGACATATATAAATATTTACACAACCCAAAATATTTATACGTTGTATAAATATTTTCAACAGGACATAAAACGTATAGTAACATAAACAGAAGTGCTCGTGCACTAGTGAAACCGAGTGATTGGAATCAATTTAAGCAACAACGGGTCCGGTTAGGTGCTGGATTTGTCTGCGTCCTTGCCGTGCGTCGCAAAACACGTTAAGCCGTTTGTGCCGGCTGTAATGTAATGACAGTCGTTAAGCCATGTAAGAGGCCTTATGGGCGTCTTGATAACTTCTGACAGCTACTGTCTTACAATACTCGACCAACCCGGACTTGGTCCTCATGGTAGAGTATAGCCTAACCTTCCTCCGATGCAGGCAGAGACACGTACTTCAGCAGGACCATATAAGAGGTGGTTGCCATACCATGAAACCATAGTAACATAATATAGAAATACAGTCCAAATTTACGATTTGCCAAAGGGGAATGGCGTAAAGAGATTTATAAAATCACTGACGTTGGAGCTGCGACCGCTAGGCTAGTCATATGAGTCATATAAATACGGAAATGTGGGTAAAAATCATCATCCATTAGGTTTAGCATTAAGCGACGACGTAGCAAACCGAGGCGGAAATGGTGTGACGACTTGAAAGAATATTTACTTGTTTTTTTTTATTTTTTTTTAATAAATACTAATTTGATTGGCAAGAGTTGTCCAAAGGCAGGAAGGAATGGAAGTCCAGAGGGGAGGCTTTTTACTAGCAATGATATATAATCATGGCAACTAATAAATGGTCGTCATCAGACACAAGCAAACGGTGGCGTAAGCTCCGCCTACTCACCATGATTAAGCTCTATGAATTAGAGCAAAGTCTGGTTGAACTCTTCTGCTAAAATTTCATGTTAATAATGCTTATGAAAATTTTAGTTGAGACTTATTTAATATATATTTTTATTGATTAAATAACTTTGTTCAATAAAAACACCACAAAGAAAACAAAGAAAAAAATACGAGTATGTTTGATTTTATGATTTAATATATTATTTCACTTTACTATTTAAAATATACCATACCTATTTTCAACTTGTATTTTCTATAAAAAAATATACAAATTGCTTTAGGCAATTTCTTGACGGCAAAGAAAATTTTGTAGCTGTTTCAGTTGCCCGAAAGTTTGTTTATTTGTGTATTGTACGGTTTCCCATCTAAGCAGAGTAGTTGTAAAACTTCACAACTACATGAACTTATTAAAGACTCTACTAGATTCAATGATTGGACAGCACAAGCTTTGCATACGTTTCCTAAAATGGTTTTAAATTAATGCTTTTCTTTTTCTGCATTACTTACAGTTTCTGTGTAATGTTGAATAAAATACTTTGATTTGATTCAGAAGTTTCTGCCGAGCCATGCTCCGAAAACCACTTTAATAAGGTTTTTTTGCAATTAATTTTATATTCAGCGATTTGAATCGCTAATCCCTTTCATTGGGGCCACTCCACGAGTACCCATGAAAGACAAAGCTGCCACGCTTACCAACAATTCACCGGGCTACAAGGTTACACTCGGCACGTCTTGCAAATTGCGTCTTACGTTTATTGTGAGCGGCATTAATAATATTTTTATGTAGTCTATAAACGTCTCACTGAGCAGCTGCTGCAGTGCACAGGCTTTCTCTCAGAGCGAGTACGGCCTTAATTACCACGCGTGCCCGTCGTGTGTTGGCAATTGCCAGCGCTGAGGTATTTAAACACCTCAGACAATTAGCGGTTAGCGAGTGGTATTGCACTATAATTTCACAAATGTACTTAAAAAAGTCATTGGCCCGCGATGAAAATCGTATTTCGCTTCGAGCCAATTTTTCTACTGACTGCGCTACCGCTGATTTTTAAATAAAATATTGGGCTTTAATTTTCTTATGACTGACATGATTGATAATCATTTGCTATTTAGGTGCTTCAACGTGAATGTAGGTAAGTACTAGTGTCAGATTAAAGTACAAGAAACAAAACAAAAAAAAGAGATTCATATTCAAAACATAAAAATAATTTCAATGTCATTATTATTGTGAATTACGCCAGTTAACAGTCCAATTTTATTTTTATTTTATTTTATTTTATTTTATTTATTCAAGGAGAAAAAACCGAATTGACAAAGTTATAAGTTAAAAAATATTAGAATTAATAAGTACACTTTGCCAATGTCCGTCATCAGAGCAGATTCTGCGACAGACTGTTAGTCCAGCTACAGGGCCATAGGCATGGCCCAGTAGCTGGAAGTTCACTTTGTTGTTGAACAGACTCAAAAATGACACACACTCTTTAAAAGTAGCTCTAGGCCGGCAAGTTCTGGATTTGATGAAAGAAGAAGAGTTTCAACAACAGCGTACAGCTCGTCTACATTCTTGATCAGTTTCTCGCAGAGAGTCATCATCCTAGAGAGTACATTGAGTAAAAGTAGTAAAAGTAAACGGAATCTGAGTAGTGTGATCTTCTCCGGTCACCAGTAAGGAGGTAAGTAAATCATGATCATCAACCCATTATCATAGTACACTATGCCATTATGTCCTCACCGATGGGTCTCTTCCCTAAAGAAGGTACAAGCCATACTCCATCACAGGGGCCAGGTCCGGATTGGTGGAGGCTTGCAAGACCAGTGGCTGGTCTTACTGTCAGAAGTTTTCAACCCGCCCTAAGGCCCCTGACTTGGCTTAACGACTACCATCTATCGACTGTTGCCGGCACCAACTGTTTAACTGTTTACCGGCAAAGCACGGAATCGCTCGGAAAAGTGCCACTAGCGTTGGTGATAGACGATTACCCATCCATGTACTGAACGCGCTCTATATTGTTTAACCTTCGTGATAGTTTAAGATCACTTAGGCAGCCGGGGCTACAAGCGATTTAGTTAAGTGAATACTGTGCAACTAATTCTTCATTATTTTGCGGCAAAATTATAATGCTCTCATGTTGTATCCACGCCTATCTTCCAAAACTTAATTGTTAAGGTTTTGCGCTATAATTAATAAAAATATAAGAATATAAGAATATAAGAATATATTTATTTCCACAAATCGTACAGAGTTGATACAATTTAAAATTACAACTAGTTTATGAATCATATACATTATATTAGCTTCTGTTGCTATGCTAGGCTGGACACCTGTATTATAGCAAGCAGTGCCAATTCCCCGATGAGATGGGTCAGTTTCTAGTTACAGAAGTGATCGTAGCTATAATCTATTGCTTAGAAAATTAATTTATATAAATAAAAACAAAAGCAAAATCAAACTAATAGAAGTTATTTGTTATTTGTTCCTCTCTTTGTGTGTGTGTGTGTGTGTAGGTGTGTGTGTGTGTAGAGAGGGTGTGTTGTTTGTATTATATTATAGGTGTTAAAGTAGTTGGTAAACTAATCAATATGAATTATTATTTTCCCTTTTAACCTGCTGATATTTGTTCTATTTTAAAACCGATGATTTCTGTTTCTTCGTAAGTCAATTGTTGAAGCCACTTTGAAACCATCCGCTTACAATCAGATTTACTTTTTTGATAGATATTGATCACTTTATTAACCTTATTGTAAACAAAAGGACCCAGGAATTCAATAAATCGTTGACTAAAAGAGGTGCGAAAACGGCGTTTGAATTTGCAGACATTAACATTTCTACGACTTGCCGTTTGTGAAAGGTCGAAAATTAGCTTAGAATGTTGTTTAGTAATTATATCACGCAGAAAGAGTTGACGCACTGTTAGGACTTCGCAGAATTTGTAAAGTTCTGAGGTGGGGAAAAAGAAGGGCTTAAATGTGCACACTTTAAGTACGGCTCTTTGGGAGATTTCCAATTGATTTAAGGATGATTTGTTAGAGCCACCCCAAGAGGTAATGCCATATGTAATCAGTGATTGGCAGAGTGATAGGTACGTTTGCTTCATGCGAATTGGATCAAGTACATGGCGAAGATTCTTAAATACATATATTAATTTACGGATACGTGCACTGACAAGTGCAATATGCTCTTTGAAATTTAAATTTTTATCAATCATTATACCAAGATATTTTATAGATTTAACTTTTTCTAAAATTGGACAGGGACAACTTTGTGACCGGGGAGATGAACAGTCATGTGCGATTAGTTTAAGGTTAGGGTTGAGTGCGGCCGATTCTCGAATTGCAAAAGTAATGTATTTAGATTTATCAATGTTTAGAGTTAAAGTATTATTTTGAAGCCATTCCTTTACACCAGTGAATTCAGTCTGCACTGTATTATAGACCTCTTCCCAAGTATTACCCGAAAAAGACAAGGCTGTGTCATCAGCATACGATATAATTTTTCCATTGTGTTTTATTTCAAGCAGTTCATTTAGGTACACTAGGAACAGCGTGGGCCCCAGTATACTTCTTGCGGGACTCCGTATAATAAGAGCGCGCTCATCGCTAACATATGCACCTAACTTGACACTTTGGGTTCTGTCACTGAGATAACTTTTAAAAATATTGATATCGAAGGCCTTGGCTAAATCCAAGAATATTGTAAGCACTTTTTTGCCATTGTCTAAATTCGAGGTAATATAATTTGTCAAGCCAAGGACTGCGTCATTTGTACATTTACCTCTACGAAAACCATATTGATTTTCTGATAAGAGGTTATTGCTCTCTAGGAAGACTATCAATCTGTTATTAATTATCTTTTCTAAAATTTTTGATAAGGATGGTAGAATCGAAATTGGTCCATAGTTTTGCATAAGGTCTCTGTTTCCGCTTTTGTAAATTGGAGAGACAATTGATTTTTTTAGGACTGTGGGAAATACGCCAAATTGGATAAAATTATTAAAAATGTGTGTAAGAGGAGGAACAATAAATAACTTAAATTCTTTTAAAAGTTTGTTTGAGATTTTATCATAACCAACGGAGCTTTCATTTTTTAGACCATTTAATAGACTTTCTATTTCTTCTTCGTCTGTAGGGAGGAATACGAATGAATTCGGATTCGACTTCAGGTTTTGACGAACAATTGATTGCTTGGTACTGGTCGTAAGTTTGTTTTTATCAATTCTTTCTGCTAATTTCATCCCAACATTAATGAAGTATTCATTTATTTCATTCACAGATTGATTAGGAGAAGCGGATTGTTTTAATAATTCAAGTGGAGTCTTTTTTATCTTAGCTGTATTAGTAATTTCTTTTATCGCTTTCCATAATTGTTTACTATCATTTCCAGCCTTAGATATTAGATCCCTTTCATAATCCCTTTTAATTTTTTTTAATAATGCATTGCAATAATTCCGGTATCTAGTATATGTTAACTTGATAATTTCATTCTTTGGAGAATGCTTTTGTTTTTTATGTAACCGATCGCGATTTTTAATACACCTGAGTAAGCCCGCGGTAATCCACGGCTTGATAATGCGTTTCCGTGTGGGTAGTTTTACAGTGGTTGTATTTTTTTGAATTGCTGATTGGATTTTTTCACTTAAATATGTCATTGCTGTATCAGGATCATTATTAGTGTATACGGGACCAAGATCTATATTAATTATGTCATTTTGAAGTGCTATTCGGTCAATTTTATTGTGATAAGCTGTTGCGATGTTACGATTTTGTTTGCATTCCATACAGAAAATAACGGTTTTATGATCCGTTAAAGTAGTTTGAGCTACAATAGTAGTGGATTTATATTTACTTCGAAGTAAAATGTGATCGAGACAGGTGTCACTTATATCTCTAGTAATAAAGGTGTGTGCCGGTAGAAGACCGTGATAGGACATGAGGGTGAGATAACGTTCTGCTGAGTCGTCGAGTTTTTCCTGGTTTATAGCTATATTAATGTCACCCGCAATTATAATGCTTTTAAAAGATGCGAGAGATAGAAGAAGTTCGTTTAATGATTTTAAGAATGGGTCAATGTTTCTATACGATGGTGACCTATAAATAGCAATAATAGCTTGATCCTGACCTATTTTTATCAGTAGGCAGTTACTTTCTAATACAGATGCAGGTTCTTCTACTGCTACTGTCAGTTCTTCATTAGCATAGACGACTACACCATCATTTTGATTATTGTTTTTACTTGTATAATATGAAATATAGCCTTTCAACTTTGGAGGATTGCCTGAATTTTTTAACCAACACTCTGTTAAAATTAATAAGTCACAGGAAACATTTAACTTGTGGAGCAGAACTTCGAAACCCGGCATATTGCAATTTATACTCCGTATGTTTTGCGTAAGTAATGTAAATCTTTTGTTGTTAATGTATGGTAGTACATTTTTGCATTCTTCAATATTACATTCGTGAGCACGTGAAATAGCGAAATTATCAACGTCTTGAGATATGAAATCAAACCTATCCATATTTATAGCGATAAAATATTTTATCATGATAAAAGGTCAGTGTTGTGGGATAGCTGGTAATATTTAAGGAAATTCTAATTGTATAGTGTGTGGATTTAGTTTTATTTGTAGATGTATAAAAAGGGAATGTGTTGTTCAACGTATATTTGGGTGTGTAAAAAAGTATGTGTGATTGTATGTGTATTTTATTTGATTTAGGATTTTTTAAAGTGTAAATAGAATATATAAAAATATGTATAACATGCATATAATATCTAAAAAGCCATAAAAAGCAGAAAAAAATTAACTTTAACGCTAATCCTAGTCATTCTGTACGTTTAAGTAGCTCAATGTCTGCTTCCGATGTTATCTTAGTTTGAGGTAGGTTTTCTTTTTTCCTCAGATACACAGTGCCATTAGAGGTCCAACAGAAGTCGTAGCCATGCGTTTTCTGGAACATCCTTGCCAGATAAAAGAGTCTTTGGGATTTTTGAGTTAATGTTTCTGATACATAAAGCGGCTTCATTGGAGCCTGTGGATTGATGTGTTTGGTATTTAGTCGTTCTCCTTTTCCTTTCTTTTTATTGAATTCCTTTACCTTTTTCAACACTTTGTCACGTAAAAACACAGTGGTAAATTCCGTTATTATGGGTGGAGCATCAGAGTCCTTAGAGTTTAATCGGTAGGTGTCTTTAATTTCATTTGATTGGACATCTATGTTCAGGACTTTTAAGACCTTTGTAACGGTATTTAGTACATCTTCCTTTTTTTCTCCTTGCGCCTTAGGGACATTTCTAAACTCCACTCCCGTAAGTCGTGTCTTCCTTTCGAGTATTTCTATTTTCTCTTCAAGGTAGCTTATCATTTTTTTATCCTCCTTTCTTTCAGATTCTATCTTGTGAATTTTTTCCAAAAAGTCATCGTATTTATTCGATATTGTTTCGACACTTTTTGTCAGGATTTCGTTTTGTGTTCTAAGATCATTAACAGTAGTTTGTAACTCTTTGAAGTGCTTATTTTGCTCTTCTGATAATACCTTTAACATGTCCTTCAATTGATTAGTTATGTTAAAGTCAGACTCTTCAAATTTCCTCTTTTTCCGCTCCGCGACATTTGTAACCATGGCGCGTAGATCGGGGACTGAATCAGAATGATGCAGCAGGTTAGGATCCCGCAGAAATGAGGACGAGGATGGCATCATGGATTCCAACGCAGCAATGTTTTTAATTTGTGCCGGCGTAGAGCCAATTTGCGTGGTGTCATTTGCAAGTAGTTCTGGTCGTGGTATAGACGGGGTGGGCGAAGGAGGCGGCGTGCGTTTAGTATACATTTTATACCACCAAGAAGCGCAAAAACGATGCCCAATTCCGTTGTCCTAGCTAGTCTTAACGAATTCCAGAGTACCAGGCGAGTATAGATGGTTAGCAATCTGTATGGGCGAAGCTGCAGCGAACAGTCCGTGAGGGTCAGTGAAATTGGTTGAGATGCGACGATTTAGTACAGATTCAAGTTCCGTCCACTCAAGGGTGACCCCTCATTAATTGATATTACGTATCTTGGTAGTCGTAATTGATGGAGATGTATCGGTCTCTTTTTTCTTGTGCGTAAAAAGGTGATAGATGCGTTACTCTGATGTTGGGTTTACGCATGTATGCGCAAACTGTGTTTGATTGTTATTCAATAAAGTGTTGATCTTACTTGTAAATGGCAATTGGCGTGTGAGTGAGCGCCGTAATAAGCCGATATCGACGTGCGTGTAGCGCAGCGGGCAGTGTAGAATAACTCCTTGATTTTCTGCGGTCCTATTATTCACTGCTTATTTAAATGTTGTAATAACGCTAATCTTTATTAAAATTTAAATAATTAAAATGGCAATAACACAACTTGGAACACGTCTGATCTGTTCAGAGGTCCGGGGGAAGGGGGATTAAATTTTATACTTAGTCTAGTACGATAACACAAACAATAAAAAACTACTTGCAATAGTATTTATATTTTATTGAACACCATAAAAAGAATAAAAATTTTCAGTTATGTAAGTAAGACAATAATGTTGATTCATCTATGTCTTCAAGATAAAAACTTTATCGTTGAGTCCTGGTCAGGGATGCTGCAAATAAAAGACAAATATTAAGCTAAACTCTTGGTTAAGTTGAAAAACCTGGAACTACCTAATATTCTTTGTGGGAAAATAAATCGTATTATAATTTAAAGTATTATGTACAATGTACATTATAATGTTGTGACCTCTAATAGGCACTATTTAAGGTGTTAAGCTCGGTAAATATTCACCATTAACTCGAAGATAATAATTATTTGTCTTATTACCTTAAGATAAATAATTACTATCTTTGAGATTATTTTCTTCTTAATTGGTTTTTCTAATTTAATTCAGCACATTTCCATCGAATGGTTGTCCAGAAGAAATTGCTTTTAGCAATAAGGCCGCCAATTGTACTATGCATATTTGTAATTATTTTGTATTTGTTGTTTTTCCAGTGTACAATAAAGAATATTCTTATATTCTTTATTGGAAGCGGTGGTAGCTCAGTGGGTAGAACCATGGACTGGCAAGCGAGAGCCCCAGGTTCGATCCCGAGTGCGGGCATGTACCAATGACTTTGTTTAATTTCAAAGTTACGTACATTTGCGAATTTGTAGTCGCAATACCACACGCTAACGGTGAAGGAAAACATCGTGAGGAAACCCGCGACTTGGTTGGCTCCGCACGTATTGACTAGTCTTTCCTGTGGGCTAGGCCGACTAAGCTGTCAGGATTCTTATATAATCTTCTTAAATAAAAAAAAAAATTAAATAAAAAAGGTTCTCCAAAGTAGTGACTTTCGTTTTGTCAGTAGATAACTAACCAAGTCGTGATATTTGCAAAAATGTCGATGCCTTTCAATCCACAACATATAGGTACTATTTTTCACTTTATATGATCTTCACATAACCCTTCAATTGATGATGTAAAATCATGTGAATCATTCGAATATCACATAAAAATAAACCTAGCCTGAAATGAAGAATGTTATACCTAATAACAAAATAGACCTAAAATAAAATATTTGGGCCAGATCGCTGTCGGGCGGCAAGAAGGCTGGCGGCATTGCCTCGCTGTATGACGAGGCTTAACCTTTGGCCAAAGTATGCATCAGCCCTCAGGTCTCCTGAAGCGTCGACCAGGCGCGACGAGATCTCTTTAAAGATGAGTCGCGCCTCCGGACCCATCCATGGCCCCAGAGTCTCGACTCCAACATGCACAAATATATAGCCCTGTCCTGAAGCCCTCGTGGCTTAGGCGAACCTAGGGATTGGAATCAATCACTTGAGTTAAGCAACACCAGGCGCGGTAAGGTGCAGGATGGGTGACCGTCCCGTGACCGCTAGTGGCATTTTTCAGAGCGCTTCCGTGCTTCGCAAAGCACGTTAAGTCGTTGGTGCCAGCTGTCATGTAATGGCAGTCGTTGAGCCATGTCAGAGGCCTTATGGGCGGCTTAATAACTTCTGACAGTAAGGCCCGCCACTGTCTTACAATCCTCCACTAACCCGGACTTGGCCCCTGTGGTGGAGTATGGCCTAACCTTCCTGCGATGCAGGAAAAGACCCGTGCCCCAGCAGTGGGGACATAAAAGGGTTTAAAACGATAGCCCTGTCCTAGGGCTGCATACTTGTGCCTCTTATTGGACTCTGTTGGATGCCGCCGATCCCGTCTGAAATTTAATTTAATTTAGGACCTTACCTCTGATTGTTTACCGACGCAAAACTCGTTTCCAACGTTTACTAGGCATAACTTGACCTTGTTTGGTTGATAATCCTGAAAATAAAATGTCATCAAGTCAAATTAAACACGGTTATATATTAAACTAATTATAACTTATTAGTTGTTTATATTAGGCGATTGTAATTATTTGGTAAACGTTATAAATAATCGTGACCCAGACAAAAGAGAAATCGAGACCCATTTATTACATTACAACTATGTATGAGTATCGCGAATCATTAAGAAATAATTAGTCGTACACGGTATAATTTTCTTTCAATTTAGAATACAATAGAAAAAAGTTCCTCATAGAATAAAAGCAGTTTAGAGTAAAATAAAATATAACGTGCATTTTTATGCCGCCTGTGTTAGTCTCATTTCGCACGCACTGAAATCCACTTCTAAATCCCATCTTCATTTCATTTAGTTTTTTCTTTATAAAGTTTTTGAAGTGAACAAAGAAGGCAAAATTTTTGAACTAAAACTTTCGTAAGCACAACACATTGTAGACTTTTAGTCGGACTTTTCCGATATAACAACACCCGTAAGTAAATCCGGACTAAAAGTCTACAAGAAGGCAAAAGTTAAAAGATTGTTTTTCTCTTCTAGTATCCTATGAGTGCCCTTAGTATCTTAAGTTACCGAAATTTTATTTATTACTATTTTCTTAACAGACAGCACAGTGTTACAAATAGATATTGTAAAAAATCACATAAAAAACCTGTCCAAAAACAAAATAAAAATATCTCGGGAATATCGTGATGAGATCGCGCAAAATTACGTTGCTGTCATCTGTGCATGTCACTAGCTGTGCCCCGCGTATTTATCCGCGATATGACAAATTTTCCTTAGGAATAAGACATTTTCCCGCAGTAAAACGTAGCCTTTGTGTTAGTCCAGGGTGTCAGCTAACTCCTTACCAAATTTGATCAAAATCGCTCCAGCCGTTTAGACATGAAGAAGTAACAAACATACACACTCACAAACTTTCGCCTTCACAATAATAGTGTAATATTGCATAACTTAGGGGCGGGGAGTACTGACAGTGATAAGAACTGGGGCTTCATGACTTAAACAATATTTTTTCGTTTCACATAGTTACAGAACTTACTTCAAATTGCTTCCAATCCTGAAAATAAATACAGAAATTGATGAAAATCACTCGAGCCGTTTAAACGTGAAAAACTAACAAACATACACACTCACAAACTTTCACTTTCACAATATTAGTGTGATGTTTCATTACTTAGGGGTGGGGCAGTACTGATAGTGATAAGAATCAGTTTCACATAGAACTTACTTCAAATTGATTCAAATCCTGAAAATAAATACAGATTTTTTTTAGTTTAGACGTGAAGAACTAACAAACATACACACTCACAAACTTTCTCCTTCACAATATTAGTGTGATATTTCATTATTTAGAGGCGGGATGATACTGAGAGTGATAAGTCGGGACTTCATGATTTCAATTATATTTCTCTGTTTCATATAGAACTTACTTCATATTCATTTAAATACTGAAAACAAATGCAGAAATTGATAAAAAAAATTAACGTTGATATTCATCGTTCACCTTATGTATAAAATATACAAAATTATTTTTATACAAATTTATACAAATACTGATGGTGATAAGAATTGGGGACTTCATGACTTAAATAATATTTTTCAGTTTCACATAGAACTTACTTCAAATTCATTCAAATCCTGAAAATAAATAAAGAAATTGATGGAAAATGTTGACGTTGATACTTAATATTCACCTTATGTATAAAAATAAATTAACGCACATGTGGTGATCTCATCATACACTCGCTGATATCTAATTCCAAAAACTATTTTCATTTCATTTAGTTTTCTCTTTCAAAATGTTTGTGAACTTTAATGAGAAAGAAGGCAAAAGTTAAAAAATAATTTTCAGTATTATTATCCTTTGGGTCTATCTTAAGTTACAATTATTTTAATTTTTCCTATTTTGCCTACAGACAGTCACAGTGCTACAAATGCGTAGATATATATAAAACTCTCCAAAAATAAAAACATGTTACACAGTGTCCTGTGTAGTTACGTTTTTCCCATGGGAATAAGAAATTTTCCCGCAGTAAAACGTAGCCTATGTGTTAATCCAGGTTGTCAGCTAATTTCGTACCAAATTTGATTAAAATCGCTTTTGCCGTTTAGACGTGAAGAAGTAACAAATATACATACTCACAAACTTTCGCCTTTATTTCATCATTTCATTATTTAGAGGCGGGATAATACTGAGAGTGATAAGATAAGGGACTTCATAATTTGAATTGTATTTTTCTGTTTCCTATAGAACTTACTTCATATTCATTCAAATACTGAAAATAAATGCAGAAATTGATAAAAAATGTTAACGTTAATACTCAATGTTCACCTTCTGTATAAAATATACAATATACTGTTTATACAAATCGAATTTCAAAGCTTCATAATGTGTTGTCTACTTGACACGTTTGACATGCAATTTTCAGTTGTATATATTTCACACCTTTCAAAGGCGACTTTTAAGCGGCCTTTTTTGGGATTTCTTGAGAAGGAGAGATGATCTTTGCCACTTTTCTGCGCATTGCACTCACTCTTTTCACCTTTCACACACATACACACACACACAAACCCTATACACACACACAGATACCACACACATAAAACCGTACTTCCCATATGCGGTCATAACTTTATTGTGCTAAATACCTAATTTGAATATTTACCTAATTTGAATTTTCTGTTCTGCTTTCTTTATTATTTCAAACTTACTATTTCAAGTATTTTAAATGAAAATGCTTATCTTTTAGAATGTGAGTGTTCAATCTGAATAAAACGAAATACCAGTGAGGAAACTTTGCCTACTCAGAACTTAATTAGACATACTGAACTGAATTTAACTTTTCTTGTCCATATTTACTGAAGTAATCATTCACAAAATATTTTTCATGTACTCTATAGAGGTTGATCTAGAAAATTATTTTTTTATTTCAGCGTCATATTTTTGTCGTATTGTACATTACTCACAGACAATTACTGGATAGTTGTGATTTTTACATTTAAAACGCGCGGGTATCGTTGTCGTACTACCCATACAGAGTTAGAGCTATTTACGAGTATGTCACTTTTTTGTGGGACAATCTATTGATGAAATCGTAGACTTTCTGTACAGTCTGTTAGCTCTTAGAATATACCTCAGCTACTATCGGATAGAATCGGATATATTCGTGTAATAGAAATATCGTAACTAATAAGACTCTTAATTTTTTATTACTTTTCAAATTTCTTTTATCTTAGCTAATCTCTAGTGAAACGTTGAGGATTTGTTTGTTTTGTATGACTAGGTCTGAAATCCAAAGAAAAATATCACTAGCTCTCAATAAGGCGTAGGTGATTCTTAAGAGTGGAAAAATATACGTTTACCATAGAGCAATGTTGGACACCACTTGCTCTAGTTTGAAAATTTCATTCTGGCAATATTCATCGCACAAAAATAAGAATCATCAAGATGAATTTAAGGCTCCCGACGTATCAAAAGTGTGTTGAATTTGAGGGCAAATATTTTCTTACCTATACGCTGTCGTAGCGACAGCACAATTTTGGCCCATAATATACGCCAAAGTATAATTCATATATGCTGTGCAGTCCTTACGAAGTTCATAATAGAATTACAGTACAGTAATGATTTATTCCACAAATAACACCAAAACTGCCTGAATAGTTCAAACACCATCTCTCCTCCGTCATCTATTGCGTTAATTACTGCCATTATGAGACGTAAAGGGAAAAATATATGAACCCAACACTACAAATTGTAAGAGATATGAAAAAAATTTGGTAGAAAAAGATCCTAAAAGAATATTGCTTAAAGAATATTGCTTCGTAGAATCCTCCTGCACATATGTGCAGGAGGATTCTACGAACTGGTACAGTATAAAATTTAGTAGGTAGTATAATATTTTCTATAATATTTTTATAGTATAATATTTTCGAGACACAACTATATGTTGGTTACCTAATTATTATTGCTATAGAAACAAGGAACTGGTATAGTGAAACGGGGTGATTAGAAAATGGAAACAAAAAGTGGAGAATGTTTTTTGCCACCAATTGCTTTTTGAAGTTACAACTAAAGCGACGACTTTATATAGCTGATCATATCTTTTAAGATATCAAGAGTCCTATATACTTAACACGTTGACGAAATCGTTTTTCCTTCTATTCATTCTCTACTAATAGTATTTAATCACTCCATTTTACGGTATTTAGAATATCGTCATCTATGAGTAGTTACATTTTTATTTAAGAAAACATTATAAAATAATATGATACTTTCTTACTTACACTTTGCGCATCCTGAAAATGTGATTGTGTGTGTGTTAGTAATGTGTAATGTTTTTATCTGAAAAAGCCGAACACACTAAAATACTTTAAGACCCGGCCTTATCTCTTTAGTCTTTAGAGTTTTTTTGTGGAATGGACTTTTACTTTGTTGCACATAATTAATTTCATAAACTATTTACTACGTTTTTCATGATAAAATATAATTTATAAAGTTTTAAGGTCACAGACAGAGGCTACCGCCTACCTGCGGCAAACTGAAGACAGGGCGCTTTGGCGTCATTAGGGGAGGGCTATGACTAGCAGTGGACTAATATAGCCTGAAGAAGAAGAAAAAGACAGAGCCTCCGCCCTGCAGTGTGTCTCAAAGAAACTCAAACGGTATCTGACTTGGCATTGCACCGTGGTGAAAATAAGGGAGTTGAGTCTTCATTGCCGCAGTTGGGTTACTCATGCCCTCTCTGTTGGGCTCTCTCTTTGGCCTCGCAATTTATCCCATCAGGTTTTTACTGTGATTTTTCATTACTAAATTTCTATACATAATTGATCATTTCCAGTTCTGGCCAATAAGGCGTTTTCAGCAGAATCTTACAAAGCAAGCAACAGATGGCGCTTCCAGGCGTGGCCATAGAAGAACCGCAATGTGGCTGTCAAAATTAATCTGTGCTAATAAAAATTTGACAGACGTGTTCCTGTCCTTGTATGTGCTGTACTTTGTACTGAAAACGGCTGATTGCAAATTGTCCAATATCTTTAAAAACCTATTTGGAGGCTAAAAATTCCACCCATGCCGGGATTCGAACCCGCGACCTCTGGCTATCCGCGCCAGCGCTCTTTCCAACTGAGCTAATGGGCGACTCACCGGCATTAGTGAAATTTCGAACCTCTTTACAATATTCTCTGTATTACGTACAGGCAGCGACATCATTCAACGATATCATTCCGATGTAAAAACCTAACTGCAAAGTAGGTGCTTGGGGCTGCAAGTGATGCAAATTACTTCAGCCAAATGTCGCTGCCTGTACGTAATACAGAGAATATTGCAAAGAGGTTCGAAATTCCACTGATGCCGGTGAGTCGCCCATTAGCTCAGTTGGAAAGAGCTCTGGCACGGATAGCCAAAGATCGCGGGTTCAAATCCCGGCATGGGTGGTATTTTCAGCCTCCAAATAAAAATTGTCCTTAGCACGGGTTAGTGCATTAAAAAAAGAATATGTCCAATATCTGTTAGGCAATGAAACGCGACTGGATCCGATTTTCAAATTATTCAACTTAGTTGTGCTTGCTGTACCGATGTCAATTTTATATCAGTTTGATATTGGCAAAAGTAGACATTTAAGTGATTCTAATCTCAATTTAGTCCTCAACGTCTTTAATATATAGTTAGATAAACATTCTAGGTAACATCGAAATGCAGGGGGCATACTTGGATATTTCTCACAGCTTACAGTAAAGTTATCGTGCGCCTATAAATTGTTAGCGTGTGAGTGAACGACGAACGAGCGTTGTTTAACTGCAACACATACTCGTATATATTACCTCACAACATGAAAATGAATCCAGGAAGGTCCTTTTCCATGTTTAATATTGGGTGTTGCAGAAACGTCCGATGAAGTTGTAAAGGTTTATTCTATTTTTGTTCTATTTATTAGGCACACAAAACAGATATTAGCCAGTACATTATCTACTCATCAATATATTTTATAAATATCAGCGCCATCTCTTCTTCGCTTGTGGAAGTAATGGGCTATTAGTACAGGTGTGACGTCAGCAGCAAATACTCGTCGTCGTCATTGGTAAATACCCACTCGGCCGTCCTTTTGTACCAACTTCACTTCGTTCATAATTCGAATATTATTTACCGATAATTCCAACCTTGTTCCGATGGTAAGTTTATGCATGAGTGTGTTTACTTGACCACTAAAGTTTCACAGGACCTTTCTGCAACACACCTAATAAATTATTTTTGGACATATATTGTTTTAGAAGATGGATCAGCTTGCGTCTGCATTCATAGGGTATTAATGTAATATATAATATTGATCGCTTTTTATGTATTAATTCATAAGCACTCTGTTAGATTAATTATTTTAAGCTAATTTTTAGGTTAAGGTTCGTTGATCGAGTTAACCCGCCCCCATACCCAGCGTGGGGATTATGGGCATTACCCTTTATGATAGCACAACGTGGCGCTGTTTAGGGGAGGGCTTTGTCCAGCAGCAGTGGACTAGTATAACCTGACGACGACGACGAGACGACGACGACGATCGAGTTACTCAAAAGGACCAGAGAAAGTGATATAACGTCCCAAATTAAGTTATAGCAAGCTTAAGATAAAAATAAATATATTTTAAGAATAAATAAAATTTAAAAAGAACCATTACAAGAAAAATAAACAGACTTACATAAATATGCTTATTTAATGCATTGAATATAGTACTATACACTAAATGTATATATAGAATAACAGGTGATCCAGGTTACTTACTATGTGTCCTCTCTAAAATCCACAAAATATGTATTAAAATTGGCCAAAATTTGCATTTTTTTGTTAATACCTACTCAACCTCACTAATCCCAGAGGGGTAGGCAGAGACCAGGGAAAATCACTTGCCACGATCCTAACAGATCACCTTCGCTTCATCAACGTTCATAAGTCGTTGCACGTCGTTGCGGTTCCGGGTACTTTTTTTCTTTCCCTTTGCTAATACATCCCCTATCTGGTCTATGTATGCCCGCCTGGGACGACCCTCACCAACCCTTCCACTCACATTCGCAATATATATTTGTTTCGTCAATCTTTCTTCCTTCATCCTCTCCACATGTCCAAACCAACGCAACATTCCTTTCTCAATTCTAGTCACTACATCCTCTTTCAATCCACAACGTTCTCTACTCAGACTATTGCGTATCCTGTCATTCAGCGCGTATTCCTGTCTTCTCAAGGATCTCATTTCTACTGCATTAATTCTACTTTCTTGCTTCTTTTGCCACACCCAAGTCTCGCTACCATACATAAGTGTTGTACAATAAAGAATATTTTTATCTTATCTTACCTTATTTTTATAGCAAATACTAACTGTACCCAACTAAAATACTGAGGGTAATTTTAACGAAGTATAATAAGTGATTACGCCTCAAGAGAATGGAATTAGCCAGTTTTTAACAGAACATAGATATTTTAAGATACTTACTGCTTTGGCATACTAAATGGGGAACAAAAAGTGATATGACAGTTTAGGAAATAGTACATAAAGTTAGAGGTCTCGTACTATAATCTACTTTTAATCGGTACGCTATACCTAGACATTCGTACTGTAATCTACCTATTAAAGAACGTACTATAACGTACAGTGCTACACAAGATATTAGTCTCGCGGACGTACCTGCGCAGATGACCAAATTTTGGATGTGCGGCAAGTTGATCGACCAATCAGATAGTTTCATTTTGTGGCAGGCTGCGCGCCTTTGTTGCTATTGGTTGATTCAACGTCATCGATGCAGGAATATTAGCGTGAGTGAAATAGGTAGCGCTACTGCGGCAATCAATTCTGCACCTTAACCGTATCGGTTAAAGATCATGTTGAATGTACTTATAGCTTCGGGTACTTTCGTGACACTTCTTCGTAGTCTGCGCGAACGTAGATTCCCGAAGGGACTTTTATGATGTGTAGTACTTAACTGTACGTGTTATTTACTATGTCCAACCAAAATCCTATGGCGAGTTTTAACAAGTTACGTGAAGCGGTTACGCGTCGGGAGGACAAGTTAGTTAAGTTTCTAAAAACACATAGAAATATCTTAGATACTTACGGCTTTCAAATACTAAAATCAGAAACAAAAAGTGGTAAGACACTTTAGAAAAACTAATTAACAAAAATCTGGTGTACAATAAAGAATGTTCTTATGGGTCAGACGGTCATAAGTTAAAGGAGCAAATGTTTATAAAACTCCTATCAGATTCATGAGCTGTAATTTTTGTAATGTAAAAAAATTGTATGTTAGTATTTGTATGTATGTTTTTATCTGAAAAGTTGCCTTATTGCTTGTTTATGTTTATATTACAACTATATCGTGTATTGCGCCTCTTATTTATTATATTGTGATTATCTATCTGTGGGAAATGCCGAAGAATTGGCAAAGAGTAATTGTTAATTTTAATATTATATTTATCGATAAGTTTGTCAATTCTGTTTTTTCTCCTTGAATAAATAAAATAAAAATAAAACAAAAAATATCTTATCTTATCTCGAGTCACAATGTTGGTTATCGAAATCCTCTGAAACGTCTTCACCGATTTTTATGATTCGTTCGTAGGTCCGAGAATAGATGGCAAGCTTATCGATATCAACCCTTGTATGTCCCCACAGCTGGGGCACGGGTCTTCTCCTGCCTCGCAGGACGGCCAGGCCACAATCCACCACGGGGGCTATGTCCGGGTTGGTGGAGGATTGCAAGACATTGGCGAGCTTTACTATCAGAAGTTATCAAGCCACCCATAAGGACTCTGACATGGCTTAACGACTGCCGGGACCAACAGCTTAACGTGCCTTGCGAAGGACGGAAGCGTTCGGGAAAAATGCTACTAGCGGTAGTCACGGGAAGGTCATCCACCTTGCACCTGACTGCGCCTGTTGTTGCTTGACTTATGTGATTGATTCCAATAACTCGGTTCGGCTAGGCCACGAGCGCTTCAGCGCAAGCTTATAAATATGGCAAAAGAACTTTTATATTTTATTATATTTGTAAGACAGAGCGCTATGGCGCTCATTAGGGGAGGGCTATGTCCAATACTAGACTACATAATATAGCCTGAAGAAGAAGAAGAACAAGAAGAAACTGGCAAAATGTCGATGTCATCGGATTGTGTTTAGAATGCAGCGTGTGATATGAAACAAGGCTCAATTTATTTGAATTTACCTTTGGAATACGTTTTGAAGCATTAAATAAACTTATTTTGTATACACTAGTTGAATTGAGGGGCCTTCGAATTAAATATTGTAAATATTGCTATGATACTAATTTCATAACTTTCAATGTAGCCCAAAAGTAGAATAAATTCATGTTACTTACTTCCACAAGTACCTGGAATTGTTGAATTTAAAAGCTAGTTAGTCACATACAATACAGTCTGTGCACTAGTGTTGAACAAAGTCTTGAAATATGATGTATGATTCTGAGAATGAGTTTGAGAAAGATCGAACATAGATATTTGAGAGTAAGAAATTAACGTACATATTTATTTTCAAATGTTTAGGCGCTTGCCGCGAAAATAAAAATAAAACCTCTAAGTCTAAGTTGCATGAAGAGTATAGGTCTTATCTATATCAACCCTTGTATGTCCCCACAGCTGAGGCACGGGTTTTCTCCTGGCACGCAGGACGGCCAGGCTATACACTCTACCACGAGGACAAGTCCGCTTTGGTGGAAAATTGTGGCGTTAGTGGCGGGCCTTACTATCAGAAGTTAGCAAACCGCCGATAAGGCCTCTGACATGGCTTAACGACTGCCATTACATGACAGCCGGCACCAATGGCTTAACGTGCCTTGGGAAGCACGGAAGCGCTTGAAATGCCACTGTCGTATGTCGTTGTTTCTGGTTCCCAAGACACAGGCCAGTTTCAGAAATAAGAATTAAATAGTTAAATGTAGTGCTGTCTCTTCGAATTTCTCAGAAAAGAGCGTGACAGAACCTTATTAGCTTAGTGAAGTTCTCCATTGAGAAACTGGCCCAAGGGTAAACTTGATAAGAATAGTTGCCACTTACTTCCTTCACAAAATGTCAAAATACGGTTTTCGTGTTAATAACTTCTTGACATGACATTACATGATTGTGAAATTATTTAAATATGCTTACCTCCTTTTATAAAAAAATCACAAGCGTTTTTATTATGAAAATAAACATTTATGCTTTTCAAGCTTACCGTTAAAGTACCGTACAGAGTGCTTATACTGAGTTTTTTCATTTTACTTTCGATAGCGAGAGCGTTTGAAATTTGTATAGGAGTGACAAAAGGCCACCTTGTTATCGCTTGGTTACTCCTATACAAATTGCAAACGCTCTCGCTATCGAAAGTAAAATGAAAAAACTCAGTGTAAGCACTCAGTCTGTTAGCTTTTAGAATATACCTCGGGCTCGAGTAGGCTTAGGTTTTCGCCGAAAGCACACGAGTGTAATGCTACTTTCTGCTCTGTATAAAACTTTTCTTGACTATTTTGATAGTTACGTAAAGTTATAAATAATAATACAAAATAAACCTTATTTTATTGCGTTTTACAACGTAGAAATACATCAAACCTACTAACATAGTTTTTACCTTTAGTTTAGATTTAGTTTTTTAAGTTACTAACATCACTATGGAACACTGTTTTTTTTTTCGATATAAATGTCTATTATTATTATTATTATTATTATTGCGATATAATCGGTTTTTTATTGCTCAGTTGAGGTATATTCTGAAAGCTAACAGACTGCATGTTGTTTATATAATATCTTAAGACGTGACAAATTTATAGACTAGATATTAGGTATTTTATTCCAATTATTGTAAATAGCTAAGTGGAAATAATTGGGTCATTATACCATATTTGCACACCACTTCTACCGAGTGGTGTGCAAATATGTTACTTACATTTTATTTAATAATAGGTATAATGACCCAATTATTTCCACTTAGCTATTTACAATTGATGGATCTTGATATTGTTTTTAATATTGAATAAACAAATTTTACTTTTACTATTTTATACATATATTTTACTTCCTTAAAAACATTTACCTTTAAATTATATTTTTAAGCTACTTGAATTGAGGAAATTGCTTCCTATTGCATAAAGCTTTTATATTTTCCATAGACTTGCAATTTCCTTGATAAGTCCTCAGCCATCCTCACTCAGCAGCTGTCAGCAATCTGCCACAGATTATCGGCCTTACAAATAAAGGTTAGACTTAGACAAACAGGCTATTTGTACGCTAAATGCGATTAAACCAGTATAAATTGATATACGTCAAATAGTTATTCAGAGTGTATAACTTATTTATTAGTAAGGGCGTATCCGTTCAGCTGGAGGGCGTCCTACGCTGCGATTACCAGTTTGTGATCTCCACTCGAAAACCCTTGCAACTCATTGACCATGGGTTCTATGGCTTAATATATGTGACAAACCACTGCCGCTTTAGCTTTTAAGGCACATAACAAATCTTATAATCCATGTTAGTCACCTCAGTTCTTTGGCAAATAGTCTCATTCCTAATATCATCCATCAAAGAGACTATGAGCATAGCCACTGCCATATCACAGTAACCAGTAATTATAATTCATCCCACTTATGGCACTTGCATCTTACAAGTTGCAGAATTGTAAAAAAACTTACCACCTTATGACAAAAAAACATTTTTTAAGTTTAACTTCTGACCGACAAATCCTAGAAAATATAATTCAATAGAGAACACGTGAAAAAGAGACTTACAGAGATAGTTCTTAATTTAAAAGACGGCGACTTTATCATTTAAAAAAACTAAGCGGAGAGTTGCAGATCTTCTGGATATAGGGAAACCAGCAGAGGGGATACTATACAAACCGTCAACGTCACCCGTCTGACGTCACGACGCCGACGATCATTTCAGTCGTGGTTTAGAGAGTAATAAGGCAAGTTCATGAGTAAAAAAAACTGATATTGAAACTTGCTAAGTTCTCTGCTTTTGCAGAATTAACAGTGTTTTGACAAACACAGGAAAATATTTTTTTAAAACGAGAATTAGGCCGGATTTTTAACTCTTATATTTTGCTAGATATTCGATTCGATATCAACTCTTCTTCCCCACTGCTGGGGCACGGGTCTTTTCCTGCATCGCAGGAAGATTAGGGCATACTCCATCCACCACGGGGGCCAAGACCGAGTTGGTGGACGATGTTAAGTCGGCGGGTCTTACAGTCAAAAGTTATCTAGCAGTAGTTATAAGGCCTCTGACATGGCTTAACGACTGTTCTTGAGAATAATATAGTAAAAATCTTCCCACTTACATCATATCCCATCTGAAATTGTTAAATAAAAAACTTTTAATTCATCCCTTCATATAACAATTTATAAGAAATTACGTTACGTTATTATAACTGACGCTTATTTCTGACACATTTATTCTTCTTCTTCGGGCTATACTATGTAGTCCACTCCTGGACATAGTCCTCCCCTAATGAGCGCCATAGCGCCCTAACTGTCTTCAGCTTGCCGCATCCAATATCTGCCGGTAGTTTTTTGCAGATCGTCATCCTACCTGTTCGGAGGGTCCTCCTACACTACGTTTGCCAAGTCGCGGTCTCCACTCAAGAACACGTTTACTCCAACGGTTGTCGGTTCTTCGCGAGATATGGCCAGCCCACTGCCACTTCAGATCGCTAATTCTCTGAGCTATGTCGATAACTTTGGTTCTCTGCCGGATGCATTCGTCACGAATCCTATCCTTCAGAGAAACCCCGAGCATAGCTCTCTATCTCTATAATATAGACACATTTATTGATTTGATTTATTTATTATCTAATGAATGGCTCCTGATACCCGCCGATGCGTGAACTGTGATGCAGTGATTAGGGCAATGTCAGCATAATAGTGTACAGTACTACACATCATAAAAGTCCCTTCGGGAATCTACGTTCGCGCAGACTAGGAAGAAGTGTCACCAAAGTACCCGAAGCTATAAGTACATTCAACATGGTCTTTAACCGATACGGTTAAGGTGTAGAATTGATTGCCGCAGTAGCGCTACCTATTTCGCTCACGCTAATATTGCCAAACTAATAGACGTAGTAACTATTATCTTATCTGTGCTAATAGTCACCTGCATCGATGACGTTGAATTAACCAATAGCAACAAAGGCGCGCGGCCTGCCACTCTCTGATTGGTCGATCAACTTGTCGCACATCCAAAATTGGGTCATCTGCGCAGGTATATCCGCGAGACTTATTTTTTGTGTAGCACTGTACTGCAAACAGATGTACGTTGCAAACTCATCCATAGTAAAAAGCTCTATACTTACTCTTTTTAAGAACTGAAATTGTCAAATTAAAAACACCATTAATAAATCTTAAAAAATAGTTTGAAAGTAACGAGTTGTCTTGCTTTTGAGCGCAAACGAGAAGATGTTGGAGGGAAAATCTCGTCAAAGTCTTGTCGATGTAGTCAGATATAATTACCATGGTCAAAACATAATCAAATATTATGACTTCTGCATTATGGCGTTGGAGCTCTCAGATAACATTTTGTTGAGTGAAACAGTAAAGGCATAGTTACTGCAGAAGAACATAAGCAGAGACGGATGAAACGACTGGAAATCCAGGCGCCAAGAAGACTATAAGATGTTTGAAAAGCGAGAAACAAGGGTACTCCAGGAAAGATTGTCCAAATAGGAACGCATCTGGGCAAATGCAAATTGAGAAGGGCAAGATCGGATAGACTCTGATATATTCATGAAATAGAAATATCGGAACTAATATGCCACTTAATTTTGAAATCATAACTTGATCATTTTTACAAAAACCTGCGAAAATTGGAGCCTACTCTAGAGCCCGAGGTATATTCTAAAAGCTAACAGATAACAATCACACACTTTTTTATCAAAAATATCTATTTTCAACACACTTGCTCGTAAAGTTGCTATTTTTTCTTTGGTCTTACGCCCGGAATGCGGTTTATTACACACTAGTGCGTTTTACTTTTCATTGCCGCACTAGTGGTATTCTTATTCCACTTTTTTTAAATATCCGTAAAGAGGTTGTTACCAACAGATTTATTATTTTGTAAATAAATAAACTTGTAGTCAAAATCTGATAAGATAAGATTATACTTCATGTAATTATCTATTAAAGCATTTAAAAAAATACAATATTTTAAATACATAATTATTTAGTTTAAAATATTGTGGCTGAATGGCGGTTTTCGGTGCCTCTGGACTTAACCTGCAGGCGCATAGTTATTCAACCAAAGATACGGCGCGCGAAAAAATAAACCTCCGCGCCATTTTGTGCAAATATTTGTTCGTTTATAATTTGCTGATTTTATACCTACCTAATTGTTTTTTTCCTCGCAAGTGTGTTGAAAAACGTCGTATGATACGCGTGTGCTTTGTTCATTACAGTCTTGGCTCTATTACAGTGCCATACCGCCTCGACTGTAATGACCAACTTCGCACACTTGCATCATAATGTACTATTGTGCAAACAATAAATGGTCGTTTTCTCTAAAAACAATGCCACTTACTACTAAGTTATTTTTTGTATGGAGTTTAATTAGAATTATTGCAGAGTAGCCAATATCTTAATTAGATTAAGTTATGTAGTAAAAATTACACTATCAACACGCGTTACTTACTTTACGGCGGTCCTGAAATCGTGGAAACAAGAAAAGTAATAAATTGATCCTTAAGAATAATAAATAATAAAAACAGACCAAGTTTGACGTAGACTTAGAGAAAAAAAAACTCCCATAGCTGGTGTTTTTCTTTCTGTCGATCGATCGATATCAACCCTTGTATGTCTCCACTGCTAGGGTTCTTACATAATTATGTAATTGGCGTTTTGTATGAGGGAACATAAAGTTTGTTTTTTTCAAAATATTTTATTAGACTGTAAGTTCTCTAAATAGTGATCACAGTAGTTGTTAAGACTCGTCATGTTCATTGTATAATAAAAACGTATTATAACACAAGTTATGATTTTTTTTTTCTATTAGTGGCGCTAGTTAGCAACCCAAAGTGCCTTAATTAAAGTGGTTAGTAAGGGTCAGGTTGATCAGCCATTGAGGGATGCTGGGCCAGATAACCTCCACGTGTACCCTTCTACAGCCATTCTTTCTGATTCAATTTGAAGCAGATGGAAGGGCAAGTGGTGGGGTCGGTGCACCCTGGACGTTGGTCAGTGATTTCCATTCATGGGACTTTACTGGCTAACGGCAAATGGCGGGGAAGGTCATCTGGGTCCTGATTACTCAGGTCTCAGATGAGGCATACCACCCACTCTACTTCTAGAGTGGTGTTTGGTGTGCGTGAGCAGATCGTAATCCCGACGTGCTGGGACTGAGGGTCTTTTGGACCGCGAGGAGGCAACATTGGTTTTTCTTCCTTAAGGCCATGTGCCTCAATGAGTCCAACTTCATTGCCGCGGGTAGTTTTGACGTTCCTGGCGCCATACGTGGCGATGGAAACAACAAGACCGTAGCAGACATTTCGGTGGAAAATTCGTCCAGCGGCGACATAGAGCTGGAGTTTTCTATGCCAGCTAGCCGTAGTTCCATGCGACTCGGCGGCGGGAAGCGGACGCTCTCTGACCGATCAGCGTCTGCTTCCAGCGTAGAACGGGGTGTCTCAGCGACCTCCAAACGAAGCAGGGTGCGTCCGCCTTCCACAGGCGAATATGTAGGAATGGGCAAGACTGTATCTGAAAAGAGCTGAAAGGGCTGAACATGACATTCGTTTTGGGAGGTATCTGTGCCGCATAGCTGGAAGAGAGACGACTGCAGCGTGTCATCACTGTAATAGTGATGAAGACACGTCGCAGCACACCCTGGAGGTCTGCCTGGCTTGGGCACAGGAGAGAGCGACGCTTCAACAGGCGGTAGGTTGCAACATCGCGTTGCCGGCCCTAATAGGGTCAATGCTACGAGAAGAGTCCCCGTGGTAGGCAGTGGTGTCCTTCTGCGAAAACGTCATTTCGCAGAAGGAGGCGGTGGAGAGGCTGAGAGAAGATGACCCTACGTCTCAGCCGATCCGTCGCAGGAGGACGGTACGAAGAAGGAGAGCGTCTGCTCACCTTCTTCTGGCCCCGTGAGGAATTAGTAGACTGGTGTATCCGGCGTCACGAAGCGGAGCGGAGTGCTACGTGTTCCTAGCATTCCGCTCATACCTGGAGGATAATGGGGAATGGAGGGGTACACCAGGACTGACGCTGGTGGAGTTGCGGAAGATTTCGAGGGCGTTCCCGCAACTCCATCGTACGGCCTGAGAAGGGCTTTGGCCGCCGTGGGGTTTTAACCAGTAAGAGTCCGGCATAATCCTGTCGCCATCCCCAGCGACGTTTTTTTTTGCCCATGAAAAAAAAAAGGCCAAGCCAATGAAGATTCTAATTGTTGTCTACCCGAAAACGTCATGCAGCCTTTGACGGGTACTTTGATCGCTATATTCAAGGGTACGACACTAAAAAATGCTTAGCTCAATTGATTTAAATCAGGGCAGCTTTTATTGGGGCCCCGGGCAACAAGAGGTTCGCCAGGACTTCATCCTACGTCCGACGTTCAACTAGCTCATTCTCTCTACAATTTGAGGTTGCTACAAGAAATTTCTATTAGCAATATTGCCGCCAATTGTATTTAATCTTTTGTATCTGCTGTTTCTTTAACTATTTTTCTGGTATACAATAAATAATATTATTCTTCTTCTCCAACATGTTTCAATCTTGCTGAGTTTGCATTTTCATCAGTATTTATTAAAACGAGACTTGTCAGTTTCTTGTAGTTATAGTATACTGCCAATATTTTATTATCTAGATCAAAGCTTTTCTAACACTTCTAATCTTGCCAAGAAATCTAGAATCACATCGTTTTAGTAACACAAAACTTAGGATATGGCTTTTAAGCTCTAACAGGGGGTTGTTTCATAGAACTACATTTAATTTTTTTCTTTGACAATTCTATGTACCTACGTGTAGACTCTGACAAGCAATGTAACTCGAATTTTCATGATAAACTACGTATTGTAGTTTCATGAAACTTGACCCTGGCAGCTACTACTTATTATCACGGCCACATTGGTTTTCTTGTAACTAATCTTCTCTTCTTCTTCATCAGGACATATTAGTCCACAGCTGGACATAGCCCTCCTCTAATGAGCGCCATAGCGCCCTGTATTCAGCTTGTGGCAGCCAGCATCTGCCCGCAGTTTTTCGCAGATCGTCATCCCACCTGGTCGGACTAATCAGTAGGCCCGTTTAATATATAACTAAGTATGTATGAGTATTGCGAATTATTAAAAAGTACTAATCAGTGGGTCACATTCAAGACAAAGCACATCGTACTTATGACACACTCCTTGCTAGCAAATATATCCAGAAACAATAACAGGTCTTAATCTTTTGAAATAACTTCACTTACGACCAACAAGTTATTATTTCGCTGTATTAGTTCGCTGGGTCAGCTAGTTATGCATAACTAGCTGACCCAGCGAACTTGGTACCGCGTAACAGTCGATTCTTTAATTTTTTTATTTTTTTCTTTGTAACAACCATCCTCGTCCTTCAAGGAATATTCTAAGATTTGCTCTTACAAACTCATTCAGCGATTAATTTTTATATTATAGATTTGTTCATCCAAACTAGTTAGAGTGAAATAGTAAAATTCTCCTTACTTCATCTGATCCCATCTGAAATTTTTAAATAGTATAATAATAATATTAGTTAATTTTTTCATGTAACAACATAAAAATAACAAAAGAAGAAGAGAGAAAGAGAAAGAAATAATGTATTACCCACAATAAATGAAATGAATGAAAAGTTTTTAATTGTCCTTAGCACGGGTTAATGCATTAAAAAAAAAGAATGTAATGAAATGAAAAGGTTTTATTCAAAGTAGCACAGAAACAGCGGCTTAGTGAGCGTTACAAGTCAAACTCGATGTGAATTCAAACAGTGTCAGTCTTAATCATTTTGGAGGAAAAGTGGATCAAAAACTCCAAACTTAGTATTTGCAAAGTCCTTCATTAACATAGTATACATAATTACTCGTATTATAAAATGTAACAGAGATTTATCAATTCCAGTGACGTAAAACACAAAATATTTTTTCCTTTTTACAAATTTGGAAAAGACACTGTTAGCCGTAAGTAAATGACTTCCAGCTAACAAGTTGTTATTTGCACATAGTTTATCATGAATTCTATCAGACAGGCCAATAACTTGGTCGGTGTAAGTTGTATAGTAAGTAAAATCATTCCTAATACTCGTTACTTACTTTTCGCAATTGCTGAAATGAACAAATTAAAGATGCCATCAATAACTCTATTACAATAAAAACACAACAATCATTCACTGAGTGTGAGCCAAAGTAACGCCGAGTTTCTCGAACTGAATGAAATTAAACACATTTTTATGACGTAGTATTTAACGTTATAAAGATTGTGTAAAATAAAATAAATTACGTTGAAATTATAGTAATACCACTCGTTATCTGTGAGGGAAAATATTGTGAGGAAACCTGAGTGTATGAAATGCTTAAATACCTCCGCGCTTGAAATTGCCAATCCATTGTAGGCACGCGTGGTAGTTAAGGGCGTACTCTCCCTTTGAGAGAACGCCTGTGACGGACGGATGAATGGTACGGACGGATAAATAGATAGAATATTCTTTATTGTACATAGAAATTACAGTGACAGAAATTATATAAAAATATAGTACAATAGGCCGTCTAATTACTAAAAGAAAATTGGCAAGCAACCCTTACAACTTCAATAGAACAGAATTATAATTCTCAGTTTCGTTTGGCATTAAAACGTACACGAGGGTGAGTCTCTAAAATGCATAGTTGTTCAATAGAATCTATTAGTACAGAACAGTAGTGGTTTTGTTGACATTGTTAGTAGTCTAGTTACCAATAGCATTCCAAATACTAATACTTACTTTCAATAGATGCGACGTTATCTGAATAAAAAAACTATAATTAAACCTCAACAACCGAACAAGCAATAAAAACTGGTCAGCTGTATACTAGCATCATGTATTAGCGTCACATATGGTTCTGAACTGAATCCTCGCTAAAGTTTCATTCTTTTCATCAAGAAAACGCCCCAGCGTATTAGTCCAAAGAGAGAGGCTCTCGACGGGATCCGATCTGCAGTGGCCTACGTGGCAGTCACTCAACCGACTCCGGACCTAAGTAGGTCACTGCAGACAAAACTTAAGCAGAAGGGGTTGTATTGCACCAACGCAGGAGCTATGTGATTGTGGAGCCTCATCGCAATCCATGGTGCATCTGCTGCAATGCTCATTGCGCCCTCACACCTGCTCTCTAGAGGACCTAATAGAGGCCAAAGCTGCTGCAATTGCAGTGGCTACTATTAGACAGGAAGAAGATAGACTGGTCGAATCGCTGACTCGAAAAAAAATAAGAGCAAGAATTAGTCCAAAGTTGCGATAACTGCCATCAATTCAACTCAATTGAATTAAATTCAATTTTAAAAACCTATTTAGAGGCTAAAAATTTCACCTATGCCGGGATTTGAACCCGCAACCTCTGGCTATCCGTACCAGCGCTCTACCAATTGAGCCAATGGGCGACTCACGGCATCAGTGAAATTTCGAACCTCTTTACAATATTCTCTGTATTACGTACAGGCAGCGAGCTAGGCAGCTAAATAGGTTTTTAAATTTATTCCTTAGCACGGGTTAGTGCATTAAAAATAAAAATAGTGTAAATTCAATTTGTTTCAACGTAAAGAAATTACATTCTATTTGAGTGTCAATGTACAATGTGAAAGCGAAAGCCGCTGACGCTGGTTTCGACTTGTCTGCGCAGGCCTTAAAGGAAAATCTATGTCCAGCAGTATATGAATACTAACTCTGAATTGATTGAATAATAACTCTTCTTCCCAAGCTGAAAAAGCATTGTAAGAAATAAGTAATTAAATTATTTTGTGTTCATTTAAGACACTGCCACTACAAGTTTCCTTTCAGCCAAAATTCCTTAAGAACCACACCAGGTGATCACGTTAATATTTCCGCCGCTTGATGAGGTAGGTAACAAGGAGAAAAATATTTCGCCAACTTAGGCTAAAAAATCAACTTACCTTCTTATGCTTAAAAAAGTTTTTTAGAAATAAGTAAGTAACCAATTGAAGTCATGTATTAAACACACTTATCATCACAACTACCCATTTAAGCAGTGCTGGACTGACTGGCAGATTGCTGCCATTGGTTGGATGTTAATGGCTAAGGGAAGGGAAGTGGGGTGTCTTAGGGAAAAACTATGTCCAGCAATGGACGAGTACATGCTAATTGATTGAAAAATAAATTAAGAAATAAGTAATTAAATTATTCTGTATTCTTGTATAGTCTGTCAACTTTTAGAATATACCTCGAGTTCTAGAGCAGGCTTTGGTTTTAGCCAATTTTCGCTGGTATGATCATCAGTACGAGGACTGCTACTTATGTATGCGGAATAGAAAAATTAAACAAATATATATGGCTAAATATGCTTTTATTGTTTTTCAAAGTATTCTCCACTATGATCGATGCACTTTTGCATTCGATGAAACCAATTTGTAAAACACTGTTTCCACTCTGATTGAGGTATCTCTAAAACGTGCAGTTTGAACGCATCTACGGCATCTTCACGGGTCAAAAATCGTTGACCACGTAATTTATTCTTTACATTTGGGAATAAATAGAAAACATTGGGAGCCAAATCAGGGCTGTACGGTGGATGACCCATCAATTCTATTTTTGACCATCCAAAAGTTTAGTTGTTTTCTGAGATGTATGACAGCTGGCATTGTCATGGTGAAGTGTGATTCTGCGTCGCTGGTTGTTTTGGCGTATTTTTTCAAATACTTCCGGCAAACAAATGGTCGTGTACCACTCCGAATTAACCATTCTGCGATTCTCCAGTGGTATTGTAGCCACATGGCCATTAATGCCAAAAAAGCAGGCCACTTGCTTTAAAGTGCTTTTTGCACGAGCCACTTTCGTAGGGTTCGGCTCATTTTGAAACACCCAAACTGTTAATTGTTGTTTAGTTTCGGGATCGTACGCGTAGATCCAGGATACGTCACCTGTGTAGATATAATAAACAGATTTTGAGTCGCCTCCGTTGAATTTTTTTAAGGTTTTCTTGCACCATTCGACGCGAGCATCTTTTTGATTCTGAGTTAAGTTGTGCGGGATCCAACGCGAACAAATTTTTTATAGACAAATGTTCATGTAATATCCTATGAATGCTCGTCATATATATGCCCAGAATAGCTTCTATCTCGCGATACGTAACATGGCGATCTTGCATTATTAGTTTTCGCACAGCTTCAATATTTTGTGGCACAACCACCGATTTCGGGCGACCATCTTTAACTTCATCCGTGAGCTTACTGCGCCCGCGATTAAACTCACTAAACCAGTGATACACAGACGTTTTTGATGGAGCTTCACCACCAAAACTCGATGTTAATTGATCTACGCACTGTTGTTGCGTTAAGCCACGTCGAAAATCGTAATAAATCATAGCACGAATATTTTCACGAGTGAGTTCCATTTTTTCTGCGATATGACATTTTAAACCCAACGAAAACAAAACACTAACGTATATAAGAGAAAAATATTAGCGGCCAGTATTTAAAAAAAGAACGAATTTGACCATGGAGGTCAGACATTGCGTTTAAAATTATTGGAATCCCAGATTCCGCATACATAAGTAGCAGCCTATTACGATCGAGCACTGCTTTCAAAATAAGTGTCATATTAGTTCCGATTTCGAAATTAAGTGTCATTTAGTTCTGATAATAATTTCTTCTTCTTCTTCAGATATTTCTACTATACGAATATCTCGGATTCTATCCGATAGTAGTTGAGGCATATTCTGTTGGCAACCCAACAAAGCACAGACTTTTACATGTTTTGTAGCTGTGGCAACATTATGATTTTTCCTTTTCTCTGTGTTACCGTTGCAACCAAATGACGTACTAAATTATAATAAAATTATTCAATATGTTAAGATAGTGTTTCCATGCTCTAAACCCTCCACAAGTCAGTCCATACCCTATATTTGGTCCTTCGCGAAACAGCGGCCCATTATTTGATTTGGTTTGGTTGCACGCGATCCTGAGCGACGCGGTGCGATCTACATCATCACGTTGTGAAATCTCGGGAGAAACATACGATCACCGCAAGAATATTACGTATAGCAAAACAACCAGATACACACAGGGTTGAGCAGATCATCTTCGGCATTTTGGCGAGCGATCAAAATCTCAAGCAAGAAGTTCTGGAGATTTTGCGACAAGGAGGCCTGTCATATTTTTCATATCGACAAGTCGTTTCGTCCATTCTTTGCGCGCGCAGTGTGTTGTGCAAGATTCGACCAGTACGAAGAACACCATCGTCGTAGCAAATTCAACTTGTATCGTACTACGCCATTTTATTTTCCTTTTTGAGTTGTCTGTTCCATCAAAAAATACGTCATTTGCAAAAATTTGTTTATTGTAAAAAAAGTGAAATTCATTTAGTTAACGTAGGAGTTGTTATTTAAAACCTTTAAAATGGCCAAAGCAGAGGATTTGGTCCATAAAGCTGGTTATGTTAAGCGCACTATAACACGCCTACATGCTGGTTTAGAGGAGGAGGACGTTGCGAACCTTTCGTTAGAAATGCTGCATATAAAACAACAGCGATGTGTCGCAGCCTTATGATGCATATGAAAGATTTAACGAACAAATTATTTGCCTCGACCCCGACGATCCCGAGCACGTAGACCACTATGAGCGTAAGTATTTCGAAATTCTTTATAGAATACAAAGTCAGCTTAACAACCGCGAGGCCGTGGTGAAAAGAGCACCTCCTCAGCGTCAGATAAAGTTACCAGTCATTGAAATTCCTATCTTTAGTGGCAAATATTTAGGGCCTTATTAATAAAAACGACTTATAGTGTGCTCGTAGCGCAGTTTAGCTAAAATCCTCTATTAGACATATTATAGTACGCTCTAACTTTTCCTTATTAATAAAAGTACAACAATCCTACTGTAACTAAAGTGCTCTTTTACGACCTGTCAATTTGGCAACGTCGCGTTCTAAGATTCGTTCAGTCTTTTGAGTCTGTGGAAGTGTCAAAACACGCAGATTGTAAAATCTATGTACCTACCAAGAAAAAAAAAGTTGGTTTTCTACCTCAGAACAATAACTCTTCAACTTTTCGTTTGAAAGTTTCTGAAGAAGACAAAATGGAAAATCAGGTCAATAACACAATTTCACAAAAAACGACTTCACTGACAACCAAACCACTTCAAACAAACAATAATTTGATAAATGCATACTTTTGTAATCTGTGGTTTTGCAATCACAGATTAAAATATCGCTTATAATAAGTTTGTAATAGAGTTAAAGTAGGGCCACATCAACTTTAAGTTATAGCAGGTTTGTAGCACAGTTATAATGGGGAAATTGTTTTATTAATGACGTTTTTGTTTAGACTTATTATAAGCATCTCACAAGGCCACTTTAACAGTGCTTTTAGTGAACTGACTTTTTATTAATAAGGCCCTTAGACTATACAGGCTTTAGAGAGTTGTTCAGATCAGTGATAGAGTCTGATGCTTCGTTGGGTCAGATACAAAAGCTACATTATCTGCGCTCTTTTCTCAAGGATAAACCCTTCAATTTGGTAAAAAATTTACCCCTAGTAGAAATCAGTTTTAGGGAGGCTATACGATTGCTCAACGACAGGTACTACAAGAAATATAAAATCGTTAGTGAACTTATATCCAGCTTACTAGATTTAGAGGGGTTAGTTTAGTTTTAGTTTAGTTTAATTTAGTTTCAGAGTGGGACCCAATCCTAATGTGCATTTTTATGCGTAAAATAGATACCCAGACGGCGCAAGCATACCAGCTGGAGCAGGATGCCAAGGTAGAGCCGAAGGTAGAAATTTTTTTAGCCTACCTAGAGAAAAAGGCATTGGTGATGGAGAATGCGGAGCCCACCCACGACAAGCCAGCATGTTCGGAAAAGATAGATAATGCTCTCGCTGTAAGGCGACAGAAGAAAGGATGCCACTATTGTAAGTTGGACGATCATAAAGTTTATAGATGCAAACCCTTTAAAACACTGCTTAGTGCAGACAGAATTGCCTTTGCACAAAAAACCGGACTGTGCAATATTTGTTTAAATGTTCATCCTGGCAGATGTCGGTTTCACTTTCGATGCAATCAATGCAAGAAACCCCATCATTCATTGTTGCATCGCGATGAAGTGAAACCAGAGCCCGTTATAGTGTTGTCAGGCGACAGCGCTAACAGCGTTTTGATTCCCACAGATCGTATAAAAGTTTATGCAAAGGTCGGCAGAGAGGTGCACGTAAAGGCCATTTTGGACTCCGCCTCTCAAACATCATTAATAACCAGCAAAGCTGTGCAAGTGCTGGGTGTGACACCTGTGCGAGATAACACAAATATCATAGGTGTCACGAATAGTAAAAATCGGAGCCAATACTCAGTACCGCTCGAAGTGCACCCATTGAAGTCAACTTTTAAGGCCCTTATCAATTGTCACGTGGTAGACAAGATAACCTGCCAACTACCTCAAGACAAGCTTGACCGAGCTTCCATAAATATACCCCAAGGCATTGAGTTGGCTGATGAAGAGTTCCACAAACCTTCAGATATAATTATGTTGATCGGTGCCGACGTATTCTTTCAGGCCTTGCAACCGATAGTAACGATGAAGCAGAGCGCATTGCCAGCTTACGCAGATACCGCGCCTCCGCCAAATTGCGTGAGTGTTGCACGCTCAAACTGCGCATCGCAGCTGCAGCCTGAGCGTCAACAGTGTACATAATCAACCAAAACGAGGCAAGGAACCTTAAGTATTATTAACACTAAGTTTGGACACATCATAGCTGATGGCCTGCCGCCAGAAAGTAAATAAAATAATTTCGCTTGTTTGCACGAGTGTGTTGGCATTGTCTTCGTCTTGACAGTGATACTTACGGCCTAAAATGCCAAGTTGCTAGCTTTAGATCGCTTTACATTGCACAAATGGCCGTCTAACTGCGAATTTCTTTTGCACAGTACATATTTGCATGAAAGAGAGTTAGTTAACGTTGCGTTTAAAAAACACTATTAAATTATTAAGGCACTTTAGCTTAAAGTTCTTGGCAAGAATCAAAAATGTTTTTCTTGTAAAAGGTCAACAAAGGGGCAGATTTTATTTTATGCTGTCCTCAAGTTTTTCCTTTGGTTATAAAAGCCAAGGTTCTAATGCAACAGTTGTGGTGCGAAAAGATTGGCTGGGATACCAGTCCACTTCAACAAATACAAAAAAAGCCACGCTTTACCAATAGCTTATTAGCTATAATTCAGGTTGCCCACACGGCTGAGAACCAACAACTGATAGAATTCTTGGACGCGAGCAACTCTACGGCTTGCTTATACCTGCGTGTAGTTGATAAAACAGGTAATGTAATACACTATTTTATTTACTCTGTTCTAAATCAAGACTCAATCTATCACTTCTTGAGATCTTATATTTCTGAAAGAGCCTTATTTCTCCTCCTCTGTACCTGCTGGTAGTGCGAATTGATCAGAGATCAGAGCCTTAAAAGTTGCTGCACGAAATAGTAAAGTTTATACCCGTTCACTATTCAGTGTATGTCCAGTATTTGTATTTAACTAAGGTTCCTAATAGGTGATCCTGATCAGTCAGTATAGGCAGCTTTAGCTTACTCGTTTTGCGTGTTTTCTCACACAAGTATTGGTGTTGGTGGTGGTGTGTTCGTGTCTTGCTTCTGCTTGAAAAAGTGGGAGGGAGGGCGGTGCATTAGCTAACCGCATGGTGCTTGTGGGATTTTTGGCGGAATTCAGCAAAGTAATTTTAACTTTTTAATGTTACTCGTATAAGATATTTTCTGCTTTCATTTGTGGTGATGTCAACTGTTTAGTTGTCAAATAATGTATATAGGTTCTTGTAGGTAATTACTTGTATTTATTGAAAAGTTCAATTGAAATTTTTGAGCCTGAAAGGTTTTTCTTACCGAGAATTTGATAAAGAAAAAAATTCAACCAAAACACAACAACTCACATGTATAAGGGCGTGTGTTCACACAGTTAAATGTAAAAATAGTTCTGGCATTTTATAGTTCTAGAATTACTTATGTAACCCTTTTATATTTACTAATGATAAAATAGATTGAACATGAACTTAGATTTCATAGATTTAAATGAAGTTTGCTATAAGTTGAAATGTATTTCTCTAAAAGGTTTAAGTGTGTGTGAACACGCTTACAATGAAAAAACTTAATCAATTTGTTTTCATGTTAATTTAATATATCGCTTATGTGTCTCAACACTCCTTGAGGCCACAGCATGTTGGCAACCCAACAAAGCATGGACTTTTACATGTTTGGATTTTTCCTCTACTCTGTGTTACCGTTGCAACCTAATGACGTACAAAATTATAATAAAATTATTCAATATGTGGAGATAGTGTTTTCGTGCTCCAAACCCTCCACAAGTCAGTCCAGACCTCTACATATTCTAAGAGCTAACAGACTATAACACACTGTCACCACAAGTTCCCGTTCAGCCAAAGTTCCCAGAGAACCACACTAAGTGATCACGCTAATATTTCCGATACCAAAGAACCGATGGTCGAAGGGGTTCAAAGGTTCTCGAGTAAAGACTTCGAACTGACAAACGCACCCTAGGACGCCCGCCGGCTCGCTGAACCCACGATCTGAGGCAGATTGTTGCCATTGATTGGATGAAGATGGCCAAGGGAAGAGAAGGGAGGTGTCTTAAGGACAACCTATGTCCAGCATTGGGACCAATACAGGCTGATTGATTGAAAAATAACCCACCGGCTTAGGCTTAAAAAGTATTGTAAGAAATAAACAATTCAATTATTTTGTATTCATTCAAGACACTGCCACTACAACTTTCCTTTGAGCCAAAATGCCTTAAGGACAACACCAGGTGATCACGTAATATAACACCTAGGTTATCACGTTAATATTTCCGCCGCTTGATGAGGTAGGTAACAAGGAAAAACATATCTCACCAACTTAGGCTAAAAAATCAACTTACCTTCTTAGGCTTAAAAAAGTTTTTTTAGAAATAAGTAAGTAATCAAGTGATCAAGTGAAGTCATGTATTAAACACACTTATCATCACAACTACCCATTAAGCCAGTGCTGGACTGACTGGCAGATTGCTGCCATTGGTTGAGAATGGATGGCTAAGGGAAGAGAAGTGGGGTGTCTTAGGGAAAAACTATGTCCAGCAACGGACGAGTAGATTGATTGATTAAAAAATAACTCACCGGCTTTGGTTAAAAAAGCATTGTTAGAAATAAGTAGTCAAATTATTTTGTATTCATGTAGTCTGTTAGCTTTTAGAATTTACCTCGGACTTTAGAGTAGGCTTCGGTTTTTGCCATGTTTTGCCGGTTTTCATACGATGATCGAGTTTTGATTTCAAAATTAAGTGACATAGTCGTATTTGTTCCGATTTTGAAATTAAGTGTCATGTTAGTTCCGATATTTCTATTACACGAATATATCCGATTCTATCCGATAGTAATCCGGCTAGTTCAGCCAAAGTTCCCAGAAAACCACAACAAGTGATCACGCTAATATTTCCGATACCAAAGAACGAATGGTCGATGGGGTTCAAATGTTCTCGAGTAAAGACCTCAAACTGACAAACGCAGCCTAGGACGCCCAACGGCTCGCTGGACCCACATTCTGAGGCAGATTGTTGCCATTGATTGAATGAGGATGGCCAAGGGAAGAGAAGAGGGGTGTCTTAAGGAAAACCTATGTTCAGCAGTGGCACCAGTAAAGGCTGATTGATTGAAAAATAACTCACCGGCTTATGCTAAAACAGCATTGTGAGAAATAAGTAATTCAATTACTTTGTATTCATTTAAGACAATGTCACTACAGATTTCCATTCAGCTAAAATTCCCAGAGAACAACACCAGGTGATCACTTTAATATTACCGCCACTTGATGAGGTAAGTAACATGGAGAAACATATATTATGACGCCAACTTAGGCAAAAAAACTTACCCCGCCATGCTTCTAAAAGTATTTTTTAGAAATAAGTAATCAAGTGATTTGACATTTATCAAACACACCATAATCGCAACTACCCATTTAAGCAGTGCTGGACTGACTGGCAGATTTCTGCCATTGGTTGGATGAGGATGGCTAAGGGAAGAGAAGTGGGGTGTCTTGGGGAAAAACTATGATCAGCAATGGACGAGTACAGGCTGATTAATTAAAAAATAACTCACCGGCTTAGGTTAAAAAGGAATGTTAGAAATAAGTAATTAAATTATTTTGTCTGTTAGCTTTTTGTTTGTCTGTTATTCATGTATAGTCTGTTAGCTTTTTGAATATACCTCGGGCTTTAGAGTAGGCTTCGGTTTTTACCAATTTTTGCCAGTTTTTTTTACTGATGATCGTGTTCTGATTTCAAAATTAAGGGTCATATTTGTTCCGATTTCGAAATGAAGTGTCATGTAAGTTCCGATAATTTTACTACACGAATACTTCCGATTCTATCCGATAGTAGCCGAGGTATATTCTAAAAGCTAACAGTCTGTAACACACTGTCACCACAAGTTACCGTTCAGCCAAAGTTCCCAGAAAACCACAACAAGTGATCACGCTAATATTTCCGATACCAAAGAACGAATGGTCGATGGGGTTCAAATGTTCTCGAGTAAAGACCTCGAACTGACAAACGCAGCCTAGGACGCCCACCGGCTCGCTGGACCCACAATCTGAGGCAGATTGTTGCCATTGATTGGATGTAGATGGCCAAGGGAAGAGAAGGGGGGTGTCTTAAGGACAACCTATGTTCAGCAGTGGGACCAGTACAGGCTGATTGATTGAAAAATTACTCACCGGCTTAGTCTAAAAAAGTATTGTAAGAAATAAATAATTCAATTATTCTGTATTTATATAAGACACTGCCACTGCAAGTTCCCGTTCAGACAAAATTCGCAGAGAACCACACCAGGTTATCACGTTAATATTTCCGTCGCTTGATGAGGTAGGTAACAAGGAAAAACATATCTCACCAACTTAGGCTAAAAAAACAACTTACCTTCTTATGCTTAAAAAAGTGTTTTTTGAAATAAGTAATCAAGTGATTTGACCTCTATTAAACACACTTAGGTAAAAACAATTTCAAGAAAATACCAAGAGGAGGATCCAGCTGGGCTGGACAGCCTTTGGGAAACTACGCCGAGTCTTCTCGTCATCCATAGCGCAGTCGAAAAGAAAGTTTACAATCAGTGCGTCCTACCTGTGATGACCTACAGAGCCGAAACATGGACACTCATGAAAGAGCTGGACCACCACTTCAAAGTCGCTCAGCGAGCTATAGACAGAGCAATGCTCGGAGTTTCTCTGAAGGATAAGATTCGTAACGAATGCATCCGACAGAAAACCAAATTTATCGACATTGCTCAGAGAATTAGCGAGCTGAAGTGGCAGTGGGCTGGCGATATCTCGCGAAGAACCGACAACCGTTGGAGTAATTATGTTCTTGAGTGGAGACCGCGACTCGGCAAACATAGTGTAGGACGCCCTCCGACCAGGTGGGATAAAAATCTGCGAAAAACTGCCGGCATATACTAGATGTGGCCAGCTGAAAACAGGGCGCTATGGTGCTCATTAGGGGAGGGCTATGTCCAGCAGTGGAGTACATAATATAGCCTGAAGAAGAAGAAGAAACACACTTTTCATCGCAACTACCAATTTAAGCAGTGACTCGGTCAAATCAAAATATATATTCACTTTGAAAACAAAATAATAGACAA
The DNA here is from genome assembly GCA_934045075.1 of Yponomeuta sedellus. Taxonomy (NCBI): domain Eukaryota; kingdom Metazoa; phylum Arthropoda; class Insecta; order Lepidoptera; family Yponomeutidae; genus Yponomeuta; species Yponomeuta sedellus. The sequence continues at coordinate 5,900,257 of OW203722.1, read as the reverse complement.
AATTTTTGCGATTGGAGTTAGTACCTACTACTGAGAACCGCTCCAAAAGATTATGCGAACATTTTCTGAGGTTTCAGGTGCAGCATTAAAAACAGTCATTTTCGCCACTTGATGAGGTAAACACAAGCAAAATAACTCGCCGTTTTAGGCTAAAACAATACTTATCCCCACAAATACCCGTTCGGCTAACATCAACAAGTATCGTTTTATTCATTAAATTCCCTCTCCAATACAGGTACCTCAGGAGAACCGTCCCAAGAGATGATGCTAACTTTTTGTAAGGTTCCAAGTGCAGCATTGAAGATATTTCATTTCTGCCGCTTGATAACGTATCAATACGAAAAATTATTCACCGGTTTATGCTACAGAACTACCTATGGTTAGAAAAAACTAATTCGGTATTATTGAAGATCACAATAGCTTGGGCTTTGCATCTTGAACCCAGCTTGTGACTGACTATGACCACAACGGGGAAAAGGTTTCAACTTTATATAATTATTTTGTTTCGGGTAGTTTTGGTCTAAGAATAAAAAAAATGTATCAAACTTAAGAAATTAATGATTATAACTCCCTATGAGGTTGATATTTCTTAAATGAATGAGATAAATGTATTGCCAAGAAAGAACAAACCACTTTATAGGCATTATTTCTTTCCGCATTTGTACAGAATCGGTACACATGTAAATGATTGTTTGACATGTAGATCATAGCTAAAATTATGTAAACGCATTGTATCAGAATATATCAAATATAGCGAGTAGTACATAATACAGAGAATAGTATAAAGATGTTCGAAATTCGGTTTTTAATCTTACATAATCAAAATATTTTAAAATACTCACCCTCTAATTATAAAAAAAAGTGTTTGAAATAACGCTTAAGAACTTTTAGTTTTAAATCAACTCCTAAGAAACCAAAAGGGGTATTGAATGCGCAGCAAGAAAATGAACATACGTAAGTAACTTGGTATAACTTAGATTTAAGAAATCATGGTTGTATTCTTTTACAGTCTTTGTAATAATGTGTTCTATCTATCTATCTATCTATTATATAATAGTTGAATAACATAAGTGACGTGTCACGTTTCAAAACGTTTTTTTTTTGCATAAAGCAAAATTTCTTGAAGAGATTCATAGTGATTTTATTGGTGAATAAAAAACGGATTCAATGCGACGACAATAGAAGATTCGTTAGCAAGTAAAGTATTCTAACAACTCATTTACGACCGTCGTGAGTGACTTATGATGATTCTTTACTGATATAAAACCGTTATATTCAAGAGTAGCGTATTGTGTGTACATTGTGCCATGACTAAGAGGAAAAAAATTAAGCGAAAGTAGACATTCAATGAATAGTAAAAAGGAATGTAAAAAGTAAAATGCACATTTACATTGAAAATATACAAAAATGAAGAATACATAATTTTCTTATTATGATTACTTTTCTAATAGCAGTAAAGAAATCAAAACAATTTTTCCTTTTAATGCTGTACTGTCGAAAATTTCAAACGAACAAATCTCGAAGAGTTACTTGCGCAAGGAGTTTATATGTCGAGTTTATATGTATTCTTATTCGGACCTATTCATGGGAAGTCAAAGCTCAAGGCTTGCCAAATTGAGCTCTTGTAACATGCTTTCCAGTTTTGTTACGGTCGAAGCAAACAAAACGAGATCATCTACAAATCAAAAGTTTGTACGCCTATTGCTATTAATTGCAATCCTTTTGCTATTATTATTATTTATTATTATTATTATTATTATTATTATTATATTAAACTTATTATATCCATATCCATGAATGTAAACTTATTTAAAGGCGTCCCATTTTCATTTTATATGGCGCTACAGCGTAGATATCATTACAATGTAGAATGTAAAATAAATAAGACAAAAGTAACAATAAGTTACCTTTTATTTATAAAAACCTATTTAAGAGGCTAAAAAATCCACCCATGCCGGGACTCGAACTCGCGACCTCTGCCTCTGGCTATCTGTGCCAGCGCTCTTTCCAACTGAGCTAATGGGCGACATCAAGTAATTCAAATTACTTCGGCCAGGCCTTCATGGAGTATTTACCTTGTACTGTTCCAATTTTATCCGTAACTCCGCGTACAAAAGGTAGAAAGGCGGGTTGTCTACACAGTTTTGGATATCTGTCCCTTTCCAGCTCCTGCTGCTTCTGCCTGATTGTCCCCTTGTAGTAATTTTTACTTAGAACCTCCTGAACATGATCTAGTTCTCGGTTTAGAAGCTCAGGGTCACATATTTCGGAGGCTCTGTTTGTCAGCGAATCATTGACTGCAGGTGACATGGATGGTGGTGAGACGAAGCATGCAGGGTCAGTGTATGTAAATTTCGTTAAACCCGGTTTTCGTTAAAAACCAGTCTCAAACATACACAGACATGTTAAACTTTTTAACATGTCTGTGTATGTTTGAAAAAATGGAGACTGGTCCAGTTATGACGTCATAGAAGCCACCTCTATGGCCTCAAAAACATAACTAAAAACCATATTCAGTAGGAAACCATTGTTATTTTCAATGCTAGCGGGGTGCTCATTCATGCGCTTCGTGACGTTAGGAGCTCGGACTGCACGTTGTTGTTACAATTCGCAGGTGCTCTTCCTGGATTTCAACTTTGATACCTTATATCTTTGCCGTGTTAGGTCGCGTTTTTATTGTTGTAGTCTTAGTAGGGTTTTGTTGTAGTCTCAGTAGGGCTTACCTACGTGGGACACTCAGAAAGTTTTGAGAAACTAAAAAAATATCAATCATACATACATACGTACATACATACATACATACATACATACATACATACATACATACATACATACATACATACATACATACATACATACATACATACATACATACATACATACATACATACATACATACATACATACATACATACATACATACATACATACATACATACATACATACATACATACATACATACATACATACATACATACATACATACATACATACATACATACATACATACATAACCTCACGCCTGTATCCCAGAGGGGTAGGCAGAGACCAGGGACTGCCACTTGCCACGATCCTGACAGATCACCTTCGCTTCATCAACGTTCATAAGTCGCGCACGCCGGTTAAAAAATAACTTCTATGAATTTTTTTTTTAATAAATCTTTTCATAGAACTCTCCACCAGCCTCTATACAAAGTTTCATGGGTCTGAACCAATTTTCAAAACATTTTCCGGTCCTCCGCAGACACCTCTTCCACGGCCTTCTTAAACGCTGCTAGCGCGTATTCCGGCGATGTAAACTGTGTCCCTTTGAGCTGATTTTTAATTTAAGGGGATAAAAAGAAGTCACACGGAGCCCAATCAGGACTGTAAGGAGGATGTTCCAAGACTCTGACCGGTGTGGAGTCCAGGAGGTCAGCCGTTTTGATGGCAGAGTGCGCGGGCGCGTTGCCGTGGTGAAGAAGGACCCTGCGGAGCCAGGTGTTCGGTCGCTTGTTGCTCAATTCAAAAAAAACTTCTGGCAGGCATTTTGTGCTATACTATTCAGCGTTGATGCTGCTTTGGTCTCGAAGTGGAATTGAAATTAGATACCCCGTCAAAGTAAAGAAACTAGCGATCAAAATTTTTCCTGCGCTCCTCGATCGCTTCACTTTCGTAGGCTTTGGTTCATTTTGAAACAGCCAAACTGTCGACTGACGCTTTGTTTCAGGACCGTATTTATAAATCCGGGATTCGTCACCTGTCACAATGTGGTAAAAGCGCCGTGATGTGCCAGCATCAAATTTTTGTAAAATATCACGGCACCATTCCACACGAGCCTACTTCTGAGCTTCGGTGAGGTTGTGCGGCACCCAGGGGGAAACTATTCTCCTTACGCGAAGGTGCTCGTGCAAAATCTTTTGAACACTTCCTAAACCAATCTGCAGTATATGCTTAATATCTTCGTACGTAATTCGTTTGTTTTCTTGAATTAATTTTTTTACTGCCAGCACACTTCGGTGACAGCCGTCGTGGGACGACCACTCCTTTGTTCATCCCCCGAAATAAGACTACCGCCTTTGAACTCGCTATACCAGCAGTAGATGGTTGCTTTTGAAGGTCCTTCATCCATAAAAGCAATTCAAAGTCAATCAAATGACTCATCAGGTTTTTAGCCACATTTGAAATTGTAAAAAATCATAGCACGAGAATGTTCTCGATGCAGATCCATTTTTTAATGAGAAAAGAAAATTTTAATTGGCTCTCAAAAAAATGCGGAGGGTAATTTGAAAATCGAACAGTAATATTTTTACTTTTAAATAATCGACGTTTTCAAAACGATTACAAGTGGCCAGTGTCTTATACATAAAACCTTTTTTTTTCGAAAATCTTTTTTAGTGGCCTGGTATACGCAATTCACCATTCCAATCGTTGACAGTTAGTACAGTTACGTCGTCGTCACGTGCCGTTTACGTCACGTGCAGACAGTTACTGTCACCCGAAAACACGCAAAAATTTCGATGGTTGTTTGACAACAAACGGAAGAACCAAACTAGGTTTTTCATACATGCAGTTGGCAAACCCAAATAGTATCTGCTACTGTTTTTGCAAAAAAATCGCATTCTCTACGGTAGTTTTTTTTAAACATTAGTGTGAAAGAAAAAAATCGAATTTATAAATCAGTTTTCAATATATTGCAGTACAAATGAACTGAATACGAACTGAAAGACAGAGATAAACAATTCACTATAATAGTATATAACTAACTTTATAAACATAATAATATACTTACAGCTGTTGTAACATCTAAAACAAGCAAAACTGAAAAAATAATTAACAAAACAGCTACTTTCATTTTTTATACGCAAATATACTTTTGTAGTGAATTACAGTTACGTAATGAAGTCTCTTATTAGTTAGATATCAGATTTATAATGAAAAAAAGGTACGCTTGATTTTCAACGGTTTCACTAATTTATTACTCTTTAATTAAACATTGCTTGCAAATGGGAAATTAAATCTAACATTTTTCACACATAATTTCGTTTCTATGTCCATGCAAATAAACAGGATATCGTGATTAAAACTCACCGCAATTCTTTTATTATCTATTAAAGCCTAGTTGAGCTACAGTGGGCTAAAATACATAGTTGAATGTGCGCTAGGTCCTGTCAAGAATGGATTAGTTTAGATTAGAACTCTTCATTTTACACACCAGAAGGGCATAATTATCATAACTAAGTTTACATATTTAAGTTTTATTTTAAAAGGCTTACCTACATGTCTGTATTTTGCCGTATACAATTGGCGGTCTTATCGCTAAATGCAATCTCTTATAGACAACGTTAGGATAGAACTTAAAGAAAGAAAGAATAAAAGAGAGTGTGATTTTTCATAAATAAATCTTTGACCTTGCAAGGCTAGCGTAATTTAGTTCTAATAAAGTTTTAAAGTATCGGTTGGTTTATTTTAAGTCTCAGTAGAATGACGAGGCTCTTCAAGTTTGGCTTATAGCATTTGACTCATAAACTGGAAATAAAATAGTTGGTGTTAAGCAATAAGGATTATTTAATTTTTGTTTCCAATATTAAGCATAATTTTGTGCTGTGCAGCCAATTTTATAATAATAATTGTTGGATTTGTCAATTTTTCAAAAAGTTTGTATTTTTAAAGAAATTACAATTATTATGCAAGTGGACTACATAATATAGCCTGAATAAGTTCTTTGAGACTACTTGTATTTGGCGGAGGAAGGTTGACAAAGTTCTGTCAGGGGTCACCACTATAGGGAAGAGCGGGTGATTGTGCTCTTCCACTATAAAGAGAATAAATGCCTGGGGACGGCCGGTCCAACTGATGTTAGTCGGACGTTATATTTATGTTATTGAAACACTTTGATTGCGTGATGCAGGAATGTTGGAGTTTGTGGTGCGCGCGTAGTGTTGACATGTGCTAGCTTTTATAGAGTGATTTAAACACGTATTGAGTGGAAACTATATACAATAGAATTTATTCAGTACAAGAAAAAAAAACAGAGAGCCACATAAAAACATCATGTCAATCCAAACGTCGAGATGCGATCGGCCAGGATTAAAATAAGGTTCAGCCAGTTGGTAATGAAACCTCTAACACGCCCTCTTAATCCTGGACGACTTCCGGCATATCTTGAACAAATGACTTATGCTTACAATTAGGCAGTGCCTTTGTGAGCACATCAGCAGTCATCTGCTCGGTAGGCATATAGGTTAATTCAATGACTTCATCATCAATAGCCTCACGAACATAGTGGTACCTAATGTCTACGTGCTTCGACCGTTTATGAAACATTGGATTAGTGGCAAGCTTTGCTGCAGACTGGTTATCACTATACAGTGTTACAGGGTTACTCTGACCTATCAATTCAGCAAGGACCGCACGGACGTATACCGCTTCTTTGGCCGCTTCAGACAAAGCTATATACTCTTAAACACGCATTCAGTGGAAACTATATACAATAAAATTTATTCAGCACAAGAAGAAAAACAGAGAGCCATATAAAAACATCATGTCAATCCAAAACGTCTAGATACGATCGGCCAGGATTAAAATAAGGTTCAGCCAGTTGGTAATGAAACCTCTAACACGCCCTCTTAATCCTGGACGACTTCCAGCATATCTTGAACAAATGACATAGAATTTATTCAGCACAAGAAGAAAAACAGAGAACCATATAAAAACATCATGTCAATCCAAACGTCGAGATGCGATCGGCCAGGATTAAAATAAGGTTCAGCCAGTTGGTAATGAAACCTCTAACACTAGCCACAGATTCAGTATTTTGCAGACTCTGTGTTAGTTATCTTAACTACAAACGACTCTATTACAAAATGGTAATTTTGTCAGATAAATAGAATAAAATATTACGAAACTCGTGGTATCAATACCTCATTTTGAGTTGTAGAATACCTCATGTGGGTTGAGACCCTTCTGCTTATTAGCATCTAACTTAAGTTCTCATTTGAAAACAGCTGCTGCAGCTACTTTGATTGATCGATTTTAACCTTTTTATGTGCTGGGGCGCGGGACTCTTCTTGCATCGCAGAAAGGTTAAGCCATACTTCACCATTGGGGCCAAATCCGGGTTGGTGGAGGATTGTAAGACAGTGGCGGACCTTACTGTCAGAAGTTATCAAGCCGCCCATAAGGTCTCTCACATGGGTTAACTATTGCCATTACACGAAAGCCAGCACCAACAGCTTAACGTGCCTTGCGAAGCACAGAAGCGCTCCGAAAAAATGCCACTAGGGGTAGTCACGGGACGGTCACCCATCCTGCACCTGACCGCACTGATTGTTGCTTAACCCAAGTGAATGATTTCAATGAACCTGTTCGACTAGGCTGCGAGTGCTTCAGCTACTTACATAAATGTCAATGAATCAAAGTAAAAGGAAGTTCAAACTAAAGTTTATTATATTTTATTCTAAGCATTAATCAACGTTAACTCGTGAGTTCTTTTTCTAATGTGAACTCAAATGGTTTAATCTATTCTGTTTGTAGGTTGCTTTTTGTTTATTAATCATCCCTCTATGCATCCTGTAAAGTATTAGACAGTTCAAACACTTTACGGGATTTTTTTAGTAGTTTTGTACGATATGAAATCAATATTTTATTATCACTTTATACTACCATTCGTTGTTTCTACAATATTTGAATAAAGTACCTATTTTAATGGGAAAATACATACGTTTTTTTCTTGAATCTCTAAATAAGCAAGTTAGCTACTTGCTTATTTAGAGATTTAAGAAGACATAAAGTTTAAAATACTTCTAAATCAAAAAGACCACATGGAGATGCTTGAATTCATGAGCGGCCTACGTTTGCCACTTTGAGAAATAAAACCACCCTTTTGTATTTCGTTTTTTTTTATTAGTATATGTTAAAAATGTTTAATTAAAATAAATAGCCACTTGTTTACAAATTATGTAATTTTCTTTAGAACTAGCAAACAATTTCTATTTCTTCTTAGAATTTAATATTTAAAAGAGTATTGCATCGATCAATAAATATTCGTTAGATCGTTCAGTCAAAGCAGCGTTTGTCGACAAAAAATTGTTTCACAATAAACTCTATAGCACAATCTGTGGCACCCATCCGTTCACGCAAAACAGGTCGACACAGCCTTGAACGAGATATGCCGCATTATAACAGGATATCCTAAGAAAACACCTCTTAGTTTGCTTTATCCGCTGGCTGGCATCACTCCGCACGAAGTTAGAAGAGATGTGACTTCCAGCATCGAAAAAAGAAAGCAACAATTCGATAACCGACATCCTCTTTATGAGTACGACCTGCCGCCATCTAGGTAAAAAGCCGGAAAAGTTTTCTACGCAGCACACAGGCCTCAGAAAAATGCCCAGCTGAGGAAAGGGTGGTGCGGTGGAAATTAAAACATCCCGTACCCACGGGCTTTGTGAACCCCCAAGAAAGGCTCCCAACGGGTTCCGATCTGCAATAGCCTACGTGGCAGTAACTCAACCGACTCCGGACCTAAGTAGGTCGGTGCAAACAAAACCCAAGCAGGTGGGGTTATATTGCACGAACGGAGGAGCAATGTGATTGTGGAGCCTCAACGCAATCCATGGTGCACCTGCTCCAATAACAACTGTGGCCTCACACTTGCACTCTGGAGGACCTAACAGAGGTCAAAGCTGCTGTAATTGCAGGAGCCAACTATTGGGCAGGAAAAATATAAACTAGTCAATCTTTCAGAACAAGAAGCGCAATCATCCAGTCAACTTTCCAATAATCATACACGATATCAATCGATGTAAGTGGCAATCCACTGCTGGGGCACGGATCTCTTCCTTCATCATAGCCAAGTCGGGGTTGAATTGTAAGGTACTGGCAGGCCTTACAGTCAGAAAAGGCCTCTGACATGGCTTGACGACTGCCATTACATGACAGCCGGCACCAACGGCTTAAAGAGCTTTGCGAAGCACCAAAGCGCTCGGAAAAATTGCCATTACCGGTAGTCACGGGACGGTCACCCATTCTGCACCTAACTTAACAGAGTTGTTGCTTAGTGATTGATTCCAATTGAGGCCACGAGCGCTTATTAAGCTTATTAACCCTTATTTAAAAACCTATTTAGAGGTTAAAAATTTCACCCATGCCGGGATTCGAACCCGCAACCTCTGGCTATCCGTGCCAGCGCTCTACCAATTTAGCTCAATTGGTAGAGCTTTTCAAAAATTTTTAGCCTCTAAATAGGTTTTTAAATTTGTCCTTAGCACGAGTTAGTGCATTATAAATAAAAATAGTATAACCCTTATTTGTAAAGGAAATTGGTATACACTTTCTTTCTTGTGATTTGTTAATTTGTCCTATGTTCTTCTTCCTCAAATTCAAATCTTGAGCTAATTTTGAATAAAATTTTATTTCATGAGGCAGAAATGAGTTTAACTTTCCCAAGAGAGTCTAATAGTACATTTTGGTAGCCGTGTGTAACATTGGTGATTACCGCCGAGGAAGGACGGTAATCATCAATACACATGTATTTCATACGACGTTTTTCAACACACTTGTGAATAAAATAACAATATAATCTCATAATTTTAATAGTGGAAACAAGTTGTGAAAAATGATTCGCTACGACGGGAAAAAATAATTAGTTTTCCTATGCGCGCGCATTTTTTATTTACCGCGCATAGGATTTGCGCCTATCCTGCCACGTACAATATGGGGAATTAAACAAAACCTATATTTGAGTCAAAGTTTTATTTATTAAACACGTACGAGTCAAATTATCTACTTAAATAAGAAGTTGCATGAAACGTACAAGCAATAGAAACATTAATTTATTTGTTCTATTGAATACGATCTTTTTTTTTAATAAAAACTTTTTTAAGAACAAAGCAACCAATAAAATTCAATAAAATCTATAACTCAATAGTGAGCAAATAGCAAGAAAAAAGTCAAAGTTTGATTATGGGTGTCATTCTGTGCCTAATTTTATTGTGGCACTCATAGATCCACTTTATCAGCAAGTGTGTTGAAAAAGTTTTTTATTCTTCTTCATTATAAAGTTACTAAAAGGGGAAAAGAAAATAACATGTGTATCGTTTTTTATTTATTTCAAACTCCAACGCAAATATTTTTAGAGACGTCAGTAACAAAATTATATGAATAATTTTAAATGTTGATGATGCGCAGTCACTGAAATCCATTACGCTGCAAGAAAAATATACACTTTAGATAAGTAGGTACGCTCCTTCAGTTACAAGAGTAACGATGCTGAAATTGTTATTTTGTCAATCTGAGAAATCATATTTCATACAAATTTAAATCAACGAGAGAAAGGATGATCCTTCGAACGAACACACCTACAAGAATTTTATTATCCTGCTGTTACACTGATTGCTTCTGTGCTAAAATTGAATCACTTAAGCCTGATTTACATTGAAATTTGCTTTATTTTCGTGCTTTCAAAGCATGCTTTACGTAGAGGTAGAGAAGAATAGAGCAGGGGTGGCCGACTTGATAAGACCCAAGATCTACAAAATCCTCTACGATCTACCAATTTTTGAAATCTTAAATGAAACAGCATAGTTCAGTACCTACACAATAATTATGTGGTATATTTTGTTATATCAAGGAAAACATAAAACTGAAAATTATTCTTAGTAATTATTTATTTATATTAGTGCAAGCATTGCGTCTGACCATCTTTGGCTAGATTAGCAAAATCGGGTTCATAGTTGGAAATTGCCAACCCTAAAGAATCCAATATATGAGGGTCTGTCAAGCGAGAACGGTGTTTATTTTTTGTTTGTTTTAAATAGGAAAATGCTAACTCACACAGATATGTTGAACCAAAACACAAATGCAGTCGTTCAACACATTTCTTCAAATTTGAATATTTCTGGTTGAAAACCAATACCCAGAAATCTTGACCTGAGGATGACCTTGCTTTTAGAAATATGTCGCAACGCAAAATAAAAATTTCGTTTTGAAACATCGTGTGGTCCATTTGAAATGTATCTTCTAATTTTGTAGCCATTTCATAGATATCAGTATGATCCACGGAATTATTAAACGGATAACTGATGAATTCCAACAATTTTTTTGCAATCCCTAAAACGAATTTAAAAGTCTGATATTACAGCCTTAACTTCTGCCGTGTACTTGTCAGGAATGAAATTGTAGATAGTATGTTTTTCCATATGGTCTTTGATGTTCATAAACTGGTGATTTTTTTTGTTTTCGATGTCAACTATCATAGACGCTGTTCGACTTTGAAATGCTGCAATAGAACTCATCATTTCTGTTACTGTTTTATTCTTGCCTTGTAGTTCCAGATTTAATGTGCTCAGTTTTCCAGTAAAATCTGCTAAAAATTCTAAATCGCATTGCCAGTCTAAGTCATGCAATTGCTGACAATCATCAGCCCTCTCTTCGAGAAATTTGATTATTTCGTCCAATAGATCTCGAAATCTTTGCTCATCGCGACCCCAAAACAAAATAGAGCTATACTGCGTAGAAGAGAGGATAAGTAACGTGTCGGAGCGGCGATTGAAAAATGATACAAGATAATGCGTTCAGCAGTTGGTGATTACGTTGCGCAATGTGTTCTACGTATTTATATTTTTTGGCTTACCACGATCGACTGGACTAATAGTCGTGATCGACCGGTTGGCCACCCCTGGAATAGAGGGTCAAAAAAAGTACACCTGTAACGGCAGCAATTTTTTGAGATAACAAAACGAAGAAAAGAAAACACACGCCTTTTCTCAGAGTATTGTCATTGACTTTATCACCTTACGGAAACTTCAAAAACTTGTTGTCCGCTGCGGGTGTACGCGTTTGGCGTCTCTATTATTCTTTCTCTGTGTAAAACATGCTTCAAAATCGTGAAAATGAAGCATATGTAAACCAGACTTTATACATACCATTAATTAATTATTCTTAATCAATATTTTTATTTTAATGCCGTGACTTGAAAACGAGTATTAAATCGAAAAAAATTAGATTATACTTAGATTAAAAACTCAGATACATAAAAATAAGGTATGAAACGTGAAGACCTTACTTCTGCTAGTTTGCCGACGCAAAACTCATTTTCAGTGTTTAAGAGGCATAGCTTGGTCTTCTGTGGTCTATCCGCAACCTGTATATTATTATGTAAAATTTTGTTATACAGTAGTTTTCTAAAATTGCACTTTCCTGAAAAATCTCAACAAGAATTTGTGTTATACAGTAACATTTGTTCTATTATACTATTTTTATTTTTGATGCACTAACCCGTGCTAAAGACAATTTTAAAAACCTATTTAGAGGCTAAAAATTCCACCCATGCCGGGATTTGAACCCGCGACCTCTGGCTTTCCGTGCCAGCGCTCTATCCAACTGAGCTACTGGGCGACTCACCGGCATCAGTTAAATTTCGAACCTCTTTACACTATTCTCTGTATTACGTACAGGCAGCGACATCTAGCTTAAGTAAATTGCATCACTTACAGCCCCGACTACCTACTTTGCAGTTAGGTTTTTACATCGGAATGATATCATTGTACCCACATGATTATACTATTTTTATTTTTAATGCACTAACCCGTGCTAAGCACAATTTTAAAAACCAGATTTAGAGGCTAAAAAATCCACCCATGCTGGCATTCGAACCCGCAACCTCTGGCTATCCGTGCCAGCGCTCTTCCAATTGAGCCAATGGGCGACTCACCGGCATCAGTGAATTTTCGAACCGGATTAGTTCTATTAGTTTTTATGAAATATCTGGCTTTACATAATTTTATTAAATACACGCTTTGCACATTACTGACCGTGCATATTATTTTGTACACATTTAAAATTGAAGTAAATAGCGAAATGTAAATAAACTGCAGTGCTTTTACTAATACTAATAAAAAAATATAAAACAAGCTGAATGTGAGTGGGACTCCTGCTAAAGATGCCAATCTGAATGAAAAACACACTTTCTTTGCTAAATACGTAAGAGATCTTGAGAGTGTTCCACGATGCAAAAATCTAACTAACATTACTTTTTAGATAATAAAACCCACCTTAAGTTCAAACTGAAAACAACGTAAAAGTTTTTTTTAAGATATTATAAATAAATTATGTTTCCACAAATATTTTAAAAACCTATCCTGGCGCTGATTAGCACCCCGAAGCAACATAATGGGCCATTTTAAAAACCTATTTAGAGGCTAAAAATTTCACCCATGCCAGGATTCGAACCCGCGACCTCTGGCTATCCGTGCCAGCGCTCTTCCAACTGAGCTAATGGGTAACTGACCAGCATCAGTGAAATTTCGGACCTCTTTACAATACTCTCTGTTTTACGTACAGGCAGCGACATCTGGCCGAAGTAATTTGCGTCCCCGAGTACCTACTTTGTGGTGAGGTTTTACATTACGAATATGTTACTAATTTAAATTTTAAAAGTAGTTAAAATATGGGGCCAGTTTCTGAATTCAGAATTTTGCTAAGTAAATATATTTAACCATGCTACTTTAGTATTTAGTGACGTTGCTTAAGTTAGTGAAATACTTAATTCATAAACCGGCCCATAGATAAGTTACATTTACTTTTCAAGTAAACATTGCGTAAAGAACGGTTGACATGTACTAGTAGTCTTTCGTTCCATCCAAACTTGTTATGATTAAAGTTCAGTACATTAGTACCATTAACTCCAGCCGAATGTTAGTCGGACTCCCGAACCAAATAAACGAAAACATTATTTTTTTGCCCAATATCGGTAATTTTGCGATGCGGAGTCTCACCTACATTCGATCAATTTTTAGATACTAAAACTCACTTCAGGGTCAAACTGAAAACAAAGTAACAGTAATTTGTATAAGCCATTATTAATTAACGATGTTGCCATATTTTTGCCACTATATTTTACTTCATATTATTGTGATTTTACTAACATAATATTTTAAGAAAATATGGCGTAAAAATGAGAAACATCTATGAACGTCTATGAGGCCAAAGGATCTCTTTGGCGGTGCAGCTTAGAAATGCTGACAGCGCGTTGGGGTCCTTTGGTTCAGATGTTTTCTCGAGTGGTTTGCTCAGTTAGGATTTTTTTGTATGCTAAAATAACTTTTGTTTTATGTTTGTTTATCTGCTTGAGAAGGAAACAAATAGATATTTTAAAACACAACAGCCATCTGACGTATAAAAAAAGTTTTTTTTTTAATATTAAGCACACAACACACAATTAATTACACGAAAAAACATCAAATACGTTTTTAACAATTACAGAACAAAACATTGAAAGAAAACTGTGTTCATTGCTTTCCATCTTTCTTCTCGACTCTAAAAACAGAATTATAACTTATTTTCATAAAGAACAAACGTTCTGTATGAAAATAAATCGTTTGCGTTGCTCCACTAAACGTGTTCTTTTCAAGTTGGTAAATAAATCTGTAGATCAATACCTAGTTTACGATATCTTATTCCATCAGGCTGTCGTTTTATAGATGAGCTGTATTTGAAAAAAACTGACACCGGCCTATCCACCGTCGCCCACAGCCCTGTTTAATTAAGGGACAACATTTATAATGCCTCGTTCATTATATTTACATTCTTAAGCTGCCAGCAGCAACTTATCGCAACGTGCAGAGGCAGTAGTCTATAATTTTTGTTTAGTACAGCATTTATAAAATTCTGACCGTAAGGCCCGCCACTGTCTCATAATCCTCCGGACTTGGCCCTTGTGGTGGAGTATAGTTTAACCTTCCTGCGATGCAGGAAGAGACCCGAGCCCAGCAGTGGGGACATAAAAGGGTTGATATTGGTAGCATTTCTTGTAAATTGAAAACACTACGTTTAACTTAGTTATTAAAGCTCGCTTAAAAAATTCATTTAAGCTTATGTTTTCATTTTCTAAGTTTTGTGATAAAGGAAGCGGGGTTGATAAGAAATAATTAAAAGGCAACAATTTGGTTCACACCAGACCTCTATGTTTTAGCATGACATTTAGCGCGTGGTAAACAGAGTGAGAATTAAAACTAAAATAAGTATGGCATGCGGCACATAATGTACATACATGCTAAAAGGCAGAAACAAATGCTTCTATTAATAACTTTACTAAGATAATAAACAAACATAATTGCCTATCACAAGACACTTCTTGCATGAGGCACACAAGATGACACCTACTTACAACGCTTATTAGGTGATTACAAAATAATACAATTAACATCTAAATGTATCTCATGTATCGCGTGCAGAAACAGTGTCCATGAGGCACCTGAGATGATGACGCTACTTGGCAGGTTGAGCCTCAAGAGGATGGTAACCGTGTAGTGTATCACTGCGCTGGCTTTAAATACCGAGAGACACCTCTTGATTTGCGTGGGGGAGCAATATGCAATAATTGACAATGGCCTTCAGCTCAAGAATCCCGAGTTTTCAGTACGCAGGTGGGTGTTAGACTAACCCTCCACAAGGCGTTTCCAACATATTAGGTAAGGGGCGTGCCTCATAGGCTGTAAATAGGAAGATGAGACTAAATGCATTGGTATATTATTTTTTGGTTTTAGCAAAATACTCGTAGAATAGGCGCATAGTTTGCCTTCCACTGTATAATAGGCAGTTTCTTAGTGTTTGGGACTCACCCCGTGACAATATTTTCGAAGCAGACAATTTATTTGGCTCACAGCGAAATTACTACGTCCCGCGAATGTGTAGTGAATTACTTTCAATCCATGTCAAGAGTTTTTTCCTTCGTACCGTCATATTTAGTTCTCGTTTCCGATTGCTCCTACCTTGCGAAACTACCACACCTTAGAAACTGCTAGGTCCCTCTGTTGATGAGTTGCGTAACTAATCATCACAGTTTACAACTATATTTTCATTTACGTTCTGTTGTTAGTATAGAGAGGCAGACGCCCACGTGGCCGCTGGTGGCGACACCGGCTGGTTGGTATGCACGTCACTCAAGCGAGCGCGCTCTATTGCAGGAAAGTCCCTACAAACAATTCTGTTGTGAGATTGTCACAAACCCATTGTTTTGGCCTATTTCGCCTACGCTGGCAGCTTATTAGCTGCTCTTAACTTCGGCGTCGATAGCGATCAACTCAGCCTCCACTTCTTTTTCAAGGACGGCGGCTAGTGAGCATTGCAATTGAGTGATGGATGAGACTGAAAATGACTGACTAATGAGGGTTTTGAAGAATCATGAAAACTAATAGATCACAAGACCGGTGCATGGATCAAATGTTGACTACGGTATGGGATTATGGAAAAGAAACTAAGAGAATGGCTAATTACATGTACAATAATAAATGTAGGCGAGACAATGGTATGAGACAATGGGGTTGTAAAATATGTGACAATAAAAATTTGTATGGACAAAGGTCCGGAACAACTGCTTTTATAATTATGTAAAAAAACTTACATGTTTCTAAAATTTAATGTGAACAAAGTATTGTTAATCATAAATAGTTTATTTACTTTAAGATTATGAAATGTATACAACGTATTTTCAAACTACGGAAGGGCTCAATTGCGTAAGTCCAGTTGTCAAAAAACAGGGCGCTTTGGCGCTCATTAGAGGAGGGCTATGTTCAGCAGTGAACTAATATAGCCTGAAGAAGAAGACAAAGAAGTTGTCAAAATAACGATTGTTTGACAAATGTCCGTCCAATTAAAATAGAACACGCCAATGATCAGACGATATTTTATCCAGTTCGTCAGAGCGCCCGGGAAAGCGAATGGCGAGAGTACGAAACATGGTGTGACAAAGATAATGATGCGTGACATAGTGACACTTGCGTTGCGCATTGTATCCGAGCTGTCAACACAAATACACTTTTTCGCCTTATGTAACACTAAAAGTTCATAAGTATTATGTGTACAGTAAGTCTCAAGCAATTTAAAAACGTCTTCCAGCACACCCTAGCCCCTTAAGATATTTTAATGTATCAAAGACATCTTCGAACAAAGAAAGGCCTCTGAGTTCATTTATAAATATGGATCAAATTGACTGTCCGAATAACGATTGTCTGACGAACGATTTGCTGCTTATCAATGAAAGTGCAACACAAAAGTGTCCAAAATCGGTCGTATTTGCATATTTTACAAAGACTCCCATCAAAATCGGAGTCCAAATAACCGATTGATGGAAACGCCCTTTCGGCATTTCCGCACATTGGTGACTAAGTTCCGAGGAAAGCGGCCATATTTTTTGGTTGTGATCCGAAGGTCGACGCGAGAGCACGTCCGTTTTACGCGGAAGGGCGACGTCGCGAAAATTGACCGGTGTAACCAAAGAGTTTTATGTGCAACAGGGCCACATTTCGGAATACGCCCGTTTTGTTTATAAGAAAAGAAGTAAGTAAATAATATTTTTTAAAACAATGTACCAGGTTTTGGAAATGTTCGTTTGGCTATAAGAAGATCCCTGCTTTGTTATTAATGTGATAACAAAGGAGTGTTTTTGAGAAACGTCTCTTTTGCTCAAAACACAGCACAGCAATGCTTGCCATGATTGATTTGTTATTGGCAAAGAACTATTTTTATTTCTATTTTGTCGTTCAAATTGTATATTTTTTACTAACTACACTCTTAAATATTAATTTCTATTACATTTACAGGAGAAATGATTTTTCCGTAGCCTAATTATAGGGCAGTGGGCCAGTCTGGCATACATCGACCAAACAGGAGATGTATTAGCAAAGAACAAGATAAAAAGTAGCCAAAATCGGCGTGCGTGCATGTAACGACTTATGAACGTCGATGAAGCGAAGGTGGTCCAATTTTGTCGATGAACTATTTGTTCAATGTTTACCTCTGTTATCTCAGCCGTCGATGATATAAGCCCGAAAAAGTGTGATATGAGATGATGCATAATGTACATTATACGTTAACTCACGCCTGGGTCCCGAGTTACGAGTACATCTTGGGTATATAAGTGATTGAATGTCCCAGCTCTTTTACAAATAGAATTTGCAGAATGAATAGCAGCAGTAGATCAAAAAGAATTGCATACATAGTCCTACCCGAAGAAGAAAAGGGGGAAGATTTGCACGTACTAGAGGAAATTCAAAATTTACCAAGTCACTTGCAGAACCAAGTTACTTGTGAACCTACATTTCATGACTTACACAATGACTCGTTTGATACCACATTCTGTACCAGGTAGTCAGATTGGCCTAGATCTTGAAATTTCATTTGATGACAGCAATGAAAACAACTCAGAGTGTTTTGAGAAACCAAACAAAGTTGTCGAACAGAGTAGCTTAGATTCTGACGATGACTCTAGTTCGAGTTCAGACAGCGATTCTAGCAATAGCTCAGATAGTGCAGACGACAATTTTTCATCAGACGACAGTATCAAAGATCCCAAATTGCAGCTGAATTGACCAATTGAGTCAGATTCAGGCGATGACTTTACGACAACGATTAACGACTTTTCACCAAAACCTGGGACTTCTGGAGCTTGTGACGAGCATTCATTGCGCTTAGGTAAGCAACAACCTTCATTGAATAGTTATTGAGGACGTCGCTGAACAAAAATATTGTGTGAGCCAAAATTTTAATTTATTTTTTATTTTTCCAGGTAATGCTTATAAGTATAAGGATGCAGGCAATACTAACAAGCAGCCAAGCAAACTTGCTAAACAACCAGCTGAAAGCAATATTTGACCAGCCGACGTCGATATTCATCCACCTAGTCTCAATCCTCAGCCACCCTGCGTCAACACTACGCCAGCTAGCGTCGATAGTCAGCTGGCTTCCATTGATACCCAGCTATTTAACACAGATACCCAACTGCCCAGCGTAGATGATCAGCCAGCCAGCGTCGTTACCCAGCCATCAAGCGTAAATGTTGAGCCAGCCAATATCAATACCCAGCCATAAAGCGTAAATGTTCAGCCAGTCAGCATTGATACCCAAGCATCAAGCGTTGATGTACGTGGGACACTTAGAAAGTTTTGATAAACTAAAAAACTAACTTCTATGAAAAAAATATTTTTATTAAATCTTTTCAAAGAACTCTCCACCAGCCTCTATACAACGTTTCATGCGTCTGAACCAATTTTCAAAATATTTTTTCCAGTCCTCCACAGACACCTCTTTCACGGCCTTCTCAAACGCTGCTAGCGCATCTTCCGGCAATGTAAACTATATCCTTTTGAGCTGATTTTTAATTTTAGAGAGTAAAAAGAAGTCACACGGAGCCAAATCACGACTGTAAGGAGGGTGTCCCAAGACTCTGACCGGTGTGGAGTCCAGGAAGTCGTTTTGATCGCAGAGTGCGCGGGCGCGTTGTCGTGGTAAAGAAGGACCCCGCGGAGCCCGGTGTTCGGTCACTTGTTGCTCAATTCAGAAAAAACTTATGGCAGGCTTTGTGTGCTATACCATTCAGCGTTGATGCTGCTTTGGTCTCGAAGTGGAATTAAAATTAGGTACCCCATCAAAATGAAGGAACTAGCGATCACAATTTTTCCTGCGCTCCTCGATCGCTTCACTTTCGTAGGCATTGGTTCATTTTTAAACAGCCAAACTGTCGACTGACGCTTTGTTTCTGGATCATATTTATAAATCCGGGATTCGTCACCTGTCACAATGTCGTAAACGTGCCGTGACGAGCCAGCATCAAATTTTTGTAACATATCACGGCACCAATCCACACGGGCCTGCTTCTGAGCTTCGGTGAGGTTGTGCGGCACCCAGCGGGAAACTATTCTCCTTACGCGAAGGTGCTCGTGCAAAATCTTGTGAACAATCTGCAGTGTATGCTGATCGATGAACAATCTTCCTGAACCAATCTGCAGTGTATGCTGAATCTCTTCGTAGGTAATTCGTCTGTTTTCTTGAATTATTTTTTTTACTGCCAGCACACTTTCTTCGGTGACAACCGTCTTAGGACGACCACTGCTTTGTTCATCCCCCAAAGTAAGACGACCGCGTTCGAACTCGCTATACCAGCGATAGATGGTTGCTTTTCCTTCATCCTCATCATTCATCATGAAGGTCTTTCATCCATAAAAGCAATTCGAAGTCCATCAAATGACTCATCAGGTATTAAGCCACATTTAAAATCGTAAAAAATCATAGCACGAAAATGTTTTCCATGCAGATCCATTTTTTATGAGACAAGAAAATTTGAATTTGCTATCAAAAAATGCGGAGGGAACTTTGAAAATCGAACAGTAGTATTTTTACTTTTAAATAATCGACGTTTTCAAAACAATTACAAGTGGCCAGTGTCATACATAAAAACTTTTTTTCGCAAAACTGAGTGGCCAGGTACAATCTCTATGTTTAAATACTGATTTTCAAAACGGGTGCCGTAAAATAAAAACTAATACAGAATTTTAACAGAAAACCCAAGCGAAATTTCTAAAAAACAATACTTCTCTGTCAAAATCCAAAAACGTTATTGAGGCTAAAATAATGAAGCCTGTTTCTGATAAATGCAAATTCAAATGTTTTACTAAATTCACGAGCGAAGAGCGGCGGTCGATTTTTGAGGGATATTGGGCTACAGATGATTTGTATATTTAGAGACAGTTTGTTAACGAGCAAATGACTAAAGTTATCCCAAAATATCGATACACTCGTGATAACAGCAATCGGAAAAATTTCAACAACGCTCAACTACTTGCCCCAAAATGGCACTCGCCTTCGATTATGCAAAGTTTTTTCATGCATACTCGCGCCATTTTTATCAAAACTATGGAATCAAAACACCTAAACCCACAGAAACTCAAGAAAAAAACAACAGAAGAAGACATGATAGCCACATTAAGACAGAAAGCCATTTTATTAATGGTATTAAAGTGCAAATTGACTCAATCCCACGGATTAAGAGTCGTTATTGACGTGCACAAAAGTCATATTTAGTGACACTTGCGTTGCAATATGTCACGTTGGGTTGTATTATGTATGTCACTAGATAAAAAGTTCTGTAAATATCATTTATTACTATTACGGTGTATTTTGTCGCAGAAACCTATTTGAAACTTACAAGTGGTTTCTGAAAATGAATGAGAAGGTTAGTCATGAATAGTTTTATCACTTTAAGATTATATGTGTAAATAAAATAATATTTTTAAGTTACGGAAGAGCTCAATTGCGTAAGTCCAGTTGTTAAATGGGCTGTCAGAAGAACTATTAATTGATGAATGTGCGTCCTATTATAATAGAACAGCCGATGCAGAAGATCGGACGATGTTAGGTCTAATTCGTCTGAGCACCCAGGGATGCGAATGGTGAGAGATTGCGAAAGATGGCGTGACAAAGATAATGATGAGTGACATAGTAACACTTGCGTTGCGCGTTGTAGCCGAGCAATTTGCATTAACTATGCTAAAAGTTCTGCAACTATCATACAGGGTGTCCCAAAAATAGGACGTCACGCTCACATTGGAGGTAGATGGAGTTAAGGCGCATCAAATAAGCTTAACATTTACATAGAAAAGTGTCGTGAGTATTGGGTATGACCAATTTCAATAATTTTTGAAAAAAATGCCACGTTTTGATGATTTTTGTATCAAGGATCTTCTAAAGAACCGTTTATTTAAAAGAGAAATACGTTAACGGCTTGGTCAATACTTACTTATGATGTAGCAAACATTATTTAGTTGATGATCAAAGTGAAACACTGACAATTTTATTGTCAGAGTCAATTTATATTCTCTCAAAAAAACAATAGTTCGACTTCAAAGTCGAGCTATTGTTTTTTATCGGTTATGTATATGTTTTTTATTCCTTAAAATAAATTAAAATTAAAAAATCCGGCTCGAAGGACCAAAATGATGAGGATAGGGGTGGTTCTGAAAAAATCTTAATTCAGCTTACCAAATTCAGGGGAGCGGCGACGGCGATGGAAACAACGGGAGCTTGACTCACCGTGTGACGCACATTAAATTGTTTATTGGCACTAATTTCCTAAGAACGGCCGTTCGATATTAGATAAAGCTATTTTTTTTGTAATTTTTAAGCGTGATAGTATATATATAGTTTCGTGCACGGTCAGTGAGAAGAAGAAACTAGAATAATCTGACAAGCGAGACGTAGACAGATTAATAATAAGAAAAAATTAAAAGAAGGTACATAATATGCTACCTATGGCGTTAACATGCTGCCCGGGCTGAAGGTATGCCTTCAGAAAACACAAAACAAAATCAAATAATACTATTATTTCTATAGTATTTTCTAAGGTTAACACGAGCTGTAGACATAATTAAAACTGTTTTTATACGGATTTATGCTCGTTTATTACATTTTTACAATTTTCCAACGTTTCGGCACTTTTTCAGGTGCCGTGGTCCCGGATGACTGAGGTGACAGGTGTCTTTTAGAAATCATTAACGGTTAGTTTACTACCCTCGGCAAAAATTACAAAAGTTAATTATGAAGTTACGTTCCAAAATAGACAAACCAATTATTTTTTATATAAAGTCAACAATATTGATTATTAGTAATTGAAGTTAAAATTAAATTTATAAACTAATTACTTTATATGAACTTAAAGATACCGATTATTAATTGAAATTAAATTGATTTTTTATTATTTATTCTACAGTCACACTAAAAGTGCATGAGACCCCCTTGCTAGAAGTGTGACTGTAGAATAAATAATAAAAAATCAATTTAATTTCAATTAATAATCGGTATCTTTAAGTTCATATAAAGTAATTAGTTTATAAATTTAATTTTAACTTCAATTACTAATAATCAATATTGTTGACTTTATATAAAAAATAATTGGTTTGTCTATTTTGGAACGTAACTTCATAATTAACTTTTGTAATTTTTGCCGAGGGTAGTAAACTAACCGTTAATGATTTCTTAAAGACACCTGTCACCTCAGTCATCCGGGACCACGGCACCTGAAAAAGTGCCGAAACGTTGGAAAATTGTAAAAATGTAATAAACGAGCATAAATCCGTATAAAAACAGTTTTAACTATTATTTCTCCATATTAATACGAACTAATAATTGCTTCAAGTGTTTAATTACTTGCTTGCGAACACATTAAAATACCTTAAATAAATTAAAATTAAAAATTAAATTAACTATAACAAAGTAGTAGTCACTGAAGTGTTTACTGAAGTGGCAAAGGACAGAGTCGAACAACAGGCCTCACATAGCTACCCGTTTGCGTTCTAACTTTAACAGTACGAATAACTCCGTCTCTACCAGGGTAGAGTTCGTCTATTATACCAAGAGGCCAATGTAAAGGTGGCGAATTATCTTCACGAATGATAACTATGCAATTCTTTTCTACAGGTTTTGAAGGAGTATTCCATTTCTGTCTGCCTTTAAGTGAACTTAAATATTCCTGTTTCCATCTGCGCCAGTAAGATTGTACCAATTTCGAAAGCATGTCAAAACGACTGAGTCTGTTATCTGGGACATTGGTAAAATCTTCGGCAGGTAAGTATTTTAAAAACAACGTTTAGAAAATGTGAAGGCGTTAATGCAGTTAATTCCGAAGGGTCAGAACTTAGTACACAAAGAGGACGACTATTCATTAAGCCTTCAATCTGAATAAGAATCGTGTTAGATTCCTCATAGGTAAGGATTTGATTACCTATCACCCGATTGAGGTGAGATTTGACAGATTTTATGTTACTCTTCCATATCCCTCCAAAATGGGGGGGCTAGCGGCGGATTGCGTTTAAATTTAATACGTAAATCGGACATGTTTTGGCCAATATATTTGGTATGAGCCTCACTTTGTAAGAATGTATAAACTCATCAAACTTTCGTTTAGCACCGATAAAATTGGTTCCTCCATCACTTACAATAAGCGATACAGGTCCTCTTCTGGAAATGAAACGTTTAAACGCCATTAGAAATGTTTCCGAGCTAAGATCGGTGACTAACTCTAAATGAAGAGCTTTGGTAGTCAAACAAATGAATAAACACAGATAGGCTTTCGTAGCTTTTACTCCGCGACGACGATAAGGAGTAACGTAAAAAGGACCGCCGTAATCAACACCGGTAAAAACAAAGCTTTTAACTTCGCTCACCCGAAAATGAGGTAGATCACCCATCAAGGGAAATGGATTGGAGGGCTTTGTTTTAAAACAAATTTTGCATTTTTGGAAACGTTTACGTAACACTTTTCACTGGCGTCAGCAAATCCTACAAGAGTAATATTTGGAAGAGTTTGAGAAATGCCTACATGACGAGGTATTTTTAAATTTTCAAGCAAATGCAGTTCTTGTTTGAACTGTTTCCATTGGTCTTCAATATAAGCGGGAACTTCATCGTCTCAATCTAGATTCTGCTTCCAACACTCTTGGATCAGCAGTTTCAATAGAGCAGTGACCGGACCTAATAACGAAAGCGGATCAAATAACCTAGCGGTCACAGATAAAATAATGCGTTTCGTACATTTGAACTCCTCTGAGTTGTCATTGATTTTAAAAAGGAAAATGTCTTCATGTGGTTTCCACTGGAGACCTATAATTTTCGTTGATGCGTCTTCATCGAATTGAATGACATTAGGAGATCGGTGATCAGCTGGGATGCGTCTCATGAACTCAGTACTATTAGATACCCACTTGACTATGTTAAAGCCACCAGCTTTGAACAGCTGCACGAGATCATGATATTGCTTGTGAGCTTCGTCGACAGTTTCAACTGAAGATACGAAATCGTCCATGTAAAAATAGCGTTCAGCTGCCCGAGCTGCAATTGGCCAGCGTGATCGTTCGTCTTCGGCGAGTTGTCTAATAACGCGCATTGCTAAATATGGCGAACTTGATATTCCAAAAGCAACACAGTTAAATTCATAAGTCAATATAGGATCATTTGAGTCAACTCTGAATAAAATACGCTGATAGCGGTGATGTTTCGGATCAAGCTTCACTTAAAAATACATTTTTTCAATATCTGCGGAGAGAGCGATTGGAAAAAGTCTCAAATTTATTAAAAGATCAAATATGTTCGTCTGTAGGTTCGGTCCAACGTGTAAAATATCATTAAGCGATTTATTGGAACTGGTTTTTGAACTAGCATTTAATACGACCCTAGTTTTGGAAGTCGCCTTATGAGGGCGATACACAGCGTGGTGCGGAATATAATAGCACGGACCGGGGGCTGGGTCTGCGACAGCATTTAAATACCCTTTATCAATGCACTCTTTGACGGTTGCATTGTAATCTTTGCGTAATTCCGGTACAACATCTAACTTCTTTTCTAACGACAGCAAACACATCTTGGCGCGTTTGTCAGAGCGCCCAAGTTCGGCGGGATCAGATTTAAAAGGAAGTGTCACTGTGTAACGTCCGGTCTCATCACGTGAAAAATTATCCACAAAAATACGTTCGCATTCTGCGTCATCAGGGCTTAAATGTTTTTTAACTGGCACGTTTTCCAGTTCCCAGAAGCGTTGAGTCAAATTTTCTAGACTCGGTTCACCCTGAACCGCAACGTGAAAAGAACGATCTTTCATGTTAGACGGCGTTGTGCATTCGGCCTTTCCCATGATGACATACCCCAAGGATGTCTGCATACCTACCACTGATGACGTAGGTGACATTACCTTGTGTGTCCCTAGAAGAAATGGGAATAATTCATTGCTAATCAGGAAGTAGATATCAGCGGGCGTGTGGTAGTCATCATCTGCTAAAGGAAAGTCGTGCAGATGTTGCAATTCGTAAGTATTAATAAAAGCGTTCGGTATTTTATCCGAAATTGTATCGATTACTTGGGCGTTAATTGAATACTTGCAGCGTGAATCAAATCGTGAGTAAATCGTGAGTTTGGCGTTACCTAACACCGGTTTTTCTGCGTTGCCTATGCCGCGTACCATAGAAGGCGTCTCGCAAATCTCAAGATTTAAGCGAT
Organism: Yponomeuta sedellus; assembly: GCA_934045075.1. Classification (NCBI taxonomy): domain Eukaryota; kingdom Metazoa; phylum Arthropoda; class Insecta; order Lepidoptera; family Yponomeutidae; genus Yponomeuta; species Yponomeuta sedellus. The sequence goes on along the minus strand of OW203722.1, from coordinate 5,874,456 downwards.
CACAACATTGTTTTGTGATGAAAATGACTTGTAGAGCCACTGTCTAAGAAAGCTCTAACTTTCAAGCATTTTCCAGCTTTATTAAAACATGCACAATTGCCCTTGGCAGTAAAACTACGGAACTGTTTTCTTTATTCAGTGTGGCAGAAGCCAAAGCAATATTGTCGCCTTGCTTGGAAGGCAGCGGACTCGAAGTAACAGCAAGGGCCGGCTTCGAGGCGTGAGCGGCAGCGCAGACATACGTAGTCTGCGTAGGAGCGGCGGCGCGTAACAACTGCGTGCTATCGTTATCACCTAGAAGTGAACAGTGTGCGGTGGCACTAGGAGTCGAGCTAGATGTAGAAGGCTCCAAGTGTAACTTTGTATGGTGATTGCGTTTGCAAATAGCGCATTTGAATGTAGATTTACATGCTCTAACATGATGAAAACCTAGGCAGTTTAGGCACATGTTATGAGTTCTTACAAAATTACTTTTTGCTTGGCCATCAAGTTGGAGGAACTGTTCACATCTATACAGTGGATGAGAACTGTCATTTTTGCAAAACACGCATTTGGGATAATGACTGTCATTGTTGACCACAAATGTTTGCGCGAGAATCCTGACTTTGTTTGGAGCGATTAATGTCTTATTATTCTGTGCGGCAAAAGGTTTGCTTGAATAATTTTTAGTATTTATTGCAGAAACAACTGGTTTCAAACCTGTAATGCGTAGTATGTAAATTTTGCTTTGTTCTTTAACAAACTTTACCAAAGAATCAAATGCAGGAATTTCCACATCACGCTGGGACTGTTTAAACAGTATGACCGTCTCTTTATCAAGTTTTGTAAGGGCGAGATGAGTGAACACAAAATCAGCCAAATCCTCCAAAGCGAGCTGACTCAAGGCAGCTTTTGCGGAACAAAAATGTTCAATAAATGAATCTAGAGCGTCAAGCGAGGGAACATGACTTCCCTTGAAGTTAAGAATCTGTTCCAAATACATGGAAGCGAGGGTGCGCTTGTCTTGATATTTATCCTTGAGAGCATCCCACAAAATCTCATAATTATCAGCAATAGGGGGGATGCCAGCGCACACCGAAAGAGCTTTACCTGAAAGTTTTCCAATTAAATATTGAACCTTTTCTACGTTAGATAAGTTTGGATTGCTATGAATCAATGCACTGAAATTCTCATAAAATAAAACCCATTTATTTGGAGAGCCATCGAAACCCATCAGCTCCAAAGCAGGCAGTTTCCTATTCAGGATATCAAAATTGTCACATTTTTGCGTTTTTTGGACTATTTTCTGGACAGCTGTGAGTTCTGCTTCGACGGCTTTGATCTGGCAGTACAAATCATCAAATGAGAAGAGTGCTTGGAAATTAGCAGTAGCTTTAGGATCCGTAGCCAACATAGCGATATTTAATTGTTCTGTCACTTCAGTAAACTCCTTCCTAATATTCTCTAAGGATTGCAATCGTACTAAGAATGACCTCTTTTTTTGTTTCATCTTCTTCCTGTTTGCTCAAGCTGTACAAAGATTGCACAATCGAAAATAAACTTTGTTGTTTAGCTCTTATAGCTAAAACTCGTTGTTCGAGAACATCGACAGCATTGTCTGTGTTCTCTTCCTCCTTGGCTTTGCTTGCCTTTGACATTTTGACAAGTTATTACAAAATATTTAAGTTTGCAAGCAATTACACACTTATTGCACAGAGTTAAAGTTCAAATTCGCGTAAATATAATGTACGTGACTAAAAGAAATTTGAAAATGGCGAAAATGGCGGACCGGCACAGCAATGTGTAACCTTTAGTTGCACGTGAAAATTACTAATATTTTTTCAGAAAATATGAAAAAATATATGAAAATAACCTTCTGAATGCTTAGCAATTGGGATAGAAATAGCGTTAGCGACCGTATTTAAACGGTAAACACAAGGATGCGTCAAAATAGGCGTATGAAAAAATTTAGGTATGGCGGCAACTATGTTGCGAACAAATTAGCGTTTTTCAATTGTAAGTATAATAGACAAAACTTAGCGGGACTGAGGAAGATAGTATATATTCGGCTCGAAGGACCAAAATGATGAGGATAGGGGTGGTTCTGAAAAAATCTTAATTCGGCTTACAAAATTCAGGGGAGCGGCGACGGCGATGGAAACAACGGGAGCTTGACTCACCTTACTGGCACTAATTCCCTAAGAACGGCCGTTCGATATTAGATAAAGCTATTTTTTTTGTAATTTTTAAGCGTGATAGAATATATAGTTTCGTGCACGGTCAGTGAGAAGAAGAAACTAGAATAATCTGACAAGCGAGACGTAGACAGATTAATAATAAGAAAAAATTAAAAGAAGGTACATAATATGCAACCTCTGGCGTGAACAACTGTTAATGAGCAAATCACCATTTTAAACACTCTTCTCACTAATCTTTATGACATCCACGCACTTGTTAGAGCTGTCAAAGTGAAGCATCTGCCGGCACCCTGGCTCACTGCTGATATCAGGGAAGCCATGCGCAGAAAAGTGGCATCGTACGCCGACAAAATACGAAATTATTTTAAGAGTGGTAAATGCTTATCGCGAGGGTCGAGTACCAGGAATCAAAGGCCCACGTGCTGGTAGACCCCGCACTATTGACGATGACGAAGTTCTGGATGAAGTTCGCCAGGAGCCAGGTACCTTAGTGCGAATCATTCAACGGCGCATTCCGAAGTCGTCGGTTCACCGGATTTTGCAACGCCACAAATACTACCTGTACCACATACAACGTGTTCAAATGCTTCTTTCCGTCGACTTTCATCGACGCATCGAATTTTGTCGCCAAATGATTGCGAAATGGAGAGAAAATCCAAATTTTTTCAACTATGTCTTGTGGAGCGACGAATCTGCATGCAAAAGAGATGGCTATTTGAATCTCCATAATCTTCACAGCTGGCAGCTCTCAAACACTCATGAAAAAAGAGAAGATCGTTCGCAACACCAATTTAAAACTATATTGTGGACGGGCATAGTCAATGGCCAAATAGTAGGGCCATTCGAGCTGCCAGCGGTTCTGAACGGACCAAGCTATTTGAATTTTCTTCAAGATGATTTACCCAGTTTACTGGAAGGGCTGGAAACTTACTCCGTAGAACTGAGGGAGAGGATGTGGCTACAGAACGACGGCTGCCCCGCACACTACGCCCGACCTGTTCGCGAGCACCTCAATGAAGTATTCCCTAACCGCTGTATGGGGCGTCTGGGGCCAATCTTATGGCCACCACGTTCCCCGGATTAAAATCCCTTGGATTTTTTTTACTGGGGATGTTTAAAAAATAAAGTTTACTCAAAACCAATAAGGTCCGAAGCTGAATTACGGCAAAGAGTATTCGAAGTTGCTCAAGAAATCTCATCGATGAGCATGAGAAGATTAGGCCGTAATTTTATTAAAAGATGCCACTTGTGCATAAGGGTAGGAGGAAGACAATTCGAACACTTGTTATAAATAAAATGCATTCATAAAAAAAAAAACGTTTTTTATCATCCCTCAACGTCCCCATTGTTCCCACCAAACTGGTGTCTAATCTGGCAACATTCAAATGCTATCTCTTGTTTACGTCCACAACAGACGCCAGACGCCATTTTGGTTTGAACAGCGACTTAGTTTTTGTCTTTTTCAATCCCTAATGTCTAAGTCAGGCTAAAAAAGAGACATCCTACTAGACCAATTCTCTTATCTACTCGATTTTGTCAACTCCAGGGATTTCCTAGGTTTTTTAATAATTTGACTTGGGTAGGACTTCGATGTCTAATACCTCGAATCTGCTGTTTTTGCAAACAAATTATACCATTTTGGAATCGGTATAGCACAGGGAAGATTTTAAAAGCATTTGTTCACTACGTTTCAAGTATTTTTTTTTCGTGGTAGATGCTCAAAGTCGAGCTATTGTTTTTTTAGAGAATAAAAATTGACTCAGACAATAAAATTGTCAGTGTTTCACTTTGATCATCAACTAAATGATGTATGCTACATCATAAGTAAGTATTGACCAAGCCGTTAACGTATTTCTCTTTTAAATAAACGGTTTTTTAGAAGATCCTTGATACAAAAATCATCAAAGAGTATTGAGTATGACCAATTTCATCAAAAAATAAATTGGTCATACTCAATACTCATGACACTTTTTTATGGACATGTTAAGCTTATTTGATGCGCCTTAAGTCCATCTACCTCCGATGTCAGCGTGACGTACTATTTTTGGGACACCCTGTATATTACTATCTAGGCGTGTATTGTTGCAGCACTTGTTTTTTCACGATATCTAGCAGGTGTCGATAACTTAAACAATAAGAATTGCAATACTGCTCTTATGCCTAACAAAACTTACAAATCGTCTCTGAAAATGAAAGTGGAGGTTAATAAAGATTAGTTTATTTACTTTGAGATTATGATATGTATGTATCAAAACATTTTCAAATTACAGTGGACTCAATTGCGTAAGTCCAGTTGTCAAAAGAGCTGTCAAATAGCCATTATTTGAAGAATGTTCGTCCTATTATAATAAAACAGCCGATTCAGCAGATCGGACGATGTTATGTTCAATTCGTCAGAGCACCCATGGATGCCAATGGGGAGAGAACGCACATAATGGCGTGACGAAGATAATGATGAGTGACATAGTGTCACTTGCGTTATGTCTAAGAAAACTGACTGATACCTAATAGTTACTGTGGAGGTGAATCATGCATGACTAGTAGAAAGTATAGAAAACGTATGTGGCTGCAGGTCACGTGAGAAACAAAGGAAAAGCAGATTATAATGTGAACGCCCAAAGGTGAGTTTAGGTACCCCCCTATGCTTTCTCGTGTAAAATAACCATGGGTTGAAATAACATTTTGAAAATATACTTCCCCATGACTCATTAGCCAAAAATACCGTAAATGTTGCTTCTAGAATGCTTTTACGCACTAAAACTAAGAAAATATACAAATTTATTTTTGGATTATACTAGTGGTGTTAGCAGCATGGTCAATGAAAGTTCCCTTTAGACCTGATTTGAGTTATAAATCTTAAATTAAAAATAATACGCAATTGATATTAAATATGTAACATGACAAAATAAACAAAACAGAAAAATCATGTTAGTTATCCGGTGCAGCTGACGTGTGATATTCTGTTTTTCTTTTTTGCAATGTCATAAAAAATACGGTAGAAATGTGTAAATGTATTGGCAGTGTGGATACAATGCGCAACGCAAGTGTCATGCGTTGCGGATTGTGACAAAACTGCCAATATAAATACAGTTGTTTGTACTATGTTACTAGATTAAAAGTTCTGTAAATATCATTTATTAGTAACTGGGTGAATTTAGTCGCAGAAACAAGAATAATCACAATACTTATGCCTAACAAAACTTACACGTGTTGTCTGAAAATGAAATTGGAGGTTCATAATGAATAGTTTATTCACTTTCAGATTATGATATATATGAATAAAAAACATTTTCAAACTACAGTGGGCTCAATTTATTAAGCCCAGCTGTCGGAAGAGCTGTCAGAATAGCCTTTATTTGACGAATGTTCGTCCTATTATAGTAAAACAACCGATGCAGCAGATCGGACGATGTTATGTGCGATTCGTCAGAGCACCCATGGATGTGAATGGCGAGGGAACGCACAAAATGGCGTTCCGAAAATAATAATGAGTGACATAGTGTCAATTGCGTTGCGCATTGCATCCGAGCTCTCAACACAAATACAGGTTTTTGTCTTATGTTTCTACACTTAAAAATCTGCAACTATCATTTGTTTCTATCTAGGTGTGTATCGGCACAGAAACTGTTTTTTCCACAATTCCTAGCAGCCATTGATGACTCCTAAGAGCATTATTGTGACTCAAATAAGAATCACATTAATGCTCTTTTGTCTAAGAAAAATGACTGGTAGCTAAAAGTTACTGTGGAAGTGAATCATGCGTGACTAGTAGAAAGTAGAGAAAACGTATGTGAATGTTCACAAAGCAATTCAGAGGTGCCGCATCTATCATCATCAACTATCGCATCGCTTATATCTATCCAACCTTTTATATTTTATTACTTTTACATTAGTTTAAGTTCAGTTACAGTAAAATGAAATCTAAAAATAATGTGTAGCTTAATCATTAATTGTTTATTTACAATATCAATAATGATAATTATTTATGAATAAAAATCTTCAGACTAGGGAATGATTCCAGTTCTAACTGTCATGGTTTTTTATTTCCTTTGATTTTTTTTGATGATACATCAATAATTTCCTTTCAACTAAGATATTAATCATTGCAATCGGTTTATCCGTAAGCGTGTCAAAATTTTTTAAAAGTGTTTTTAAAGAGTGGCGCCCTCTCTGTTCCTAGGGGTTCCTAGGGGGACCTTTCTGACTCGAAGCGTGTCGATCGACACGCTCTTTTTGCTTACACGGCCGAGCTCCAAGCGTGTCGATCGACACGCTCATTCACCGGCGATTTTCGCGCGCTTTCAAATGAATATTTCTAACGAATCCGTTCACCGAAAGAAAAGACTGAAAAGGCTAAGTTTAGAGCTTTTTTCCATTTTTTCTCCACAATATTCTAGATTTTGAAATGGAAACCTGGTTCTTCTTGTGACGTATAATAAGTGACAGTTTCTGAGTAATTTTGACTAACATATTTTGATTCGATTTATCTTTCATAGCCAAAATATTTTAAAATACTCACCCGCTAATTATTAAAAAAAAAACACTCATGTTTAACATGTTTTTAAAATAACGCAAAAACCCTTCTTATTCACTTAAAATCAACTCTTAAAGAAGCAAAAGGGGTATTAAATGCATAGCAAGAAAATGAATATATTTGTAAGAAATTGGGTTTAATTAGTAGATTTTTTAGTAAAATGCTATTAGTTTGATGGAATACACACCAAAGTACTCAAATATGCCAGTGACCTAATAGCAGCACCCCTCAGCTACATAATGAACACCTGCATTACAGGAGGGATATACCCAAAAAACTCAAAGCCAGTTATCAGTCAGCCACTCTTTAAAAAAGAAAACAGAAAACTTATGAAATTTTATAGATCTGTCGCTCTAGTATCTGTTGTCTCGAAAATCTTTGAAATGTATATATAATGCACTCGTATCCTACTTAGAAAAATTCTTTTTACTGACAAAAGAACAAAAAGGTTTTCGTAGAGGCAAAACAATAAATATGGCAGTTTATGAATTTTTAAAATATGTGACAATGAGTATGGACAAAAAAAACCTATTTTTGCTTTGTATGGATATGACTAAGGCATTTGACTACGTGAACCATAAGATACTGATTCAAAACCCATGGTATCAGAGGAAATATTCTAAATCTTATCGAATCATACCTAAGCGATAGGACCCAGAGTCTACCGAAATATCTAGAATAAACGTTAAATCTAAAAGTAAATTAAAGTTCTTGTCAAACTCAAGACAAGTATAATGTGGCGTGCCTCAAGAAAGTGTTTTGGGACCCCTTCTCTTTATAATTTACATTAATGACCTCCCCAAATATGTATCTAGTCCCATGACTTTATTTGCTGACGACAGTACAGTAATTATTGAATTCAATGAACTTGACGATAATGAAAACAGAATAAAAGACATACTATAGGACATAATTAGTTGGATGAATAACAATAATTTACTGCTTAATTTGGAAAAAACATATCTAATGAATTTTTATCAGCGTACATCTAAACTTGACAAATTTAATATTGAATATAATGGGACATCTATCAAACAAGTTGAGACCAGTAGATTGTTAGGGTTAACCATAGATAGTAAGTTATGTTGGAAGCAACAAATAAAAACAATGAGTGAGAAGCTGAGCACATTTGCATTCTTGTTATTCAAATTGTCAAAAATTCTTAGCACAAAAAACTGCCTTACAGCCAGTTACAGCCTACCATGGGTTTGTCGCTTCCACACTGAGATACGGAATAATTTTTGGGGTAATTCAGCAGATAGAGACATTATTTTTAAAGCACAAAAACGTTGTGTCTTAAAAGAACAGATAGTTGCAGACCATATTTCATACAAAATAAATTATTGACAATGCCTTCACTATATATCTTTGAGGTGGCTGTCTTTGTCAGATTTAATCCGCAATATTTTGTTGAGGCCTCCACAGTTCGTTCCAATGACATACGCTTGCATCACAGACACAGGCTCTGCTTACAAAGATCCAGCACGGTTCTGATGAGCAAAGGCGTTTTTTGTATGGTTCCGTTGATACATAATAAAATTCCCAAAGACATTAAAGACCTCAACCTAAGACAATTTAAAAATAATAATAATATTGGCCTTTTTGCATCTACTTAATGAGATGATTTATGCAGCGTCCAGTGGCATCCTCACCCACACCAGATGGGTGAAGGGACCACTCCGACGCTGCAGTGCCTGGGACATGGTTTTATAGATGGTGTAGGCTTGCCCAGCACCTATACCACCCTGACAGCTTAGTCGGCCTAGTCCACAGGAAAGACTAGTCAATACGTGCGGAGCCAACCAAGCCACGGGTTTCCTCACGATGTTTTCCTTCACCGTTAGCGTTTTTAAAAATAAATTTAAAAATAAATTGTTTATTATACTATTTTTATTTTTAATGCACTTACCCGTGCTAAGGACAATTTTAAAAACCTATTTAGAGGCTAAAAATTCCACCCGTTTTCATTCACCAGTAAATTATTGTTATTCATCCAACTAATTATGTCCTTTACTATGTCTTTTATTTTGTTTTCATTGTCGTCAACTTCATTGCATTCAATAATTACTGTACTGTCGTCAGCAAATAAAGTTATGGGACTAGATACATATTTGGGGAGGTCATTAATATAAATCATAAAGAGAAGGGGTCCCAAAACACTTTCTTGAGGCACGCCACATTGTAATTGTCTTGAGCCACGCCACATTGTACTTGTCATTCGAAGGTTTCCATTCGTTTCGATTCGAACCCGCGACCTCTGGCTACCCGTGCCAGCGCTCTTTCCAACTGAGCTCAGTTGGATTATTAATTAACAATAGTACATTACACAACTAGGGTGGTAATACAAAGAAAGGCTGAGATCGCAGAAGTTTGTGGCCCGAGCTGCAAGCGAGGGACGTAAATATGCGATCGAGAGCTTTCTTTATTACCTCCTGTGTTGTGTACATCTTTTTATGTCTACACTTGGCCAGGAAGCGGCTTTTCCGTACGCGCAGCTTGCGGAAAAAGTTGCTTTATTGCCAGGTGTGGCATAAATGCTATTACAATATTAATGATTTCTTGTGTGACAAAAATATTTAATTAGTTGTAGAAACTTGTTATAATTTATTGTATATGTTAGATGACACTTGAATTGATTACTGACTCTTGTGATAAGTACTTATTATTGTCATTACTATTATTATTGCATGTTTGCGTGAACATTCATACGCTCTTAACACTACAGTACACGCGCTTCTTTTTTTTACTTAAGTACACGCGTGGCCTACTATAGTAGGCCATTTTAAAACGTCAATCTATTGTATATTATTAACTATCTGATTAAAACAACAAAAAGAATGGAAAAGCTATTTATTTTAGTTAATTGTACAACCTTACATTTTAGATAAAACTATCAAAAATACTCAAAAATTAACAATTGTGTTATTGTCTAAGAAAAAGTAACAAAAATGGCACATCTGAGATGAACATGTTTTATTCTAACTTAAAACTTAACTTAGTTACTAATTTCTTTGTTTTCGTAGCAGGACACATCTATTACCGAAATCTACTGATTGCCATTGTGGCATATACAATCTCCAAACCAGTACCGTGAGAGTTATTCCAAAAATCTTTTATGTTACGCCGTCCATTTCGCGACACTCCCATGACGTATAATATGCCCAGAAATGCTCGCATTTCTATTACCTCAGTGGGTTCCACATCCCTGTTTCTTTGGTAATCGTCCTTTATTTTATCTATGTATATATTAGTGCACCTTACCAGGATGTCCGAGATATCTTGCGTGAAAAACCGTTCAAAACAGGATAGCGGATCCTTAGCATTCTTAGCTGCAACTCCTTTTGGGCCTGGTGGTCTTATTCTAATGTTTTGGAGTCGAGTTCGCGTTGCTGGTGGAACATCTTTATGCCAAATAGTTCCATTCTTCGATTTATAGACTGCACCGCGCCTTCTGATTGCTGCTTCCGAGAGTGGGACGTCTTCTGAACCTGATGTATCGTCTGATTCGCTCAATCTTTCCTCTTCATTTTCACGGAGTTCGGACTCGCAGACTAGAGCCTGCAAGTCTGGCTCTGGCAGAACTTCATCAACTTCACTCTCAACCACTTCTTCATCATCAGTATCTAGCTCTCGCAGCCAACGTTCCACTTGTAAATCATCCATGAACTAAATCTTAAAAAAAAACTAAAATAAGAATAAAAATACATTTTACAATTTGTAACTATCATAATAATTTGATATACACTATATATTATATATATATATATATATATATATATATATATATATATATATAATATATAACATTGTTAAAGCGTTATAAATGGATAATAGATAAAAAGTTTACATACCTGAATTTGGTACACCAATACACGCGCGGACTACTTTAGTAGGCCCGTGCTTTTGGCGCCAAATTGCTTGTGCGTGCAAACGCGCTAGGGTCGCGTGGGGTAATGAGGTGGTGACAAATATACCAGACGAGGATTACCTGAAATCACTAGTTTCTAGCGCGCTTAGCTAAAAAGTTATTACAAAAAAAGTTACCCTGGTCTACTATAGTAGGCCGCGCGTGTACTCTAGTGTTAAGAGCGTATGAATTTAGAGCCCTTTAGGGCAGAACATGGAATGAACTAATGAAAGCCTCAAGACCTTTTATTATTACCTGTGTTCATGAATAAATTATTCTTATTCTTAAACACAACTGGCATAATACGTTTCTCACGGTTTTTTTATTTTGTTGCATAAAGCCAAATTTGGTAAAGAGATACATAGATATAGAATATGCTATTAGTGAATAAAGAAAGGACGGATTCAAAGCGAGTGCCATAGATGATTCATAAGCAAATGAAGGATTCTAAGAACTGATTCATCACAGGCGTCAGTGACTTATGATGAATCTTTAATTGCGAGTATTTCATAGCCCCCGACATAAATCCGTTATATTCAAGAGTTGCGTATTGTAAGACTGAAAAGGCTAAGTTTAGAGCATTTTTTTCGTTTTTCCTCCACAATATTCTTGATTTTAAAATGGAAACTTGGTTCTTCTTGTGACGTGTAATAAGTTTTTGTGTACTTTTGAATAACATATTTTGATTCGATTTATCTTACATAACCAGAATATTTTAAAATACTCACCCACTAATTATCAAAAAAAGTCTCATATCATTCAAATCGAGGGCCATAGATGATTCATAAGCAAGTGACGAATTCTAACAACTGATTCATGACCGTCGTGAGCGACTAATGATAAATCTTTACTTCCGAGCAATTCATAGCCCTCGACATAAATCCGTTATATTTAAGAGTTGCGTATTGTACATTTTGCCATGACTAAGAGGAAAAAAAAACGAAAGTAGATATTTTATGAATAAAGGAATGTAAAGAGCAAAATGCACATGACTAAGCTTAGAGCTGTTTTTCCATTTTTTCTCCACAATCTGAAAACCTGAAAATCTGGTTCTTCTTGTGACGTACAATAAGTGATAGTTTCTGTGTTAGTTTAAATAACATAATAATATGTTGATTCTATTTATCTTACATAGCCAAAATATTTTAAAATACTCACCCACTAATTATTAAAAAACGCTCATTTTAAACATGTTTTTTAAATAATGCGAAAATCTTTTTTATTCCCTTAAAATATTATTTTTTATTTTAAAATCTTTATAATCAACTCTTAAAGAAGCAAAAGGGGTTTACCACCAGGTGCAGCTGACTTGTGATATTATGTTTTTCTTTTTTGCAATGTGATTAAAAATTAACGGTAGAAATGTATATATGTATTGGCAGTACGGAGACAATGCGCAACCCAAGTGTCACGCGTTGCAGGTTGTGGCAGAACGGCGAATACAAATAAAAAAAAGTTGTTTGTATCATGTCACTAGATTAAAAGTTCTGTAAATATCATTTATTACTATGTGGGTGTATTTTGTCGCAGAAACCTACTTTTTTTCGCGAATTCTACCACCTGTCGATGACTAAAACAACTGTCAGAATAGCTATTATTTGACGAATGCTCGTCCTTTTATAATAAAACAGCCGATGCAGCAGATGGGACGATGTTACGTCCAATTAGTTAGAGCACCCATGGATGCGAATGGCGAAATGAAGATAATGAAGATGAGTGACATAGTGACTCTTGCGTTGCGTATTGCATCCGAGCTGTCAACACAAATACAGTTTTTTGTCTTTTGTTACTACACTTAAAGTTCCGCAACTATCATGTGTGATTGCGACTATACACAACTACCTAGGTGTGTATAGTCGCAAAAACTATTTTTTCCACAAATCCTAGCAGCCGTCGATGACTCATCGCTAATGAAGTTTCAAATAAAATAAATTGAAAACGCATGTGACATCCAATATAAAAAAAGGCTTTCGTGATTGACAGACAGTCCACAGCTCACGCTGTTAGAGCTAGAGATTTGAAATTTGGAACCAGAAGAAACGATGATCACGTGACAGCGTACCGTACAGGCCTATTGTCATTTCGATTTCTTGAGTCAGTATTCAAATGAAGATGGTATTGTAACTAACAATAGTGGCAACACTTGTAATGTTTCAAATTTAAAGTTCTCATTAGACCTTATTTGGGTTATAAATCTTAAAAATAATACGCAATTGACATTTAATGTCTAACTCGACGCAATAAGCAAAACAGCATATTATGTTAGTTACCCGGTGCAGCTGACGTATGATATTATGTTTTTCTTTTTTGCAATGTCCTTATAAATTAACGGTTGAAATGAGTATATGTATTGGCAGTGCGGAGACAATGCACAAGGCAAGTGTCACGCGTTGCAGGTTGTGGCAGAACTGCCAATACAAATACAGTTGTTTGTACTATGTCACTAGATTAAAAGTTCTGTAATAGTACATTACACAACTAGGGTGGTAATACAAAGAAAGGCCCAGATCGCAGAAGTTTGTGGCCCGAGCTGCAAGCGAGGGACGTAAATATGCGATCGATAGCTTTCTTTATTACCTCCCGTGTTGTGTACATCTTTTTATGTCTACACTTGGCCAGAAAGCGGCTTTTTCCGTACCCGCAGCGTGCGGAAAAAGCCACTTTATTGCCAGGTGTGGCATAAATATAATTTATTACTATTAGGGTGTATTTTGTCGCAGAAACCTGCTGTTTTTTCGGCGACTTCTACCAGCTGTCGATGACTTAACCAATAAGAATCGTAATACTGCTCTTATGCCTAACAAAACTTACATGTGTTGTCTGAAAATGAATGAGGACGTTAATAATGAATAGTTTATTCACTTCAGGATTATGATATTACATATGAATAAAAAACGTCTTCAAACTAAAGTAGGCTCAATTGCGTAAGTACAGTTGTCAAAAAAGCTAACCCGTTCGTCTAACGTCAACATTAGTATTGTATATTCATTAAATACACTTTTCAATTCAGTACCTACATGTTGAGCCCGCATCTCCGGAGAACCGTCCCAAGAGATGACGGTAACTTTTTGTAAGTTTCCAGTGCAGCATTGAAGATTTTTTATTTCTGCCGGTTGATTACGTATCAACACCAAAAAATAATTCACCGGTTTATGCTACAGAAGTATAGTTAGAAAAAAACAATTTAGTATTATTGAAGATAAGAATAGCATGGGCTTTGCATCTAAGTGATGATGGTTTATACACTGATCTCAGACGTCGATTCATAGTGAACGTTGGGAAAAATATTGGTAACGAACTTTAAAACTGTGGGTACCGAACACAATGTAAATAATACAAAAAAAACATAAAATTTGGTTGCCATGATTTAGGCTGGCAAACGTTAGTACCTAGATTCTTTATGAGATATTTTATACGTTTGTACCATTTTTTTTTTACAGAGATGCGGTTCAAAACTTTACTGTGTAAATCACATTTTGTGCCAAATAGGCCAAATAGTTGTGTTGTTGTTATTTCACTATGCTCAGAGATCACTTACAGAAAATTGAATGTCAAACTTTGTTTACAATTTTTTGGACTTCAAACCATAGACAAAAATTGCTGACCGCGTTTTTGGCTGTTTAGGAAACTAAAGTTTTAAAATATATTTTTCTGTTGCTTTTAGGTCCTTAAAAAATATACTAAAATATTTTTTGGTCTAATGTAAGAGTTATTTACAGTTTAAGACTTACTTAAAAAGAGAGTCAAATGGCGGATTGCGTAAGTCCAGTTGTCAAAAGAGCTAACCCGTTCGTCTAACGTCAACAAGTATTGTATTATTCATTAAATACACTTTCCAATTCAGTACCAGAACCTTTTATACGTTTGTACAATTTTTTTCTTTCCAGAAATGCGGTTCATAACTTTACTGTGTAAAATTAAAAACCTATTTACTGTGTAAAGCACACTTTGTGCCAAATAGGCCACCATAACGTTAAAGATTATTCAAATGACGATGACGTCTGGAATTCATGCCAGTTCCATGCTTGGTGTAAAAATAATATGTCGTCGTCGTCGTAAGGCTATACTAGTCCACTGCTGGACATAGCCCTCCCCTAAAGAGCGCCACGTTGTGCTATCATAGGGAGTAATGCCCATAATCCCCACGCTGGGCATGCGGGTTGGGGATCGCAGTTCGGTGGGATTATACTGCAGGGGGAGCAGCTGCCCACCCCCCGGTTTGTGTCCCTTAGTCGCATTTTACGACACCCGCGGGAAGAATTGGGTTGGTGCTATTCTCTAGGCCGACACTACACATCATTTATGTAAAATAAGCATAAATAATATGTAAACTCTGTTAATTAAGTATCAAAAAACTCTGAAAGGCTAAGTTTAGAGCTTGTTTTCCATATTTTCTTCACAATATGTAGATTTTGAAATGGGAACCCGTTTTTTTTGTCACGTACAATAAATGACAGTTTCTGTGTAATTTTTAAGAACATATTTTGATTCGATTTATCTTACATAGCTAAAATATTTTAAAATACTCACCCACTAATTATTAAAAAAAAACGCTCATGTTAAACATGTTTTTAAACTAACGCGAAAACCCTTCTAATAACAAGAAAATACCCTTAAAATCAATTTTTCATTTTAAAACCCTTAAAATCAACTGTTAAAGAAGCAAAAGTGGTATTAAATGCAAAGCAAGAAAATGAACATATTTGTAAGAAATTTGGTCTAATGGTAGAATAACACAACTGACCTAACACGTTTCTCACGGTTTTTTATTTTTTTACATAAAGCCAAATTTCGTAAGGAGATTCATAGATTATGCTATTAGTAAATAAAGAAAGAACGAATTCAAGCGAGAGCCATAGATGATTTATGAGCAAGTGAAGAATTCTAACAACTGATTCACATGACCGTCGTGAGAGGCTAATGATAAATTATTACTTGCGAGCAATTCATAGCCCTCGACATAAATCCATTATATTTAAGAGTTGCGTATTGTATATTATGCCATGACTAAGAGAAAAAAAAAGCGAAAGTAGACATTTAATGAATAAAGGAGTATATAAACCAAAATGCACATGGCCAAGTTTAGAGGTGTTTTTCCATTTTTTTCTACAATATTCTAGATTTTGAAATGGAAACCTAATTCTTCTTGTGACGTACAAAATAGGAATAAATTCTGTGTTATTTTGACTAACATATTTTTATTCGATTTATCTTACATAGCCAAAATATATTAAAATACTCACCCGCTAATTGTTTAAAAAAACGCTCATGTTTAACTTGTTTTTAAAATAACGCAAAAACCCTTTTTATTCACTTAAAATCAACTCTTAAAGAAGCAAAAGGGGTATTGAATGCATAGCAAGAAAATGAACATATTTGTAAGAAATTTGGTCTAATAGTACAACAACACAACTGGCATAACACGTTTCTCACGGTATTTTTATTTTTTGCATAAAGCCAAATTTCGTAAAGAGATACATAGATTATGCTATTAGTGAATAAAGAAAGGACGAATTCAAAGCAAGGGCCATAGATGATTCATAAGCAAGTGAAGAATTCTAACAACTGATTCATGACCGTCGTGAGCGACTAATGATGAATCTTTACTTGCGAGCAATTCATAGCCCTCGACATAAATCCATTATATTTCAGAGCTGCGTATTGTACATTATGCCATAACTAAGAGAAAAAAAAGCGGTAGTAGATATTTAATGAATAAAGGAATGTTAACATTAAAATGCACGTCATGAAAATAAAAAATGACGAGTATTTTTTTAACATGATTATTAGGATGGTCAACTTGTTTACTAATGACAGCAAAGAACTCAAAACAGTTTTTGTTTTAATGCTGAACTGTCGAAAATGTCAACCAATCAATCTCTAAGAGAGACTTGTACAAGGAGTTCATAAAATATGTCGAGTTTACATTATGTATTCGTATTCGGACCTATTCATTGAAAGTCCAACCTCAAGGCTTGCCAAATTGGGCTCTTGCAACATGCTTTCGAGTTTTGTAGTGGTCGAAGTAAACATCATGACATCTAACGACAATCGACATCAAACGAACATCGAACGACATCATCTGCGAACCGAAGGTTTACAAACCTTGCTACTTACTTCAATCCCTTTGCTTAGTCAAGATTTCGCTGACGTTTTTAATACTTCCATAAGGGTAGAAGTAAATACACTATTTATTTAATATTTTTTTTCATCTTCTTTCTTCTGCTAGTATCAGAATAGGCAAAGGACTCTCGTACGTTCAGCCACTATTTATATAAAACTTGTTACGGCCTATCCATCAAAACAAACTAATTAAAAAGCGTCCCATTTCCATTTTATATGGCGCTGTTACAATGTAGAATGTAAGATGAATAAGAGAAGAGTAACAATTAGTTACCCTTTATTTATTTTAAGTTACATTTACATTAAATTGAAATCAGATATAATACGAAATACATGATATATGTCATGACAGACATATCCTACGTATTAGCCTCTTATTTTTTATTTTTAGCCTCTAAATAGGTTTTTAAATATCCTACGTAGTCAATGTTACATATTGCAGAAATATTTAAAATACTCACCTTCTAATGTTGAAACAAACGCTCATTTTAATCAACATAGTTTTAAAATAACGCAAAAACACTTAGTGCATTTAAAGCAATCACATTTTTCACACTTTTCAAATCTTTATCCTTAAGAAAACAAGAAGGAGTGCCAAATTTTGTAAGGAGAGTAAAATAGTTGTGGTTGATTTTATTGAACTTATTAAATTCAAATACAATCAAATAAAGCCTATCAATAAAAATAAATTATCTGAATAAACGTCTAAATATTGGTTTAAATATTTTAAATATTTGTAGAATAATATAATGTACAGTTTTTTACCAAGGTAACCACATACGTGTATTTAAATTAGAAAAAAGTAACAGTACATTTGATTTTTTTTTTCATCTTTGTTCTGCTAGTATCAGAATAGGAAAAGGACTCTCGTCCGTGCAGCCACTATTAATATAAAACTTGCTACGGCCTATCCATGACTATAAACTGATTTAAAGGCATCACATTTCCATTTGAAATAGTGACAGCCACAAGCATTAATATGTTTAAAAACAAACTGGATAAATATCTAAAGGAAACAAAACAGACAAGGAGTTAAACACAAATGTACATCTGGATACAGGCTTCACCAGTTCTATAACTGCCTGCCGGAATTACAAATAATAATAATAAGATTTAATTTGGCGCTATTACAATGTACAATGTAAGATGAATAAGAGAAGAGTAACAATTAGTTACCTTTTATTTATTTTAAATTACATTAAATTGAAATCAGATATGAAACGAAATACATGATACAAGTAGCTCCGTATATTACACGCAATATATATATATATATATATAGATAATATGTGGTGATTGTGTTTGTGAGCAGTAAATATAAGTAGTGTCTAAAGCCTATGAACGTTTTATTGCAATACCATACTCGTAGATATGACATGACAGACATATCCTACATAGTCAAAGTTACATATAGCAGAAATATTTAAATTACTCACCCTCTAATGTGGAAACAAACGCTCATTTTAATCAACATACTTTTGAAATAACGCAAAAACACTTAGTGTATTTACAGCAAATCACATTTTTTACACTTTTCAACTTTTTATCCTTAAGAGAACAAAAAGGAGTGCCAAATTTTGTAAGGAGAGTAAAATATTTGTGGTTGGATTTAATTGAAATTTAGTCCATTCTTAAATTTAAATACAATCAAATAATACCTATCCATGAAAATGGAATATCTGATTAAACGTCTGAATATTGGTTTAACTATTTTAAATATTTGAAGAATAATATAATGTACAATTTTTTACAAAGGTAACCACATACATGTATTTACATAAGAAAAAAGTAACCGTTATTTACATTTGATTTAGTTTTAATCACATTTACAGTAAAATGAAATAAAGAAACAAACCGATTCATTATTTCTTAATGATTCGCGATACTCATACACAGATATATATATTAAACGTATCTAATCATGACTATTTATTAGGCGATAGTTAATTAGATAGTAAAAGGCGACTAAGGGACTCAAACCGGGGGGGTAGGCAGTAGCGCCCCCTGCAGTACAATTCTGCCAAACTGCGATCCACAACCCGCATGCCCAGCGTGGGGATTATGGGCATTACCCCCCAATGATGGCACAACCTTGCGCTATGCAGCTCATTAGGGGAGGGCTATGTCCAGCAGTGGACTAATATAGCCTAAAGAAGAAGAAATTAATTACCTTATTACCTAATGTTTCGGCAGTGTTACAGTTGCCGTGAGCTCTGGACAGTGGTTACATACTCTTTGGCTCTGGGTAGACTGAAGTGACGAGTAGTCAATTACTGTGGGTAGTAACTTTTGATTTTTCGCAGCTGGTCGACACACAACACTCACTACGCCCACGGACAAGTTCGGTGATAAGGCGCGTGAGTTGTATTTACTTACCCGTAGAACTGCATTCGACGTACTTGAAAGCTTGAAACTATACTCTTTATTGAAATTCTTATGTTTATTCTTGACTTGTTCCTACAACTTCAACTACAACAACACACCGTTCCATAACTACAGTCAGGAGTCTGCAAGTAGACTCCTGCAGACTGCAAGGGTATATTGTCCTTAGGCGTCCTTAGCTGGCTAAATACCTTAGAGTACGGAATATTGCAGTCTTTATGGAGTTGTTTTTGTTTGTTTTTTTTTTCCTGGTGTACAATAAAGAATATTCTTATCTTATTAACCTAGTACTGATCCAATTTTATCCGTAACTCAACGCACAAAAGGTAGAAAAGCGGGGTGTCTGCATATGTCTCAATATCTGTCCTTTTTTGACTCCTGCTTCTACCTGATGTTCTTGTAGCTATTTCTACTTAAAACCTCCCGATTTAGCTCTCTGTTTAGTAGCTCAGGGTCACATATGTCGGAGGCTCTGTTTGTCAGCGAATATATCACTGACTGCAGGTGAAGTGGATGGTGGTGTGACGATGCATGCAGGTATCGGTCAGCGTGTGTCGGTTTTCGGTAAACAGTGTGCTCTAAGGAACCGTCTGGTGTTGTCGTGATTTGTACATCCAGGAAAAAGATAGCCCTTTCCAGCTCAAAGTGAACTTCATCTTGGGATGAATTTAGTTGAATTGTATTAAGTATTGCTCAACCTCTTCTTCGTCACCTCTTATAATGCAGCTATTCCAAAGCTTTTTATCTAATAAATAATCGCGATTAGACCCTTTTAATATATAACTAAAAAGTATTCAGTCACGCACAATCTTAATAATTGTTAACGAACTCAAATGAAATTCCTTGATCTGTACGATCACATATACCACTAGCTGATAATGCCTGATATCTAAGACTTATTGTCAGTTTTCAGACTGGTTGAGACAATTTCATGTTAATTCCCACCATTATTAACAAAGTGGTTTAAATTCCAGTTTCAATTAACCGCAAAATAGTCACGACACGAATTATGTAAATGCGAACGGCGAAAGGCTTTTTAAAAAGAAAAAAATAATATAAAATTGTATTTATTATTCAATGGCGTGTACAAAGCTTAACTAATCGGAAAACTATACAATTGCAAAAGTGCTGCCCTGCACTACTGTGACGTCAATCACTTAGGCGAAACCGAATGTGGGTCTCGGGCGGTGCAGCGTCAGCGGTGTCGGTCCGTGGATGCGGTGTGGTAACTCTTCCCTCCTCAATATGGAAGTTCTGTTTCTACATTGGTACAGTTTCCAAGTTAACCAGGATAATCCCACGGCGTGGATGAGTAAAGTGGGCCAACACGGGGTTGCTAGGAATAGAGGCCATTCTATGTTTCTACTATTATCCTGTTAAAGATCCTCGTCTCTTCCAATTAAGTCGTGTAGACCATCCAAGGATACGTCGTCAAGCTGCAGATTATAGCATACTGCTTTGACTGGGGCTTGGTTTTCTTCCGGCAGGGGTACGATTTCGTTTATGAGTACCGTACTTGTATGAGTTTGTCGTGTTCTTTTCATAATTTTTATTTCGCATTCTTCCGGTATGGTTATTAAGTACGTTCCTGCAAGATTCTGGTATTGGGTTTTTGAATTACTATCTCGTCTCGTATGGTAGCGATAAGCCAGCTGTTTTCCGATATCCTTTGTATTCGGTTTTGTTTCATCCGCATTCGGGCTTCTGTGCAGTTAACTCTTCTCTGTTGTATGAGGGCGATGATACAGTCCTGCGTGTCGTGAAGCGGTCTCACGTCGAGATGGTTGCAAAGCTGTTCGTAGTCGGAGATTCTTCTGCAGTCTTATTCCACGTAAGCGTACCCTTCACTCCAAAGTGCAAGGTATTTGAATTTAGGAATAATAGTTAAGTTTTTTTTATTGAAGATGTAATAGAGGTGGATTTAATCGTATACCTATGTATATTGGGGTGGACCATAGGTCAAAATAAAGGTTATCGAATAATCTGTGCTATAGGCTTTTATAACTATAGACCTTTCTACCTTATGAATATTTTTTACGCTTACTTCTGAGACTATAGAGAATCCAAATTGCTTTTGTAACGTTTTGATCTCATACATCAGATTTTGGGGGCTAATTATACTAGGGTGCATTACGCCTTATTGCGCAAATGTCATCGCGTCTTCTATCAAAAATATTTTGTCTCAAATTATCTGGAGACTAAAATCTAACTGAGCGTACTATATCTAAGTAAAACAAGCTATTATTAATTATATTAGAGCTACGAGTGGCATTATCTAGTGTACACACGAGCTTTTTCTGGTTTTCGTTAACTTCGAGTACCTAATTCTTAAGTGACGAGATCTGAGTTTCAAATTCCACTGCATCATTTTGGTCGAGATTACCAGTGATTGATTTTAATACTGTGCCTTGGAACGTTGGGTAACTTTTTATAATAATAAATAAACTCTGGAACGACTTCAGATGTGGTTTTATTTGTAGATTTAGTATAATATTTTAATAAAACAGAAAAAACTGGATAAAAACGGATAAGCAGGTAATCTGGTCAAAGGGTAAAGTAGTAGTGATGAAAAATGAGCGAAATCGAAGAATGTGTGACAAAATTTAAATATTTGAAAATGATAGATAGAAAAAGTAAAAGTAGGTGTAAAGAGGTTTGCACCGTTATGCCTAAACCGTCCATAAGTCCACGTTTCTTAATTCTACTGTAGGTTGATAGAAACGCTCATGTTCTATGATTACATTATGGGAACGTTGAAATTGAGCCTATAGGTTCTATGGAGTGTTTCCGAATTGCCTTTGGCTTCGGAATTTATAATAGTTAAGTATAAGGAGGGGGTAGCGCCCATAATCCCCACGATGGGCATGCGGGTTGGGGATCGCAGTTCGGTGGAATTGTACTGCAGGGGGCGCTGCTGCCCACCCCCCTTTTGTGTCCCTTAGTCGCATTTTACGACACCCGCGGGCATTACCCCCTTTGATAGCACAACGTGGCGCTCTTTAGGGGAGGGCTATGTCCAGCAGTGGACTAGTATGGCCTGACGACGACAACGACGACGACGAGTTTATACTCGTCGTCGTGCTGATGCTGACATCCTTATGGATGTCAGCATTTGTCGATGCTGACATCCTTATGGATGTCAGCATTAAGGGCGTAATTCGTAATGATATTGTAAACACAAGCGAGATTGAAGGAACCTGTTTGCTTATTGTGTCCTTGCTTAAGGAGGAGAACACGCGAGAATTGAACTGGAACAAGATGGGGCTTTCGTAGGAGTTTGTAGTGAACTCTGATGTATTTTGAGTTAGGGTGCTCCCCTATTATTTCATCAGCGCTTTAATACAGTCCATTAAAGCGCTATTTGAGTGGAGTCTAATTACCTGGTATGGTACTTTGAAGACTGGTTTAGTTTTATCGTTCCTGGCTGACTTGGCTACCTGCTTATAGACAGTTTCTTCTACCTTAAAGTAGATGTTCTCGGTCTTCTGATTTCGTTTTGCTATTACCTGCTCCTTATTTTTAGATGTTTTGGCGGCTACATACTCATGTACAGCTTCTGCATTCTTACGGTGTTTGAGTACGTAGTCTTGGTAGAACTCCGGGGTAATAAATTTCTAAGGGGTTTCTCGAGCTTATATGACCAAATAAAAGTTCATGGGGTGTATATCCTGTAGTTGAGTGTGTAGCGTTGTTGTATGCTATGATCAAGTAGGCCATAATTAGTGTAATAGGATCTTCCTTATTTGTCATTCTTTGAATCCCAATAATCTCAACTATTGTAGAGTAAAATCTCTCAATTGGGGAATTTGAGTTTGAATTATAAGGGGTAGTAAAATGGATGTTGATGTTGTGAGTAGCGCATATTTCCTTACTTACGTCATTTTCAAATTTAGTATCTAAGTCCGTTGTTATTTTAAGGGGGAGCCCTTATAAGTCGAGAAAACTTTCAACAACACATGCAAAATTTCTATGGTTGTTTGACAAGCAACGGAAAGACTAACCCCTGGTTTCTGGTACACTAACAAGCCGTTAATCTACTGTTAACAGCTGTCAGTTGGTCAAAGTGCATACAAAAAAAAAACATTTGACAGCTGTTAACATCAGATTAACAGATTGTTAGTGTACGAGAAACTGGGGGTAAATTGGGTTATTTCATACTTGCAGTTGGCAAACCCACCTAGTATCTGCTACTGTCTTTGCAAAAACATCGCATTCTTTACGGTATTTTTAAAATCGTTAGTGTGGAAGAAAAAAATCGATTTATAAATCAGTTTCCAAAATATTTGTAAGTATGAATGAACATAAAGACAGAAATAAACAATATACTATAATAGTTTATAACAAACTGTAAAAACATAACAATCTACTTACAGCTGTTGTAACATCTAAAACAAGCAATACCGAAAGAATAATTAGCAAAACAGCTACTCTCATTTTTGATACGTAAATATACCGTTTTAGTGAATTACAGTTTCGTAATAAAGTCACTTATTAGTTAGATGTCAGATTTATAATGAAAAAAGGTACGCTTGATTTTCAACTTGATTTTAAACATTGCTTGCAAATGGAAAATCAAATCTAACATTATTCACACATGATTACGTTTCTATGACCGTGCAAAAAAACAGGCTGTCGTAATTAAAACTCATCGTAATTCTTTTTTTATTTATTAAAGCCTAGTTGAGCTTCATTATGCTAAACACCATGGTTGAATGTACAGGACCTAGCCCTGTCAAAAATGGATTAGTCTAGATTAGAACTCTTCACTGTACACACCAGAAGGGCATATCATATCTAAGCTTACATATTAATACCTAAGTTTTACGTTTGTGATAGTTACTTTATTTACAATCGATTTTTTAAAATAACCTCGTAGTATCAATACCTGATTGTTTGTGGGTTGAGACCCTTCTGCTTATCAGCATCTAACTTAAGTTCTCATTTGAAAATAAAAGCTGCTGCAGATACTTTGTTCGATCGGTTTTAACCATTTTATATCCCCACTGCTGGAGCATGGGACTCTTCCTGCATCGCAGATGATTGTAAGAAACTGACGGCCCTTACCGTCAGAAGTTATCAAGCCGCCTATAAGGTCTCTCACATGGGTTAACGTCTGCCATTACAGGACAGCCAGCACCAATGGCTTGACGTGCCTTGCGAAGCACGGAAGCGCTCGGAAATAATGCCACTAGTTGTAGTCACGGAACGTTCACCCATCCTGCACCTGGCCGCGCCGGTTGTTGCTTAATTCAAGTGATTGATTTCAATTACTTCTTGCATAAATTTTAATGTATCAAAGTAAGATAAGATTCTTATCTTATAAAAATCTTATCTTATAAAAATATTCTTATATTCTTTGTTGTACACCAGGAAAAAACAAACGAAAAATAATTACAAAGATACAGTACTTTGTAATTACTGTATCTTTGAAACTAGCTCGGGAGAATCGAGTCTGCCTGACAGAGGTCATGCAACAACGACATGTCTAGTAGCTTACGCCGGTCTTCGAGGCTCATTAAGCAATGATATCTGCACTTATTTCAAAAAATTTGATGTTTTATAAACATTGACTGTATGTGTTGTATTCGATGAACGTGTGTTATGTATTGTGGTGACCAAACACAACTGGCATATTCCAATATTCTTCTTACAAAGGCAAAGTAAACAACTTTCACGCACATTTTATCTTTAAAAGGCTGACATACACGCAAGACAAATCCAAGATTGCGATAAGCGACGACGATGAGAACGCAAGACGATCGACACAATAAAACGATCAGTTTTTCGGCAGTAAATGGCTTACAATTATCCACCAGAATATTGCTGGTGTCTTAAATAAAGCAAATGCACTTACGGTAAGCCTGGAAGACCTGTCGGATGACAATAGGAACGTAGATATTGTGTGCCTAACTGAACACTTTATGATGTCCGGAAATGAAAATTTTTTGAATACTCCTAACTATAAACTTATCACTTATTTTAGTAGAAAAGATGGTAGGAGAGGAGGGTCTTGCGTACTGGTTAAAAATTGTCACAAAGCTAAAAGAATCACAGATATATAAAAACTCCCTATAAGTGGTGTGATAGAATGTTGCGCAGTGGAACTGACCTACTATGACATTATCATTGTTTGCATATACCGAATACCCAAAGCTAATAACATGAACTTATTCTATAAACGGTAAAAAGAAAAAAATATTAAAAACCTATTAGAGGCTAAATATTCCACCCAAGACGGGATTCGAACCCGCGACCTCTGGCTACCAGCGCTCTTCCAATTGAGCTTATGGGCGACTCCGGTGACTCTGGTGAGAAATACATTTATACCGAGACAGAACAGTTCACTATTCATGGCTCCTAGTCCACCCCATGATATACTTAATTTTTCGTTATTAACCCTTGTTGTCCCCACTGCTGGGGCACGGGTCTCTTGCTACATAGTAGGAAGGTTAGGCCATACTCCACCACGGGGGCCAAGTCCGGGTTGGTATATACTTAATATTAACATGTTATTAAAAATACTAATAGTGTAGGATATGACGGTGTCAGTTAAGTCATATCATCAATCTAAGTATCACAGAAGGCAAATTCCCAACTAATTGAAAAAAAAAAACAATAATAAACCACTCATCAAAAAAGAAAATCGTGAACTAATGGAATTCTACAGACCAATCGCATTAATTTCAATATTTGCGAAGATTTTTGAAAAATATTAAATCCATAAACAAATAAACCACTAAGCAGAAAAATAATACTCAGTAAAGAACAAAAAGGTTTTAGAAAAAACAAAACAATAAACATAGCCATTTATGATTTCCTGGACGTTGTGATGACTTGTGTAGATGCTAAAACACCCGTCACTTCAATTTACATGGATCTGACGCAGGCATTTGATTACGTCGACCACAACATTCTCTTAAGAAAACTGGAAGCATATGGCATCAGAGGAAATGTTTTAAAACTTATACAATCATAACTCAGAAAAAGGATCCAATACACGGAAATTGTTAAAATTAACACCAGAACTAAATGCGAGGAGATCCAGCAATCACATAAAAGATAATTATTATACGGTGTTCCACAGAGTAGTGTCCTTGGCCCTCTACTTTTCATATTGTACATTAACGACTTGCCCAGATGTACCCTACATAATGTGACCCTCTTTGTAGATGATAGTACCGTCACTATAAAGTGCAATGAGGTAGAGAACTACGAAAATGAAATTAATGAAGCTCTACATTTCATCATAAATTGGTTAAACAAAAATAATTTAAGGGTTAATTTAACCAAAACCTGTTAAATGCAGTTTAGCCAACGCACACCAGGCATATCCAGCTTAAATATGGTCTTCAAAATAAAAAAAAATCAAGAAATGGACACCACAAAATTTCTAGGTTTAATAATAGATAAGCATCTAAACTGGAAAGAGCACATTGATACCCTATGCAAAAAAAAATGTTCTTCTAGCTATCTCCTGCATAGATTGGCTCATATTGCAAACACTGATGCAGTACTTTCTGCGTATCATGGCATTGTGGCTTCTGTATTGCGTTATGGATTATAATTCTGGAGAAATTCAACAGATAGGGATAAAGTATTCCTTCTTCAGGGATAATAAAATCCTAACACTACCATTTATGTACATTCTAGAAGTTTCCCTATTTGTAAAATCTAATCCGGACATCTTTAGACGTGTTTCACAGGTCAGCCAACGAATGCAAAGGGATGAAAGTAAAATCTGTATGCGTAAAGACAATACTGCACTCATGCAAAAGAGTATATTTTGCATGGGGCCTGTTATTTACAATAAGTTACCCAGAGACTTACGACGGTTGGACTTAGCCTCATTCAAACATAAATTAAAACTTTTATTGTATGAAAAATGCCACTGCACTATAATTGAATTTTTGACCAAAAAATAATTTATTAATATTGTGACCCCTCCGTGGCAATTTATCTTGGACTTACTTAAATATTTCGATTTGATTGAATGAAATGTATTTGAAGTGACATTGTGTGATAATCTATTTCTATATTGCATGATTTTAATTATGTTTTTAAATTTTAAATATTTGTACGCCTTAAATGGCAAAACATGCTGAACTTTCTCAACAATGACAACGACTTTATACTCTTGTTATACAAATAAAATTCTTTATTCTTTATCAAACGTGAATTTGCTATCCAATATCACTCCCAGGTCGCGAACAGTGTCAACTCGCTGTAATGGACACCCACCGATATTATAAGTGTGAGTTTAGACTTAGGACTTCTAGTAAAGGATATTTGTGTGCATTTATTAATATTTACATTGATTCTATTATGTTTACGCCCGTTAAGTAATCGTGTAGTTATGGTGCTGGCGGAATCATGATTGGCGTCAAAACGGGCTTGTGGCTGTCTTGGAGCGAAAAGAGACCTTGGTTTTGTTCCCGGGGTACCGCGGGTCAATCCACCTCCTTTTGGGCTGGCCTGATATTAATACGTGGCAACAAAAGTGTCGGTGAAAAAGAAAAAGTAAAAACTGTCACAATTTTTTATCGGCAAGACGTGAGCAAGACTATGTGAAAAGAAAATACTTTTTATATGAAAGATCAAAGTTAAATCGCCGGCCGGTGCCTTCTGCTGCCATCGCCTCTGACCAGAGTCAACGGATCGTCCTTCGATATACGCAGGTTAGAAGCCTAGGTAATTTCTTAACCCTTGTGCAGTCTGTATAGATCACATCAACCTGTCTTCGCTTACACTATTTTTATTTTTTAATGCACTAACCCGTGCTAAGGAACAAATTTAAAAACCTATTTAAAATTTATAAACCTATTTGTACGTAATACAGAGAATATTGTAAAGAGGTTCGAAATTTCACTGATGCCGTGAGTCGCCCATTGGCTCAATTGGTAGAGCGCTGGTACGGATAGCCAGAGGTTGCGGGTTCGAATCCCGGCATGGGTGAAATTTTTAGCCTCTAAATAGGTTTTTAAACCTGTCTTCGCTTGTCCATTTGACGCAGCACAAAGTTCAAAAATACGGCTAGATTGGAAACAGTAGAGCCACCCTTCAATAAGCCGCCTGCATGCCTTGCAAAGCACGGAAGCGCTCGGAAAAATTGCCACTAGCGGTAGTCACGGGAAGGTCACCCATCCTGCACCTGACTTAACTGAGTTATTGTTTAACTCAAGTGATTCATTCCAATCTAGGCCATGAGCGCTTATTAACCTTATTTGTAAAGAAAAGTGATATGCATTTTTTTTCTTGTGATGGGTTAACCATTATTTGTTCTAATAAATGTCGTTCTTCTTCCTCAAATGCAAATCTTGAGTTAACTGCGAAAAAAACTATTTCATGAGACTGAAATGTGTTTAACGAAAGAAAGACTAAAAGTTTTTTATTCTTCATCATGTATCAAGTTACTAAAAGGAGAAAAGAAAATAACATGCGTATCGATTTTTTTTTTATTTCAAACTCCAAAGCAAAGATTTTTTAGAGATATAAGTGACATAATATGAATAATTTTAAATCTTCATAATGCGCAGTCATTGAAATCCGTTACGCTGCAAAAAAAAAATACACTTTAGACAAGTACGCTCTTACCATTCCTTCAGTTACAAGTAGAGTTGTGATTCTACCCGGGTATTTACCCGAAATGGGTAGATTCGCGGGAACATTCCCATTGAATCTACCCGACGGGTATTTATGAGGGTAAATACGTTTATTGGTGTTTTCGTTCGCTAAAATAGATTGCATTACCGTTAAATCCATTTTTACTCACGAGCCTCAGGACTATATTCAATATCTTTCATTCTTTTTTGACGAAAGAACGAAATAAGTATACCTCAAGAAAATAACCTTTTTGTGGTGGAATTATTTCATGAATTATTGAGAGATTGTTAAAGATTCTTACTTAGTAATTATCCGCCCAAGAGTAAATAACCATATATACCAGTTTCTACTGAGTATTTAACGAAAACTGACAGTAAATATTTTTAATTGGTTTTTTACCGTAAAATCTTTTAGTTAGAGTCTTATTTGATCGGTATTGATGAGATCTTTGTTTAAACTTGGGGAGCATGGTCTGATGATAGCGCTGGAAGGTGTGTATGGGATCTCCTCAACGGATAGCAGCAGACTATTTGAGTTTGTACTTATTCGATTAGTATTTATGAGATATTTGTTAAAACTTGGTGACAAGTTCTTAGATGGCACAGCAAAGTACCCAAATTCTAGTGCCATCATCAGACCCTTCAGACACTAGATCTTCACAACGGATAGTAGGAAACTATTCGAGTTTCGCCTTATTTAATCTGTATTATCCTCGTAAGGCCCAATGTACTCATTTGATCCTGAATTAAAGACATCCCTCATACCCAAGGCTTATTTATTTTTCGTGCGAGTTAAGACGCAGTGTGATCATTTGATAACAAATAAATCATTCAAAGATAATTTGAAAATTGGCGCGTAAATCTTACTCGAAACATCATTTCCTGATTGGTTCGAACGTATACGTCAGTTTCACAGGAGTAGATTTACTAACCAATCACGTGAAATCTGTCTTTTCCTTGCAAAATGGCGAACCGGGAGCATCGGCGCACACGAAGTAAGTATTTATCATGATTTATCTATGAAATCTTTGATCTTCCAAGACATGCAATACATTAATTTGAGAGACAAAATGTAGGAGTTTATTGTATCCGGAATAGTTTTATCACTAGTAAGTTTTCAAAGGTCAAAACTTTACATCGTAAAATTATGTGATCATTTGTTCACTGTGGGCATTACTTATCATACATGTTGTGTTTTTTTTGTGATTATTTGATCACATTGGGTTGTACTTTAGTATATACTTTGGTTTCATATTTTCGTTTGTTTTATAGATTTGAGAGATGAAGACGTTGAGGAGCTGCTGCTGGATCAATCAGATTTAGAAGATATCGGACAAGAATATGGGGGTGACATATATTCTGCCCCAGAGTTTGTACTCACCGAGGAACGTGATGACACCAGCGAATCGGACTCTGAGCTTGAACCTGAAACTGTACATGACGTGACAGTCACACGGCCGGGAACAGCACGCGGTAGGACCAGGGGCAGCTGTTCTTTAAATAGAGGACGTCAAGGTCAAACCATACCAGCTCAGCACCATTCCATGAATACAGGTTGGTCACAAAAAAACTTCGCTCCTCAGGAATTAGAAGTGCTACAACCTAGTTACTTACCCAACGTTCTAGAGGCGACCGATATGATGAGTTTGTTTAGGCAGTATATTGATGATGATTTTATCAATACTATTGTTCAATGCACAAATCAAACAGGCATAAAAATACACGGTAAAAGCTTGAATCTGACCAAAGCAGAACTGTATGCGCACATTGGCATATCATTTGTGATGTCAACTATAAACTATCCTTGGTTGAGGAAATATTGGGAAGGAAAATGGCGAGTAGCTGTGATCGCTGACAATATGCCTCGTAATCGTTACATGCAATTGAGAAACGCACTTAAATTTGTTTATGACGATGATATTGCTGCTGACGCTCGGGCTAAGGATAAACTCTGGAAAGTGAGACCACTTATTGACAAAATTCAAGCCGGTTGCAAAAGGCAACATAAAGAAAATAAATTATCAATCGACGAAATGATAATTCCTTTCACGGGTTCGTGTGGAATCAAGCAATATTGCCCTGGAAAGCCTAATCCAGTAGGTGTAAAAGCATTTGTGCTTGCCAATCCCAATGGGTTAGTTTGCGACTTTGACGTATATCAAGGGAATACGACCTATCCGCAATTCGAATCTACAAGTTTTGGGTTAGGAGATAAGGCAGTACTGTCTTTAGCTGAGTCTCTTGTTCCTGGACATACCCTATACATTAACAGATACTTCACCACAGTGAAATTGGCTGATAGACTCCTTCAGGACGGTATTGGGTGTACGGGAACTATCCAAAAAAACAGAGTACCAGCTGTTGCCAGAGATAAGTTGATTGACGACAAAGTCCTAAAAAGACGTGGCAGAGGAAGTGTGAGCTCAATTGTTAGGGAAGACGACAAGGTTGCATTAACTAAATGGTTTGACAACAAACCGGTACTCATGCTGTCTACAGTTGAGGCTAAAGATCCTGAAGACCTATGCCGACGGTGGTGCAAGCACGATAAAAGGTATGTCGATGTCAGCAGGCCGAGAGTCATTCGCAATTACAACGCTTTCATGGGGGGCGTTGATTTGGCTGATAGAATGTTATCTGTCTGTCCTTTTCGATACAGGACAAGAAAATGGACTCAACGTTTTTTCTCGCACATGCTCGATTTAGCGGTATCTAATTCATGGATACAATATAAAAATGAGCAGATTACAAAAGGCGTGCCAGTAAAGAAGATACAGCAACTGCGCAATTTTAAAATGGAATTAGGCGAAAAAATTATTGAGCAGAATACAGAAGAAGACTGCACTGATTCAATCAACGAAGATGAATCAGAATCAATCTTAAAACGGAAGAAAGGAAGACCTTCTACTGAAGTACCATCGAAGAAACGCCGTCAGCAAAGCTCAAAACATATGCCTCTACATGAAACAAAGCAATCACGATGCCGTAATTGCCACTATAACAAATCTCGGACCAAATGCAGCACTTGCAATGTATTCTTGTGTCTCAATAAACAAAGAAATTGTTATAAAGAATTTCATGAGTAGATTTTTTTTCCTAGATACTAGTCATGGTACTAAGAGGATTTTAAGTTCCTACAATCTGGTTGTGAAAGGCACTTTATTTAATAGAGTTGCTTAAATAAAAGTATTTAATTAATGATTAGATTAAGATTATTCCTAGCGTTTGAAAAACGTACAACTGTTTCTACTATTTCAGGTTTTTTAAAATAAGTGTTCGACTGATTATGATAATTATAAGAGACTGATTATGTTATTGTGTTTTGATTGTTTATTTTTGTTTGCTATTAATAAGATTATAAATAATAACAGAAGAATAAACCACTTTTTCATTTACTTTGTGATGTTTGTATTAAGACCCAGTGTTCTTGAATGATGACATCAAAATTAAGATTATTTTTACAACTAACGCCCAATGTACTCATTTGAGAACAAAATAAAACGCAATTTTGCTCATGTGAAAATGTTCTCCTAACCTATTTACACATGTAACTAATAGGGGAACCTATTAAGATATAGCTAAGGTTGTTTTTTTCTATAAAATATGTGTGGGTCTGAAGCATTTCAAATGTTTATGTCCTCAATTAAGCACATTGGGTAGGGTACGAGGTTATTGAGATCTTTAGCAGAACTTTCTGATAAGATCTGATTACGGCAAAGTAAGGTGATTAGTTAGTTAGATCTGGGAAAAAGAACGTACCTTGAACGAACGAACCTAGAATGATTCATATTCATTTATTTTATGATATTCATTTATTTGATTTCAATAAAATCAAATTAACAAAAAACATAACATAGGTACCGTAATGTTAATGGAAATTAACATGCTTTTATTACTTCAATTTATTCAAACTTGATATCACACGTGACTCCTAGTGCTGTACTTTTCCTAGATGGGAAAAGTACAGTAAACCCTTTGGAGATGTGTAATAATCATCATTCGATCACTCATTGACGTATAGACAATACTTTAACTTTTTAATTGAACGATGTAAAATTGTCAACTGTCATTCACTTCAAAAATACGTACGTGTCAACACCTCTCTTCTCTGTTCTCTCAGCACCGGGCCGGTCTGGTGCTAAATTGTTTGTAACTATTTCATACTCAAATTATAAGTTGAAAAGTGGTTCGGCGTTTCAATCAATCGGGGCAATCCTGGGTGGATTTCCTAAGATCATCTTCATCATCAACGCAGTGGTGACTGCAACTCGCTGGTGGCTGTCGAAGGCGACGGTGCGCTGGTTGCTCAGGTGGCTGAGCTGGTGGCCCATCTTCAAGGCGCCGCGGAGCGGTGCCCCTTTTAACGGAACCGAATTTGTCAAACGAATTCGAGGGTTATCATCACATCAACGTCAAAAATGCGAACACGTAACATATTCACAAACCCGTATCGCGTACGCAGAGATCAGCGTTTGCCACTTTCCATGATCCTGACAGATCTTTTTCGCTTTATCAACATTTGTTACTCAAAATTAAATTATTGAAATATTTTTGCAGTATTACAGGATCTCCTCAACGGAGAACCTAGAATGATTCATATTCATTTATTTTATGATATTCATTTATTTGATTTCAATAAAATCAAATTAACAAAAAACATAACATAGGTACCGTAATGTTAATGGAAATTAACATGCTTTTATTACTTCAATTTATTCAAACTTGATATCACACGTGACTCCTAGTGCTGTACTTTTCCTAGATGGGAAAAGTACAGTAAACCCTTTGGAGATGTGTAATAATCATCATTCGATCACTCATTGACGTATAGACAATACTTTAACTTTTTAATTGAACGATGTAAAATTGTCAACTGTCATTCACTTCAAAAATACGTACGTGTCAACACCTCTCTTCTCTGTTCTCTCTGTTATTAAGTATAACAAAATATGACTGTAGCGCCACCTGGTGGCTTAGTTTGTTTAGCGTTTTATTATTCAATAAAATTCGGTAGTCTGTTTAAAACCACGTTCTCGTTTCATTAGGTTATGGACCCAGAATTATTTTAAAGCTATTTTAAGTGAGTTTTTAGAGTCACCGATTGGTAAATTATAGTGCACAGTGATTATAATGTCGGGAAATTACTCCGTCAACGTTCCGAAGTTAAAAGGAAGAGAGAATTACGACGATTGGGCTTTTGCAGTCGAGAACTTCATGATTCTAGAAGGTGTGGATTTATCTTGCGCAGATGTCTTAAATCCACAGGAGGACAGAAAGGCAAAAGCTAAGATGATCATGACCGTCGACCCGTCCCTTTACATTCACATAAAGAATGAAACAAAAGTGAGAGATGTGTGGAATAAGTTAAAATCCTTATTTGACGATTCCGGTTTTACACGCAAGATCAGTCTACTTCGAAACCTTATTTCTATCAGATTGGAAACTTGTGAATCTATGACAAGTTACGTGTCCCAGCTCGTGGAAACGGCTCAAAAACTAAAGGGCACAGGTTTCGAAATAAATGACGAATGGATTGGATCACTGTTGTTAGCGGGCCTTCCAGAAAAATTTGGCCCTATGATTATGGCCATTGAACATTCTGGGATGAACATCGGTGCGGACGCTATAAAAACCAAGTTATTGGACATGAGTGCAGATGTTGAGGTTAAGTCGGAAGGTGCGTTTGCCGCCAGAAATTACAGCACGAAAAAACAGTCGAAAGGTTGCAAAAGTGACGCGAACGAAACGCAATGTCATTCCAGTTCACAGAATAAAAGTTGTTTCAGTGAAAACAAAATGTCGGGAAAAGTGATTCGCTGTTACAAATGCAAACAGTTCGGCCATTACGTAAATCAGTGCAATGCAAGAAAAGTGAAGCCAAATGCTTTTAGTGCAGTTTTTCTGACCAGTCAATTCAGTCAAGACGACTGGTATCTAGATTCCGGGGCCAGCACTCATTTAGTATCGAACAAAAACATGTTGTCCAAT
Source organism: Yponomeuta sedellus (assembly GCA_934045075.1). Taxonomy (NCBI): domain Eukaryota; kingdom Metazoa; phylum Arthropoda; class Insecta; order Lepidoptera; family Yponomeutidae; genus Yponomeuta; species Yponomeuta sedellus. The sequence goes on along the minus strand of OW203722.1, from coordinate 5,839,746 downwards.
GTGTCCTATCAACCAAAAACAAAAGAGATTATCGTGGCAAATCAAACAAGTGTGCCAGTTTTGTGCTCTGGCGATCTTCAGATTACAACATGCGTTGGGAAGAAAGAGCATGAAATAAACGTAAACAATGTTTTGTGCGTCCCTAACCTCACCACGAATCTACTGTCAGTGAGCCGAATCATTTCGAATGGTAACAGAGTGTTATTCAATCAGCAAGGATGTTTCATCTATAACTCACAGAATGACTGTATTGGTGAAGCAAGTTTGGAGAATGGCGTTTACAGATTAAACATTGTGAAGTCTGAGCAACTTTTAGTGGCAGCAGTACAGACTTCGTGTATGACTTGGCACAGAAGACTCGGTCATTTAAACCTTAGTGACCTTAATAAGATGAAAAATGGAGCAGTTGAAGGCGTGACATACCAAGAAAAGAATGAAACTAGCAAGTCTAGCTGCATTGTTTGTTGTGAGGGTAAACAAACTCGATTACCTTTCCCTCGAAGTTCAAGCAAGACTCATACAGTGCTAGAATTGGTCCACACAGATCTATGTGGACCGATGGAGCAAAAGTCTCTTGGCATGGCCAGATATTACCTGTTATTTGTTGATGACTACAGCCGGATGTGTTTTATCTATTTTTTAAAATCAAAAGATGAGACATTTACTTGTTTCAAGGAGTTCAAACAGCAAGTTGAGAACCAGCAATCTAAGAAGATTAAAGTACTGAGATCTGACAATGGCGGAGAATTCTGTTCTGCAGCAATGGAGAATTACATGAAACAATGTGGGATAGTTCATCAGAAAACAAATGCATATACACCTGAACAAAATGGTTTATGTGAAAGATATAATCGGTCAATTGTTGAGAAAGCGCGCTGTCTCCTATTTGATTCCCAACTTGAGAAATCACTTTGGGCAGAAGCCGTGAATACGGCGATATATATTAAGAATAGGTCACCAGCGGCTGGTCTAGACCATAATACCACCCCCTTGGAATTGTGGACGGGCAGAAAGCCAAATGTTAGCAATTTACGAGTATTCGGCAGTCAAGCCATGGTACACATTCCGAAGGAGAAGCGCAGGAAGTGGGATAAAAAGGCTAAAAAGATGCACCTAGTAGGATATTCTGACAATATCAAGGGATATCGCCTGTTTGATCCAGAAACACATCAAGTTTTAGTATCCAGAGATATAGTAATCATGGAGAAAGATGACTGTTGTACAACAATTATGGTTGAAAACCAACAGCAACTTGAAAGCGCCCTAAAGGAGGTTTCAACTGAGCAAAAAGAAACAGAAAAAAGTGAGACAAGTAGGTCAGAAGAAGATCAGTCGGTGACAAAGACAAAAGATGACACATACATACCAACAGAAAGTGAATCATCAAGTGATTCAGATGATCTCTTCTTTGAGCCATTAACAAAAGAAGATACTGAGATTGTTAACCAGCCAGACGTCAATAGTGAACCACAAAAGCGTGTGAGGCGTAAGCCAAACTATTATGGTTATACAAACATGTGTGTTGAAGACGAGTCAAGTGAAATTTCAGTCACTGAAGCATTAAATGGTCCTGAAAAAGTGCAGTGGCAAAGTGCAATAAGAGAAGAGCTCAATTCTTTCCGTGAAAATGATACGTGGGAGCTAGTGGACCGCCCAAAGGACGGAACAGTTGTAAAAAATAAGTGGGTGTTTAAGAAGAAACAAAATAGTGAAGGTGAAGTGCGTTACAGGGCGAGACTTGTTGCAAAGGGTTTTACCCAGAAGAAAGGTATAGACTTCAATGAAACCTTTTCACCAGTGTTGAGGTACTCAACTATTCGCTTATTGTTTGCTTTGAGTGTTCAGCTCAGCCTAGATATAAATCATCTAGATGTTCCAACAGCATTCCTAAATGGTTATTTACATGAAAATGTATTTATGGAACTGCCAGAATATTCAGATTTTGTTGATTGCAACAGAAAAGTATTAAAGCTTAAAAGGGCTATTTATGGCCTAAAACAATCTGCCAGAGCTTGGTATTCAAGGGTAGAAGAATGTTTGCTAAAATTGGGCTATAAAAAATCTAAATATGAGCCTTGTCTCTTTATAAAATGTAACAAAAACATAAAAGCTTACATAGCTTTATTTGTTGATGACTTTTTTGTATTTTACAACTGTAGCAACACATATGAACAACTGAAGAGAGAGCTAGTGACCAAATTTAGAATAAAAGATTTGGGTCAGATAAAACAGTGTCTAGGCATGCATGTTAGTGTTAAGAAAGACAGTATTACTGTAGACCAGGAGCAATTTGTGAACAACATTTTAGAAAAGTTTAATATGTTGGATTGTTCAACAATAGATACTCCTATGGAAGTAAACTTAAAATTAGATAAAGATTTAAATAATGAGTCCTCTCATAAATATCCTTATCAACAGTTAATTGGAAGCCTGATGTACCTGTCTGTGCTTACAAGGCCAGATATTTCTTACAGTGTAAGTTTCTTAAGTCAATACAATAACTGTTTTAATGAATCAAATTGGAAACATTTAAAAAGACTGTTAAGATACCTACAAAAAACTAAAAATTACTGTCTAGTTTATAAGAAAGATAAGAAATTTAATTTAGAAGGGTTTGTTGATGCAGATTGGGCATCATGTACTATGGATAGACGATCCTACACTGGGTTTTGCTTTATTATGTCAGGGTGTGTTGTGTCTTATGAATCACGAAAGCAAAGAACAGTAGCGTTATCAAGTACTGAGGCAGAATACATGGCATTATCCGAATCTTGTAAAGAGGCCATTTACCTTAGAAATTTGTTGTGTGAGATAGTTAAATTTGATAATAGTATGCCAATATGTTTATACAGTGATAGCCAAAGTTCAATAAAATTGGCTAACAATCCATTGTTTCACAAACGTACAAAACATATAGATATACGTCACCATTTTGTCCGTGAATGTGTAGCAAATAATAAAGTTATAATAAAGTATGTATCATCAACGGAAATGCCGGCAGATGTTTTGACCAAAAGTTTGTGTTCAGTAAAGCATAATTATTTAGTTAAAAAGCTTGGTGTTTCATAAATGTTTTTCTTATTTTGTTAAGTGGGTGTGTTATTAAGTATAACAAAATATGACTGTAGCGCCACCTGGTGGCTTAGTTTGTTTAGCGTTTTATTATTCAATAAAATTCGGTAGTCTGTTTAAAACCACGTTCTCGTTTCATTACTCTCAGCACCGGGCCGGTCTGGTGCTAAATTGTTTGTAACTATTTCATACTCAAATTATAAGTTGAAAAGTGGTTCGGCGTTTCAATCAATCGGGGCAATCCTGGGTGGATTTCCTAAGATCATCTTCATCATCAACGCAGTGGTGACTGCAACTCGCTGGTGGCTGTCGAAGGCGACGGTGCGCTGGTTGCTCAGGTGGCTGAGCTGGTGGCCCATCTTCAAGGCGCCGCGGAGCGGTGCCCCTTTTAACGGAACCGAATTTGTCAAACGAATTCGAGGGTTATCATCACATCAACGTCAAAAATGCGAACACGTAACATATTCACACACCCGTATCGCGTACGCAGAGATCAGCGTTTGCCACTTTCCATGATCCTGACAGATCTTTTTCGCTTTATCAACATTTGTTACTCAAAATTAAATTATTGAAATATTTTTGCAGTATTTCAAAAGTTAGTCTCAAATAATGGAGTCGTAGTAAAGAATAAATATTGAATTATATTTCAATTGGGTCAGAAAAAAATGTTACATTATTGTATTATCATTTGATTACACTATAAACATGGCAACATTGACAAAGGATAAGAACAAAATTTCTGTTTGCTCAAATAAGTCATTAACTTATGAACCTATTTAGAGGCTAAAAATTCTACCAATGCCGGGATTCAAACCCGCGACTTCTGGCTATCCGTACCAGCGCTCTTTCCAACTCAGCTAATGGGTGACTCACCGGCATCGGTGAAATTTCGAACCTCTTTACACTATTCTCTGTATTACGCACAGGCAGCGACATCTGGCTGAAGTAATTTGCATCACTTGCAGCCCCGAATACGTACCTACTTTGCAGTTAGGTGAGTCGCCCATTAGCTCAGTTGGAAAGAGCGCTGGCATGGATAGCCAAAAGTCACGGGTTCGAATCCCGGCATGGGTGGAATTTTTAGCCTCTAAATAGTTTTTAAAATTGTCAAGAAATAGTATATATTTTCATTACAAGTGTGAAAAGGCTGTCATTGCAAATAGTTCCGACAAATGTCTAATCAGATCTTATCAGAAAGTTCTGCTAAAGATCTCAATAATACTGATTAAATAAGGCGAAACTCGAATAGTTTCCTACTATCCGTTGTGAAGATCTAGTGTCTGAAGGGTCTGATGATGGCACTAGAAATTAGGTACTTTGCTGTGCCATCTAAGAATTTGTCACCAAGTTTCAACAAAGATCTCATAAATACTAATCGAATAAGTACAAACTCAAATGGTCTAATGATATCCGTTGAGGAGATCCCATACACACCTTCCAGCTTTATCATCAGACCATGCTCCCCAAGTTTAAACAAAGATCTCATCAATACCGATCAAATAAGACCCTAACTAAAAGATTTTACTGTAAAAAACCAATTAAAAATATTAACTGTCAGTTTTCGTTAAATACTCAGTAGAAACTAGTATTTATGGTTATTTACTCTCGGGCGGATAATTACTAAGTAAGAATCTTTAACAATCTCTTAATAATTCATGAAATAAGTCCATCACAAAAAAGTTATTTTCTTGAGATATACTTATTTCGGTCTTTCGTCAAAAAAGAATGAAAGATATTGAATATAGTCCTGAGGCTCATGAGTAAAAATGGATTTAACGGTAATGCAATCTATTTTAGCGAACGAAAACACCAATAAACGTATTTACCCACATAAATACCCATTTCGGGTATTTACCCGGGTATTTACCCGTTTTGGGTATTTACCTGGGAATATACCTTTCGGGTATATTCCCGCGACCCAACTCTAGTTACAAGAGTAACGATGCTGAAATTGTAATTTTGTCAAACTAGGAAAACATCTGAATCAACGTGCGAAAGGATGATTGTTCGAACAAACACACCACCAAGAATTTTATCATACTGCTGTTATACTGATTATACTGATTGCTTCTGTGCTAAAATTAAGTCAGTTAAGCCTGATTTACATTAAAATTTGCTTCATTTTCATGCTTTCAAAGAAGGCTTTACGTACAGGTAGATTAGAATAGAGTGCCAAAAACCTATACCTGTAACGGCAGCAATTTTCAGAGGTTAACAAATAAATAAAATAAAGACACAGACCTTTTCTCAGAGTATTTTCATTTGCTTTATTACCTCACGGAAACCACAAAAAGTTGTTTTCCGTTGCGGATGTACGCTTTTGGCGTCTCTATTATTCTTTCTCTGTGTAAAACATGTTTCAAAAAATCTGGTTTACATATGCTGCATGAAAATGCAGCATATGTAAACCAGACTTTGGACATACCATCAATTGTTGTTTAATAATTCTATTTTAATGTCGTGCTGTGAATACGAGTATTCGGGGACCGCGAGAGCCATTTTTAAGTAGACGTAAAATAATCTAAGTTGCTTTTCAATTTCTATACACAGTTTGGCTCTCACGGTCCCCGAATACTCGTATTCACAGCACGACATTAAAATAGAATTATTAAACAACAATTGGTGGTATGTCCAAAGTCTGGTTTACATATGCTGCATGAAAATGCATGAAAATGCAGCATATGTAAACCAGACTTTGGACATACCATCAATTGTTGTTTAATAATTCTATTTTAATGTCGTGCTGTAAATATGACTATTTGGGGACCGCGAGAGCCAAACTGAGTATAGAAATTGAAAAGCAACTTAGATTATTTTACGTCTACTTAAGAATAAAATAACCATGAAACGTTAAGACCTTACTTCTGCTAGTTTGCCGACGCAAAACTCATTTTCAGTGTTTAAGAGGCAAAGCTTGGTCTTCTGTGGTCTATCCGCCACCTGTGTATTAATTTGTTAAATTTTATTACACACGTAATAGTTTTTAAAGTTTAAAAAAGAACTGCACAGTTCTTGGAAAATCTCAACAGGGATTTGTGTTTTACAATAACTTTTGTTCTATAAGTTTTTCTCAAAATCGTATGTAATGAAACATCTGGCTTTACATGATTTTATCATATTCATGGCTTGCATATTACTATTGTGCATATTATTTGGTATTCCTTTTTTGAGTGAAATGTTAAAAAAATATGGCACATTCCAATTTATTAAAAAAAGGGACAAAAGTCATTGCAAGTGTACGATCGATGACCATACATGAAACATGGTAAACTTAATTTTAAGAGAATAATCAACTGTTAATTACATTACAATGAAAGTCTTAGTCTAAATTTACATGATTCAGACAATATTTTGTAATGTTAACATTTTGTGATAAATGAATGCACCCGGTGCGCTTTCGCTAACCGAGGATACACTGACTCGACCGCCACGCGGTCGCGGACAAGCTTTGACTGCTTCACCTATTACATCGTGTTCGTACTACACCGAACAGCAAGTAAATTGCGGAATGTATCAGAAATCGCGGAATATGTGGCAATTGTCCTGTAACTAATATCTAGTTCTTTCTTCCGTCCAATTTTTTTGTAATTTAAGTGCAGTGTCTTTACTTATCAATTTTAATAATATCAGCCGAATGTGAGAGGGACTCCTGCTAAAGATGCCGAACTGAATGAAACAACACACTTTTTGCTAAATACGTGGGAGATCTTGAGTGGATTCCACGATGGGCAAGTCTCCCTTACATTAGTTTTTAGATAATAAGACCCACCTCATGTTCAAACTGAAACCAACGTAAAAGTATTATTTTTTCAGCCATTATAAATAAATTATGTTTCCATGTGTATATTACTAATCTATATTTTGAAAGTAGTTGAAAATAGGGCCAGATTCTAAACTGAGAATTTTGATAAGTAAATCCTTAACTATAGTGTTACTTAAGTATTTAGTAACGTTACTTACGTAAGTGAAATTCTCAATTTAGAAACCGGCCCATAGATTAGTAACATTTAGTTTTTCCTTCCTTCCAAACTTTATACGATTAAAGTTCAGTAGTAATGACCGTGAAAACCAGCCGAATGTTAGTTGAATTCCCGAACTGAATAAATGAATTTATTATTTTTTTTGCCAAATACATAATATAATTAAAACTGTTAGATACGGATTTATGCTCGTTTATTACATTTTTACAATTTTCCAACGTTTCGGCACTTTTTCAGGTGCCGTGGTCCCGGATGACGTTTGTGTCATCCGGGACCACGGCACCTGAAAAAGTGCCGAAACGTTGGAAAATTGTAAAAATGTAATAAACGAGCATAAATCCGTATAAAAACAGTTTTAATCATGTTTACTGCTCGTGTTAACCTTAGAAAATACTATAAATACATAATATGCCAAATAAACCTATATTCGATTAATTTTTAAATAGTAAAACTCACTTCATTTTCAAACTGAAAACAAGGAAAAGTAATTTTTAAAAGCCATTATAAGTAAACGATGTTGCCATGTTTTGGCCTTCACAATTAATATTTATTGGATATTGTACGGTAGATGTTTTTTATTTGACCAGAATTATTGTTAAATTGTAACTTCTCGTCACTAACGTCTTACCATTCTCCACCAACCTGAACTTGACCCCTTGGTGGAGTATGGCCTAACCTTCCTGCGATGCAAGAAGAGAACCGTGCACCAGCAGTAGGCACATACAAAGGTTGATATCATCATTGTTTCATGACATACACTGTAGTGAAGGTGTGGTTATGAGACAACATGAATTGAGCCGCAAAACTTTTTTTTTGGAAATTTTCAAACGTTCCCTTTCATCACAAGTGTAACTTATTCAATAGTAAGATACTATTAATTATGTTTTTAATTTCTTATATCTAACATATTTTTTTAAATTGGTATGTACCATATCACATAATGGCTGTTCTTCTAAATTCACTTAAGGTAACATTGAAGATTGACCAAATTTATTTGTTTTACTGTATTCGTTTAAAAGTAGGTATGTTTTTAAATTTCATTTTAATACTTTTTTTTCACCTCCTGCTAAGAAAACCAACTTCTTCATTCTACCTCCTGCCGTTAACTGGACGAAAATGCCTAAGTCATTGAATCCGCCGTATTGTACGATTTACGTAAAATATTAACACTTGTACAATAATGTGGTGACAGGGAATCGGAGCGTGTGGGTCCAACTGCCCTTGGCCGGTTTCAGTTTAAAGATAGATAGAGAACACTTTATTGTACATAAAAGAGGAAATTAAAAAGATATAGATAAATAAAATATTTTGGGTACACAATTTGAAAACGATGGAAATAAATGTACCGTAGGAATGCTAATGAAAGCGTAGATTTTATGAGCTAAAAACATGGACAAAACCACTAACTCTTGACAAGGAAACAAATATTTGAAAACGTGACATATAAAAGAATAGTCTTTTTTAAAAACGATATAAAAACCGAATAGAGAGGAGTTCACGACACAATTAATTACACCAAAAAAACTTCTGTTAGCGACGTGCTCCCTAATTTGTAATTTTCAAAGTTTTTCTTTGAAGATGGCCACATTCATGTTTTTTTTTTCTTATTTCAATGTTCCGCGCGGCTCTGTGTGTAACGAAGTTATTCTAATTAAAGTTCATCATTGTCACATCTCGTGTGCCCATTTTATCGGCAGCCACAGTCTTCAACATCAAATACGTGTTTTACAATTACAGAAGAAAACATTTAAAACTTACAGTGTTCAGTGCTCTCCATCTTTCCTCGCGACTCTAAAAATAGAAAAAACGTATATTCATAAAAACAAGTCGCTCTTAGACCTAACGTGTTCTTTTCAAGTTGCTAAATATCAAAACCTAGTTTATTATTTATTTCTTTTTGGGACACTTGCAGCTTACATAAACATGGACAGTTCTTAATGACTAACTATAAGCTAAAGATAAGTTTCCGCATATGGTAACTAAGTAGGTATAAAATATGTGCAAGTTATATAAAATGAGTTTAAATTACACTACAGCACCGAGGACGCGTCCTTGAGGGTCTCTTATTCCATCATGCTCTCGTTTTTATAGATGAGCTGTATTTGAAAAAACTGACACTGGCCTATCCACCACCGCCCTTTTTGAATAAGAGACGACATTTATAATGCCTCGTTCATTATATTGTTTTTCCATGGGCAAAAAAAATAACTTCCGTCTTTACATTTTATTTCAAAAAGATCATATTATTCGAATTACCTACTTTAAACCTTCCTACTTTATTTTACGTATGGGTAATGAGAACATTAACCGGATTTTCAACTTGCGCTGCTTGAATTCACTTTTAAATAGAAAAAATAATAATGCACTAGCCACGTCATTCACGGAACTAACTTAGCAAAACGAACAACACCTAGCATCCTGATCTGTGCACAATGTAGAAGTGAGATTATTTAAAAAAAGTACCACGATGTTAACTTAGCAACTACAACTGTCGTGGTATTATTTTATACAAAAACATTGAACCTCTTTTTAATTTCTCATGTCACAAACTATTTTGTATTTATTTAACTATTATCAATATTCAGAACAATGCTAATTCTTGTCTCCATTTATTCACGGATTAGCAAACTAAAGTGGCAGTGGGCGGGTTATATGGATACCGCGATTCGGAAAACGTAGCGTGGGACGCCATATGATCAGGTGGAGCGACGACATTCACAAAATGGTGGGCAGTGACAGGAAGAGAAGAGCCGAAGACCGGCCTCAGTGGCGTGTCTTGGGAGAGGCTTATGTCCAGCAGTGGACTGATACTGGCTGATTATGATGATGATGTCTCCATTTATTACAGTAAACCTCTTGCCCTTAATCTTTTATCTCGACTCTTACCCCTGGTTTCTGAGACACCAACAAGCCGTTAATCTACTGTTAACAGCTGTCAAGTAGCCAAAGTGCATATATAAAAAACATTTGACAGCTGTTAACAGTAGATTAACAGATTGTTAGTGTACGAGAAACTGGGGGTTAGTGCAACATGTCATGCCACTCTACAAAATATTTGGCTTGTTACCTCCTGTTAAAAATTAATATGAACACATAATTATGAAAAACTCATTTTAGCAAAAATCGTCTTAATTGTTATTATTATTGCCCAGATTCAGTCAAAATTGTATGTGGTAACGAAAAAAAGTTAACCTCCGATTATTTATCTTTAGTTTAAAATAAAATATTGGTTATTTGATATTATTGTGGAAACTGTTTAAATAAAGCGCAAAAAATAGGTAATATACGCATGGCCTCCTAAAGTTAAGTCGCTGGACCAACTGTAATTTTTTTATTAAAACAAAACGTATTTGGCCTGCTTACATCCTTTTAAAAATCAACATGTGAAAAATTCGATTTAACTTTTTAGTAAATAAGTTAAAGTAGGTTTTTACCAACTTTGACTTATTTAATACTTCTCTGAGTGAAGCAATGCTTGCGTTGACTGAATCGCTTTTTAATTACTAATACGCATAATTTAAAATTTGTTCCATTTTTTGGACCTTTATATTGAATGCGAATACTTAATTTAATTAGTCTCTTATAACGAAAACTTTTAGTTAAAGTTTACTAAAAGTTGATTAGTTGTTTTTCTTAATTTTCTTCAAGATAAAAACAAAATTATACATTAATATTAACCTCCTCGGTTCTGACCTTAATGATTCTTAATAGCATTTTTTTTGTTAGGTTCAAGGTCAGAATTGTAGTGCATATGAAAATACAGCATGGCAAAAGTAACTAAATAAAGAATCAAAACGGGTACAATTTTAAATATGTAGTCCTAGCAACTTGCCATTATCACAACCATGATTAGCGGCTGCCAATCATTTTAACTATAACAATCACAAAACTATATGTAACAATGTAACAAAACTTACTGAAGAATCCTGAAAAAAAATGAGCCAGCTAAACAGTTTGAATTGTTTGAATAACGAAATAATAAAACGTATCTTCTGACAGCGGCATAGGTCAACTATGTGATTACTAAAAAATATCCAAGAAATTGGATAATTTGAAAAAATATTGGTAAATTGGTCTACGAAATCATACTTAATTTGCTCGAAACGAGGACTGCACAAATTGCTACTGAAAATTATTCGCGCACATTGCATACGCAGCTCGTGCATGAACTGGCAAAGCATAAACAATTTTTTTAACCTCTTATGTGTATGTTATCGCAGCAACGTGCCGTAATATAATGTTGTATCCTTATTTGGTCGCGTGGGGTGTCGTACATCCCAGCAGATTTTAGGCGCATATTGATTTATTGCAGCGCTTGTGGCCTACTGGAACCGAGTGATTCGAAGCAATAACTAGGGTTAAGCAACTATGTCTAGCAGTGGACTACATAATTTAACCTGAAGAAGAAGAAGAAGAAATTAAGCAACTACAGGCTCGGTCAGTTGCTGGATGGGTGACCATACCGTAACTACCGCTAGTGTTTTTTTTCTGAGCGCTTCCGTTATTTACCAGGCATATTAAGGCGTCGTCGGTGCGAGCTATCATGTAAAGAAAGTCGTTAAGCCCTTTCAGAAGCCTTATGGACGGCTTGACAACTTCTGACAGTAAGGCCTGCCACTGTCTTATAATCCTCCACCAACCCGGACTTGGTTCCTGTGGTGTGGTACGTCCTAAACTTTTTGCAATACAGGAAGATACCCTTGCCCCAACAGTGAGTAGGTACATACAAAGAATTGATAGATGATATACAAGGTATAGTAAAATCTTGCTCCGTTTTTAAAAATCTGCTTTAAAATGTACCACTTGACGATTGTGGTCCATCTTCAGCCGTTTTATTTTAGAATAATGCGAAAATTTGTCAAGACAGGTGCTTTCGGCAAGCCTATTGGGCTCTAAGAAAATATTCACAAAATTTAAAGACTTAAAAATAAGTTTTAATTTATTATTTAATGGGGAATCTAAATCGAATCCAAAGAAAGGCTCTAATTGAAACTAGCTTAAAAGTTCAAATTAGTTGCTTTTCAAATAAATACAGGATTTAAAAACTTAACTCAACTCCTTAAACGCCTGGTTCATTCTCAGTTAAGCCACTTCCTTACCAGGAACCATCTCCTCAACCCTTTCCAGCCCGGTTTCCGTCCAGGCCATAGCACTGTTACGGCTCTTGTCAAGATTACCGATGATATGCGGTTAGGTATGGAGAACGACTGTATTGTCACTGCTTGATTTGAGTAGTGCCTTCAATCTTCGTTCTCTTAACATATCTCCAACGGTAATTGACTGGTTTCGTAGTTATCTACATGGACGCCGGCAACGTATTCGCATTGAAGGTTCTTTCATTGAAGGAACGTTCTGTATAAGTAAAAAAATTATGGCGTCTACTAATAAAATAAAAACAGTCTGGCAAGTAATTAACAAAGAAACAGGTAAAACGAGACCTAAGGACCAGGGATTTGCGTTGAAGATCGAAGGTAAGTTAGTTAATTCGAAGAAGGACATAGCAGAAATATTTCAAACTTTTTTTAAAAACATGCCACTGCATATAACGGCTAGCTTAAATTCTTCCTCCCAATTAGCCGATACCTTACTTTTGGAAAGTACAAATCCATGTAAAGTTGACTTCCAATTCTCCCATATAACTACCTTAACTATTGTCAAAACATTTAAAGAGTTAAACTTAAAAAAGACTGAAGATTTGTGGGGGTTATCGGTTAAATTAATATCCACTATAATCAATATTCTAGCACCTTACCTTGCTTTGATTTTTAATAAATGTGTTGACCAGGGAACCTTTCCTAATCTATTAAAGTTAAGTAAAATCGTACCCTTGTTTAAATCTGGTGATAGTGAAGATCCAAATAATTTCAGACCTATAGCAATACTGCCGGTGCTAAGTAAAGTTTTTGAGAAAGTAATATTACATCAATTGCAAACTCATTTTAGTATAAATAAGCTCTTCCATAAGAAACAGTTCGGGTTTACAAAAGGCCGCTCGACGACGGAAGCAGGCATAGCGTTAGTAAAGCATATCTTTGAGGCGTGGGAGGAGTCGCAGGATGCCATTGGGGTTTTCTGTGACCTTTCTAAGGCGTTTGACTGCGTTGACCACGAAACACTTCTCATAAAATTGCACCGATATGGTTTAAGTAATAAATCACTAAGTCTTCTTCGATCTTACTTAACAGACAGAACTGTAAAGGTTGATATTAATAGAGTTAAATCCTCGGGTTCTGATGTAAAAGTAGGAGTCCCTCAAGGTTCTATACTGGGTCCGTTCCTTTTTTTGGTATATATAAATGATTTGCCCTACCTAGTAGAAAAGCTTTCGCAGATAGTGTTGTTTGCAGATGATACTTCCTTAATTTTTAAAGTAAAGAGAGGTATAAGTAATGTAGACGATGTAAACAATGCTTTATCTACTATTCTAAACTGGTTCACTATAAACAATCTGATGCTAAATGCAAAAAAGACAAAATGCATCAAATTCTCACTACCCAATGTTAAAAATGTTGACACGAGTTTAACAATATCTGGTGAGAGGCTAGAGCTGGTAGAGTCCACGCTTTTTTTAGGCATAACGATAGACTCAAAACTGCAATGGGGTCAGCATATTGGAAAACTGTCGGGTCGGTTGAGTTCAGCAGCGTTTGCAGTCAGAAAAATTAGACAACTTACAGACGTGTCGACGGCGAGGCTGGTCTATTTTAGTGTGTCATGTCGTATGGTTTGTTATTATGGGGACGGGCAGCAGATATAGAAACCATATTTGTCTTGCAAAAAAGAGCAATAAGAGCTATTTACAACTTAAACAGTAGAGAATCGCTAAGGGAGCGTTTTAAAGAAATAGGCATTCTTACACTGGCTTGCCAATATATATTCGATAATATAATGTATGTCCGAAAAAATATAACAATGTTTAAATTAAATAGGGACGTTCATAACGTAAACACAAGGAATAGAAACAAGGTTGCTTGTACTAAATCCCGATTAGCCAAGGTAGGCACATCATTTGTAGGTTACTGCGTTCGTTTTTACAACAAAATTCCAGAACGTGTTCTATGCTTGTCTGAAAATAAATTTAAAACTTTCATTAAAAATTCGCTATGTAAAAAGGCATATTATAGAATAGACGACTATATAAACGATCCTAATCCGTGGTAGTAAACCAATTCCACCGCGATTTTATTGTTAAGTATAACATATTTTATAATATAAGTGTGTACAGACGACGTGATTGCATATTAATAACTATATGATACCTTATATAACTGACAAAAACTTAACTGCAAGTTTGCTAAAGGTCATTCGAATGGTAGCGTGGTGTTCGGGTCATCTATCTCCCTCCAAAATGGTTGAGACTGATGATGGCTGAGCACTGCGTTATGCTCGTGAACGAGTGCTGTTCGTGTGTCTGGCCGCAGCACTTATGTTTTCCCCTATTATTGTGAGACATTTGACTAATGCTTTGGCATTTAGGGTTGTTAATGGCAATCATGAAATCTTATTAGGTTTACATATGGCAACTGATGTATTTGGTTTTAAGATGATTTGAGAAAAGATGGTCAGAGTGGAGTTTTTTTTTCCGCTGCCTTTTTCTCCACTACAATACGGCCCGAAGGCGGCGGCTTACACTTTACATTGTACTTTGACATTCAGCAAATAGAATGTAAATTCTTTACGGTGAAATAAAATTATTTGAATTTGAATTTGAATTTGAATTTCTCCTGTTGGTGTGAAATATCTGCCGGTGTCCCGCAAGTGGCGTGTTGCCTACTCTTCTTTTTGCAATTTTTATTAATAGTATTTCTCATCAGCTCACTTCTTCCTACCGCCTATACATAGGCTGCTACTTATGTATGCGGAATCTGGGATTCCAATAATTTTAAACGCAATGTCTGACCTCCATGGTCAAATTCGTTCTTTTTTTAAATACTGGCCGCTAATATGTTTCTCTTATATACGTTAGTGTTCTGTTTTTGTTGGGTTTAAAATGTCATATCGCTGAAAAAATGGAAATCACTCGTGAAAATATTCGTGCTATGATTTATTACGATTTTCGACGTGGCTTAACGCAACAACAGTACGTTGATCAATTAACTTCGACTTTTGGTGGTGAAGCTCCATCAAATACGACTGTGTATCACTGGTTTAGTGAGTTTAATCGCGGTCGTAGTACACTCACGGACGAAGTTAAAGAAGGTCGCCCGAAATCGGTGGTTGTGCCACAAAATATTGAAGCTGTGCGAAAACTAATAATGCAAGACCGCCATGCTACGTATCGCGAGATAGAAGCTATTCTGGGCATATGTATGACGAGCATTCATAGGATATTACATGAACATTTAATTTTGTCTGTAAAAAAATTTGTTCGCGTTGGATCCCACACAACTTAACTCAGGATCAAAAAGATGCTCGCGTCGAATGGTGCAAGAAAACCTTAAAAAAATACAACGGAGGCGACTCAAAATCTGTTTATAATATCTACACAGGTGACGAATCCTGGATCTACGTGTACGATCCCGAAACTAAACAACAATCAACAGTTTGGGTGTTTCAAAATGAGCCGAACCCTACGAAAGTGGCTCGTGCAAAAAGCACTGTAAAGCAAATGGTGGCCTGCTTTTTTAGTATTAATGGCCATGTGGCTACAATACCACTTCAGAATCGCAGAACGGTTAATTCGGAGTGGTACACGACCATTTGTTTGCCGGAAGTATTTGAAGAAATACGCCAAAACAAAACCAGCGACGCAGAATCATACTTCACCATGACAATGCCAGCTGTCATACATCTCAGGAAACAACTAAATTTTTTGATGGCCAAAAAATAGAATTGATGGGTCATCCACCGTACAGCCCTGATTTGGCCCCCAATGATTTCTATTTATTCCCAAATGTAAAGAATAATTTACGTGGTCAACGATTTTCGACCCGTGAAGATGCCGTAGATGCGTTCAAACAGCACGTTTTGGAGATACCTCAATCAGAGTGGAAAAAGTGTTTTACAAATTGGTTTCATCGAATGCAAAAGTGCATCGATCATAGTGGAGAATACTTTGAAAAACAACAACAGCATATTAAGCCATATACATTTGTTTTTTTTTCTATTCCGCATACATATAGCAGCCCTCGTATGCAGACGATCTGCAAATCTACACACAAGTGGGTTTAGACAATTGGAGTCAACCCCAATAAAACGCAAATAATTATTGTTGGTAGTAGGCATTTTATTTCTAGGGTTGACATGAAAATGTTACCCACATTAGTGTTCGACGGTACACCACTTTAATTTACACAATACCTTATCCTGGGTACCACAAATACAAATGTTGAGCCGAAAGATGTTTGCGTCTGCAAGCTCGCTTAGGCGTTTTTATAATTTTTTACCCACTGCTACCAAGGTTGCTTTAGTACAATCACTTCTTCTTCCCATTCTCGACTACGCTGATACCTGTTATCTCGACCTCACCGAGGAGCAACTTAACAAACTTGAGCGTCTTGAAAACTTCTGTATACGTTTCATATTTGTTCTGCGCAAATATGACCACGTTTCTGAATTTCGTTCACAGCTCAAGTGGCTCCCAATCCGTCTCCGCCGGATTACGCATATAATCTCTCTTCTATATAAATAAAAAAAAAAAAAAAAATAAATATTCATGGACATATTACACAGATCTCGTTAGCCCTATACTAAGTACAACTAAATGACTTGTGTTATAGGTGCTAACTCGACGATATATTTAATACAATAAATACATAGATAACATCCAAGACCCGAGACAAACTGGAAAAGTTCGTTTCCTAGTCTGACCCGGCCGGGGATCGAACCCGAGACCTTTTGTTGCACAGTCAGCGTGCCAAACCGCTGCGCCACCGAGGCCGTCTAATATGGCGTACTGTTTAATCCAGCTACTCCTTCCTACCTAAAAGAGCGCTTCGAGTTTCTTTACTCCTCTCATATCTTTACTCTTCGCTCTTCCCAAAACCTGCTCCTAAAAATCCCATCCCATCACACCACTATCTACGGTTGTTCCTTCACCGTGCAGGCAGTCCGATTATGGAATGCCTTACCGGTGGAGATACGGAAAGCCAAATCCCTTCCCATTTTTAAGGCTATGGTATAGGAGTTCTATCTCACTACTACACTGTAATACTGTTATTATTTAATTTTGTAATATTGTTCTACTGTTGTTGTGTTCCACTTATGTCCCTTGAATGTGTATATTTTGTTAATTATTTATGTATTTATGTATGATATATATATTTTTTATTTATGAAAATTATTTGTATCTGTTGATAATTTTATTTATTCAAACTGTTATTCAGGCATGTATTTATATAGGTACCTCTTAAATTATCGTTTTCTATGTTTTTTGTACATCTACTTCCTTCTCTAATGTATTACTCCAGTTCATCCAAACTTTGTCAGGAAGATATCACTTTTAGTGATAAGGCCGCCATCTGTACTCTTATGCTAAGAAATATTTTTGTAATTTCTATTTTTATGTACAATAAAGTATTCTCTATCTATCTATCTCTCTGTTTCAACAAGACAGAGTCAACTCAAAATAATAAAAAAAATCAACTATACGGTATAACAACTCCAAATAAAAATAAAAATTTTACTCATTTTTACAAATATAACGGTTCAACTCAAAATATTAGAATTCGAAATATTCTACTTAAATTTTTCATAGAATAACTATATCCAAATAACTACAATTAGCTTGCAACTGCTAAGCGGGCTCCACTTCTAATTACCTAACCTAACCTTCCTGAGTTGCAGGAAGAGACCCATGCCCCAGCAGCGGGGACATACAAATGGTTGAAATCATATTGAATTATTACTAAATTGTAAAAAAAAAGTGGCGCGCTTGTCTTCTAAGTAGCTTCGTAAACGTGTATAAGGTACGATTTTGTTGCCAGTTCAGAAACGTATACAATTTCGTTCTGGGTCACTATCTCTGCCGAGGAGTACACCTGGTAGTACTTATCACCCGACTGTGTATCACTAGTAGGTACTACTGGTAGGGAAAACGACCTCGAAAACGCTGGTAGAACTATTAACCCCAACACTTGCAAAATTTGAGGTAAGTGGGTTATTGAAAACAAAACAATAGGAGTACACCTGGTATGTAGTACTAATCATAATATTATGATTAGTACTACATACCAGGTGTACTCCTTGGTAAAACTAGTGACCCAGAGTGTACAATTTAGTTGCGCTTGGTTGAGGACAAACGGAGTCAAATAAGGACAGAAAAACAAAGAAGTGATTATGATTATAGTCTGCTAAATCTGTAGATGAATACTAAAATTCCTTCAAGTTGATGATTCGTTAGTTTAGCTTATAAATTATTGATTACTACTACAGATAAATTTAAAAGTGGATAATTGTGAAAATGCAACGGCATTAATAAAAGTCTGATTTTCCTTGTGTTTCGTTTTTTGTTTCAATTCTTATTTAGGAAACACACCCCACGCGACTGCTTATGTAACTTTTTAGACTAGACGCGCCCAATCAAGGATTAAATGCTTAATTCTGAGTATGTTTGGTCATAACAACGTGCCGTCGATTAGCAGCTATCGATAATTTAAATTATAAAGAATAATTTTATCGCAATAAGGTACATCTAACAAAACTTACTGGAATATCCTGAAAATCAATTGTGGCGGTTATACAGAACAGGAATATTTTTTACATTAACCATAAGATAATTAGGTAAGAATTACGAAATAAAATAATGTATCTCCTGAAAGCGGATTATGTCCACTATGCGATTACAAAAATAATAGGATAACAGTTTGCTGTCTGTAAACATTATTTGACATTTAGTAACTGATATTCATTGTGTTTTAAGTATTCAGAAATTTCAAACCTTATTTAGGAAAGCGACAAACCCCCATGCGATTGCTTAAGTAACTTTTTAGACGCGCTCAATCAAGGATTAATAAGCATTTAATCCTTGATTGAGCGCGTCTAAAAAGTTAAAATAAAAGTTCTAAATATGTCTGGTCACAACAACGTGCCGTCGATTAGCAGCTGTCGATAATTTAAACTATAAAGAATTATTTTATTGCAATAAGGTACATGTAACAAAACTTACAGGAGTATCCTGACAAAAAATTGCGGCAGTTTTACAGAACAGGAATATTTTTTACATTAACCATAAGATGATTAGGTAAGAATTACGAAATAAAATATTTATCCTCTGAAAGCGGATTATATCCACTATGCAAAATAAAAGTCAGAATAACGGTTTGCTGTCTGTATACATTATTTGACATTTAGTAACAGACAAAAATTGAGTCTTAAATGTTTAGAAATGCGATGCTGCTCTTAAGTCTAAAAAAACTTACAAACTGAAATTAATGTGAAAGGTATACTATCAAATATTTTTTTACATTAAGACTTTTTTGGGTGCTAAATATGGAATTGAAAAAAATATAAAAAAAATAAAAGAACCCGACAGCAGTGATAAATCAACTGAAAGGGAAAAACAAGATAATTTTATTTTTAAATGCAACAGTTTGAGCAAATAATGCTTTCAAAGTTATTTCATTTGGTTGCTCAAGTAAAGCAGCCTCATCTCTTCTGATTTGAGGTTAGCATTTTAAGATATCACTGCAGTCGGGTTCTTTAATTGTTTTAAATATTTTTTTTTTATTTTTGACCTTTTAGTGAATCAGTAAAGTGATAAAATTTAAAGGTCCATCTGTTCTGCTCACATGCTTCAAATCGTGATATTATTTTCTTTCCTAAATAAATTTTAGTTTATTGCTTTATTATTTTCTTTTGTTCGACAAAGGAAATGACTCGGCAATTTATAAATATTTTTATTGATATAGTCATAGGCACCACCGGCATGCATTCGAAATTTATGTCGTACGATATTTTTAGCTAGTAAAATCAATGGTGGTCCAATGGTGTTAAACGATCTAGAATATTCGCAAAGAGACTGATAAAAGGAAACGACAGACTTTTCTTTATTATCCTTACATAAATTGTCTGTTTATTTACGTAGCCTAAAAACGCTCCACTGCGCCCAGTTATTTAATGTTAACGATTGTTGGTGGGGACTGGAGTAGCCTCGAATTATTTCCTCGACCTGAACGGCGCTCAGCTTTCGGCATCTCCAGAGTAGAATTTTTCGTGCTAAGGACATAAACGGTCTGAGCCTTCGGCTGCGTCGTGTCGTAAAGCATAATAAATCACACTTACATCATGGTGCTGAAACGTATAAATGACTTTATGAAAGTATCCAATTATGAACACACATCCACATACATGCACTCACCCTCACACACACAAACACACCCTCACACAGACATACACATATACAAAACTCAAATACATAAAACAGAAATAACCGCATACAGAAAATAGATTTGTTTGGTATGGATAAACTTACAACTTTAAGATTTACGCGCTCTCTACGCTATTATTTCGGAAACGATATAAACATGCAAAAAAGGACACGCTGAAAACCAGCGCCGCTAGTTTTTAGATAAGATATAAGGAATATGTATTGGTAACTAGCTGACTCAGCGAAATTCATCCCGCCTAACAACCGATTCTTTAATTTTTCTTTCCGTAAGAACCATCCTCGTACTTCTAAAAAAATAATTAGCGAAATCGGTTCAGCTGCTGTCGAGATTTGCTACCAACACATTCAGCGATTCATTTTTATAACCGCACCGCCTAAAAGTCATCCTTAAATTTTGTATATTTTTCTCTTCGTAAGAACTATCCTAGTACTTCAAGGAATATTCTTAAAAAAGAATTAGCCAAATTGGTTCAGCTGCTCTCGAGATTTGCGCTTACCAACACACTCAGTGATTCATTTTATATTATAGAAGATGAAAATAGTAGTGATTTAATAATTGTATTGTCATTATAAATTAATTATTTAAGAATTATTAAGTGTGATATTAAAATAGTGTGTATATAATAATGTTTCATATTGATACAATATAATTAGAATTAAAATATCATAGGCTTAATTTATGAAGACCTTCTATAATTTATAGTATTGCGTGCTCAGCAGCGTCCACAAAGATCCATATTTTTAGTTATGTTATCTGTATATATTTGTGGAATGCAATAAATAATTGAGTAGTGAGGTGTAATTAAATCTTGTTTTTGTTAAATTAATTATAGCTATATAGAAGTTACTTATATATGTATATATTTTTTAATTTCATTTTTTAAGATTTTTTTGCTTATCGTGCATGTAATTTTATTCGTGTATTTTATTCAATAAACCTTTTTATTGTGTTATATTCAATTATTTATTACACTAATTAATTATTTTGGAAATTCAAAATATTTTTTAACGTAAAAGAATTAAAAAAATACAAACAAAAATTATCATCCTTTGTATATAAAAAAAAACTGACAGTCCTTATTACACTACAATTGGCTTTATTGTTCGCTCATAGAAAGTTCCACTTCCCGGAATATTAGGTACATTTTTTTTCTCCGTTTTATTCTAATTTTTACAGCAATCACAATCTACAATGTGCTTTGCAGACAAATTTATTACAACTAGAACAATATTTTGTTGATTTCACAGCAAAAACAGTTGTACGTGCAGGCACCGTCACTGAAGAGTTAAGTAGGTGACGTCGATCAATTGGTAGACTGGCTGACTAATCGTCTTCTTTCTCTCCAGCAACTGGATGGTTAAAGTGGAAGTGGCCTGAAGTTCTCTAATGTTTGTTTTTTGCTTCTAGTGAGTATTGAGTGATGGATAAGACTAAAGATGACTGACTGATAACTAATAAGGGTTTTGAAAAACATGAAACTAATAAATCAGAAGACCGCTGCATGAATCAAAGTTGACTACGGTATGGGATATGAGGCGGTGGTAGCTAAGTTGGTAGAACCATGGACTGGCAAGCGAGAGCCCCAGGTTCGATCCCGAGTGCGGGCATGTGCCAATGACTTTGTTTAATTTCAAAGTTACGTACATTTACGAATTCCTAGTCGCAATACCACACGCTAACGGTGAAGGAAAACATCGAGAGGAAACCCGCGGCTTGGTTGGCTCCGCACGTATTGACTAGTCTTTCCTGTGGGCTAGGCTGACTAAGCTGTCAGGATGGTATAGGTGCTGGGCAAGCCTACACCATCTATAAAAAAATGTCCCAGGCACTACAGCGTCGGAGTGGTCCCTTCACCCATCTAGTGTGAGTGAGGATGCCACTGGACGCTGCATAAATCATCTCATGAAGTAGATACAAAAAGGCCAATATTACGGTATGGGAAAATAGAAAAGAAACTAAGGGAAAGGCAACAAATAACCCAAAGATTGGAACAATAACAAATGTAGGCAAGAAAATAGTATGAGACAATGCTGTTGACAAACATGTGAAGTAACAAACTACGTTAAGAAAGAGGTCGGCAATAATTGCTTTTATATGTAACAAAACTTACATGTTTCTGAAAATTAATGTAGAGACTAATCATAAATAGCTTATTTACTTTAAGATTAGATAAGAATACTCTTTATTGTACACCAGAGTATATATTATAAAACATGTAAAGATACAAAGTACAATTGGCGATTATAATATGTATGAGCAAAAAAAAACAAAATACCGAAAGGCTCAATTCCGTAAGTCTATTTGTCCAAATAGCTGTCAGAATAATAATTATTTGGCAAACGTTTGTCCTATTAAAATAGAACAGGCCAATAATCGAACAATATTATGTCCAATCCGTGAGAGCGCCCGAATATGCAAATGGCGAGAGAGCACGATCATGACATAACGAACATAATGATGCTTTACATAGTGACACGTAGGTTGCGCAGTGTATCCGAGCTGTCAACACAAATACAGTTGTTTGCCTTATGTCACTTCATTAAAAGTTCAGTGAATATAATTTATTACTATCTAGGTGTCGGTTTCTTCCCGCGAATTCTGCCAGCTGTCGATAATTTAAGCAATGAGAATCGCAATACTGCTCTTATGCCTTACAAAACTTACATGTTTCTGAAAATTAATGTGGAGGTTAATCATAAATAGCTTATTTTCTTCAAGATTATGATATGTACCAATAACAAAAATTCAAACTACAGAAAGGCTATTGCGTAGGTCCAGTTCTCAAAATAGCTGTCAGAATAATTATAATTTGATAAACGTTTGTCCTATTAAAATAGAACAGGCCAATGATCTGAAAATATTATGTCCGAAATATTAGGTCAGAGTGCCCGAAAATGCGAATAGCAAAAGAGCACGAACATGACATGATGATGATAATTATGCTTAACATAGTGACATTTGGGTTGCCCACTGTATCCGAGCTGTCAACACAAATACAGTTGTTTGCCTTATGTCACTTCATTAAAAGTTCAGTGAATATCATTTATTACTATCTAGGTGTCTTCCCGCGACTTCTGCCAGCTGTCGATGAATTAAACAATGAGAATTGCAATAATGCTCTTATGCCTAACAAAACTTACATGTTTCTGAAAATTAATGTGGAGGTTAATCATAAATCGCTTATTTACTTTAAGATTATGATAAGTATAAATAACAAAAATTCAAACTACGGAAAGGCTATTGCGTAAGTCCAGTTTTCAAAATAGCTGTCAGAATAATTATAATTTGATAAACGTTTGTCCTATTAAAATAGAACAGGCCAATGATCGGACGATATTAGGTCAAATTTGTCAGAGCGCCCGAGAATTCGAATAGCGAGAGAGCACGAAACATGACGTGACGATGATAATGATGCTTGACAGAGTGACACTTGGGTTGCCCAGTGTATCAGAGCTGTCAACACAAATATAGTTGTTTGCCTTATGTCACTACATTAAAAGTTCAGTGAATATAATTTTATACTATCTAGGTGTCTGTTTCTTTCCGCGATTTCTGCCTTAAACAATCCTATGCCTAACAAAACTTACATGTTCCTGAAAATTAATGTGGAAGGTAATCATAAATAGCTTATTCACCTTAAGATTATGCTATGTATAAATAAAAAAAATCAAACTACGGAAAAGCTCAATTTTGTAAGTCCAGTTGTCAAAATAGCTGTCAAAATTATAATTAGACAAATGTTTGTCCTATTAAAATAGAACAGGCCAATGGTCGGACAATATAATGTCCAATTCGTCAGAGCACCCGAAAATGCGAATGAAAAGAGAGCACGAACATAACAAAACGAAGATAGTGATGCTTGACATAGTGGCACTTGGGTTGCCCAGTCTATCCGAGCTGTCAACACAAATACAGTTGTTTGCCTTATGTTTTATTAAAATTGAACAGGCCAATGATCGGACGATATTAGGTCCAATTAGTCAGAGCGCCCAAGAATTCGAATAGCGAGAGAGCACGAAACATGACATGACGAAGATAACAATGCTTGACATAGTGACATTAAAAGTTCAGTGAATATCATTTACTAGCTTTTGCCCGCGACTTCGTCCGCGTAGACATAAGTTTTTTGCAACCCCGTTCACTCACTGAAGTGTTAAATAAAAAAAAAACGGCGAAACATGTGTCCAATCAATTGTGTTGAAGAGTATTTTTTTTCAGTTTCAAGAAAATTAGACAACATTATTTATACCTCCCATGCAAATTAGGGCAACCCTTTTCGCCCCCTTAGAGGTTGAATTTAAAAAAATCTGGTCTTATTCCTTGCCTACATTATATATAGACATTATATATAGACAATTTTGCACATAGGGTCTACATTATATATAGACCCTCTGTGCAAAATTTCAGCTTCCTAGGACCAACGGCTTGGGCTGGGCGTTGATGAGTTAGTCAGTCAGTCAGGACTTTAAGTTTTATTTATATAGATTATAGGTACTATCTAGGTGTCTGTTTCTTTCCGCGACTTCTGCCAGCTGTCGATGACTTAAACAATAAAAATCGCAATACTGCTCTTATGCCTAGCAAAACTTACATGTGGATTCTGAAAATGAATGTCGAGGTGTGAATAGTTTATTCTTTAGCTTAAAACATTCAATTGCGTAAGTCCAGCTGTCAAAGTAAGCGTCAGAATAACTATTGTCTGACGAATTTTTGTTCAGTTATAATAAAACAGCCCGATGATTGGACGATGATTTCAAGTCGTCAGAGAGCCCGTGGACGCAAGTGGCAAGTGACCGCGTAAAAAGGCCAAGCAGAGATAATGATGAGCGTCATATTTAGGGACACTTGCATTGCTCATTGTATTCAAACTGTCAATACAAATACTGTTGTTTGCCTTTTGTCACTAAATTAAAAGTTATGTGAATATCATTTCTTACTATCTAGGTGTATTGAGTCGCAGACACCTACTGTTTTATTCCGCGACTTCTACCAGCTGTCAATGACTTAAACAATAAACATCGCAATACTGCTCTTATGCCTAACAAAACTTACATGTGGTTTCTGGAAACAAAATTAAGGTCGAGGTTTGAATAGTTTATTCACTTTAAGATATGCATAAATAAAACATTTTTAAACTACGGAAGGGCTCAATTGCATAAGTGCAGCTGTTAAAGTAAGTGTCAGAATAACTTATGTAATAAAATGTTGCATTTAGAACCTATTAGAGGACTATAAATTAACAATAATGGGTCCCGACTGCAAGATTTTACATAGAGTTATAAATGCAGCAGTTTGGGGAGATAAT
The DNA here is from genome assembly GCA_934045075.1 of Yponomeuta sedellus. Lineage (NCBI taxonomy): Eukaryota > Metazoa > Arthropoda > Insecta > Lepidoptera > Yponomeutidae > Yponomeuta > Yponomeuta sedellus. The sequence goes on along the minus strand of OW203722.1, from coordinate 5,814,061 downwards.
GCTTATAAAGTTATATCATTGGTCATTCAAGTAAAACAAGATCATCTCTTCTGATTCTAGGTTAACATTTTAAAATAAAAATATCTTGTTTTGTCTTTTCAGTCGATTTGTCACTGTAGTCGGGTTCTTTTGTTTCTTATTCACACAGTGAAGACTTCAACATAGTTCGCATTTTAGTAACACTACCACTATCAAATTTAACTTGAATTCACTTTACGGAACAAAACAAAACGCTGCTTGCATTCAAAGCTTATGTCGTACGACTTTTTTTTTAGCTAGTATGATAAATGTGGTCCAATGGCGTTAAACGATCTAGAATATTCGCAAAGACACTGTAAAAAAAGGAAAATACAGCTTTTTTCTTTATTATCCGTAAACTGTCTATTTTTACCAGACTGCGGCAAATATATATCGAGCTAAACACATGACCCTCCTTTTGGACATATATATGCCCAAAAGGAGGGTCATGTGTTTAGCTCAAGAGGGAGCTCAAGAGTGCAGAGCCATTATCACCAGCTCCTGCAGACGTTAACTCTTATATATATAATGGCTCTGCACTCTTGAGCTCCCTCTTGAGCTAAACACATGACCCTCCTTTTGGGCAAGAGTTACCGTCTGCAGGAGCTGGTGATAATGGCTCTGCACTCTTGAGCTCCCTCTGCAATTTAGCTAATTTTATGCTAAAGGGTATGGTGAACAGAGAGGTTTGTCCATTTTTGTACGATGCTTCTCTGTGTGCCTTAAAAAAGATGGGTGGTGGAATTCGACCAATTGCTGTCAGTTGTGTTTGCCGTCGGCAGGTAAGCTTGGCTGTAGTGCTGTAAGGGACACTGTTTCAGCTTTTCTACAGCCAAAGCGGTTGGGGTTCGGAGTGCGTCTAGGTTGTGAGGCTGCCATAAATGCCACTCGAGCATTTGCAATTTCGAGGGGTGGTTCTGATGATATTATTTTCAAGGTCGACCTCAGGAATGCCTTTAATGCAGTTAAGCAGGATGTCATTCTGGCCAAAGTTAAGGATCACATACCGTCTCTGTACCCTTTCCTCAACCAGTGTTATTCTAGACCAAGTAGTTTATTTTTTGTTGATAACCTGGTGGAGTCTCAAGTGGAGGCGCAGCAGGGTGACCCTTTAGGTCCACTAATTTTTAGCCTCGCTAGTCAGGATGTGGCTGCTTCCCTTCGTTCGCATTTGAATGTGTGGTATTCGGATGACGACACACTGGGTGGGAGCCCCGAAGATGTCATGGACGACATTCGATCTTTGGTTCGAGGGCTTAGTGACTTGGGATTGCATCTTAATTCGCAAAAGTGTGAACATGCTCTGGCCTGATATCCCAGGATGTTTATTCACAGGTCGAGGCTTTAGTTCCAGGGGTATTAATTTTGGATTAGGCAACATTCACACTTTTGGGTGCACCGGTGTTTCCGGAGGGAGTGCCGGGGGTTCTGTCGTCCAAAATAAAAGTACTGACTGTAGAGCCTCACCTGAAGCGTCTTACTGCGCATGTCTATGCCAAGGCTAACATATACGGCCCCAATCTGGTTATACGCGAGAGAAGCTTCTGCTTACAACAATGTGCTTAAGAAGCTTTTGGAAAGTGTCGTCAACATTGAGATGTCTCCTTCTCAGTGGAGTCAGGCTGTGCTTCATATGGTGGGTAGGGAATCCGTCGACTGTAGGACACGGAACTAGCTGCTTTCTTGGCTTCTTCGCATGGGGTTTTCGACCTGGTCACTACTATTTTACAAATTAATGGTGGTGGGTTTAGCATTTAGCATTCCCTTTGCAGACGAGGCCTTGAGCTTGTGGCGTGCGCGATGTCCTAACAGTGATCTACCGGAGCAGCCTGAACATCAGCGGGCTTAGTACGAGGAGCTGTGCAAGGTCACCTTGGACTTGGACTTGTTAGTGACTGAGAGCTCTGGTGCCGAGCGGGCACGTTTACTGGCTACATCCCAGCCAGATGCGGGAATTTGGCTACATGCACTGCCTTCACCGCAACTGGGTACATTTTTGGATGATGGTTCCCTAAGAATTGCAGTGGCACTGCGTTTGGGCTGTGTAATTTGTCAGCCGCATTGTTGTTTCTTTGGCGCGGAGGTCGATTCTCTGGGGCGCCATGGGCTCCACTGTGTTAGAAGTGCGGGTAGACTCTCTCGTCAACATGCTATCAATGATATCGTCCGGAGGGCTCTTATATCAGCCGATATTCCGGCGGTTCTCGAATTGCCAGGTTTGAGTCGGAGCGATGGGAGACGTCCGGACGGTTTCACTTTGATACCATGGGAGAGGGGTCGGTCACTACTTTGGGACGCGACGTGTGTATGCACATTCGCCCCATCATATGTGGGCACAACATCTGTCACTCCTGGAGCCGCTGCAGAACAAGCAGCAAGGCAGATATGTCACAAGTACGGGCCGCTAATGAGCAATTATTTTTTCGTGCCTCTAGCATTAGATACAACTGGAGTCAACTTTTATTAAAGAATTAGGGCGGCGCTTGAGGAACCGTGGTCTTGACTAACGCTCAGGGGCATTTCTGATGCAGAGGATCTCCATTGATGTGCAGCGTGGTAACGCTGCCAGCGTTATGGGGACCTTTGGGTCAGAGATGTCTCAAGGTGGTCTATTTAATTGACATTTTGTATTTTATTAAGGATATTTTTTATGTAATATTGTATAGTTATGACGATACGATTGTGGATTTGTTTATAGTTTAAGTTAGTTTTATAATTATTGCGCAGGGGACATTTTTCTTTATGGTAATCACAAGTATTTTATGTTGTATCTACCTAAGTATGTCCGATCCTATGTTCTCTTATAACTCCTCAACCAATCGTCACATATTGTCAAATAAGGTGTCATTCGATTTGTCATGCCTGTTCGGGTTTCATAGGCTATATTAAATTAGCAATATGAGGTCAGAACCGAGAGGAAAAATGAAATTCATTAAAAATCCTCGTTAAAATACGACTAGGAGTCACTAGATGGTGCTGGTATATTTAGCTTATTCGATTCTGACCTCATATTGGTAATTAAATATAAACTATGACACCCGCGGAAGCATGACAAATCGAATGACGCCTTATTTGACAAAATCTGACCATTGGTTAGGGAGTTATGAAGGAACATAGAATCGGACATACTAACATAGATACGAGATATACGTATATACACACATATATACGAGCCAAACACATTACTCTCCTGTTGGGCTCCACCGCAGTCGGGACAACATACATATATACGAGCTTAACACATTACCCTCCTTTTAGGCTTTGCCGCAGTCGGGTAAAAATATATGTTACTCATGAATAGTTTATTCACTTCAAGATTATGATAATGTATGAATAAAACACACCTTCAAACTACGGATGGACTCAATTGCGTAAGTCCAGGAAAGTAAGTGTCAGAATAACGATTGTCTGACGAACATTTGTCTAGTTATAATAGAACAGCCCGATGATCGGACAATGACTCTTAGATGCCAGACAGCCCGTGGACGCAAGTGGCGAGAGACCGCGTAGAATGGCGAAAAAGAGGTAGTCGCATTGCATTCAAACTATCAATACAAATACAATTGTTTGCATTATGTCACTAAATTAAAAGTTCTGTGAATATAATTTATTACTATCTAGGTGTACTGAGTCGCAGAAACCTACTGTTGTTTTTCATGACTTTTGCAAGCTGTCGATGTCTTAAACAATAAAAATCGCAATACCGCTCTCATGCCTAACAAAACTTACAGGTTTTTGAAATTAATGTAGAGGTATGAATAGTTTACATATTTTTTAAGCTACATAAGGGCTCAACTGCTCAAATCCAGCTGTCAAAGTGTCAGAATAGCGAATGTCTTATATGAGTTATAATAGAACAGCCCGATGATCGGACAATAACTCCAAGTCGTCAAAGAGCCCGTAGATGCAAATGGCGAGAGACTGCGTCAAATGGCGAAGCTGAGATAAATAATCATGAGTGTCATTATTAGTGACACTTACGTTGCGCTATCCAAACTGTTAATAGAAATACAGTAGTTTGCCTTATGTCACTAGATTAAAAGTTCTGTGAATATCATTCATTCACAGAAGAACACTATCTAGGTGTTTGAGTCGCAGAAACCTACTGCTTTTTTCCGTTAATTCTGCCAGCTTTTGATGACTTAAACAATAAAAATTACAATACTGCTCTTATGCCTAACGAAACTTACATTATTCTGAAAATTAATATGGAGGTTAATCACGAATAGTTTATTGAGTATTATGATAATGTATGAATAATAAACACCTTCAAACTACGGATGGACTCCATTGCGTAAGTCCAGATGTCAAAGTAAGTGTCAGAATAACGATTGTCTGACGAACGTTTGTCCAGTTATAATAGAACGGCCGATGATCGGACGATAATTCCAAGTTGTCAGAGAGCCCGTGGATGCAAATGACGAGAGACTGCGTAAAATGGTGAAGCGGAGATAGATGAGTGTCACATTTAGTGACATTTGCGTCGCAGAAACCGACTTTTTTTTTCCGGGACTTCTGCCAGCAGTCGATGACTTAAACAATAAAAATCGCAATACTGCTCTTATGCCTAACAAAACTTACAGGTGGTTTCTGAAAATTAATGTCGAGGTAAGAATAGTTTATTCACTTTAATAAAAAAATCTTGTTAATAAAAAAATCTAAAATTAATAAAAAAATCTACGGAAGAGCTCAATTGCTTAAGTAATTTCGTAATCTCAGTAATCAGGTATCTGAAAATTAATGATGAGGTTAATCATAAATAGTTTATTCGTTTTAAGAAATGTATGAATAAAACACATCTACAAACTAAGGATGGGCACGATTGCGTAAGTCTAGCTGTTAAAGTAAGTGTCATAATAACGCTTAACTGATGAATGTTTGTCCAGTTATAATAGATCAGCCCGATCATCGGACGATAACTCTAAGTCGTCAGAGAGCCCGTGGGTACAAATGGCGAGAGACTGCGTCAAATGGTGAAACAGATAATCATGAGTGTCATATTTAGTGAAACTTGCGTTGCGCAATGCACAGAACATAAAAAAAGAGTAGAAGTCGTAAGTGGGCGGTGCCCGCGTGCCTCACATTAGCAATGTATTGCCTATGCGTAGTCGGTGACAGTTTTGTTGACTTCAGTTGCCGTGCACTTCTAGTAAAGAAAAAATGGTGAAAACTTTGTTAACCTGCCTTGTTATGCTGTGTTAGAGAGTAACAATAAAAGTTGGGCACCAAAATATACCAATCATCGCGTAACATTTCATCTGCAAGACGTATTTCATTGGATTTTTAATCAAATTTGTAATGACATGAACACGGAAACCAATCCGAAAATGAGAAAGTGAAACCACCTTTATTTACTGGTTACTAAAGTTAAATTTTCATCGAAGAAAGTGTACATTCTCTAGAAATTTCTGTCAAAATTTGAATTCTACTCAATTACGGATGGGGGCACACATGATAAAAATCTATCGATAATTAATTGTCTATGACTTACATACTTAACGGTACTTAGGTATTGTAAATTCCAATTCGTCTAAGTAGGTAAAATAATTATTGTTATTTTATATCTGCTTCCTAAGTGCCTTTTCATATGCACCCGGTAGCCGTCCGGTCGCCGGGCCGGGTAAAGTAGTAATGTATGAGCTCCGGTCGCCGGCTGGTGGTTGTGCATGTAAAAACTGTCATTGGAGCTCATACATTACTTTCATACAAGACATGACATGAGCACATACAAGAAATGAGCACAGCTAGATCGCGATATAGTTTTTCTTCACCAGTTTATCAGGGACTGCAATATTTAAGATACTATCAAAAAAATTTTAATCTTACATTTTTAAATATTCCAACAGAGATGTAAAGTGAGGTTATCGAAAACGACTCATATGGTTTTTTTTACTTCAGTTCAAAACATTAAGTAAATTACTTATTATATTGTTTACCTGTTCGAGTGGTTGTTCTCTTGGCAAGCATCAGATTTTTGTTTTGTTATGTTATTTGATTTATGGTTTTTTATTATTCTGCTATTTACCCTTAATACTTCAACCCCTTTGACAACAGCAAACCGAGGCAATGATAAAACAACCCTCTCGGAATCAAAACAATTTGGAAGTGAGTTTTCGTTTAGTTTTCCTAAGGAAACCGGATACGAAATTAAAGTGGATGGCAGCGATAAGAGGCCTAAATTGGTTCCCAACGAAGAGGAGCATAATATATTCAGAGCATTTTCATAAACTTCATGATAACTAAAAAGGCGGAAGATGGCACTTATGTGATGCAGCAATACCAGAAAAAATGTGCTTCACTTCCAGGTTAGACTGTTGCGTATAAATGAAATTATATTAGTACCATCATCAATTAGTATTACTTATGAAACATGGCGTACAGATAGACAAAGTATTTTTTTTTAATTATAATTTCAAACGCCAGTGAAGCAGTGGGTCAAAGCTAGTTTTAATAAGAGATATTATTTTAAAATATTATGAAATCTACCACATTGTTTTATTTATATATGTATCCAGCCTATTAGTATTATTTCTTCATTGCACAAAAGATAATGTAAAAAAGATGCATTTTCTACCAGTCAACACGCAGGCAAAAAAGAAATTGCCAAAAATACTTCTGAGTATCAGTATTCGTATTCAGCCGTTAATGTTTTAAACTGTTTGTATAATTTGTCGATAGGTTCTCCCAATCGACATACTAGAACTCGCATTGTCCCATCCCAAACTGAGAATGTACTTGTTTTTCAATTTTGAACTTTATGTCTTACTAGGTAAAAGTTCTTTTCGGTCCGACGCGGCGGTATTTCCATCTAGTGTAGAGCAGCGTTACTACAAAATGCCAACCCTTATTTCATCACTGTCATTTGACTTTGATCATTGTTAACATTCTGAAAAGGTGCATATTTTACTCGAAACTTTTATGATGTACACCTTTTCGGCATTGACTTTATTTACCAATGGCAGCTTGGCATTCGTAGTGTGCGTTTGGTTTATGTGTATCAGTTTGGTTACACTGGTTTTCGTACTAATGTGTCATGTCACTACTTCTACTCTTTTTTTATGTTCTGTGGCGCAATGTATCCAAACTGTCAATACAAACACAATTGTTTGCATTATGTCACTAAATTAAAAGTTCTGTGAATATAATTTATTACTATCTAGGTGTACTGAGTCGCAGAAACCTACTGTTGGTTTTCATGACTTTTGCAAGCTGTCGATGTCTTAAACAATAAAAATCGCAATACCGCTCTCATGCCTAACAAAACTCAGTGAATACAAATACAGTGGTTTGCCATATGTCACTAGAGTAAAAGTTCTGCAAATATAATTTATTACTATCTAACTTTATTAGGTCGTACAAACCTACTGTTTTTCCGGGACTTCTGCCAGCTATCGATCACTTAAACAATAAAAATCGCAATACTGCTCTTATGCCCAAGAAAACTTACAGGTATCTGAAAATTAATGTTGAGGTTAAACATAAATAGTTTATTTATTTTGAAATAGTGATATGTATGAATAAAAAACATCTTTAAACTAGGGATGGGCACAATTGCGTAAGTCCAGCTGTCAAAGTAAGTGTCAGAATATCGATTGTCTGACAAACGTTTGTCCAGTTATAATAGAAAAGCCCGATGATCGAACGATGACTCCAAGTTGTCAGAGAGCCCAAGAATGAATGCAAGTGGCATGAGACCGCATAGAATGGCAAAGCAGAGATAATTGCATTGTATTCAAACTGTCAATACAAATACAGTTGTTTGTCTTATGTCACTTAATTAAAAGTTCTGTGAATATTATTTTATTACTGTTGTTTTTCATGACTTCTGCGAGCTGTCGATGTCTTAAACAATAAAAATATCAATACCGCTCTCATGCCTAACAAAACTTACAGGTTTCTGAAATTAATGTAGAGGTATGAATAGTTTATTCACTTATGATTATAATATGTTTAAATTTAAAAAAAAATTAAGCTACGTAAGGGCTCAACTGCTCAAATGCAGCTTTCAAAGTGTCAGAATAACGATTGTCTTATTAGAGTTATAATAGAACAGCCCAATGATCGGACAATAACTCTAAGTGGTCAAAGAGCCCGTGGATGCAAATGGCGAGAGACTGCGTCAAATGGCGAAGCGGAGATAATCATGAGTGTCATATTTAGTGAAACTTGCATTGCGTAATGTATCCAAACTGTCAATACAAATACAGTGGTTTGCCTTATGTCACTAGATTAAAAACCCCAGGATGTTTACATGTTTGTGATGTCGTTGTGTCTGGTTCTCACGACACAGGGTATCCTTGTGTGGGGCCAGGAGCAATGTATGTGCCTGTATGTAAATGTTGTTATGTGTTGTTAAAAGTTCTGTGAATATAATTTATTACTATCTAGGTGTACTGAGTCGCAGAAACCTACTGTTGGTTTTCATGACTTTTGCAAGCTGTCGATGTCTTAAACAATAAAAATCGCAATACCGCTTTCATGCCTAACAAAACTCAGTGAATACAAATACAGTGGTTTGCCATATGTCACTAGAGTAAAAGTTCTGCAAATATAATTTATTACTATCTAACTTTATTGGGTCGTAGAAACCTACTGTTTTTCCGGGACTTCTGCCAGCTATCGATGACTTAAACAATAAAAATCGCAATACTGCTCTTATGCCCAAGAAAACTTACAGGTATCTGAAAATTAATGTTGAGGTTAAACATAAATAGTTTATTTATTTTGAAATAGTGATATGTATGAATAAAAAACATCTTTAAACTAGGGATGGGCACAATTGCGTAAGTCCAGCTGTCAAAGTAAGTGTCAGAATATCGATTGTCTGACAAACGTTTGTCCAGTTATAATAGAAAAGCCCGATGATCGAACGATGACTCCAAGTTGTCAGAGAGCCCAAGAATGAATGCAAGTGGCATTAGACCGCATAGAATGGCAAAGCAGAGATAATTGCATTGTATTTAAACTGTCAATACAAATACAGTTGTTTGTCTTATGTCACTTAATTAAAAGTTCTGTGAATATTATTTTATTACTGTTGTTTTTCATGACTTCTGCGAGCTGTCGATGTCTTAAACAATAAAAATATCAATACCGCTCTCATGCCTAACAAAACTTACAGGTTTCTAAAATTAATGTAGAGGTATGAATAGTTTATTCACTTATGATTATAATATGTTTAAATTTTAAAAAAAATTATGCTACGTAAGGGCTCAACTGCTCAAATGCAGCTTTCAAAGTGTCAGAATAACGATTGTCTTATTAGAGTTATAATAGAACAGCCCAATGATCGGACAATAACTCTAAGTGGTCAAAGAGCCCGTGGATGCAAATGGCGAGAGACTGCGTCAAATGGCGAAGCGGAGATAATCATGAGTGTCATATTTAGTGAAACTTGCATTGCGTAATGTATCCAAACTGTCAATACAAATACAGTGGTTTGCCTTATGTCACTAGATTAAAAACCCCAGGATGTTTACATGTTTGTGATGTCGTTGTGTCTGGTTCTCACGACACAGGGTATCCTTGTGTGGGGCCAGGAGCAATGTATGTGCCTGTATGTAAATGTTGTTATGTGTTGTTAAAAGTTCTGTGAATATAATTTATTACTATCTAGGTGTACTGAGTCGCAGAAACCTACTGTTGGTTTTCATGACTTTTGCAAGCTGTCGATGTCTTAAACAATAAAAATCGCAATACCGCTCTCATGCCTAACAAAACTCAGTGAATACAAATACAGTGGTTTGCCATATGTCACTAGAGTAAAAGTTCTGCAAATATAATTTATTACTATCTAACTTTATTGGGTCGTAGAAACCTACTGTTTTTCCGGGACTTCTGCCAGCTATCGATGACTTAAACAATAAAAATCGCAATACTGCTCTTATGCCCAAGAAAACTTACAGGTATCTGAAAATTAATGTTGAGGTTAAACATAAATAGTTTATTTATTTTGAAATAGTGATATGTATGAATTAAAAACATCTTTAAACCAGGGATGGGCACAATTGCGTAAGTCCAGCTGTCAAAGTAAGTGTCAGAATAACGATTGTCTGACAAACGTTTGTCCAGTTATAATAGAAAAGCCCGATGATCGAACGATGACTCCAAGTTGTCAGAGAGCCCAAGAATGAATGCAAGTGGCATGAGACCGCATAGAATGGCAAAGCAGAGATAATTGCATTGTATTCAAACTGTCAATACAAATACAGTTGTTTGTCTTATGTCACTTAATTAAAAGTTCTGTGAATATTATTTTATTACTGTTGTTTTTCATGACTTCTGCGAGCTGTCGATGTCTTAAACAATAAAAATATCAATACCGCTCTCATGCCTAACAAAACTTACAGGTTTCTGAAATTAATGTAGAGGTATGAATAGTTTATTCACTTATGATTATAATATGTTTAAATTTAAAAAAAAATTAAGCTACGTAAGGGCTCAACTGCTCAAATGCAGCTTTCAAAGTGTCAGAATAACGATTGTCTTATTAGAGTTATAATAGAACAGCCCAATGATCGGACAATAACTCTAAGTTGTCAAAGAGCCCGTGGATGCAAACGGCGAGAGACTGCGTCAAATGGCGAAGCGGAGATAATCATGAGTGTCATATTTAGTGAAACTTGCATTGCGTAATGTATCCAAACCGTCAATACAAATACAGTGGTTTGCCTTATGTCACTAGATTAAAAACCCCAGGATGTTTACATGTTTGTGATGTCGTTGTGTCTGGTTCTCACGACACAGGATATCCTTGTGTGGGGCCAGGAGCAATGTATGTGCCTGTATGTAAATGTTGTTATGTGTTGTTAAAAGTTCTGTGAATATAATTTATTACTATCTAGGTGTACTGAGTCGCAGAAACCTACTGTTGGTTTTCATGACTTTTGCAAGCTGTTGATGTCTTAAACAATAAAAATCGCAATACCGCTCTCATGCCTAACAAAACTCAGTGAATACAAATACAGTGGTTTGCCATATGTCACTAGAGTAAAAGTTCTGCAAATATAATTTATTACTATCTAACTTTATTGGGTCGTAGAAACCTACTGTTTTTCCGGGACTTCTGCCAGCTATCGATGACTTAAACAATAAAAATCGCAATACTGCTCTTATGCCCAAGAAAACTTACAGGTATCTGAAAATTAATGTTGAGGTTAAACATAAATAGTTTATTTATTTTGAAATAGTGATATGTATGAATAAAAAACATCTTTAAACTAGGGATGGGCACAATTGCGTAAGTCCAGCTGTCAAAGTAAGTGTCAGAATATCGATTGTCTGACAAACGATTGTCCAGTTATAATAGAAAAGCCCGATGATCGAACGATGACTCCAAGTTGTCAGAGAGCCCAAGAATGAATGCAAGTGGCATGAGACCGCATAGAATGGCAAAGCAGAGATAATTGCATTGTATTCAAACTGTCAATACAAATACAGTTGTTTGTCTTATGTCACTTAATTAAAAGTTCTGTGAATATTATTTTATTACTGTTGTTTTTCATGACTTCTGCGAGCTGTCGATGTCTTAAACAATAAAAATATCAATACCGCTCTCATGCCTAACAAAACTTACAGGTTTCTGAAATTAATGTAGAGGTATGAATAGTTTATTCACTTATGATTATAATATGTTTAAATTTTAAAAAAAATTAAGCTACGTAAGGGCTCAACTGCTCAAATGCAGCTTTCAAAGTGTCAGAATAACGATTGTCTTATTAGAGTTATAATAGAACAGCCCAATGATCGGACAATAACTCTAAGTTGTCAAAGAGCCCATGGATGCAAATGGCGAGAGACTGCGTCAAATGGCGAAGCGGAGATAATCATGAGTGTCATATTTAGTGAAACTTGCATTGCGTAATGTATCCAAACTGTCAATACAAATACAGTGGTTTGCCTTATGTCACTAGATTAAAAACCCCAGGATGTTTACATGTTTGTGATGTCGTTGTGTCTGGTTCTCACGACACAGGGTATCCTTGTGTGGGGCCAGGAGCAATGTATGTGCCTGTATGTAAATGTTGTTATGTGTTGTTAAAAGTTCTGTTAATATAATTTATTAAGGATACCCTGTGTCTGGTTCTCACGACACAGGGTATCCTTGTGTGGGGCCAGGAGCAATGTATGTGCCTGTATGTAAATGTTGTTATGTGTTGTTAAAAGTTCTGTGAATATAATTTATTACTATCTAGGTGTACTGAGTCGCAGAAACCTACTGTTGGTTTTCATGACTTTTGTAAGCTGTCGATGTCTTAAACAATAAAAATCGCAATACCGCTCTCATGCCTAACAAAACTCAGTGAATACAAATACAGTGGTTTGCCATATGTCACTAGAGTAAAAGTTCTGCAAATATAATTTATTTATTTAACTTAGCTTCTGATAGCCAGAGCGCCATTTATCTCGTTCGAAACCCTGTGCACCACAACAGGACGAAGCATATTGATACGAGATTTCACTTTATTATGGAAAAGGTATCTAATAATATTGTAAATTTGGAATAAGTGCAAAGCAGCGATATGCCTGCAGATGCCCTAACTAAGCCACTTGGGCTGATTGTACATACACGTTGTATAGTTAGTTTAGGATTAGGAACTTCATTTTTGTTTTGTCTATTTGGCATAACTTTGATTAAGGGAAGCGGCTGTTGTGATACTAACCTCAGTTGTGCTTTAGACTCTTTAGAATTAAGTTTTATTTTTGTGACATATTTTAAAATTTACAAATACTTCAAATATACACTCTTGACAGTAAACATCTTTTTACAATATATTACCAAATCCTATATTAAATAAAACTCTTCAAGCTCTTTACCCCTCCTATTACAACAGTTTCGTTAGGCATAAGAGTAGTATTGTTCTTTTAATTGTTAAGTCATCGACAGCAGGCAGAAGTCACGGAAAAAACAGTAGGTTTCTGCGACCCAATAAACCTAGATAATAATAAATTATATTAACAGAAAACCACTGTATTTGTATTGACAGTTTGAATACATTGCGCAACGCAAGTTTAACTAAATATGACACTCATGATTATCTTTGCTTCGCTATTTGACGCAGTCTCTCGCCATTTGCACCCACGGGCTCTCTGACGACTTAGAGTTATCGTCCGATCATCGGGCTGTCCTATTATAACTGGACAAACGTTCGTCAGATAATCGTTAATCTGACACTTACTTTGACATCTGGACTTACGTAATTGTGCCCATCTTTAGTTTGTAGATGTGTTTTATTCATACATATCAGTATTTTAAATTAATAAACTATTAATGATTAACCTCCACATTAATTTTCAGATACCTGTAAGTTTTGTTAGGCATAGAAGCAGTATTGCTATTTTATTGTTTAAGTCATCGACAACGGGCAGAAGTCCCGAAAAAAACAATAGCTTTGCGACTTAATACACCTAGATAAGTAATAAATTATATTCACAGAACTTTTAATCTAATAACATAAAGCAAAGCACTGTGTTTGTATTGACAGTTTGAAAACAATGCGCAACGCAAATGTCACTAAATGTGACACTCATCATTCATTCATTCATTCATTCATTCATTCATTCATTCATTCATTCATTCATTCATTCATTCATTCATTCATTCATTCATTCATTCATTCATTCATTCATTCATTCATTCATTCATTCATTCATTCATTCATTCATTCATTCATTCATTCATTCATTCATTCATTCATTCATTCATTCATTCATTCATTCATTCATTCATTCATTCATTCATTCATTCATTCATTCATTCATTCATTCATTCATTCATTCATTCATTCATTCATTCATTCATTCATTCATTCATTCATTCATTCATTCATTCATTCATTCATTCATTCATTCATTCATTCATTCATTCATTCATTCATTCATTCATTCATTCATTCATTCATTCATTCATTCATTCATTCATTCATTCATTCATTCATTCATTCATTCATTCATTCATTCATTCATTCATTCATTCATTCATTCATTCATTCATTCATTCATTCATTCATTCATTCATTCATTCATTCATTCATTCATTCAATCATTATCTCCACTACGCTATTTTACGCTGTTTTTGTCCATTTGCATCCGCGGGCTTTCTGACGATTTGGAATTATCGTCCGATTATTGGGCTGTTCTATTGTAACTGGACAAACGTTCGTCAGACAATCGATAATCTGCACTTGGTACTTTGACATCTGGTCTTACGCAACCAATTGCGTAAGTCCAGATGTCAAAGGACCCAAGTCCATCCGTAGTTTAAAGGTATTTATTATTCATACATAATCATAATACTCGATAAACTATTTGTGACTAACCTCCACATTAATTTTCAGATAATTGTAAGTTTCGTTAGACATAAGAGCAGTATTGTTATTTTTATTGATTAAGTTATCGACAGCAGGCAGAAGTCACGAAAAAAAAACAGTAGTTTCCTGCGACTCAAACACCTAGATAGCAATAAATGATATTCACAGAACTTTTAATCTAGTGACATAAGGCAAACCACTGTATATGTATTGACAGTTTGGATACATTGCGCAATGCAAGTTTCACTAATTATGACACTCATGATTATCTCTGCCTCGCCATTTGACGCAGTCTCTCGCCATTTGTATCCATGGGCTCTTTGACAACTTAGAGTTATTGTCCGATCATCGGGCTGTTCTATTATAACTCTAATAAGACAATCGTTATTCTGACACTTTGAAAGCTGCATTTGAGCAGTTGAGCCCTTACGTATTTTAATTTTTTTTTTAATTTAAACATATTATAATCATAAGTGAATAAACTATTCATACCTCTACATTAATTTCAGAAACCTGTAAGTTTTGTTAGGCATGAGAGCGGTATTGATATTTTTATTGTTTAAGACATCGACAGCTCGCAGAAGTCATGAAAAACAACAGTAATAAAATAATATTCACAGAACTTTTAATTAAGTGACATAAGACAAACAACTGTATTTGTATTGACAGTTTGAATACAATGCAATTATCTCTGCTTTGCCATTCTATGCGGTCTCATGCCACTTGCATTCATTCTTGGGCTCTCTGACAACTTGGAGTCATCGTTCGATCATCGGGCTTTTCTATTATAACTGGACAAACGTTTGTCAGACAATCGTTATTCTGACACTTACTTTGACAGCTGGACTTACGCAATTGTGCCCATCCCTAGTTTAAAGATGTTTTTTATTCATACATATCACTATTTCAAAATAAATAAACTATTTATGTTTAACCTCAACATTAATTTTCAGATACCTGTAAGTTTTCTTGGGCATAAGAGCAGTATTGCGATTTTTATTGTTTAAGTCATCGATAGCTGGCAGAAGTCCCGGAAAAACAGTAGGTTTGTACGACCCAATAAAGTTAGATAGTAATAAATTATATTTGCAGAACTTTTACTCTAGTGACATATGGCAAACCACTGTATTTGTATTCACTGAGTTTTGTTAGGCATGAGAGCGGTATTGCGATTTTTATTGTTTAAGACATCGACAGCTTACAAAAGTCATGAAAACCAACAGTAGGTTTCTGCGACTCAGTACACCTAGATAGTAATAAATTATATTCACAGAACTTTTAACAACACATAACAACATTTACATACAGGCACATACATTGCTCCTGGCCCCACACAAGGATACCCTGTGTCGTGAGAACCAGACACAGGGTATCCTTGTGTGGGGCCAGGAGCAATGTATGTGCCTGTATGTAAATGTTGTTATGTGTTGTTAAAAGTTCTGTTAATATAATTTATTAAGGATACCCTGTGTCTGGTTCTCACGACACAGGGTATCCTTGTGTGGGGCCAGGAGCAATGTATGTGCCTGTATGTAAATGTTGTTATGTGTTGTTAAAAGTTCTGTGAATATAATTTATTACTATCTAGGTGTACTGAGTCGCAGAAACCTACTGTTGGTTTTCATGACTTTTGTAAGCTGTCGATGTCTTAAACAATAAAAATCGCAATACCGCTCTCATGCCTAACAAAACTCAGTGAATACAAATACAGTGGTTTGCCATATGTCACTAGAGTAAAAGTTCTGCAAATATAATTTATTACTATCTAACTTTATTGGGTCGTACAAACCTACTGTTTTTCCGGGACTTCTGCCAGCTATCGATGACTTAAACAATAAAAATCGCAATACTGCTCTTATGCCCAAGAAAACTTACAGGTATCTGAAAATTAATGTTGAGGTTAAACATAAATAGTTTATTTATTTTGAAATAGTGATATGTATGAATAAAAAACATCTTTAAACTAGGGATGGGCACAATTGCGTAAGTCCAGCTGTCAAAGTAAGTGTCAGAATAACGATTGTCTGACAAACGTTTGTCCAGTTATAATAGAAAAGCCCGATGATCGAACGATGACTCCAAGTTGTCAGAGAGCCCAAGAATGAATGCAAGTGGCATGAGACCGCATAGAATGGCAAAGCAGAGATAATTGCATTGTATTCAAACTGTCAATACAAATACAGTTGTTTGTCTTATGTCACTTAATTAAAAGTTCTGTGAATATTATTTTATTACTGTTGTTTTTCATGACTTCTGCGAGCTGTCGATGTCTTAAACAATAAAAATATCAATACCGCTCTCATGCCTAACAAAACTTACAGGTTTCTGAAATTAATGTAGAGGTATGAATAGTTTATTCACTTATGATTATAATATGTTTAAATTAAAAAAAAAATTAAAATACGTAAGGGCTCAACTGCTCAAATGCAGCTTTCAAAGTGTCAGAATAACGATTGTCTTATTAGAGTTATAATAGAACAGCCCGATGATCGGACAATAACTCTAAGTTGTCAAAGAGCCCATGGATACAAATGGCGAGAGACTGCGTCAAATGGCGAGGCAGAGATAATCATGAGTGTCATAATTAGTGAAACTTGCATTGCGCAATGTATCCAAACTGTCAATACATATACAGTGGTTTGCCTTATGTCACTAGATTAAAAGTTCTGTGAATATCATTTATTGCTATCTAGGTGTTTGAGTCGCAGGAAACTACTGTTTTTTTTTCGTGACTTCTGCCTGCTGTCGATAACTTAATCAATAAAAATAACAATACTGCTCTTATGTCTAACGAAACTTACAATTATCTGAAAATTAATGTGGAGGTTAGTCACAAATAGTTTATCGAGTATTATGATTATGTATGAATAATAAATACCTTTAAACTACGGATGGACTTGGGTCCTTTGACATCTGGACTTACGCAATTGGTTGCGTAAGACCAGATGTCAAAGTACCAAGTGCAGATTATCGATTGTCTGACGAACGTTTGTCCAGTTACAATAGAACAGCCCAATAATCGGACGATAATTCCAAATCGTCAGAAAGCCCGCGGATGCAAATGGACAAAAACAGCGTAAAATAGCGTAGTGGAGATAATGATTGAATGAATGAATGAATGAATGAATGAATGAATGAATGAATGAATGAATGAATGAATGAATGAATGAATGAATGAATGAATGAATGAATGAATGAATGAATGAATGAATGAATGAATGAATGAATGAATGAATGAATGAATGAATGAATGAATGAATGAATGAATGAATGAATGAATGAATGAATGAATGAATGAATGAATGAATGAATGAATGAATGAATGAATGAATGAATGAATGAATGAATGAATGAATGAATGAATGAATGAATGAATGAATGAATGAATGAATGAATGAATGAATGAATGAATGAATGAATGAATGAATGAATGAATGAATGAATGAATGAATGAATGAATGAATGAATGAATGAATGAATGAATGAATGAATGAATGAATGAATGAATGAATGAATGAATGAATGAATGAATGAATGAATGAATGAATGAATGAATGAATGAATGAATGAATGAATGAATGAATGAATGAATGAATGAATGAATGAATGAATGAATGAATGAATGAATGAATGAATGAATGAATGAATGAATGAATGAATGAATGATGAGTGTCACATTTAGTGACATTTGCGTTGCGCATTGTTTTCAAACTGTCAATACAAACACAGTGCTTTGCTTTATGTTATTAGATTAAAAGTTCTGTGAATATAATTTATTACTTATCTAGGTGTATTAAGTCGCAAAGCTATTGTTTTTTTCGGGACTTCTGCCCGTTGTCGATGACTTAAACAATAAAATAGCAATACTGCTTCTATGCCTAACAAAACTTACAGGTATCTGAAAATTAATGTGGAGGTTAATCATTAATAGTTTATTAATTTAAAATACTGATATGTATGAATAAAACACATCTACAAACTAAAGATGGGCACAATTACGTAAGTCCAGATGTCAAAGTAAGTGTCAGATTAACGATTATCTGACGAACGTTTGTCCAGTTATAATAGGACAGCCCGATGATCGGACGATAACTCTAAGTCGTCAGAGAGCCCGTGGGTGCAAATGGCGAGAGACTGCGTCAAATAGCGAAGCAAAGATAATCATGAGTGTCATATTTAGTTAAACTTGCGTTGCGCAATGTATTCAAACTGTCAATACAAATACAGTGGTTTTCTGTTAATATAATTTATTATTATCTAGGTTTATTGGGTCGCAGAAACCTACTGTTTTTTCCGTGACTTCTGCCTGCTGTCGATGACTTAACAATTAAAAGAACAATACTACTCTTATGCCTAACGAAACTGTTGTAATAGGAGGGGTAAAGAGCTTGAAGAGTTTTATTTAATATAGGATTTGGTAATATATTGTAAAAAGATGTTTACTGTCAAGAGTGTATATTTGAAGTATTTGTAAATTTTAAAATATGTCACAAAAATAAAACTTAATTCTAAAGAGTCTAAAGCACAACTGAGGTTAGTATCACAACAGCCGCTTCCCTTAATCAAAGTTATGCCAAATAGACAAAACAAAAATGAAGTTCCTAATCCTAAACTAACTATACATTGTGTATGTACAATCAGCCCAAGTGGCTTAGTTAGGGCATCTGCAGGCATATCGCTGCTTTGCACTTATTCCAAATTTACAATATTATTAGATACCTTTTCCATAATAAAGTGAAATCTCGTATCAATATGCTTCGTCCTGTTGTGGTGCACAGGGTTTCGAACGAGATAAATGGCGCTCTGGCTATCAGAAGCTAAGTTAACACAAGAAAGTTTACCTGTTATCTCGTAAATAAAGCAACGTAAGTAACAAGCTTCCTTTGTAGCAGACGCTAGCGCCATGTACTCTGCTTCCGCGGACGATAAAGCAACTGTCGGTTGCTTCTTTGATTCCCAGGATACTGGACCGCCACTTAAATTGAAGGTGTAACCTGTGTATGACCTTCTGTCAATCACACAGTTCACCCAATCTGCGTCACAGTAACCTCTTAACCCGGCGTGAATGAGGTCGGGTATATCATACCCGGGAAGTTTTCAAACGCAGATTATTTAATGTTTCTGTTGTCATGTGAGTCCGGGCGTCAGAGTAGCTGGAGGTAAGGGTGCAAGAGGCGAGGTAAACCGTCGAATTCAGTGTTGCGCTGGCGGTGACAGGAGATACACGTATGCAAACGTGGCTGGGGTACGGCACACCCGACCTCATAGTCGGTGTTACATTTTTACATTTATGTACATCTATCGGCACAGTCCATAAAAACAAGACGAGTTTTTCAAAATTTTCAAAAAGGGAACAGATGGCTCTCGCTTTGGATTCCAGAACGACATTACTTTGGTGTCTTATGATGTACCTAAAAAAAATTAAGTTGGTAATGTCAACTTTGCACCACGATGGAAATATAGACGAATCGACAGGCGATAAAAGAAAACTGGAATTGATTACCAATTATAATATAACAAAAGTAGTGATTGTACTGAAAAAAAAAGGACAGAAAAACAAAACATTGCTGTTCAAAATGTGAGAAGTTCCATACAATATGTATGGTACACGCGACTTTTATGTGCACAGATAGAGCTGATTTTTAGTTACAACTTGAGATATACCATACCAATGTTACATGATCTCACAAGACTTATCAGTTTTTATTTTTGTTTTAGTATAAAGAATTTATAATTGTTTTGTTGATTTACCAAAAAAATTGTAATTACGTTAGATGTTTATGCGAAAAGAAGTTAAAATACCTTAAAGTTGATTTATTCCAAAGAAAGTTTTGAGTCTTGTTAGTAACATAAAAAAATGTGCATTTTCTCCTTATTTCTAGTATTTTATTTAATGATCTTATTGAATGGGTACCAATTTAAATATATCTGCAGTAAAATATGTAAATTAAATATTCATAGTATTAAAAAAATTACATTAAAGTCTCAATTTCTCCTTCAGCAATCTTTCCGATCTAAGGTTGCCTGGAAGAAATTGCTATCAGCAATAAGGCCGCCAATTGTACCTCTTCTTTTGTAACTGTTGTCTCTGTAATTATTTTCTGGTGTGTACAATAAAGAATATTCTTATCTTATCTTATCTTAAAGTTTCGGGTATCTCATACCCACCTCATAGCTGGTGTGACAATATTTCACCTCATTCACGCCGGGTTAAAGGTTCTCCATTCTTCCTGTAAACCAGTGAATAGAACATTCCAGTGTTCTTTTGTAAAACACGTATTAAATTGACTCAAAAAACTTGTTGCGTGCGCAATATCGGGTAGTGAGTTTACCGTCAAATACATGAGGCATCCTATTAAGTTTTGATAAGGATAAGACTCACCGACTTGACCAGCAGTTCTCCGTTCCATACTCTTTTTCACTAAAGGAGCGTCCACAGTCTTACAATCCTTCATGTTAAACTTTTCGAGTAGAGAAAGAATATAACTTTTCTGATTTATTTTAATACTCTCGCCATTACATTCAACTTGTAATCCTAAATAACATTATAAAATTCCGAGATCTTTTAGAGAAAAATATTTCGACAAATCTTTCTTGACAACGTCAAACGTCAATTCGGATTTATAAAAGACAATTATGTCATCGACAAAGATACCCGAAATAACCAGTTCATCTCTAAAAAGTTTTGTATAAACGCAAGGCTCGGAAGGAGTTCCTGTAAAACCGACTTCTAAAAGCGTTTCGTTCAACTTTTTATACCAGGCTCGGGGCGCCTGTTTAAGGCCATAAAGAGATTTCTTCAGGAAACAAACCTTGCTTTCCTTGCTTTTTTCAGTAAATCCCAGGGGTTGCTCCATAAAAACCGCTTCATCCAAGTCCCCATTCAGGAACGCGGTATCAACGTCTAAGTGTTTCATTTTCAAGCCCATATCTGCAGCTAAAGCAATTAACGTGCGGAGGGAAGAATGACGAATTACAGGTGCAAACGTCTCCTTGTAATCCACTCCTTGAACTTGCTTAAAGCCTTTGACAACCAGTCTAGCCTTATACTTGATGACGTTTCCATATGCGTCCTTTTTCTTCTTATAACCCCATTTACATGGTATGACTTTTTTGTTCGGTCTATTCACTAGATCCCATGTGTGGTCTACGAGTTTCATCAAGGACTTGTATTCGTCAGCCATAGCATGGTGCCATGAGTAGCTTCATAATAAGTCATAGGGTCACTAGAGTCATCTCACACATTATGTGTAAAGAAATCTGGTAGTTTCCTATTTCTTGAGGGGTACCGCTGCTCAGGGAGAGATGGTTTCTCCTCTAAAACTGTTGGCTCTTCATCTACACACGGAGAAATCTCACGAAGAGACTCGCACTCAACATCTTCTATATCTGCTGACTTTACAGCACTCTCATGCTCACTCTCCAGGCTTACACGTGAAGATGGACCAGCCATAGGTTCGGTTCTCTCAACGCAGTTGAAGAGTTGAGTATCTTCATGCTGAGTACAGAGTTCTTTCTCTTCAAATATCAGCACTGAGTCTGACTGTACCACGGGCTCACTATGTTCCTGTTTTAACATTGAAAAACTATTTCCAAAAAAGGTTGCATCTCTGAATGTAATGATGGTTAGCAGGATCCCTTAACATGTACGTATTTGGATTCTAAGAATAACCGACGAAAATCGCTTCCTTTGCCTTAACATGCAGCTTCCTCCGATGACACGACGGTAGGTGGACAAGCGCTCTGCATCCGAACACTCTCAAGTGTTCAAGGTCACTCCTGCGACCATACCATCTGTCATATGGAATTTGTCCACCTAGGGCTCGATGAGGAGACCTATTCTTTAGGTATACGGCAACTTGGAATGCATCTTCCTAGTATGCTTTCGGTAGTGAGCTTTCAGCCAACAACGTCCTCGCCTTCTCTGTGATGGAACGGTAAGTACGTTCTGCAACTCCGACTTGTTGAGGACTGTACGGCGTCGTCGTTTGATGTTCGATGCCTTTTGATGCAAGGTAATCAACAAACTCCCTATTTACGAACTCTTTGCCGCCGTCAGTCCTAACCGCTTTTATTTTTCTATCTAATTGATTTTCAACAAAAGTTTGAAACAGACAGAGTTTATTTTTGACCTCAGTTTTGGAAGAAATAAAATAAGCAAATACCTTTCGTGTATAATCGTCTACAATCGTTGACATATACCTTTTCCCTTGAAAAGAGGTTGTAGATAACGGTCCTAGCAAATCCATGTGGATTAGCTCAAGAGAGGCAGTATCCCTATTCTGAGCTACCTTCTTGAAAGGTTTCCTTGCTTGTTTACCTTCCACGCAAGCGATGCAACTACTTTTATCTACTTTACTAAACTTAACGCCTACCTCGTGATTCTTCAGCTGATTCATGCCTATACGACACAAATGTCCTAACCTCTTGTGCCATAGTTTATAACTATCGTTCTGACAGCCAGAGCGCACATCTTGTGTCAAATTATTATTTGCCACATTCTCGGAAACATTTAAAGTACCATCCAAAACGTACAGTCCACCACAGGGCGAGGCATGTAATACGGCATCACCAGTAAAACGAAAAGTATTAGATTTATAACATTACAACCAGTAGTATCAAAAACACACGTAAAACCTTTATCAACAGCTTTCTTAACAGAATTCAAGTTAGCCTTTAAATCAGGTACCAAAACAGCATCACTGATTTTGTTGATAATATTTTCAGGTGTCTTTAATGAAATGTCTCCAATTCCGCAGCATTTTATCTGTTCGCCGTTAGCGACAGTAACTTTACCTTGACTCATACGCGTAATGTCTTGAAACCAATCACGTCTCGATGTCATGTGTTTAGTACAACCTGAATCTACGTACCATTTATCCTCGTTTGAACTGGCAGAAGTATTAAGAGCGGTGAATGTGGTGTCGTCTACTATTACCACATTGGCCTTCTGCTTCGTCTTCCTTAACGGACAGTCTGGTCTCTTATGGCCAGGAGCTTTACATTTGTAACATATGACTTCCTTTTTCTTTGACTTGGGAATTTTCTTGGCATGAAAAACGGAGTCAATAGGTGTCGCTGTAGTCCTAGACATTTCATTCAGCAGTTTTGTTTTCACCAAATCAGTGGTCACGTCGACATTACAGTTTTCCAACGCCATAATAAGAGGTTCGTATTTTGGTGTGAGTCCTCCTAAAAGTATAGCCGCAAGCGATGTGTCCTCTATAATCTTGTCTATATCCGCAAGATCCTGTGTGGTTGACATCACTGCATTAATGTACAGTTCTATATTTTCAAAGTCTGACAAGCTTAATCTGTAGAACTTTCGTTCCAAAGCTAGTCTTCTACCCATTCCCTTGTCCTCAAAAGCCTTCTGCAAATTTATCCATGCTTCGGCTGCAGTTTTGGGACATCTGACGTGCGTTATAGCTGCACCGTCAACGGTTAAGCAAATTTTTGCAAGCGCTGTTGCATTGTTTCGTACCTTTGTCGAGGCGAGGGTCGTGTCTCCGTCCGGATAACCACATATTGATGCCCACAGGTCCTCATGTAAAAGGTAATAAAGGTAATTTCTCATCTTGAATTTCCAGGTAGGATTTCCATCCTTATTTCTTAGGCAAAAAGACGGAATCGAAGATGAGCTTATAGGGAAATTCGACTTACTGACACTCGAGGAGTCTCCAGTTTCATGTGACATTTTGACTTGTACTATCTATTTTCGGTCACAAGGAAAAAGGAAAAAACAACTTTTTCACAATTATTTAGATATCCTTTTACTCTTCTTTTCTTCGTGCTGATAACGTGTTGTAATAGGAGGGGTAAAGAGCTTGAAGAGTTTTATTTAATATAGGATTTGGTAATATATAGTAAAAAGATGTTTACTGTCAAGAGTGTATATTCGAAGTATTTGTAAATTTTAAAATATGTCACAAAAATAAAACTTAATTCTAAAGAGTCTAAAGCACAACTGAGGTTAGTATCACAAAAGAAACTTACACGTATCTGAAAATAATGTGGAGGTTAATCATGAATAGTTTATTGAGTATTATGATAATCTATGAATAATAAATACCTTTAAACTACGGATGGACCCAATTGCGTAAGTCCAGATGTCAAAGTACCAAGTATTGAGCCAATGGGCGACTCACGGCTTAGCACGGGTTAGTGCATTAAAAATAAAAATAGTGTAATCATGTGGGTACAGTGATATCGTTCCGATGTTAAAACCTAACTGCAAAGTAGGTATTGGTAGAGCGCTGGTACGGATAGCCAGAGGTTGCGGGTTCGAATCCCGGCATGGGTGAAATTTTTAGCCTCTAAATAGGTTTTTAAATTTTGTATGTCATCATTAACCATATTATGTTCAGTTATACAAACTATGACAACTAAAGAGCTCATATCGACTTCCATTTCTTCCAGGTGAATTGTTAAGCTGTCTGACTTGTTAATGAGACCATCTATGTTCTGATGTAGTACATTTATGTTCTTGATGATAGTAACACGTGTGAAATATGTAAAACCGGATTTTGCGGATGTCGTTTGTTAAATAAAATCAGAGAACATTAGAGAACAAACGTAATAAAAAATAACATTCTTTTCTAAGCAATTGAAGTACCACTTTTAGCCACTAGATGGCGCTGCTTTAATTTGATTTATTCTGATAGAATGCGTATACATAATTGCAGTTTTGGTCTAAATGTAAACAATCGTTTATAGAATCGGTACAAATGCGGAAAGAAATAATACCTAAAAAGTGGTTTGATCCCTCTAGGCCATTCATTTATCTGATTAATTTAAGAAATATCAATCTCATAGGGAGATATAATATTTAATTTCTGAACTTTGATAAAAAGACTAAAACTACATACCCGGAACGAAATATACAAAGTTGAAACTCCGTTTTCCCTTTGTGGTCATAGTCAGAGACAAGCTGGGTGTAAGAAATGTTAACGCTCTCACTGGCACCAACTACAAATTCTCGTAGGACCACTAGAGCCAGACTTAGCGATGAAATTCATCAAAAAAATTCTAGGCCTATTCATACTAACCGATATTTTCTCGTTTCCTCCGAAATTAAAATTATGTTTTTGTGTAAGGTTTCCAGTTAATTTATGAGACCTAAGATTGCTTATCGATACCTAAATATTCGTTTTAATTTCTCAATGCTGTAGGGGTTCACCTCAAGATAAATTTTTATAGTTTGCTTTTAATTCTGGTAATATTTTGGCATTCAGGAAATCAAAATATTAAAAAATATATATAATTTAGCGAGGCCAAGGCCCGAGAATGCAAGCACGAGGAACACTACCACGTAAAGACCGTAGGCCGAGCTCCGTTCAGGTCGAGACTATTCATGTTTTCACATACAAGTTTAAATTTTTAACAACTAAGGAGGCCGAAGGTCGAGTTCCAGGAAAACGGGCACGAGGAACACTGCCATAGCGAGGCTAAGGGCCGAGCTCCGTTGAGGTCGAGACTATTAATTTTTCGAACTTTAAGTTGAAGAACCCTGTCGAGGAAAGGCCGAAGGCCGAGCTCCGAAGCGGCCGAAGGCACACATTATTTATGTTACCAGGCCCCAACTGTGAGTTACTATGCAACGCCGAACCCTGAGTCTCGTGACGTAGGTGTGAGGAAACTTGCCGCGACAAGGTCGAAGGCCGAGCACAATATAGGCCGAAGGCTGAGCCCCGTGAAGCGGGTTTGAGGAACACTATCACGGTGAGGTCGAAAGCCGAGCTCCATGAATCCTGATGCCAAAAGCCGAGACTATTTATGTTTCCACGCACTCCACCCAACTTTAAGTAATTTTAGAGGCCGAAGGTTGAGCTCCGCGTAAGCGGGCACAAGTAACAACGCCACGGCGAGGCCGAAGACCAAGCTCGGTTCAGGTAGAGACTATTCTGTTCCCACGTACTAGCCGCAACTTTAAGTAACTAGCGAGGCCGAAGGCCGAGTTCCAGGAAGCAGGCACGAGGAACCCTGTCGTGGCGAAGCCAAAGGCTTTAAAGAGGCCGCGTCTGAAGGCCAAGATTATTTATGTTGGCCTCATTATACGGGTGTGGGGAACAGTGCCACGGTGAGGGCTGCCGCGGTGAGGCCGAAGGATGAGCTCCGTTCAGACCGATGCCAAAGGCCGAGACTATTCATGTTACCATGCAAAATACCAAACTTGAAGGAACTAGCGCGGCTGAAGGCTGAGCGCAGCGAAGCGAGCACGAGGAATCAGTCCCCGACGCGGTTGACAGCCGAGCTCCGTACTAGGCGTGATCGTTGCAAGGACGAACCGTTTTATAAGACTGTTTTGTGTTCCGCAATGATAGGACCGTTTTACGTTTCATTCTAAAGCAGTGCCAGTGATTCTAGGGCAGAGCCAGAGTTTGTTCGTCGCGAGACCAGTCCTTAGATTGTTTGACGCGGATATGTCCTTTAATGCTATATTAATAGAGCCTAGAACGTAATGAGATCATTGCGACGTCGTCGTCGGCTTCTTGCTCGTTCCGTTCGTATTGGTCTGTGATACAATAAAGTAATTTTTATGTCTATGAGTATACAGTCAAATATCGTGTAAAACCACTCTTTTTTCCGATGTTTCGTGATTTCCTCTCGTTCGTAAAGCGGTGGTCATTGCTGTGGCAACGAGTCGCGACGCTCGCTCGCTCGCTTGATCGCGCAGCTCGTGGGTGACGGTTATTGTTTAGATTTTTTTCAGTTTGAATTAATAATTCAATGCTACTTAGGTACTTATTGTGAATGTTAATTATGTAATGTTGTATTTATTTTTTACTCAAGTTAAAGTTTAGTTTTAATGGTTAGTCCTAAGCCTGGAAAAGTGTCAAGGGAAGTTCATTAATTTAAAGAAAAAAATATTGAAATCGAACGAAAAACGTTAACTAGTCCTCAACCTCATTCCGTAACCATTTCTTTTACTAGTCTTCGAGACGAATGTCGACGAGACGAAACGAGAGTTTCTCTCGTTTGACCGTCCTCTGCGCCTTGCTCGTTTGCATACAATGAAACCAGTTGCGAACGAGGACCGTTTCGAGGACCGGTTTTTGTTCCAGAAAAAACGGTTGCGTTTCGTCGTCGAACAATCGGACAACGACCCACCCCTACTCCGTACAGGCTGCGGCGAGGCCAAAGGCCAAACCTAGTCTCGTATCAAAAAAAATATGTATCAAAGTTAAGGAATATGAGGTTGATATTTTTTAAATTAATAAGATAAAAGAATAGCCAAGAAGGAACAAACCACTTTATAGGCATTATTTCTTTCCGCATTTGTACCGGTGATGAGCCCAATGGGACGCTTACCTAGTTGAACAAAAAATATCGAAATCAGTTAAGATTTGACGAAGTTATATTAACACATAGTCTAAGAATAAAAGTAATAAACGTGTAGAATTGATGATCT
Organism: Yponomeuta sedellus; assembly: GCA_934045075.1. Classification (NCBI taxonomy): domain Eukaryota; kingdom Metazoa; phylum Arthropoda; class Insecta; order Lepidoptera; family Yponomeutidae; genus Yponomeuta; species Yponomeuta sedellus. Next base: position 5,786,323 of record OW203722.1, on the reverse strand, counting down.
CCTCCATTTTTGAAGTCTATTAAAAATTAGTTAATTGTTTTAATCTTCACAGTGTCCTTTAAGCAATTACAGCACCTGATGATAATTTTACGGAATGATTTGCATTACTGCTATTATTATCTAACAACACTTACCGGGAACTGGAAAGAAATGAGAAAATCAATTATGAACCATTTTTTGCCTTATAATACAATGGTGTCAAGTTCATCGGAACATCACCAAATTACCCTGGGACAAATATTACGCTATATTTTATGAAACCATGCATAATCCTAATGGATGGGCCTTATTATGCCTCATTTGAGTTTTGTTCTCCATCTCTAAAAATATTCATCAGATCTTCACCAAATTAAAATGGGACCAATGGAACGCTAGGGAACTAGTCAAACAAAACAAAAATATCGAAATCGGTTAAGATTTCACGAAGTTATGCGAAAACATAATCTAAAAAAAGAAAGTAGACTCGTTGAATTGATAACCTCCTCCTGTTTTATAGTCGGTTAAAAAAAATTCCTCCACTCCACTCTTGCTCAACTGAGGAAACCAGTATTTTAAAACGTATTAAATTTCCTCCAATCGAGCAAGTTTCTCACTCGAGTCGAGGAATCAACTGTCAAAGCTAAGGTACCTCGGGAGCTGTCTTAAAGCCACCTCGAGAGAAAAAAAAACTTCTGCCTGTCAAAACTTAGCAATGGCATCGCCATTACCAGCATAAAAAACCCGACCATGTATGTGTCATGGTATTGCCGCGGTCCTATCCCGAATCATCTATAATAGAGCCTTCTGGAAGCCTATCGAATAGTCGCCGCATGCTGCGTTTTAACTTAAGCTGCGTTAAACAATAAACGCTGCAAGCAATAATGAATCGTATGTCTACTAGCATAAGGTTCAAAACTCTTTGACATGAAATTATTCTAGAAACGTTGCCGCGTGCACCGAGTGTAGGTACGTATGGGAATGTTCGAGAACTCTTGCCGGCGGATATAAATTAATAGCGGCCGCCGCGGCGCGTTGTCATTTCAGTTTGAACAAGCGAAGAGTGAACTTCGAGCGAACATACCTGCGATACGAGCGATAATCTACGACCTCAGCCATACTATTGGACTTCGATTGGACCTGCGATTGTAACCTACGTATGGATTGCGTGTCGTGAAGACCTGCAGACCAGACACTGCGTGAATAAATCCTAATAAGTTGTCATTGGCGTATTACCTCCAGATCTGAAACCCTAGCCCGTAACAGTACTATAATTCACTAACAGAATCGGGGAACTGGACGGTAACCATCAGCTTCCTCAAACTGTGCTCGGGAGATCGCATGATGTATCTGAAGAAGTCATCTGGCCTTCTCAGCAAAAGTGGATGCGCGTTTTTTTATGAAGAATTTGTTTCTGTAAGGAATATGTTTTTATTGACTATACTTACGCGCTATTAAAAAATTGAGGTTTCGTTAAAAAAACAAAATTTTAACTTTTGATAAACACTTTTTATGTTATTAAAACGGATTATATTGAACTTTTAACTTAAATTTCAATGTAATAAATCAAAATGAAACTAAATTAAAAGCCCTGAAATTGTGGTTAGAAAAAAGCAATTGTTGATTTTCTCCGTTTGTGTAAACAAAGCTTTACATAATATCAAGTAAAGTGATTGTAATACAATCATGCAATCAATCATTTTATATTTATAAACTCAGTTTCGCGCGGCGATCCACAGCGAGCGGACGCACTAATAGTCTTAACGCAGTTTTGCGCCGAAATGATAAATTATTTTATAACTACCCCCGTAGTTGATAAAATATATAATGAGTGAAAGTAGCGGTGAAATTAGTATTTCGAGTGCAAATAGTTCAAAGAGAGTGTTGGAGAGTGAACAGCTGAGATCGGAGAGTGCACAATGCAATGAAGAATTTGAATGGGATGAAACTGGCACGGATTTTGTGAAGGGGACTGAAAAAAAACCTAGGCAGGATAGCGAAGAAAACAATGACGATGGTTTTGCTACTGTGCGCAGGAAAACAAAACGCTTAGCAAGAAGTATCTCAACAATTAATGGCGAAAATGATGCGGTAACAAAAAATGAAATATGTATGACATCCAGTCAGCTGTTACCCAAGCAAATAGTTTAGCAAAACTTCTGAGAGCAGAGAATATAAAAGACATTCTACGAATTAAATACAAGAGCCGGTATAAAGTGCTTATTCTATTTGAGAACGAGAAAAATTCCAAAAATATGTTGTCGTGTGAAAAATTTAAAGAAATGGGGTATAAATGCCAGTTAACCAGCGAAATATCGTCAACTTTTGGTGTGGTGAGATCTGTAGACCTGGACATAGAAGAAGAAGAGATAATGAAGTCTTTTACTTGTGACTATGAGCTATTATCAGTACGACGCTTGAAAAGATTTACCGATGACGAAAAATGGGAAGCCAGTGAAACTGTACGTATCTGCTTCAAAGGGCCCACCTTACCACCGTATATATATGGATACGGATGTAGGTTCAAGGTGGATCCCTATACATTCCCGGTCACACAATGTTCTGGCTGTTGGAAATTTGGTCATATACTGCGCCAATGTCCTACAAAGAAAATTATATGTCCAAAATGCGGAGGCCCACATGCCAATTGCGAGACCACTAATTATAAGTGTGTCAACTGTAAAGGCAACCATATGGCACTTAATAAAAGCTGCTCTGAATTTAGAAAAGAGAAGAATATTTGCCTTATAATGTCTGATAAAAATGTCACCTATAAGAAAGCCTTATTAATATACCTACAACATGAGAAAGGAAATAAAGTAACCTTCTATAATGAAGAAGAAGAGGAAGTAGATCACCCTACACAGCAAAATACTCCAGTTTGTCCCACTTACAGAGACATTGTAATAGGAAATCGACAAGATAAAGCGCAAAATCAAATTGAGGACACATGCGGAAAACAACCTACTAAACCAAGAAATAAGAAAAAACACAAGAAGAAGAAACGACAGTATAAAGGCGAGTATGATCTAAGTCATGATGATCAGTCGTCAGAAAGTGAAATGGAATGTATGGAATATGGAACAAGTGAGGAAAAAGAACCCAAGCCTAAGAAAATATTAAACTTTAAGCCCATAATACAGAAAGCAAAGGATATTGTGTTTTCGAAATCGACGTTTGAAGAAAAAATAACTATGATGGTGAAAGTAGTACTGGAAGAATGTAAGAAAATGTTATGTGAAGTATTTCAAAGAAGTGAGTGGATGAAAAACTTGCTTGGAAGTCTTTTTAATGGATAGAAGAACTCATGATATTGCACTCAATATAATACAGTGGAACGCACAAAGTATAAAGCCTAAGCTCACTGAATTTGACTGTCTCTTGAACCAAGAAAGAATCCATATAGCTATATTAAGCGAAACATGGCTAGAGCCTGAGACGGAGCTTAACATTAGTGGATACAACGGATATGGAGGTGTGGCGGTAATTGTTCACAGATCTGTAAGGACACAAGTATCTAATGTAAGATTAAGTAACGTAGGCATTGAAATGATCCATGTTAAACTGTTAAACTGCAGCAACTTACAAAACATAATTTCAATATATTGTCCATCGAGTGTACGTACTACACAACATGATTGGGATAACTTGTTCAGTTTATTCACAAGCAAAACACTGTTAGCTGGGGATTTCAATGGTCACCACACCAATTGGTCTTATAAATGCGACACCAGGGACTTTCAATTATTAGACGCATCACTAGAAAGTGGTTACATATCAATAAATAATGGCAAATCAACACGTGTTAAATTCGTCAATGGACTGTTGCAAGAATCTACTCCTGATGTTACATTTATTTCAACAGATTTAGCAGTCAATACTAAATGGGACGTTAGTAATGAAAATCTGGGCAGTGATCATTTGATTATCAAATTGAAACTAAATTTTCAAGAGCCAATTAAAATGTTAAATAAACAAAACTTCAAACTTGCCAATTGGAACCAATACAGTGACTACTTAGATAATATATTTAAAGATACAGACATAATTAGTTCTAGTAATATACAAGAAAGGTACGATTTTTTTATTAACCAAATTAACCATTCTGCTAACCAAAGTATACCCATGGTAAAATTCTCACAAACCCTAGCTCTAAATTTTAACCAAAACCATACTTGAACTCGGACCTCTCTTTGGCGGTAGCACATCGCAGATTGGCATTAGTCAAATTCAGAAAAAATCCGACTCCATCTAATCTAAATCTGCTTGAGACAAAAACGGCCGAGGCACAGCAACTTATTAGACAGGCCAAATCACAGAGTTGGAGAGAGTTCTGTAGTAGTGTGGATGAAGCTACTTCGGCCTCTGAGTTGTGGCGTCGAATGCGCTGGATGAAGGGTATCAAAAATAGTTGTGGTGCAGCTTCTGACAATGACAAAGAGAAAATATTACGCAAGCTTGCACCAGATTATGTTTTACCATAAATGCCAAACCTAAGTTCGACCAACACATCTCTAGAGACTGAAATTTCAATGCAAGAATTAAAAAAACAGCCTGAAGAAAAAAGACACCGCCCCCGGTGCCGACCACATTACTTACTCTATGGTATACAATCTCCCAGAGACAGCCAAGATCTTTTTGCGGCGTACGTATAATTTGATTTTGGTAAGCGGATATGTCCCACAAAAATGGCGAGATGTTCAAATAGTTGCAATTCCTAAGTCGAATAGCTCCACCAATAGGGTATCCACACCACAACTGAGGCCTATAGCATTGACGTCATGTGTATGTAAGATTTTCCATACTATATTAACGAGACGAATTGAGTGGTATGTAGAACAAAATAATATTATTTCTGCGAAAACTACCGGATTTAGGCGAGGTCAATCCTGTCTAGACTCTCTTGCAAGAGTAGTCTGTCACATACAAATTGGCTTTGCTACAAACATCCCAACTCTGGCTTGCTTCCTAGATATTGATAACGCATACAATAATGTATTAGTTCACAAGGTTGTTGAAACACTGAATAACATAAAAGTGGGTGAGAAGCTGTGTAAATACATCTGGCACTTTCTTAGTGAAAGACATCTGTCAATCAGAACAGATAATTATGACACAATATGTAGTTCAACTAGATGGGCATGCAGAGGTATTGCTCAAGGGGACCCAATGTCTCCTCTTTTGTTTAACATCGTAACGTTTGAGATATGTCATAAAATATGTAGTCATGATTTCACAATACGCAGATGATTTTATAGTATATTTTAGCAGCCAAAAGATAAGTGAACGTATAATTAACATCCAAGAAGCGCTTAATGCAATGTGTATAATTTTAGATAACTTAGGCTTAGAAATTTCGAGCCATAAATCAAAATATTGTTTATTTATTAGAGGTCGACGCAGTCAACAAATAGATATAAATATTGGTGGCTCTCCATTAGAGCCTACTGCTAATATAAAATATTTGGGCTTATGGCTGGATAAAACACTAAGATGGAGTAAGCATATCAACGAAACAGTAGAAAAATGCCATAAATATTTAAATTTGTTAAAAATACTATCCGGCTCTGGCTGGGGCTTACATCCTAAACACATTCGTCGGCTATACATATCGCTGATACGGAGTAGGATGGATTATGCTAGTTTTTGTATGACAATAGTGCAAAGACCCATGCTTATTAACTCGATAAGATACAAAATCAAGCTCTGAGAGTGATTGGCGGCTTCATTAGAAGTACGCCAATTCACGTAATGGAGAGTGAAATGTGTATTCCTCCTCTGTTCTTAAGAAGAAATTATTTAGGTGTAAAATTCTGCCTTAAGTCCCAAGCATGCGGTCAAAATGAGACGACGCGCTTGTTGAACGAACTTGGCGCTCTTTGTACCCGCAGATTCTTTCAAATTAAAAAAAAGCCGTAATTACCCACTGTTTATAACGAGACAAAACATGAAAATGTATCCTCAAGTTACCCTTTACCTATGTTCTCATTAGATACCTGGATGAGCAATATACGCGTTGACAATGTTATTTGTAATAAACTTAGTAGTGTCAAACTAAGTAAACGCCTATATGATAATCATATTTTGAAATGTTGTGTTGTTGAGGAGCTAAACATTAAATATCTTGGATATCACAGGGTGTATACTGATGGTTCAAAGAGTGAAAGTGGTTCGGGGGCTGCATTTTATGATGTAGTTAATAAATGTTCTAAAATTTTCAAAGTTATAAATAAAGATATGTCTATTATGTCCTTGGAGCTCATAGCAATTTCAGAGGCCCTTACATACATTAAACAAATGCAATTGCAGAAAGTGGCCATCTTAACGGATAGCAGAAGTGCTTTACAGCATATAGCTCGATGTACATCTGGGGACAGAGGTATACCGAAAGCTTACACTGTACTTGCACACATACACGATTTAAATAAAGATGGTATCGAGCTGAAATTGCAATGGGTCCCGTCACATATTGGGTTTAAAAGGAAACGAGGAGGCTGACCGGCTGGCAAAATGTGCTGCGGAATCTGGACAGGAAACATATGACGCTCCTAGCTACAATGAGGTTTTACCTAGACAAAAGAAGCATTGCCATGACCTTTGGAAAAAATACTTTGACGAAAGGTCCAAAGAAAAAGGAATATGGTACAGCACAATGCAGTGTGAGCCTCCTCGAGTACCGTGGTTTGGTAGTATTAAGTTGAGTAGAAATACTTTAGTCACAGCGTTCCGGCTCCGTTCTGGACACATGCCGCTCAATAAATTTGGATTTTTAATGAAAAAAATAAACAGCCCAAATTGTTCAGTATGTGATGCTGAGGAAGATTTATTTCATTTATTAATGGTGTGTGTCCGCAATGAAACTCAGAGAACGACTGTAGTGTCACGGCTACAACTAAATTTAGTGGATGTGGGAATACTTCAGAGCATTCTGTCCGAACCGTGTAGCGGACACGCCACCATAATTTATGAATTTGTTAAGGATAGCTTAGTTATAAGATCTATGTAGTTTGATAATTGTATGATTAGGTTACGATGGGGCTGACATGCTCGTTCTGCGAACAAAGCCCCTAAATAAATAAGATTAAAAAAAATATATATTTATAAACTTACAAAACGTCTCTGAAAATAAACGCGGATATTAATCAAACAATATCGATAAACTTAACATTTCTTTACAGAGGTATTTGTCCAACCCGCAGGCTGATGGAGAGCGCATCCGTCTATGAGGGAAGCCATGGTGGAGCGCGTAGACTTGAGCCTAGCAGCTGTAACAACTTGGGGTGACGATAACCTGGTCAACTTTAATGCCCCCAAAACAAAAGCGTGTGTCTTCACCGCAAAGCAGAGGCCCTTTGCCCTGACTCTCCAAAATACACCTTTAGAGATCTCTGACCATTTAGAGCTGGGTATGAACCTTTCCTCCAATCTTAACTTCGGCAACTCGATCGAGTCCAGAGCCAAAATAGCTGTCAAAAACCTTGGAGTGCTCAATAAAGTTAGAGAGTACTTCACACCAAAGCAGCTTCTAGACCTGTATCAAACACAAGTCCGCTCATGTATAGAGTACTGCAGCCACTTGTGGAATGGTTCTGCTAAGTACCAGCTTGCGCCTATGGATGCGATTGGGCGCCGAGCTATCAGGCTAATTGGGGATGAAAAATTAAAGAAGGCAAAGCCTCTGGAGCATCGTCGAAAGGTCTTTTGCCTCTCCGTCTTCTACAAGGTGTATTTTGGAGAGTGTGCTCTTTCTTCCATCGGACTACCAGACGACGAACATGCAAAAATGCATCAACTTAAAATTATATTTCTTCGAGCATTGACACGTCAAATTTGTGTAAGCTCTCTTTACACCTTAACGGACTCATCCTTTGATATATGGTCAAACAAAATTAATAAAACATTAATAGAGCAATCTCCAAAAAAGAATGAATACAATTTAATGACTCTACGATGCCATGTACCGTGCAGCTCTATCGCATGTTTACTTGGGTGTTGATTTTTAGGCGGTCATACGGACACTTTAAACTGAACTGATTTCAATTAAAGAACCCTGAAACACCTTTTATATGAAACGGTTCTCCAACCAAACGGGTTTTTTAATGAATTTTAGTACCTATACAACAAAATTTTGCTACGCGATCGACACGCAATTTAGAAATTACGTTAAGTATCTTCATACAATAACAAACAAATGGGTAATGCTCACTGTGGCAAGTGTACAAATATTAAACTATAATATTATAAAAGAACATTTAACTTTATTCTATATTTAATGCCTTATTTACTTCATTACCAGTGTTTCTCCTCAATTTGCAATGTGTTACTAACGTGTTCTTTTTTTATGTAGCCTATAAACGTCCCTCAGCAAGGCACAGGCCTTCTCTCAGACAGAGAGAGAGAGTAGGGGATTAATTGCCAGGCGTGCCCACTGCGGATTGGCAATTTCAAGCGCTGAGGTATTTGAATACCTCAGATACTCAGGTTTCCTTACTATGATCGATCAAAGTGTTCTTTAGTTGCTGTTTAATATACAAATTTGGCATCATCTTCAAGTGACCTTAAATGCAATATTTCTTCACAGATGACCTGAACTTACCGTCTACACCACAAACAATAAAAGAAATTAACATAAGCAGTAAAAAATGTAAGTAGTATAATAAACAAAGACCGGCCAAGTGTGAGCCGGACTCGCACACCTAAGGTTCCGTACAAATTTGTAGGTAGGTGGGCTTTTAACTTTTTTCCCCTGAAGTAGTAAAAGACAATATTTCTTACAAATTGCATATTGATTTCCTTGAGTTTATATGCTTTTTTTGTTATAAACCATCGTAACTTTTTTAGCGTTAACTTAGAAGTTTATTTTTTTTGCAACTTTAAGGGACACTGCATCAGAGCATACGGTCTTAATAATTATAACTGGATACTTCCTCGTTTTTCCGAGATAAAGGGCCTCGACAGACAGATGGTACGACGGATGGACGGACGCACAAGAAAGTAATCCTATAAGGTATTTTTTAAGGTAAACACGAGCACTAGACATAATTAAAACTGTTTTTATACGGATTTCACTCGTTTATCATATTTTTATAATTTTCCGACGTTTTGGCACTTTCACAGGTGCCGTGGTCTCGGATGACTGAGGTGACAGTGACTGGGACATGACAGTGACAGTGACTGTCACCTCAGTCATTCGAGACCACGGCACCTGTAAAAGTGCCGAAACGTCAGAAAATTGTAAAAAATATAATAAACGAGTGAAATCCGTATAAAAACAGTTTTAATTAATCCTATAAGGCTTCCATTTTTGCTTTGGTGATACGTAGCCCTAAAAAGTTGGTGAAAACTGCGTAAGACAGAGGTGACCAATTCATAAAGTTTACATACCAACTCCTGGCTCTGAAAGTAATGGCAAAAGGCAAAGCAGTTAGTTGTGATGTTATCGTAATCAAATAAGGACATCAGAAATATGGTTTGCCAGGCAGATCTATGAATGGCGGTGGGAATCGAATAAACGGACCTTAGTAAAGACGTGAAATAACTAGGCTAATAATTTACGCGTATATATTTATTTTATAAAACATCTAGCATATATATTTGAAACATACTTAATAAGAACTATTGCTTACTAAGGTAACATTAGTTATGTATTTATATTATACATAATTATAGTAATGTATTTCTTAAGGATTCTCGATACTCATACATAGTTATATATTAAACGGATTTAATCGCGAATATTTATTCGGTAAAACGTAATTAACTCAAAAGAGAGAATGAATGGTTTCAAGCTTTCAAGTACGTGGAATCCAGTGCCAAATAAATACTTATCACGCATCTTATCACCGGAACTGTCCGAGGGCGTAGTGAGTGTTGTGTATCGGTAGCTGCGAAAAATAAAAAGTGACTGCCCGCAGTAATTAACTGTATGCGCCACTTCAGTCTACCCGAGACAACGGCAACTGTAACGCTGCCGAAACGTCGTGAAATATGGTAATTACGTTTTACCTACTTAATAATCGCGAGACCCGTTTAATATATAACTATTAATATATTTACAAAATAAGTTTGATGTTAAAAAGATAGAGCGCCGTGGCCTAGGGGAACTGAGTGATTGGAACCAATCGCTTGGGTTAATCAACAACAGGCGCGGTCAGGTACTCGATGGGTGATCATCTCGTGACTACCGCTAGTGGCATTTTTTCCAAGCGCTTCCGTGCTTCGCAAGACACGCTAAGCCGTTGGTGCCGGCTGTCATGTAATGGCAGTCGTTAAGCCATGTCAGAGGCCATAAGGCCTCTGACATGCCCATAAGGGCAGCTTGATAACTTCTGACATTAAGGCCCGCTACTGTCTTACAATCCTCCACCAACCCGGACTTGGCCCCCGTGGTGGAGTATACCTTAACCTTCCTGCGATACAGTAAGAGACCCGTGCCCCTACAGTGGGAACATATAAAGGGTTGATATCGCAAAAAGATGGACGGCTGCCCATGGGGAGAGTTCCTAAGACGTTGTCAGCATTCCACTCTGAATGGACTGGTAGATGCGCTGGCCAAGGTAGTTACCAGCTCTTGGGTAGTTACCAGTTTGCCTGATGAGTCGATGAGGCGCGGCGATATTTTCTTTTGAAGTTTAGTTTTATTCACTCGTAATTTACTTACATTTGAAGTTTCATGTGAAGCCACAAATACCGAGAGTACAATAAGCAAGAAAATAACTTTCATTTTGAATGTGCTAAAACACCGTTTCGGTGGATTAGTGTTTCGTAATAAAGCAACTTGCTTGTGAGGCATGAGTTTATAAACTTTTTATACCTGATTTTATGCCTGATTATCATCAATTTACGGTATTGTACTTTCTTAATTAAGTTTTAAAGCGAAAAAAAATTAATAGGTAATATTAATCACGCATGACTGACTTCAAATGAGTCAAACATACTGAGCGTCGTGAATCAAACCTAGTGGAGGGCGTTTTAAATTGCTACATATTTAGGTATATTTAATACAGAGTTCTAGAACCTAATAGGTGATTTAATGGATATAATATCTTTGATCAGACCAGTCACTACTTGAACAGTTGTAGACGTATTTTAAAGAAACGCTCGTGGGCTAGTCGACCCGAATGATTGGAAACAATCACTTGATTTAAGCAACTACAGGCGCGGTCAGGTGCAGGATGGGTGACCGTCCCGTGACTACCGCTAGTGACAATTTTTCCCAGCGCTTCCATGATTCGCAAGTCACTTTAAGCTGTTGGTGCCGGCTGTCATGTAATGGCAGTCGTTAAGTCATGTCAGAGACCTTATGTGGGGCTTGATAACTTCTGACAGTAAGGCCCACCACTATCTTACTATTCTCCACCAACCCGGACTTGGCCGACGTGGTGGAGTATGGCCTAAACTTCCTGCGATGTAGGAAGAGACCCGTGCCCAGCAATGGGGACATACAAAGGGGATCATCAAATTTTAATTTTATCTATATAAGATTATCAGAAGCGGCAGTAGAACAGTGGATGGAAAACAGACTCGGAAGTATCTCAATACTCGGGTTCGATTCCCTGAGCGGCATGTACCGGGTTATTTAATTATTAGTTGGGCAATCTGCCATAAAAACATATTACCTATTTCCTATGAAAATTTGAATACGTTACCTATTACTGATCAAATGAAAAGCCCCTTATCAAGCACAATAATCCAACATGGGACTGACGCCAAAGTAATGATAAAAGGGACATACTTTGATTGAAACTGAAAGTTATTTGTAATATTTTAAAATAAGAGTTATTATCATTTTACAAAACACAGTTAACAATAAGTTAAACAAACACAACTATGTAAAAATCCTAATTTAAAAAAATAATGAAATAACGAATTAGGTATTGAAGTGGCTTATACAACTAACAACTTTATCAAAGTAATTTTTACTAAGGTTTTTATGTAGTTCTCTTTTAAAAGTTGGTCGTGTAGGTATTACACGATATTCGATATCAAGCCTTTGTTTGCCCTCACAGCTGGGGCACGGGTCTTTTCCTGCATTGCAAGACTGTTAGGCCATACTCAAGCACGGAGGCCAAGTCCGTGAAAACGGCCCTCGACCACACCATTTGCAGCTGCCGGAGCACCGCTTTGGCAGACAAGTCCGCTCTTCTGCCGATCAACGAGGAGTATCTGATTTATATTATTTTTTAATGCACTAACCTGTGCTAAGGACAATTTTAAAATGACAATGTGGGTACAGCGATATCATTCCGATATAAAACCTAACTGCAAAGTAGGTGCTCGGGGCTGCAAGTGATGCAAATTACTTCAGCCTGTACGTACTACAGAGAATATTGTAAAGAGGTTCGAAATTTCACTGATGCCGGTGAGTCGCCCATTAGCTCAGTAGGAAGGGCGCTGGCACATATAGCCAGAGGTCGCGGGTTCGAATCCCGGCATGGGTAGGATTTTTAGCCTCTAAATAGTTTTCTAAAAAAGTATCTGATTTACTATCAGCGATACGCGTATCTGGCTTACCCTAAAGAACCGACGAACGACGCTTTCTCGATCGACGCGATCTCTTACACAGAACACTTTCCTCCTGGAGGTAAACCACCAGGTCCATGAGCTTGACATTAAAAGGCGTAACGGCAGGAGTACGCTCTTCCCGCGATTCGGAGCGGCGCTCGTGGCCTAGTCGAACTGAGTATTTGAAATCAATCACTTGCGATAGGCAAAAACACCACTGCTGTGTGGTGTCGGCCTAGATAGGAGCACCAGCCCAATTGTTCCCGCGGGTGTCGTAAAATGGGACTAAGGGACACAAACCGGGGGTTGGGCAGCAGCGTCCCCTGCAGTGCAATTCCACCGAACTGCGATCCCCAACCCACATGTAAAGTTTTAAAGTTAAGGATCGTATTATTTTTGCCTAAATAAAGATTTTGTGTTTGTACTTTGTAACAGGTAACTCAAATAGGCGTAGAAGAGGCAACGAAACCTCTTCTTCTGCAAACTTGATAAGAATGTGTTAACTGCTCAAAATATCAAAAGAACCTGTCTTATTCTAAAATGAAAAAAAGAAACGTGAAGCAATATTCTAGTTGTTTATTTCAAATCAAGGAAAAATATATTTTTAGACATAAAAGTAAGTTCATTACAATTTTTGTCTTCAAGAAGTGCAGTTAGTTTCTTATTGAAGTCCGCCACGCTGTAATAAAAAATGAAAAATTCTTATCACAATTTTGATGCAAAAAGTTAATTTTGTAAGAAGCTTAATTATTACACTTCTGATTTTCTAAAATTTGGGTAGAAGATTGATAATACAAGAGTACCATTACCAATATTTTTTTATAATACGGTTTTTCATAATGAAAACAAATTTTTTTGGGCATATTGTTAACGATTTCAAAATTACCCTGTAGGTAAATATATGCCCAAAAAATTTTCTTTTCATTATGAAAAACCGTATTATAAAAAAATATTGGTAATGGTACTCTCGGGGCCTAATTGAATCAAGTGATTGGAATCAATGTCTTGGGTTAACCAACAACTACCGTGGAGACTTAAGAAAAATAAAAACGATTAAATTTTAACACCTCACCTCTGCTACTTTGCCAACGCAAAATTCATTTCCAGGGTTTACAAGACATAACTTGAGCTTGTGTGGTTTATCTTGCTCCTGTAAATATTATTTTACGAAATTAGTCCATGACCAGATAGTTACAAATGCTTTATCCACTCGTTTACGGGTTGGCTATGGCATGAGCGAGGTCAAAAATAAGCCTTGAAACTTTACGATGCTTTCTACCATAATAGTTAAATAAGGGATAAGGGCAAGATATGCTGTGAAAATGCGCTGCGCGAAGTAGATATGTGCGAAGCAGGCATGGCCTTGTCGAACCAAGTGATTGGAATCGATCACTTGAGTTAAGCAACAACAGGCGCGGTCAGGTGACTACCGCTACTGGCATTTTGCCGAGCTTTTCCGTGCTTCGTAGGGCACGTTAAGCCGTTGTTGCCGGCTGTCATGTAATGGCAGTCGTAAAGCCGTGTCAGAGGCCTTATGGGCGGCTTGATAACTTCCGACAGTAAGGCCTGCCGCTGTCTTACAATCCTCCAACAACCAGGACTGGGCCTTTGTGGTGGAGTTATGCCCTAACCTTCCTGCGATGCAAGAAGAGACCCGTGCCCCAGCAGTGGGGACATACAAGGGTTGCTTTCGTATGCTAGACAGATGCGCGAGCCGAATCGAGCGATGCGTCGCTAGCAATATCTTCGCGCAAAATAGGCTCATTGGCAGTCGAGTTGCGGAAACCCTAACCGTCACCAATACCAAAAAAATTCTTTAGGCCGACACCACACAGCATACACAAACCAGAAAAAAAACAACCATTATTTCTTTTAATTTATTTAGGTAATTGTATACAATTGATGGTCTTATCCCTTAGAGTGATCTCTTCCAGACAACCTTTCGATTAAGTAAATTGCATATAAAGTACCCAAAACCGCCGTGCTGTCATAATGGTCTGTCAGAATCGATCCAAGTTACAGGTTTTAGTTTATGTATATTATGTGTGTGTGCGCGCAGGTATGTGTGTTAGGGTGTATGTGTGTGTGTGTGTGTGTGTGTGTGTGTGTGTGCGTTTATATATATGACTATAAGTATACAGATTTTCTATCTTACCAAACTGACTCCTTCTAAATACTTTTTTAAAACAAATGCACGAATTAATAAATCAGATTAGAGATGGGCTAAGTGCGTGTCGAGCCACGTGCATTGTAGAGTTCCGATGAGTTTTTCGTATAGAGTTTGTCAAATACAAGAAGAGATTTTAACTATACACAACTTTACTATCAACGTTATGAACGATATCTTCAAAGTTTTCCTCTTATAAGTTGGTCGACTATTATTTTTTAACTTGTAAAGCCTACTTACGACTACCATTATATTTTTCTACAATAAACCGCTTAGGAGAGGGGAGACAACTTATTATTACAAATATTTCACTTATTTTATCTTCAGATGATATAACTGTTCAGTCATAGTTTTGAAGGTATCTTGTTACGAGTATATAGGTTTTGAAAATAGTCTTCACTCTAGTGAAGATCATGTTACTCTTACTCATCGTTCTATCTCAGTAATAAATATTTACTTACTTTGAAGTTCTATTAGAGATAAAGAAAAAATATTTATTTGAGTCAACGAATAAACAATTGATAACCAAAAAAATATATTCCAGAGGAAACAATAATGATAGAATTTTGAAATCCGGCCCCTGATTGAGTTCCGTGCGCAGTCACCACACAAGTTAACGAAAACCTTGTGCAGTCGCCGCACAGGTTTTCGTGACACCGAAAAGTTTTTGAATTCAGATCGACTCAACAGGCGATTCAAAAGCTGGTAGCTACCTCGGCCTGGCCATTCAGAGGCCGAATGCCGCAAGTGTTTTGGGAACTCTCCCTAACGGCACGTCCAGAGTTTTATATAAAATTATTTTGCAAATATATGTAAATACTAAATAAGTTAATCAAGTTCTTAAAAAACCTATTTAGAGGCTAAAAATTCTACCTAGAGGTCTATGCACTAACCCGTGCTAAGGACAATTTTAAAAACCTATTTGGAGACTAAGATGTCGCTTCCTGTACGTAATACAGCTCAGAGAGTATTGTAAAGAGGTTCGAAATTTCACTGATGCCGGTGAGTCGCTCATTAGCTCCGTTGGAAGAGCACTGGCACGGATAGCCAGAGGTCGCGGGCTGGAATCCCGGAATGGGTGGAATTTTAAGCCTCTAAATAGGTTTATTAAAAATTGTCCTTAGCACGGGTTAGTGCATTAAAAAGGATAAAAGTTATTAAGTTTGTTAGTCATGTAAGTTTTGTAGATAATAATAATAACATTGTATATTGTAGATAGTAATATTGTAAATAATTTGAAATTAAAAAGTAACACGTTCATATAACGTAGATAATGTAGAATGTAGAGAATTTACGAGTATGTTAGTAGTTAACCCTTAAGTGGGCAAGGGGAAAATAGTTTCCACGTTAAATTGAACTTTATCACCTTGAAATAGAGTTCAAAACCAATAAAAAAATCATACTACCCAAGCCTTATTAAGGGTTAAACGACAGCAGGTTGGTTTTTATCACTCGAGGAGGGCTGAGTCACCTTTATTTTATTATAGGTGGAAGAAATCACAAGGAAACCCTAGAAGTGTTTGAAGTGTTTGTTCATTTCTTATACCCCAGTATTTTAAAATTACTAATCTGCGGTGGGTACTATTACTAATTATTCACTGCTTACCTTGGGAGGGAAGAGCGGTGGCCTACAGTGGTCACACAGCGGCTAAATAAAAAAAATAGTTTGTACTATTTTTATTTTTAATGCACTAACCCGTGCTAAGGACAAATTTAAAAACCTATTTAGAGGCTAAACATTTCACCCATGCCGGGATTCGAACCCGCAACCTCTGGCTATCCGTGCCAGCGCTCTACCAATTGAGCCAATGGGCGACTCACGGCATCAGTGAAATTTCGAACCTCTTTACTCTATTCTCTGTATTATGTACAGGCAGCGACATCTGACTTAAGCAAATTGCATTACTTACAGCCCCGACTACCTACTTTGCAGTTAGATTTAACATCGGAACGATATCACTGTACTCACATAATTATACTATTTTTATTTTTAATGCACTAACCCGTGCTAAGGACAAATTTAAAAACCTATTTAGAGGCTAAAAATTTCACCCATGCCATGCAATTTGCTTAAGTCAGATGTCGCTGCCTGTACATAATACAGAGAATAGTGTAAAGAGGTTCGAAATTTCACTGATGCCGTGAGTCGCCCATTAGCTCAATTGGTAGAGCGCTGGCACGGATAGCCAGAGGTTGCGGGTTCGAATCCCGGCATGGGTGAAATTTTTAGCCTCTAAATAGGTTTTTAAATTTGTCCTTAGCACGGGTTAGTGCATTAAAAATAAAAATAGTATAATCATGTGGGTACAGTGATATCGTTCCGATGTTAAACCTAACTGCAAAGTAGGTAGTCGGGGCTGTAAGTAATGCAATTTGCTTAAGTCAGATGTCGCTGCCTGTACATAATACAGAGAATAGTATAAAGAGGTTCGAAATTTCACTGATGCCGTGAGTCGCCCATTGGCTCAATTGGTAGAGCGCTGGCACGGATAGCCAGAGGTTGCGGGTTCGAATCCCGGCATGGGTGAAATTTTTAGCCTCTAAATAGGTTTTTAAAAAATAGTTTGTCTAAATCATCATCATCATCGTCAGGCTATACTAGTCCACTGCTGGACATAGCCCTCCCCTAAAGAGCGCCACGTTGAGCTATCATAGGGGGTAATGCCCATTATCCCCACGCTGGGCATGCGGGTTGGGGATCGCAGTTCGGTGGAATCGTACTGCAGGGGGCGCTGCTGCCCACCCCCCAAAAATATGTTTGTCTAAATAACATTTTTTTTTTACATTTACATACAGGCACATATATTCCTTCTTGCCCCACACTAAGATACCCTGTGTCGTGGAAACCAGAAACAGCGACGTCACAAACATGTAAACATCCAAGACCTGGGGGTTTATTGTCCCCACCCGGGGTTCGAACCCGAGACCTCCTGCATAGTAGGCAGATGCGCTACCGCTGCGCCACAGAGGTCGTTTTTATAAGTAGTGCCTCTGTGTTTAACAGAGAAATTCGATCAGGATACCCCAATTCCCAAAGGGTCAAACGATCTCTTTCAGAGCCCATGGCCTGTCAGACAACCTTGGGAGAATGCAGTAGCGAGCACGGAGGCCCTGCATTCTAAATATTTCACCCGATTTATGCCGTATACAAGTGTATGCCGTATACAAATTCGACAAACTGTAACGTTTGTTGAAAGAATTTACATTGACTATTGCATTAAGCGTAAACCTGTAAAGATAGATTCTATAGGATTAATAAATTTACGATTCTTTGGAAGAATCTCCGGACTCAATTCGATGCAAGACCACAGTAAAAATACCACGTAACACTGTTTCACGACAAAAAAAATGTAGAAACGTTTTTTACCGTTATGTTGTTCAAGTTAGTGTTAACAAATTATAAAAAATATCTCAACCATCAAGCAGACAAACGTTTACATGTTAAAACGCAATAATTATTTACCGGTATAACCTGAAAGAGCAAAAAACTTATATTAATTTAATTAGGTACATTATTTAGGTGTGATGATTTAATGCGCGACAGCGCACTCACTCACACGGAGTATTACAGTTGCGTTTGCAAATACTGGCTGTGTGGTGTCGGTCTAAACAATAGCACCAACCCAAATTCTTCCCGTAGGTGTCGTAAAAGGCGACTAAGGGATACAAACCGGGGGTTGGGCAGCAGCGCCCCCTGCAGTACAATTCCACCAACCTGCGATCCCCGACCCGCATGCCCAACGTGGGGGTTATGAGCATTACCCCCTAATGATGACACAACCTTACGCTATGGTGCTCATTAGGGGAGGGCTTTGTCCAGCAGTGGACTAATGTAGCCTGAAGAAGAAGAAATTTGCAAATACAAAAATATTTTACATTGTTTATTTATTATTAACACAAAACATCAATCAACAATACAAATCCCAAATAATACACTTATGTTGATATGTCTAGTTCACTTGCCAATACATTGTCGATTGCATGTATTGCATGCATGTGATGATTGTGGTTTTTAAATTTACAAAACTGAATCAACTCCAATTGTATAGTCTTTTCATTAACTATATTTCCATTGTAACAATTTATTACACTATGAACGTATGTTGCCAAAATAGAATTAAATAATAAACCATGAAGGATAGTAAAAAAAGCAATACAAGCTTAAAAAATCAAGTTATATTAACACAAAATGCATTCCTATTTGGAGTTAAGCAATAGGTATTGCGAAAATCTGCCGGAAAATGCTGGATGCGGCAAGCTAAAGACAGGGCGCTATGGTGCTCATTAGGGGAGGGCTATGTCCAGCAGTGGACTACATAATATAGCCTGAAGAAAAAGAAGAAGAATATAGCCACTTTTCGGGTAATAAAATTAGGGCGACCGAAAATGACAAAAACCTCTGAACAAAATTGTGACTTGCGGAAATAATTTATAATTGAACCGTAAATAATAATTAATTACGCTCCTAAATATTTTAAAAGCAGATTTTAGAGTTAAGCAATATTGCAATATTTCGGGTAGTAAAATTAGGACCACCGAAGAGATCAAAAACCTCGAAACAAATTTGCGACTCGTGGGAATAATTTATAATTGAACCGTAAAGAATAATTAATTACGCTGCTTAATATTTTAAATGCAAATAGATAAATTTATTTACTTCTTCCGCTGGCTCAGTGACCCAAAGTGGGTCTTGGCCTCCCACTTCGCATCGATTAATAATAGTAGATTTTTTTTTGTAGCCTATAAACGACCCTCTACAGGGCATAGGCCTTCTCTCAGAAAAAGAGAAAGAGAGAGATACATTCATATGCGATTGCAACCCTGTATGTCCCCGCTGCTGGGCCACAGGCCACTCTTCCTGCATTGCAGGAAGGTTAGGCCATACTCCACCACGGGGGCCAAGTCCGGGTTGGTGGAGGATTGTAAGACAGTGGCGGGCCTTACTGTCAGAAGTTATCAAGCCGTCCATAAGGCCTCTGATATGGCTTAACGACTGCCACTACATGACAGCCGGCACACACGGCTTAACGTGCCTTGCGGAGCACGGAAGCGCTCGGAAAAACGCCACTGGCGGTAGTAACGGGACGGTCACCCATCCCGCACCTGACCGCGCCTGTTGTTGCTTAACTCGAGTGATAAATTCCAATCACTCGGGTCGACTGGGTCACGAGTGCTTCAACTAGGCCACGAGCGCTTCGTATGCTGACATTCATATGCTGAGTTCTATTTTATACACACACCAACAGCACTGCATTACTAAGTTGGGACGGTTTCCGAACAGAGCTCTGTGACGAAATTAAGTTGTTTGTTGGAATTAAGACTTATTAATTTCATTAACATAAATAAGTAGATAAACTGGTTGGTCAAGCTTGATCTGTAAAGTTTCCTCATGAAAATGTTTGCTTTGGTAAAAATTATCGCTCTGAACAATAACTCTCGAGTTTGACAATGACACAGTTAACCAAATTTTAATCTTGGCATGATACTGGTAATATAGTAAGAAGTTGGTACATATAAATCTCGATAAAATGAAATGTTTGGGTATTTTTGGAGGGATTGGCGGAAAGGGATTTGAAAACAAGGGTGAAAAGAAGTATCGATATTAATCCAAATGGGTTAAGTAATTTAAACGTAAAAATGTAACAATCTGACAGGTAGCTGTCATTTTCTTTCACATTATGTTAGTGTGGATTTAGATTATAGTAAATAAAATATATTGATAACTGACATGTTAAAAGTGGTTCAGTTAAAAAAAAAGATGGCGTTTCAAAGTACTGACCTTAAGGACATTCTGAGCACTTTAACATCACCGGATGTCCTCATTTGGTCTGTTAAGTACAGCGGTTAAGTAATGACTTCAAGTAGCAGGTTTATAATTTACTGGAGTCATAAAGGAATATACTTACATCAGCTTCATGTAAAGCCACCAGTACCAAGAAAATATTAAACAAAAAAAATAGTTTCATTTTGATTTTGCAAAAGCAACCTTTCAGTGGCTTAGTGTTTCGTAATAAGGTTCCTATTTTGTAAGATTTTTTTTTACACCTGATTTTCAACAATTATTTTCATGTGTAATTTCTTAATTAACTTTGCAAGCGAAAGAGAAATTGAAAAGGTAATTTTATTTACGCATGACTGTGTTTATATTAGTTAAGTCGAATAGCCCGATTGCCGTGATTTATACTCAATAGAATTGGGTAACTGAGATTAGGTAGATAGGTGCTGGTTAATACTCCAAAGCGTCTTAAGATCCTATGCGGTGCTAAAAAGCACCATCAATGGAATGAAAATCATAACTTATTTTTACGTTCACGTCTTTTCAAAAAAATAAACATCTTGATTCTATGACAACTATTTTAGAACCTACACTCTAGAACCTAGTATCAACAACCTAGTACTTTAATCCATTTACACCAAAAACGATTGTTTTTGGCAAAATTTCTTTGACCTCCTCGATTCTTGGACCTAGGTTCTAAAAACAGCATATTATTTATTAAAAACTAGCTGACCCAGCGAACTACGTACCGCCTAACAGTAGATTCTTTAATTTTTTTTTCATTTTCCTCTGTGTAAGAACCATCCTCGTACTTCAAGAAACATTTAAAAAAAATAATTAGTGAAATCGATTCAGTTGCTCCCGAGATTGGCGCTTACCAACACATTTAGCGATTAATTTTTATATTATGGATAGTATATAAAATATTTATTACGATCTAGATTGCTGATTAATTGATTTCATATGAACTGCTGTGTGGTGTCGGCCTAGAGAATGGCACCAACCCAATTCTTCCCGCGGGTGTCGTAAAAGGCGACTAAGGGACAAACCGGGGGGTGGGCAGCAGCGCCCCCTGCAGTACAATTCCACTGAACTGCGATCCCCAACCCGCATGCCCAGCGTGGGGATTATGGGCATTACCCCCTATGATAGCACAACGTGGCGCTCTTTAGGGGAGGGCTATGTCCAGCAGTGGACTAGTATAGCCTGACGACGACGACGACGATTTACTCCTACAAATTCGCAGATGTGTTTAACTTTGAAAATAAACGAGGCCACAGGGGGTACATGCCTGTACTGGAAATTGAACCTAGGTGTCTCGCTTCAGAGGGCATTGATCTACCCTGCTGCCACTGCTACCATTTATCTACCATCTAAGTGGAAGATCAGTCAATCTACTTCCTTATTTTTACAACAGCAAGGAAATCTCATTTCGGTTAGAATCCAATTACATGCAATTCGACGGTCAGATGTTACGGGTGCACATTTGCATAGTAATACCCTGTTGTGGCCCGTGTATCGTGCACAACTGATCTTGATCCCGATGGGCCCCAAATTCGGATTCCTAACGGCTTTGAACTGAATCGCTTACTATTGGGCGTTAAGACGCTACGCGGTGCTAGCGCTAAATCCACCATAGGAAAAAGTACTATGTTCTTTTATAAGGCGTCTTTGACCAATAAAAGTGAACATCATAAATGTTAATTAACATAGTAGCTAAAGAGATAAAGATGTTTATTTGTCAAACATGCGTACAAAAAGGGGCAATTGACATAATTATACAGTTAGGCATGTTTTACAATAATAGGCGTACACATTTTGATAATTATCGATACATAATAAGTACATAGTATTAAATTATATTAATATTAAGAAGAATAATTTTAGAATCTACTGAAAAGAACCTAGTTCTACGAATGTGGAGGGCTTTCAAGCAGTTTTTCCAAAAAAGGTAGTTTTTGGCAAATATCTATTAAAGTCCTAGGTTCTAGATATATTTGTAACGTTTGTTAATGTTTACTTTTTGAAAAAACAAGTTATAATTTCTATTCAATTATTGGCGCTAGTCAGCAACACGTAGTGCTTTAAAGTGAAATTACGTTTTTTTTTTTATTTATTTTAATACAAAACCCACAGCACAAGTTAAATTACAAAAAAATATTGTGTAGAAAAATCTAAACATAGGCCACTTAAGGGCTTACATTATATTAACTTAGCTACTATACAGAACAAAGGTAGGCTTACATAATTTAAGTTATTAAACAGATTTTACAAATTAGTGGAATAAACAGAAAAAAAATAGGCTATGGCCTTACATATTTAAAACTTATTTGTATATATATAATGTTTATATATATATATATATATATACTCACCAATGGAAAAACTGCCTTAACAACATCGAGTTGAAAGTTACAGAAAATTAAGTCCAGAGTATTATTACTGCAATTAACAAATCTATTACATTGCTCCAATCCAATAAATTGCATAAGATTTAACAAGTTTGATGCAGAATTTTGCACCTCTACTGAACCTTTTCTTAAACAAATCGGATCGCCAGAGTCCCACCGTAGACAAGGCAGGTTGAAATCTCCACTTATTAAAAAGTTAACATCAGAATTTTCTCGCGCAATGTCACCCATCAAATCCAAAAAGAGTTGAACACGTATTGGTAGTTTACGGTCAGATGGTATATATAATACTGCTATGTGAATGTTCTGGGTAGAGCCTATTGAAGAACCAGGTATGGTGAGCCACACACACTCTAAGTCATTTCGACTCCATTCCGGTCTAGGCCGAGCTTGTAGAGCCCGTGCACTCAAGATAAATACACCACCTCCCGCAGTCGAGGAGCCGCGGTCTGCTCTTACCATATCAAAGTTATCCAGATCAGCTAACTCCGAATTCAGAATACCTTCACACAGCCAGGTCTCGGTAATTAGGAATAATTCGTAGTTAAGGCCGGCCACATTGTTAAAAAATTCAGTAGTCTTCGTTCTTAATCCTCTAACATTTTGGTAAAAGATTCGGAGTTTCTTAAACTCCGAAGCGCTGAAGTTTAAAAACTTCAGCGCTTGAAATTGCCAGTCTGAGGTGGGCGCGCATGAAAACTAAGCCCATAGGCAGTTTCTGAGAGAATGGTAGTGCTTGTGGCATGTGCCTTGCAGAGTAACGTCTGTATACTAGATAAAAAACATAAACGGGATTATATAAAACTAGCCCGCGGTATTGGCTATGTGGTGTCGGCCTAGAGAATAGCACCAACCCAAATTCTTCCCGCGGGTGTCGTAAAAGGCGACTAAGGGATACAAACCGGGGGGTGGGCAGCGGCGCCCCCTGCAGTACAATTCCACCAAACTGCGATCCCCAACCCGCATGCCCAGCGTGGGGATTATGGGCACTATCCCCCAATGATGGCACAACCTTGCGCTATGTCCACCAGTGGACTAATATAGCCTGAAGAAGAAGAAGAAGAAGCCCGCGGTGTTACCCGCTATTTATCGATTTTCCCTTTAATTCAGGGTGTCAACTAACTCCATACAAAATTTAATTATAATAGCTCCAGCCGTTTAGACGTGAGTAACAAACATACACACTCACAAACTGTCACCTTTATAAAATTAGTGTGATGTGTGAATCGCTCATATCACCGGCTGCCTGACTGATCTTAAACGATCACGAAGGTTAAGCAGTATAGGGCGCGTTCAGTGCATGGATTTACAATTTTTTCTTCTATAAGCAACTTACGCACACACTCAAAGCCTTAACATGCCTGTCGGTTTATTTTTGAGCGGATTTACTTCGAGACACTGTCTTCGTGTAAAATGTCAATGGTCGGGAGCATTATTTTCGCTATTCACTTACCTCTCAGTAGTGTTTCGTGATATATGTTATGAGAATAATAGTCATACATAGTTATATATTAAACGGAAAATGACTACCCTCAGCAATTATTTACTGTACTCGCCACTTCAGTCTGCCCGTGACCACGGCAAATGCAACGCTGCCGAAACACCGGGAATTAAGGTAATTACATTTTACCTAAGAAATAATGACGACGACACGTTTTATATATAACTAGCTACCCAGCGAACTTCGTACCGCTTAACAGTCAATGCTTTTTTTTTAAGTTTTGCTCCGTAAGAACCATCCTCGTAGTTCAAGGAATATTCTAAAAAAAGAATCAGCGAAATCGGTTCAGCTGTTCCCGAGATTTGCGCTTACCAACTCATTCAGTGATTCATTTTTATATAATAGAATATTACCTCTCAGTTATCTTACTGTGACACCATATTAATATTCATACGCTTCTATTGCCTCGTTCAGCAATCTACCACCTAGGTACCTACCACTAACGCATCAGGTAGACCACAATTGCTATTTAGTGTTGCGGTGGCATAATAACAAGCTGCTTACATTATGAATGGGTCATTGATTGCTTCTGCGAAACTAGCAAAGTGTTACATTTGAGAGGGGAATAATTTCCCTTGGACTGTCTGTCTTACTTAGGCCTATTCAGGTCGTAATACCCATTTTTTATGATGTACCAGCCTTATGTATTTTCTCGTACTGGATCCGAATACGAGAAAATACATAAATGTATTTTCATTAAAAAGTTAAAATTACTTTGCTAAAATCCGCCAAAAATCCCATAAGCACCATGCGGTTAGTTAATGCACCGCCCTCCCTCCCACTTCCACCTCCCACACCATCACCGACACCAATACTTGTGTGAGAAAACACGCGACGCGTTTCGCCTCTAACACGAGGCATCCTCAGGTTCCCAAATGCAAGTTTATGCATTAAACGGAAGTAATTTTAACTTTTTAATACTATTATGGATTTCCGCACAGTAACGCCTGATTCTATACAGTGTATTTTCATTTAAAAAGTCTCTCTCTCTTCTTGTCTTCTTTAGGCTATATTATGTTGTCCACTGCTAGACATAGCCCTCTAATCTAATAACAGTCTGTAATCGAATAAAATACTGATTCAGATTTAACTCTGTCTTTTTCATAGACTCTAGTTTTAAAAGTAGGACCGCATCAAACGCACAGATATAGAAACGTGTACGTGTGTGATTTATTTAATGGAATAGTATTCAGGTAGTATTTCGTGGGAAGACACTCATCAAACAAATTGGTTTAACTGTATCACGATTGATTACCATACCGTAGGTCAGGAGTTCGATTCCTACTGGAGGACGCTGTATATAACGTAGAAATTTTGGCCATCAATTGTCTTAGTGTGGGTGTCTTTCCATGTCTGTGATGTTATGTATGAACACCATAACATAGGGTATCCTAGTTTCCACTAGGATATTCTGAGCTATGGTAATCATACAATATCCGGGTATCTAAAAGTTATCCTTTTTTTTCACCCAGGAGGAACCCTATTACGGGTACCACCGGCTCGGGGGAGCGCGGAGGTTATGTCGGACTCCCCGCCCTGAAAAGGGCGGTATACCGACTAAATCTCCTGGGATGTTCCTCCGCACTCGCAAGGGACGGGGCCGCGGGAACGTTTTTGCACACTTCCTTGACCCCGTCTGCGGGTGCCCTTGCGGGTACTCCGCCGGGGGCGATACATTACGTCCCCCCTACTACGCTGAAGGCACTCTGGAACACGCAGAGCGCCTTCCAGCACGGGACCTCTCAATCGAGCGGTAGGCCCCCCGACCCACCGCCCGAAAGCCCCCGTTATGGCGGCAGACGGTCGGCATACGCCCGCCGTCTGCGCCCGGTTCTCCGACGGCGGAGAGGGAGGGCAAGAGGATCATACTCTCGCGCCCTCTCCGCCGCCTCCTTCCTCGCCATGACGGCCTCACAAAATGCGAGGACCGCCGCCCAGGCCTCCTCACTGCCTACCATCGCCCCGACGATAGCCGGCAGCGAGAGGTCCGCCCCAATAGCCGCGGCCAACTCGGCACGCCGTTCCGCCCATGCGGGGCACACGGCGCGCTGCTGCTGCGCCGTGTCTTCCGCCGCGTCGCAGTGGTGGCACGCCGTCGACGGCTCCCGACCCGTTATCCGACACAGGTACACACCAAAGCATCCATGCCCGGAGAGCACCTGCGCCAGACGGTAGGTCAGGGCGCCGTGCCCGCGCTCGGCCCAGTCCCGAAGGATGGGCCGAACGGCGGCCACCACCTCGAGGCCGGCGGCAGGTCACGCCAACCTCTCCTCCCACTCACGGAACAGACCGTCGCGGCTCTGGTGGTGGTGGTGCGGTACGCTCGGGCCAGCCGGGTTGCCATGACCCGCTGCGGACGCCGCAGTAGGGTCCGGTTCGCGGACCCTAGGACGTCCGCCCATATTGGCGCTCCGTAGAGCGCCATAGTGCGCACCACACCATCGTCCAGGCGGAGACAGCTCCCTCCAGGATCTACAAGGTATCCTATGGTAACGAAGCCAAGTGATTGTGCTGTGGGGAAGGCATTATTATTAATTAATTTTTGCTTCGGAAATAACTGAAAATATCTTGGAAGATGTACTTAACCCTTCTAGATCTAAAAAGGGGCTGTGACAACATCTATAATATAAAAATCAATCGCTGAATGTGTTGGTAAGCGCAAATCTCTAGAGCAGCTGAACTGATTTCGCCAATTCTTTTTTTAGAATATTCCTTGAAGTACGACGATGGTTCTTACGGAGAGAAAAATAAAAGAAATAATAAGAAATCAACTGTATGAGGGGTCAGGCCTACCGTCTGGCGCAGGTAACGTAACGTAACGTAAGGTAACATAACGTATCGTAACGTAACGTAACGCAACGTAAAGTAACGTAACGTAAAGTAACGTAACGTAACGTAACGTAACGTACCGTAACGTAACGTAACGTAACGTAACGTAACGTAACGTAACGTAACATAACATGTAAGACATGGGGTCTCTTGTTTTGCCCCTTAGCCGGGATTTGAACCCGGGACCTCTCGCATGGTAGGCAGAAGCGTTACTCCTGCGCCACAGAGGTCGTATATACGTTTATACTTTTTTATTCCTAGCAAGTGCCAATATGAAAATCAAAATGATAACGCCACAGTAAATTCCACGAACATACACATCACAAAGGCACTATATCGAATCGTAAAAGCCAGCGAATTAAAATAGCATTTTCAATTAAGCGTCCGATAAAAATTAACAGCATAATTTCTGGTTCGCGACTCGTTAAAATAAATTACGTACAATATTCATTCTACAATGGACTCAATAAATACTTTTGACATACTTTTAGTCCGTTCATAATAGCCAAAACATATAAAATGTAGATTTCAAATACACGACATAACCTCGCGCCTGTATCCCAGAGGGGTAGGCAGAGACCAAGGCCTGCCACTTGCCACGATCCTTCGCTTCATCAACGTTCATAAGTCGTTGCATGCACGCACGCCGGTTCCGGGTACTTTATATATTTCCTATTACTAATACATCCCCTATTTGGTCGACGTGTCTCCGCCCGGGACGTCCCTTACTAGCCCTTCCACTCACATCCGCAATATATATTTGTTTTGTCAATCTTTCTTCCTTCATCCTCTCCTCATGTCCAAACCAACGCAACATTCCAGTCTCCATTCTAGTCACTACATCTTTCAGTCCACAACGTTTCAAACATGGGAATAGAAAATTCAGGTTGCCTGACTCAACCTGTTTTTTTTTATTTTCGTATTCAACCTGCAGTCTAAAAACTTACCCCCTTATTCATAATGGCCCGCTTACTTAAAACAGCGGCTAAAGAGTGTTATTTTTTATTCTGACTTTGGTCAATAAAAGAAGACAGACAGAGGATTAGCAATGCTTTAAGTAAGCAGACTATTATGAATAAGGGGGTTAAACTTTTTACTTTTAAATAAAGCACTATTTGACAGATTATCCTGTCACTTTCATTCAACAAATTTAAACAGCAATTCCCACTGAAACATAGTTTGGTTTCTATTTGTTTGCAAACAAATACTGGATTAAAATTAAACTTTGCTAATACCTCTAAAGGGTACAAAACGAGAGTAATAGAATAAACAAGAAATGATAACCTCATAAGACTTCACAGAAATTATTTTCAAGGCTATAATTTTTTTTATATGTCTATATCCAACTCTAAACCTGATCAAAACTTGATTTGTTTCCTAGAAACGAATCGGCAAAGCTTAATTTCAATCCAGTATTTGTTTCTAAATAAAAACCAAACCATCCGTGTTTCGTGCCCGTGACTACCGCTAGTGGCACTTTTCCGACCGCTCCCGTGCTTCGCAAGGCACGTCACGCTATCGGTGACGGCTGTCATGTAATGGCAGTCACACCCATGTCACAGGCCTAAAGGGTGGCTTGATAAGGCTTGCCATCTAACAATCCTCCACCAACACGGACTTGGCCACCGTGGTGGAGTATGGCCTAACCTTTTTGCGATGCAGGAACAGACCCGTGCCTAGCAGTGGGGACATACAAAGGGTAAATATCAATCAATCAATCAAAACCCAAACTATCTTCGTATGCAATTTGGTCTTGAGCGAACCTTGAGCGGAGGGTGTAGCGTGCCAAACGTGACGCTACATTCTCCTGCATCGGACCATACTTCCGTCTGTCAGTCCACCAGCCCATCTGACCAACTGGGGCATGTTTCAGCATGTTTCAAACTATAACTTATAGCCTCTTATGACAATTCGATAAACCTACATTGCACAGTCGAGTCTCCGGCTTTTCTTTAAGTTAGGTATATTTGATATACCTAATAGATGTATCTGAGAGATGATCTCGACAAACACTTCTTTTAAAATTAAAGCACTATGGTATAAACGGGAATAGCCTAAAACTTATAACATCATATTTAGAAGGGAGAGTTCAAAGAGCTGATATAAATAGAACTAAATCTTCAGGGTCAGAGGTCAGGATAGGAGTGCCACAGGGATCGATTTTGGGGCCGTTCCTCTTCCTCGTATCTGTAAATGATTTGCCGTTCATGGTTCAAAATATGTCAGAGATAGTATTATTTGCAGATGACACGTCTCTTATTTTTAAAATTAAGAGACAAGAAAATGACCTTGACAATACAAATAATGCTCTCTCTCGGGTACTAAATTGGTTTACTTCTAATAACTTATTGTTAAATTCAAAAAAGACGAAATGTATAAAGTTCACTCTTCCAAATGTCAAAACGGTAGACAACAATGTTTTACTGGGGAATGACAAATTAGACCTTGTGAATGAAACTGTATTTCTAGGTATCACAATTGATGCAAAGCTTCAATGGGGTCCTCATATAGAAAAATTAGCAAATAGGCTTAGTTCAGCAGCATATGCAGTCAAAAGAATTAGGGAACTAACTGACGTCGCAACTGCTAGGCTTGTTTATTTTAGTTACTTCCATAGTCTGATGTCCTATGGCATACTACTGTGGGGACGGGCAGCAGACATTGAGACCATCTTCGTCTTGCAGAAGAGAGCGATCAGATTCATTTATAGGCTGGGTAGTAGAGATTCGTTAAGAGATTTCTTTAACGAAACTAACATCCTGACAGTTGCCAGTCAGTATATATATGAAAACATTATGTACGATAGGAAAAATATCAGTAACTTTAAAACTTTAGGTAGCCAACACAATGTAAATACTAGAAATAAACATAAACTTTTGTTCCCACTATTTAGGCTGGCAAAGGTTAATACATCCGTCATGGGGCATTGTATACGCTTCTATAATAAAATCCCTGAAGATATATTAAGCTTGCCTGAATCGCGGTTCAAAAAATATGTTAAGCACACTTTGTGCCAAAAGGGCTACTATAACATAAAGGATTATTTAGATGACAATGAGGTCTAGAATGAAAGCCAGTACAATGTATGAGTTCTATGTTTAAAATAATTATGTAAACTACGTTAATTAAGGACTTTTGAAAAGACTAAGTTAGGAGTTTTTTTGTCCATTTTTTCTCCTAAATGATCTAGATTTTGAAATGGACACCTAGTTTGAATTGTAACGTTCATTAAGCCGCAGTTTCTGTGCTACTTTGAATAAAACCTTTTCATTTCATTTCATTACAACCATCTGCCGGAGTCGTCTGAGGTGGCCCAGGACAGAAAACTCTGGACTGAATTAGGGGAGGCCTTTGCCCAGCAGTGGGGCACACACATACAGGCTACGTAAAAAAAAGCATATTTGTGAAGCTGTAATAGCATTACCTAGTGAAGGAAAATATCGTGAAGAAACGTGGGTGACATTCACTTCAGCAATTAAAATGGCCAAGTCGCGGCGGGCACGCTAGGTAATTAAGCCCGTACTTACACTCCAAGAGAAGGCCTGTGCCCTGCAGTGGGAGATGTATAGCTAAATAATTACAATTTCATATTTCGACACGGAAAACTTTCACCTAAACTCACATTAAAAGAATATAAAAGATAAATATTCTAAGCATATTTTTCACGATTTTAGAACCTGTAAAATTTTTCGTAGGATCAATGAATTGTATTGTGGGAATAATAAAAACTTTTCTATAGGCTCTTTCAATCCTTTTCAATCATTTCTTTTTAAAATACTTATACGACGCTCAGATGCACGTGAGTAACGGCATTTCTTTCAAAAAGCGTCTGTTAAATTAAAAGCAGAAGTCTTTTGCTGTACTAGGGAGCACTAATCCATTACGTCGGCCATTGTGCGGTGTGCCCCGTACAATGCGTTCATTGCAGCGTGACGGTACGCCGTACTGAAAGCGAGGGGGTATTGTAGCGTACTCAACCCCCGACTTGCGGCCGGAGTTTCTGTCAAAAGAGGCTTTTCAGAATTGCGTTTGAAGTAAGAAGGATCTTTTTCTATTTCTCATAGAAGTCACTCAAATAACAGATTCGTTTAGTTATTTTTTATTAGTTTAATAATAACATACTTTGATAAGGTTAAATTAAATATTAATACGTGCGGAGCCAACCAAGCCGCGGGATTCCTCACAACGTT
Organism: Yponomeuta sedellus; assembly: GCA_934045075.1. Lineage (NCBI taxonomy): Eukaryota > Metazoa > Arthropoda > Insecta > Lepidoptera > Yponomeutidae > Yponomeuta > Yponomeuta sedellus. The sequence goes on along the minus strand of OW203722.1, from coordinate 5,754,969 downwards.
TTCCTTCACCGTTAGCGTGTGACTACAAATTTGCAAATGTACGTAACTTTGAAATTAAACAAAGTCATCAACAATGCCCGCACTGGGGATCGAACCCGGGTCTCTCGCTTGCGAGTCCATTATTCTGTCCACTGAGCTCCCACTGACTGTGGGCTAGGCCGACTATGCTATCAGGATGGTATAGGTGCTAGGCAAGCCTACACCATCTAAAAAACATGTCCCAGGCACTACAGCATCCGAGTGGTCCCTTCACTCATCTACTGTAAGTGAAGGTGTCACTGGACGCTCTATAAATCATTTTATTACGTATATGCAAAGGCCAAAGCTTAAGATTAAATATTGAATGTAAGACAGGGTGTTGTTCGATTGTAATGAATGTTTTAATGAATTGTATTTATTATTATACTATTTTTATTTTTAATGCACTAACCCTTGCTAAGGAACAAATTTAAAAACTTAAAAAAATTAAAAATTTTTAGCCTCTAAATAGGTTTTTGTATTTATTAACTAACTTTAATCTTTATACCTACGTAATGTGGTGAGTTATACAGCATCCAAAGGCACCTACAATCGCACTAGATGGGTGAAGGGACCGCACGGACGCTACAGCGCCTTAGTGGCTTATCCAGCACCTATTCCGGTTGTTTTATTTTATTTTTATTCCTTGGGGTTACAACAGGATGAGTTACACATAAAAATAATCTTATAGTAAAATACACAAGTGAATAAGATAAATTAACACATCCCTTAGAGTATCCCACTGAGAACACAACTGACTGTAGTTTACAAAGATCAATGCTTTGTCACAAACTGGGCCTCATTTTATGGAACTGCAACCCATTGTCCCCAATAAAATAAAAATAATAAATATTTATGGACATATTACACAGATCTCGTTAGCCCTATACTAAGTACAATTAAATGACTTGTGTTATAGGTGCTAACTCGACGATAGATTTAATATAATAAACACACAGTTAACATATAAGACTCGAGACAGACTAGAAAAGTTCGTTTCCTAGTTTGACCCGGCCGGGGATTGAACCCGAGACCTTCGGTTTTACAGTCAGCGTGCCAAACCGCTGCGCCACCGAGGCCGTCCTATGACAACTGGTTGTATCCTTTTTTTCTGGTTGTGCAATAAAGTGTTCTCTATCTGTCTATTTATCTATACAATCCGGACAGCTAAGTTGACCTAGCAGACAGGAAGGACAATTCACTACGTGCAGAGCCAAGGCGCGGGTTTCCTCACTATGGTTTCCTTCACGTTAGCTGGTATAGCTGCTTTGAAAATTAACAAATATATAAGTACTGTGGCGTGTACTTATATATTTGTTAATTTTCAAGTTGACGGAGAGGGCGTGGTTTGACACTGCCCTATTATGATGATGATGATGATGATTGATACAATGGAAGAATGGACTCTGAAGTGAAAGACCTAAGTCGATTCCCAGTGCGGGCATTGAATTTATTAGTACATACTTACGGTCGCGGTCTAAAAATGTTTATTAGCTCAGTTGGAAAGAGCGCTGGCACGGATAGCTAGAGGTCGCGGGTTCGAATCCAGGCAGGGTGGAATTTTCAGCCTCTAAATAGGTTTTTAAAATTGTCCTTAGCACGGGTTAGTGCATTAAAAATGAAAATAGTATAATGATATCATTCCGATGTAAAGGCCTAACTGCAAAGTAGGTAGTCGGGGCTGTAAGTGATGCAATCTACTTCGGCCAGATGTCGCTGCCTGCACGTAATACAGAGAATAGTGTAAAGAGGTTCAAAATTTCACTGATCCCGGTGAGTCGCCCATTAGCTCAGTTGGAAAGAGCGCTGGCACGGATAGCCAGAGGTCGCGGGTTCGTATCCCGGCATGGGTGGAATTTTTAGCCTCTTAATAGGTTTTAAAAATGTTTATTAGTTTTCAAATTAGATTCTTTAGCACACTGTGTGCAGTAAAGTCTAAAATGCTATATCTAGGTACGTATTACTTTTTAATAGTTGTAGCATCGGTTCTAACAAAAAGAGTATTCATGACGTTTTGATGATGAGACTCTTTTCTTTATTTAAAAGTTGACATAATTGAATTTATTACAATGAAATTTATCAAGAATACTAGGATTGAAATAATAGAAATTGATTGTAAAACCATGGAAACCTCGCTTGGGTGAATCTCTATTGCTTCTTCTATTCTCTATGCCTTATCTATGCTCTATGCCTAATCAAATCACATAACATCATCGACCATGTGGCATAGATTTGTGCATGCAATTACCAACCTTAAGGTGGTAAACATTTTCATACATACATACATACATACATACATACATACATACATACATACATACATACATACATACATACATACATACATACATACATACATACATACATACATACATACATACATACATACATACATACATACATACATACATACATACATACATACATACATACATACATACATACATACATACATACATACATACATACATACATACATAACCTAACGCCTGTATCTCAAAGGGGTAGGCAGAGACCAGGGATTGTAACTTGCCACGATCCTGACAGATCACTTTCCCTTCATCAACGTTCATAAGTCGTTGCATGCACCGGGTACTTTTTATCTTCCCCTTTGCTAATACATCGTATTTGGTCGATGTATGTCAGCCTGGGACGTCCCTTACCAGCCCTTCCACACACAGCCCTTCCAATATATATTTGTTTCGTCAATCTTCCTTCCATTTATAAGTCTTTCATTTATCTTTTAATTTATATATCATTTAGAATAGAATAGAATAGACACGTTTATTTGGTACCATTATAAAAAATAAAACATATAATCTAGATATTTAAGAACTAGGAATTAGCACCAAAATGGCCCTCGCTCAGCTTTATGCCGTGGCCGATAGTGACCACGACGCTGTTTATTTGTTAGTCTTTCAAAAACATTTGCTTCTAATACATTCAGAGTTATAACTTTGATATACCTTCCGTATATTATTAGTTCCTCTAGTTTCTAAATATTTAAGGTAGATACAAAAAGCTTAGGGACGGATATTCGCAGGGCCCAAAAACTTTCACTAATAGTGATCTTGATCTAACTTGTTATTTCCATTACAGAACTTAGACAGTTCTTCGTATAGTTGTTACAAGTAATCGCTTTAGTAGAGAGCCGTGTGCGTGGAGATAGCAGATCGATACCGATATTTCCGATATATTAACGACGCCAAATACCGATATTGCGATATCTCGATCATTATTTTTTATCGGTTCTTCTTCTTTCGTGTCGAAAGCGCCGCCCTCCTCTCAGACATCTCGCTCACAAAACCGCGCCACTGCGAGCGCGCCGGGTGATGCCTCCATGAGATCCCGCAAACTGCACTGTGGAGCTTCAGGGCAGACACAAAGATGCATTGTTGTTTGTGCAGCTCCACATCGGCACAGGATGTCAGCATCTTCGGGCATCTTCATTTTATATCGGTGATATCGATATTTCCGATATATTAAGGATACTGAGTATCTAGCCAGGTATATATCTCGATCAAAGCTGTATATCGGTTTCATTATCATCGATATTATGTAACTGTATCGTTAGTGTTTATGACAGTGCAGTGCATATACCCACTGAAATGATAACATGAGCAATTGTAAAATAACAATACACATATAATATTATTTATGCCACACCTGGCAATAAAGTGGCTTTTTCCGCACGCTGCGCGTACGGAAAAAGCCGCTTTCTGGCCAAGTGTAGACATAAAAAGATGTACACAACACGGGAGGTAATAAAAAAAGCTCTCGATCGTATATTTACGTCCCTCGCTTGCAGCTCAGGCCGCAAACTTCTGCGATCTCGGCCTTTCTTTGTATTACCACCCTAGTTGTGTAATGTACTATTATCGTACCCAGAAATTACAGCAAGAAACCTTTATATATCAACATGTTAAAGTACAATTAGCGGCCTTATTACCAAAAGCAATTTCTTCCAGGAGGCAGATATAGGAGACAAGAAAAAGATTAAAGAAGAGTAGTCGGTGCAATCAAAAGCCATTCTTCGTTATTCGTGTCGAAAGCGTCCACCCCTCAGATCATTCTACCTCCACCCTTTCTCGGACATCTCGTCCCCAAAACCGCGCCCCCGTGATTGTGCTGGGTGATGCCTCTATGAGATCCTGCAGGGTGCACTGTGGAGCCTCAGATCAGACATATAGATGCGATGTTGTATGTGCGGCTCGACATTAAGAATTATTGAAACGATGAGTCAAAAAATTATTTAAACGTACTTTAACTGAATGAATTAATTTGATAGCTATAATAATCAAAATTAAGTCAGTATGGTTGTAACGTCGGTTTCTGTACTAGCATAAAATACTGTATGACAGTCACCAGCGCCTTCCACCCGCTAGATGTAGCTGTTTAAATTAGGTATATTCCAATTAGATTTATTGAACAATATAATTGTCGTGTCTACGTTCTAACAAAAGTTATCACTATAAACAATTAAATAAAGTTTAATATATAAGAGAAGAAAAACAATAACAAACCTATTTAATGGAAATATGAAAAGCTATTGGGTGAGTCTGAATATAACTTTCGCGAAGTACACTTGTAAAGTTAAAACTCTGCTCGACTGCGTGTCGAATAAATACTTGAACTACCACACCTGCTTCTTATTCTGACCTCCGTCACATAAGTAAGTACAGTGCTACACAAGAAATAAGTCTCGTACCTGCGCAGATGACCAAATTTTGGATGTGCGGCAAGTTAATCGACCAATCAGATAGTTTCATATTATGGCAGGCCGCGCGCCTTTGTTGCTATTGGTTGATTCAAAGTCATCGATGCAGGTGACTATTAGTTTGGCAATATTAGCGTAAGCGAAATAGGTAGCGCTACTGCGGCAATCAATTCTGCACCTTAACCGCATCGATCTAAGATCATGTTGAATGTACTTATAGCTTCGGGTACTTTCGTTACACTTCTTCCTAGTCTGCGCGAACGTAGATTCCCGAAGGGACTTTTATGATGTGTTGTTTAGTACTGTATGCCTTTCAGGGAAAGATTCCTTTCATGCACCCCAAATAAATGACTTAACTGGATATAGTGGAAAGTTACGCGACACAAGGACTGAACAGGTGATTGAGTAGTGAGAAAATTATTACTATTATTATTGTTATTCATATTTGCACTTTTCCTTCAGCAACTCTCCATCGTGGGTTATCTGGAAGAAATTGATCTAAGCAATAAGGCCGCCAATTGTATCTTAGTATTTTTTTTGTTTGTTTTTTCCTGGTGTACAATTAAGAATATTCTTATCTTACATATTGAATATTCTTGACTTTCTATAAAAACTACGGTTAAGAACACTGTCCTGTGTATCACGCTATACTCAACCCGTAGTGTAGTAAATTCCGAACTCAGAAGTCCAATATAAAGTTTGTCAGTATTTTCGTTGTTGCCCGATGGGTGACACACATTGATTGGACTTGCTTGCCCAGTTGAGCGAAAAATAAAGTTCTGCAACATGGATGCGGATCGCTGTCTCTTCGCCGGTTTCTGAACTGAGAATTCACTATAGATTGATATTAAAGATAGATAGACTAAGATGTATTTAGTTTGAAACGCGGTTCAAAAAATGTGTAAAGTGCACTTTGTGCTAAAAAGGCTACTATAATATAAAGGATGCATGAGTTCTATGTTTTACAGAAATTATTTATACTCTGTTAAGGACTTTAAAAATACTATGTTTGGAATTTGTGCACTTTTTCTCCAAAATTGTATAGATTTTTAAATGTTGACACCTAGTTTATTTTGTAATCGTTATCAACCCTTGTAGGTTTCAACAGATGGGACACGGGTCTCTTCCTGCATTGCAGGAAGGTTAGGCCATACTCCATCACGGGGGCCAAGTCCGGGTTGGTGGAGTATTGTAAGACAGTGGCGGGCCTTACTGTTAGAAGTTATCAAGCCGCCCATAAGGCCTCTGTCATGGCTTAACGACTGTCATTATATTACAGCCGGCACCAATGGCTTAACATGCCTTGCGAAGCATGGTAGCGCTCGGAAAAATGCCACTAGCGGTAGTCACGGGACGCTCACCCATCCTGTACCTGACCGCGCCTGTTGTTGCTTAACCAAGTGATTGATTCCAATCACTCGGTTCGCCTAGGCCACGAGCGCTATTTTGTAATGTTTATTATGTAACATCACGAGTCATCACAATATATCCATATAGCTGTTTATGTAATTAATAATATAATTATATTGGTGAAGCGCAATAATTTACCAGGATCGTTGCAAGGCCTCTGGTTTTGTGGCCCAATTATGCGCACCAAATCTGGTTGGAATTCTGACCTTTGCGATAGCAATTTGTATTGAATTTTACAGATGATTGGCATTTGGCGCGCTTTAAATAAGGGCTGATACTGGCGAAACCTTATGGATGCATATAAAATCTTTATGTATGTATGCACCTTTTCGAACATAGATCCAATAGTTTCAACGTTCAGACAAATAAATCATCAAAGCTCACGTATCTAACACCAAAATGCATACCACGATTAGATTACAATCTGCTCTCACCGTAATATTAGGGCTGATCTTTGGCATTGGGATACTAGCATGACCTCACGGATGCATGTAAAAACATAAAGGTATATGCACCTTACAGATCATAGAAGCCTTCAATCCCCCCAATCGTCTCAACGTTCAGACAAATAAGTCATAAAGCTCACTTATCTAACACCAAAATGCTTAGCCACGATTAGATTACAATCTGCTCCGTAATATAAGGGCTGATCTTTGGTATTGGGATACTAGCGTGACCTTACGGATTCATGTAAAAACATAAAGGTATACGCACCTAATACTCGTAGATCCTATAGATCCAATCGTCTCAACGTTCAGACAAATAAATCATAAAGCTCACGTATCTAACACCAAAATGCATAGCCACGATTAGATTACACTCCGCTCACACCTATAACTTTTCATAAGAATTGCACGAGCTACGATCTCGCTCGTGATTTATCCACGCTAGCCGCACATCTTAAAATTGGCCAAGCGTATAAGAAGAAAGGAGATCCGAGGAATTCGGAGCAAAACAAAAGAGGATGATAGTACTAATAAGTTTTTATTCCTTCTGAATTACTTTTAATTCCTTCTGAATTGACCTATGGCGGAAAAAATGTATTTGTTGTAAAAACTAATTTAGAGGCTAAAAATACCACGACCTCTGGCTATCCGTGCCAGCGCTCTCCAAACTGAGCTAATGGATGACTACCCAGCATTAGTGTAATTTCGACCTCTTTACAATACTTTCTGTACGTAATACAGATAATAGTGTAAAGAGGTTCGAAATTTCACTGATGCCGGTGAGTCGCCCATTTTCTCAGTTGGAAAGAGCGCTGGCACGGATAGCCAGAGGTCGCGGATTCGAATCCCGGCATGGGTGGAATTTTTAGCCCCAAAATAGATTAATTGTCCTTAGTACGGGTTAGTGCATTAAAAATAAAAATAGTATAATCATGTGGGTACAGTGATATCATTCCGATGTAAAAACTTAACTGCAAAGTAGGTAGTCGGGGCTGTAAGTGATGCAATTTACTTAAGCCAGATGTCGCTGCCTGTACGTAATACAAAGAATATTAGCATTAAAAAGTTTAAATTACTTTGCTAAATTCCGCCAAAAATCCCACAAGCACCATGCGGTTAGCTAATGCACCGCCCTCCCTCCCACTTTTTCAAGCAGAAGCAAGACACAAACACAACACCACCAACACCAAGCACCATGCGGTTAGCTAATTAGCTAACCGCATGGTGCTTGTGGGATTTTTGGCGGAATTTACCAAGGTAATTTTAACTTTTTAATGCTATTATGGATTTCCGCAAAGTAACGCCTGATTCTATACAACAGTGAATAGTGTAAAGAGGTTCGAAATTTCACTGATGCCGGTGAGTCGCCCATTGGCTCAGTTGGAAAGAGCGCTGGCACGGATAGCCAGAGGTCGCGGGTTCGAATCCCGGCATGGGTGAATTTTTTAGCCTCTAAATAGGTTTTTAAATTTGTCCTTAGCACGGGTTAGTGCATTAAAAATAGTATAATATAGTATGTTTAATTCCCTTTTTTATGTACAATAAAGTGTTCTCTATCTATCTAATCTAATCTCACCAAATTTTGTTGTAGTACTGACGTTTGCGATGGCAATAAGTTGGAATCTGGCATCTAGTCTTTAGAAATCTCTTTTAGGATTATCTTTACGTAATAAAAGAACAGATCCCACAAAGAGCCAAGCCTTTAACTTCAAGGCTTAAATATACAAAACCTAAATATTGTTAAGAAAAATATGGCTTGACTGTTTCGAGGCCGTTGGCACACAGAGTCGCATGGACTTATTATAAGAAACTAGCTATTGCCCGCGACTCCGTCCGCGTGGACTTTAGTAGCTACAAAATTTTGCAACCCCGTTCACTCCCTTAATGGTTAAAGAAAAAAAAAACAGTGAAACACGTGTTCAAAAAATTGTGTCGAAGAGTATTTATTTTAAGTTTCAAGAAAATTATACCAGATTCTCTAATACCTCACATAGAAATTTTGGCAACCTTTTCGCCCCTTTAAGGGTTGAATTAAAACGAAATACATTATACTCACTGTGCAAAATTTCAGCTTCCAAGATCCAACGGCTTGGGCTGGGCATTGATGAGTGAGTCCGTCAGTCAGGACTTTGAATTTTATTTATATAGATGAAGCTACTGGTCTTAATTTACTTTAATACTGTGTCATGCAGTAGAAACATTGAAAAACAAACGTAAAATTACAATTCGTAGTTTATTATGATAATTCGAGGTACATTCCGTAGCAAAGTCTACCTATTAATCTGTGGGTTAAACGACTTTGCAATGTACGTTGAATTTTCATAGTAAACTTTGAATTGTAGTTTATTAAAACGGATTCCAGCGCCTTGATTATGTAACTTTTCACGTATAAATCTAAGTGCAAAAACTAAATTAATATATCTGTTGCGTCAAGTAAATAAAATACAATTAATTCAAAATTACTCACACTTCTACTATGATGATGATTTTACTGTAAATCTATACATAGAAATGCAAATTCTTAGATGAAAACATTTTTGGTTAACTGCTTAAGATGGCATGGTTTTTCTTATTAATATTTTGTTTATTTAAGACACCTTCAGTTCTAATTTTATATACACATACTTTAAAGATTTTCTGTATGACTGTTTGTGTCCTGAATATAATAAAATAAAACATCTTTCTTTATTCTTCTAAATATCTACTAAGTTTTGTCGTTCAATTATGTGGCTTATTATTACTGTCACGTATCAGATATCGTCTGAAATGCTATCTACCATGAGGGATACATGTTGCGCCTCATATCTATACGATAGAGCTAGGTGAAATGCCCTTTTCCACGCAGATGCATACGTGGAAAGTTAAATTTTCAAGGCGCAGATGTTATTTTTTTACCAAGATATAGGGCTTTTACATTCAGGATTTGTAAAGGCCACTGCCTTACTTCCGCTAACATCGTGATGTCATCTGGCAATTCTAAAATACGCAATTTCTAAAACACCGTAATTCTAGATTGTATTTTACAGCAAAAACATCTGTGAATTTTATAAAAAAAAATAATTTTACTACTTTTCGGGCAGAAATTTTACAGCTCGTCGGTCCCAAGGCCTCAGGCATGCAAAGCGGACAGGTCGCCACGTGTCACACATTAAGCCCATCTGTGCTGGACTGCAGTACAGATTTCCTTACTAAGCTGCAGACTCTATAATGTAATACGAAATTGGAGTTAGCGCTCTTCTTCCATACATTTAGGTCAACCACAATTATATAGCTATTAATAGTCACCAATTACAAGAAACACTGACTATCGGTGGGTTGTGGATAGAGACTAATAGGTGTATGCATGAATGAAAATTCTTGACTGCACTAAAAACATAATTTTTACAATGGTGAGCTTAATACTAGATAGTATTTTCTTCCAGCTAACCCACGATGATTAGGACAGTGGAAGGGGGTGCCAGTAAACAAAATACTATAGCAGTGATTGATTCCCTAAACTAGATTAAGTTGAGCTTGGCGAAAGTGATTATACGATTATTCTTACGAATTATTAGACAAAACAATATTAAATAAAAAAACATATTTCTTCTGTGCTGGGTTGCAGCACAAATGACCTGAGCTGCGGACTTGATACCTACAGCGTTTGTTATGGAACTCCTCCGAAATAGTCTGTTTGCGTTTGTTTGGTGGGTCTGAGAATACGTTGTAGCGTAATTAATATGACAAAACATCTTTTGCGGGGCCAGCTAGCTACAATTTAAAATTATAGTTAACACTCTCCGTTCGCTTACAACCTGTATCGTGCCAGTGATTATTATCATTTTTACAGTAGAACAAAAAAAAGACTTGATTATATTCTTTTTAATGCACTAACCCGTGCTAAGGACAATTTTAATACATAATTTTTGTACTTAATACAAAGAGTGTTGTATAGAGGTTCGAAATTTTACTGATGCCGGTGAGTCGCCCATTAGCTCAGTTGGAAGAGCGCTGGCACGGATAGCCAGAGGTCGCGGGTTCGAATTTGTGGAATTTTTAGCCTTTAAATAGGTTTTTAAAAAATACTTATATAAACACATATTTTCTCTAGCCAAACTGCAGCCTGAAACGGTAGGAAGCGACCAAGACCTGCCACCTGCCACGTTTCGACAAATCTTTTTCACTTCACCAACATTCGCTGCACGAACGCACGCCAGGTTCAGGTATTTTCCAATATTTCTCCCGAAAACTTGTTTCAAGGCCCTAATAGTGGACCCCATTCCATAAACACGATAGGGTCACATCACGAACACCGATCACAGCGCCATCATGTCACTGTCATGTAACGCGTCACTCGTAACGAAGATTTATTAGAGGAGCCTGCTCCGCCATTAATATTATTGTTGTCTCCGAGCCACAGTTAGTGGTTAACGGGATAATCTTACTTTGTTTAAGATGTCACTAAATGGAAACGCGCGGCAATTAAGTCTTAAATGCCTTTAGTATCTTTTGAGAAGTTTGACTTCAAGTACTCGAAGTGGAAAGAAACTTTACCATAAGGACTTCAAGGACGCTACCACGTAAGTCATCCACTGTATGGAGTTGTTCGATGTAGTGTACTCCAAACTGTCAAATACACACATATAATTAACGCTTTTGATATCGCTATCTACCTTTGTACGTCCCTACCGCTGGGGCACGGGTCTCTTCCTGCATCGCAAGAAGGTCAGGCCATACTCCACCACGGGGGCCAAGTCCGGGTTGGCGGAGGATTGGGAGACAGTGGCGGACCTTACTGTCAGAAGTAATCAAGCCGCTTATAAGGCCTCTGACATGGCTTAGCGACTGCCATTACATAACAGCCGGCACCATCGGCTTAACGTGCCTTACGAAGCACGGAAGCGCTCGGAAAAATGCCACTAACGGTAGTCACGAGATGGTCACCCATACAGTACCTGACCGCACCTGTTGTTGCTTAACCCAAGTGATTGATTCCAATCACTCGGTTCCACTAGGCCACGAGCGCTTCAGTATAAGTCTTTTTTATGTAGCTTATATACCCCCCACTGAAGCGGTGGTAGCTCAGTGGGTAGAACCATGGACTGGCAAGCGAAAGCCCCAGGTTCGATCCCGAGTGCGGGCATGTACCAATGACTTTGTTTAATTACAAAGTTACGTACATTTGCGAATTTGTAGTCGCAATACCACACGCTAACGGTGAAGGAAAACATCGTGAGGAAACCCGCGGCTTGGTTGGCTCCGCACGTATTGACTAGTCTTTCCTGTGGGCTAGGCCGACTAAGCTGTCAGGATGGTATAGGTGCTGGGCAAGCCTACACCATCTATAAGACCATGTCCCAGGCACTACAGCGTCGGAGTGGTCCCTTCACCCATCTAGTGTGTGAGTGAAGATACCACTGGACGCTGTATAAATCATCTCATTAAGTAGATGCAAAAAGGCTAATATATATACCCCCCACTGCAGATTACTCCGGCTTGTGACGTTATGTAAGTCTGTTACTCTCTGTTATTAAATTAATAATTCTCTTCGACGGTAAAGTTATCTAAAACTTCTTGCGCTCATTAGGTAATTGTTTGTTCTTTCAAAGCTATTATATTGTACCAAATTTTTTAAAGACTGCGATTCAATAGACATCGTCTAAGAAATCTAACAGAGCTCTTGCAAGGTTGTCTGGTTATTCACATCACGAGGTACAGTCGAAGTCGCAGTAATTTTAAAATTTTCGTTGCAAACTCCCCTGTAACGTAATTGAAACAAGTGCAGGTTCGTAAAGGTTGAAGTGCTATCGACTGTACGCTACTCATTTGGGCTCTCATGAAGGTATTCGACGATCATAATGAAATGTTGGTTTAATGAAGTCCCATGAGACTTTGCGACGCATATTGAATTTACTTTGAGGAGCACGTTCGTTCGTGAGTTACAACAATAATTGCTCTTTGCAACTATTTACACGTAGTTTAGTATTTATATTTTAACTTTTTTAAATCGTCCAGAAACGTCCGAATGCAGGGCACAGGCATTCTCTCAGAGAGAGATTCGTTTTCAACCCTTGTATGTCCCCACTGCTGGGGCACGGGTCTCTTCCTGCATCGCAGAAAGGTTAGGCCATACTCCATCACGGGGACCAAGTCCGGGTTACTGTCAGAAGTTATCAAGGCGCCTATAAGGCCTCTGACATAGCTTAACGACTGCCATTATATGACAGCCGGCACCAATGGCTTTACGTGCCTTGCGAAGCACGGAAGCGCTCGGAAAAATGACACTAGCGGTAGTCACGGGACGCTCACCCATCCTGTACCTGACCGCGCCTGTTGTTGCTTAACCAAGTGATTGATTCCAATCACTCGGTTCGCCTAGGCCACGAGCTCAGAGAGAAATTATGGGTTTCATTACCACCCGTGCCCACAGTGGATTTTAAATTTTAAATGCTGAGATATTTGAATAACTCAGACGCTCCGGCTTCCTCGGGAAGTTTTCCTGAGGAAGAACAGTTAGCGATTGATTCACTACTATTACTTCACAAATGTACATAAAAACAGAGTCAAACATGTCAGAATTCGAACCGACGACCTCCCGATAGATGAGCTAAAAGGAGATGATTTAATTAATTTAGAATGAATAACTATATTCTTTTTAATGCACTAACCCGTGCTAAGGACAATTTTAAAAACCTATTTAGAGGCTAAAAATTCCACCCATGCCGGGATTCGAACCCACGACCTCTGGCTATCCATGCCAGCGCTCTACCAACTAAACTAATTCAATTCAATTCAATTCAATTCAATTTATTTCAACGTAAAGAATTTACATTCTGTTTGCTGAATGTCAAAGTACAATGTAACATGAAAGTGAAAGCCGCTGCCTTCGGGCCGTAATGTAGTGGAGAAAAAGGCAGCGGGAAAAAAAACTCCACTCTGACCATCTTTTCTCAAGTCTTAAATCTAATACATTAGATACCACCTATACGCATAAGATTCCATGATTGCCATTAATAACTTTAAATGTTAAGGCATTATTAAATAAATATACTTTTTTTACATAGGCCGTGAAAACATGACAAGTGCTGCGACCAGACACACAAACAGCACTCGTTCACGAGCATAACGCAGAAATCAGCCATCATCAGTCTCAACCATTTTGGAGGGAGATAGATGACCCGGCCACCACGCCACCATTCGAATGACCTTTAGCAAACCTGCAGATTAAGTTTTTGTCAGTTATAGAACGTATGATATATTTACTAATATGCAATCACGTCGTCTGTACAAACTTAAATTAAAATATGACATACATAACTAACACTGAGGATTGCAGTGATTCGGTTGCTACATATAAAATATTTATTTAATAACTATGATTTACTCGTTGTGGAATTGGTCTACTGCCAAGGGCTTACATCATTTATAAAGTCATCTATTTTATAATAGGCCTTTTTACACAGCGCCTTTTTAATGAAATTTTTAAATTTGCTGTCAGGCAGGGATAGAATATGTTCTGGAATTTTATTGTAAAAACGAACACTTAGTCCTACAAAAGATGCATTTACCTTGGCTAATCTGAATTTAGATAAAGCAACTTTGTTTCTGTTTCTAGTGTTTACGTTATGGATATCCCTGTTTAATTTAAATGTTGTTAAGTTTTTTCGTACATACATTATGTTATCGAATATATATTGGCAAGTGTAACGGCTGAAACGGTCAACCCTTTCACCCTTACAGTTTTCAGCAACATATTTCTAAATCGATACAAGTAACGCCACCTGTTATGATCTTAAAGAACTATTCGACCTCAGGAGGGGATGATTTTAGTCCTAGGAAGTGACGCGCCGCCTATATTGGGTGTGGTTAAAAATTCAGAGCGTATAGAATCATGAGTCTTATACCTTCACCCATAAACTCTAGGATCGCAAGTGTCGTGTCAGCCGTGTCACACGTATGCACACAGATGCAATAAAACCCATAAATGTCAACTAAAAATTCGAAGAAAGTACAAGTGAGCCGAACGAACGCTGTTCTCTGCCATAGCAACGATAATCGTAAGTCACAGTAATAGGGGCGAGATTAGTGGAGCTCAAACCTCTTTTCACAACATTACCATACAGCCCTGCTTACATCTATTCCAAATTTAGGGTCTCACAGTTCTCGAAAATAATAAATAACATTTATTATGGGCTCTGTAAGGGTCTCCTTCCAGAAACTCAACGAAATTTGAGCTGTATCGCCACATGTTGACGGATCATTCGAGTGGAATAGGTTTTATCCTCTTTCACCCATGCATTTTGTGAATAAAATTATATGGAAATTACCCCGTTTTGCATACTTTCTACAATGACTATTATTACTGTGTATCAGATAGATTATGTTAAGACTTAGTTTAATCAACAAACCACAATAATGTTTTAATTAAGACTTCATTATTTCAATAACAAATAGACGTACAATGATGTAACTGACAATATCCATTATCAGGATTATTTTTAATGACTACAAATCCAGAGTTTACAGTTTTTCCATACATCGCCTTACAATCCGTAGTACTGCAGGGACCAATACGGAACACTCCGGCAAAAGTCAAAAAAATTTAGTCGTGTAAGTGGGTTTTCAAGAGTTTGGCGTTTTTGTGCCAGTTTTGGGTTCGTCCACTTCAGGCCATAAATTTAGATATTTTTTGTAGGTCATAAAATAGTTGATGAATGTATTTCTGGGGGTGGAGCCTAGCGTTGGACCGAGGAGAGCTGGGAAATCAAGGAGATGGCATCGGGAGTTCAGTCGCAGCTTTCAGAGAGGGAGGTAGTTCACCTGAACATTCGTCCGCGCGCGCAAACTTCTAAGACCTAGACCTAGGAGTCTACAAGTGATTTGTGAGGATAAGTCCTAAGTGAAGACTTCGCGAGTGCCTTAAGCTAGCCAGCACAGAATTCGTAAAGTGGAGAAAGAGTGCGTCGGTCCGTTTTCCGTGAAATAAAGGGTTTTCCGTCGAGGGGCGAATTTCCTCAGCCGAACAAACCGTTTTCCGAATTTCGCGACGCGTGTTTTATATAAATTTAATTTGTGTATTCTACTTTATATGTCTATTTATTTTATTATACATGTATAAAATGTTCTCCGCCAGTCTTAATTTCATTCTTCCAGTTCTATTTATAGATTTCCCACTAACTAGCGAGAGCAGAAGGCGCGGTGCTTCCCACAGGGGTTCTGCGTTTGTCTTTTGAACTTAGCTAGGAACTAGGAGCCATCAACAGGAGCAGAGCACAATGGACAAGACAAAATCATTTGTCTATAGGAGGAGGGTTTACTAACACTATATCATCTGAATGGAGCTGCGAATTTGGAGAAACGACGGAGTTAATATCTTCTGTATTTATTACGACAAGCTGAGCTGCATTATCATGGATTACTTACATCATCACTACAAGGATTACTTACATCATCATGAATCTACGTCACTACAAGGATTTTCTACATCATCATGGATATTACAGGTTTCATCGGGAACGTTCTATCCGTTCTACCTTCACTTTAGCTAGGGTCGAATTGAGATTGTGTGATTTTAGGATTGTATGTCGTGTGTGTTCTAGTAGAGTTAAAGTAGTATCGTCACGGGTGTACAACTCGAGGTACATTTTGTGTCGATGATGTGACTATGGTTTTCATGGGTGTACGACTCGGCTTGATCGGCTAGCCTGAATCCCTGTCTTAAATGACGTGTGTAGGACGGTAGCCTGTTCCTTAGTCCGGAGGTCAAATGGGTAATACACTTGCAAAAACCGTAGGACATCTTGTTTTGTTTTTATTAAGAACCACGACAAAACATGGATGAATGATGTTTTCAGCGGATGTCGGGCGTTAAGTGAAGGTTTGAATGTGATAGGGTGATACGTTGCGTCCCGATGGATTTTGAAGGAGCGAGTTTCTTGTGGAAGCTCGTCGGGATGGGTGTAGCGTTGGAAGGGAGCCCATCGTCATCACGCTAGGGAAACAAAAGTTCTTCTAGATTTACTTCTGAAAGTCTAGAACCCCTCCCATTTCCATTTATTCACAGGAAGGAGATTTTCTGTCTACAAACGCCGTGGATTTTCCCTTTTTTATTCCATTTGTAACCATATATTATTTGTATTTTATCATATTTTATATTATTTTATACGTTATCACCTATTTTGTGATTCGCGGGTGAAACTGACTAGGCGCGCGTGTTAAAAGTCTTACTAGAAAAACAACGGGCATGCATCGGCATGCATAATAAAGTGTACAGAAGGATAGCAGTGCTCACTCTCTCTCTAGTCGCGGGCATTGAGGCTGATCGAGTCTCGATGCTGTTTTTCCTGGGGCGTTTACGATTTCTGACCGAAGCTAAGTTGCATGTTTTTCTTATTTTAAACTGATTATGTGTACGGTTAATTAATTTGCAGATTTTATTTAAACCTTGTCTTTATTTCATTTTCTCTGGTTTTCAATTCACAACACAACGTATGGGTCTCTTTTATTATTTTTCTAGACGATCACGACTATTTTACTAGGCCAATTAGTTTTAAGATAATTTACAACCCTTCAGGTTATATCTTATATGTTTATATATTTTATTTCGTGACGAGGTGGCGTCTCGCAATAATTTTATTAAGAGGCTACACCCCGTTTATTACAGATGGTGCTCGTGACCAAAGGATTTGCGTCATTAAATTTTAAATACTTCGTTATTTAAAAACGCATGAAAAGAATCTGAGTTACTATGGTTTTAAAATTAGGCGAAACGTTAGGTAAAGATAAAAGGCTTAGAGGCACAAGGCGTAGGGGCGTTTTAAAATTTTGATAACAAAATAATAATATACACAATAATGATTAAATCACTGGCGTTTCCAAACGAAATTGATGTAATTCTTCTGTTAGATCTTATTTTATACGGTCGAAGGCGTTGGTGTTTAGAGTTCTGTTGCTTAAGTGTTACATAAACAATGAGCGCATAGAAAAAAAATGGGTCGCGCGGCTCAAGCGGTTCTTTTTGCGTTGGAATGTTGTCCCTTGTTGCTATGGTAGGGCGCTAATCACAAACTTTACTCCAATGTTTAGATTTTGATACCACGATATTTTGTCAAATTCCTTTATACAAAGAAGTCTGTGCGTAAAGTTGAACTACTTTAATTTGAACTGTTTTTGTTTGAATTTGTTTTGTTCTATTATTTGATTTGATTCGATTTATGCGATGCGAATGCAAATTTGTGTTTTTATGCTTATGTGTGTTATTATTATTGGCTTGCGATTTTTTTTCTTGTGTGTTTATTTACCTTGCAAACACATTATTTGAGTCCGTGTAAGTAAATTTTGTGATAAGCGCCACCTGAGTTTCAAAAGTAGAACTAATGTAATCATAGATTTAAACAAACTAAATATTTAGATCCCGCTTGTTGTCCCTATGACCCGGAATTAGTTCGTTGATTGTGCCACAGAGAGCGTCAGTATCGGCCTTTTGTCAACTGTAAAATTACACGTGTTTCTGTTTACGTTTTGTAACAGTGTTTACGTTGTGTTTTCAGAAAATAGGGGTGTAGGGGCGTATTATTAATCTCTAGAATATTTTAATCCCTGTAGTTTTAAATTGATCTTATGATTTTAAATTGCAAATCTGTTTCAATGTGTTTCGTTTAGCTTTAGTTGTTACAAAAAAAAAAGGGTATAGAGTAGAGCGCATTGAAAAAAACAGGGGTCGTGTGCGCTTGCGTCGTTTTTTCTGACGGGTTCATGTCGCGTGACTCTGCAGCAGGTAGAGCTTTGCACTCAAAGTGGTTCCTATTTTTAGAATGCCAAAGGATAATGTTCCTCTTTACCAATTTTATGACAGGCGTGAATATATGCGTAAAATAATTTCGGTTAATTCCTTACGTTTACTATTATAATTTCGTGTTGATTTTCTCTTTACCTCTACAATAACATTTTGTGATATTTTCTTTCTTTTATTCTATAATAAGATAAGATAGGATGAGAATGTTCTTTGTTGTGCACCGGAGCGCATATTGTGGAACATGTAAGGATAAAGGGTGCAAGTGGCGACCTTATTAAATAAGTTAATTAGTTACTAATTATGGAAGTACTGAGGATTTTGAGTTAATTTTATGAAATATTTTTATCATTTTAGTCGTTATTTTTGAGTATGAAAGAAGAAAATAGATGAAATGAAAGTTGCAATTAAACGTTTCATGCAAATTTCATGTTCAGCGCCCTCTATACTCGAGTCTTAGAAGTTACTGTAAAAATAAATTTCGACCAAACCATTTTGTGACCCAATTCGATCTTCATGAACCACTTGAGAAATTAGTCCATGCTTTATGCTACAGAGGGCCTCAGTGTTAGCACCAGCTGATTCCGTGACAGTTGGCAGGGTGCACGTGTATTTGTTTACGTTTTATTCAGGGACCCAGTCAAAAAAAAAAAAAATTAGGGGCGCGGTTTTTCGTTCATTCATGTTACTAGCAGCTGACTTCCTAACGGGTGACTTTTTTTTTTTACCGTAAGCACAAGTGCCCTTAGCAGTTTCAGTCCATTTATAGTTCAATCAGCTGATCACCTAGGGGCGTGTGTTGTGTTTTTTCAGTGAATGTAGATGTTGTCTTTTGTTTAATTTTAATTGAGTTTAATCTTTATTTAACTACAACATAGTTATTGTCATGTTGATTTACTTCATTCTTTAACTTCACTAATAATTTCTATACCTTATTCAATCTATCTGAATTCTTTAATAAATTGCTGTTTGAAAGGAAATAAATACTTATTTATAAATAAATACTTACTTATTTAGACTGATTATTGTTTTTCGGTTTAGGGCAATTTAAGTAAGATAATTAGTAAATATGCGAGAAATTGAGCACTGCCTTCCAGTAGGGTCGACTCTTATTCGATTATTATGGCGACGGTATCGGTAAAAATACGTTACTCCCTTCTCTACTTTTAAGAAGAAAATAAAATGATTACTCTCTTCGATTTAACTAATTACGATAATCTAATTAAAATGCAGACTTAGGGTTCATACGTAGTGCGTTAAGATTTAGCGATGATTTATTTCAACCTTGTTAATAGTTAATGACCCAGACAGTGGATGGTTTGATGGCGATTGTTAATATTACTATTCCCTCTGCTTCGATTGCGGAGAACTTAGTTTTCTAGTAATATTGAAGATACGGACGCGGATGATAATGGATATTGAGAGTTGACATGTGGTTAAAAGAGCCTGTGCCTAGCAGTAGTCGAAGATAGGCTAATGATGACAAAGGTGATGGTGAGTGTTGAAAGAACTACGTAATTCACGTGTGGTGTTGTCTGGGACATGGTTAGAAAATTAACTGTGGTGTTCATTACAGAGGGTGGATGAAATAATGAGTAGAAAGGGCTACTTACCAGCAGTGGATGGTTATTATTATTATTATTAAAATTCTTTATTGCACAAAATATTTGCACATAGGTGAGCTTAATGCTACTTAGCATTATCTACCAGCTAACGTATGGTTATGCCTACCAGCAGTGAATTGTGATACCTACCAGCAGTGAATTGTTACGCCTATCAGCAGTGGATAGTTATGCGTACCATCAGTGGATAGTTATGCCTGCCAGCAGTGGACGTGGTCAATTAAAGTTATGGTGGCTAATACTTAGAATACTAGCTCTTCTACCAGCAGTGGATAGGCATGGCAATCAGCACAGCAGTGGATCAGTATATACATTACCAGCAGTGGATAGGCATCACTACCAGCAGTGGATTGGGGAGGTAACAATATATAGTGATCAGTATCTAAAATGCCAGCAGTGGATATGGACGCCAACCAGCAGTGGATACAGGGGAACTGCCAAACTATGAGTTGGTTTATCGGTTCACTATGATCTACACAGAAGGGGCATAACGGAAAGATCTCCGATCTTTATCGGAATACATAAGGTGGAGGAAAACATCGAACACTCATCGGAACAGTTTGTTATTGGTGAGGGAGAACTCGTGTTTGCTATTGTATTGTATCTGTTAATACACTTCCTAGGTCTTGCAGGCAGACCTATGGGCCAAAAAAAAAAAAATTTTTATTACAAATTATTTTATTATTTTACTTCTACAAATTTACTTCAATTATTCTACGAAGTATTTTCCGACTAAAATTATAAAATAATTTAGGGGCGTTCTGTAACGGCTGAAACGGTCAACCCTTTCACCCTTACAGTTTTCAGCAACATATTTCTAAATCGATACAAGTAACGCCACCTGTTATGATCTTAAAGAACTATTCGACCTCAGGAGGGGATGATTTTAGTCCTAGGAAGTGACGCGCCGCCTATATTGGGTGTGGTTAAAAATTCAGAGCGTATAGAATCATGAGTCTTATACCTTCACCCATAAACTCTAGGATCGCAAGTGTCGTGTCAGCCGTGTCACACGTATGCACACAGATGCAATAAAACCCATAAATGTCAACTAAAAATTCGAAGAAAGTACAAGTGAGCCGAACGAACGCTGTTCTCTGCCATAGCAACGATAATCGTAAGTCACAGTAATAGGGGCGAGATTAGTGGAGCTCAAACCTCTTTTCACAACATTACCATACAGCCCTGCTTACATCTATTCCAAATTTAGGGTCTCACAGTTCTCGAAAATAATAAATAACATTTATTATGGGCTCTGTAAGGGTCTCCTTCCAGAAACTCAACGAAATTTGAGCTGTATCGCCACATGTTGACGGATCATTCGAGTGGAATAGGTTTTATCCTCTTTCACCCATGCATTTTGTGAATAAAATTATATGGAAATTACCCCGTTTTGCATACTTTCTACAATGACTATTATTACTGTGTATCAGATAGATTATGTTAAGACTTAGTTTAATCAACAAACCACAATAATGTTTTAATTAAGACTTCATTATTTCAATAACAAATAGACGTACAATGATGTAACTGACAATATCCATTATCAGGATTATTTTTAATGACTACAAATCCAGAGTTTACAGTTTTTCCATACATCGCCTTACAATCCGTAGTACTGCAGGGACCAATACGGAACACTCCGGCAAAAGTCAAAAAAATTTAGTCGTGTAAGTGGGTTTTCAAGAGTTTGGCGTTTTTGTGCCAGTTTTGGGTTCGTCCACTTCAGGCCATAAATTTAGATATTTTTTGTAGGTCATAAAATAGTTGATGAATGTATTTCTGGGGGTGGAGCCTAGCGTTGGACCGAGGAGAGCTGGGAAATCAAGGAGATGGCATCGGGAGTTCAGTCGCAGCTTTCAGAGAGGGAGGTAGTTCACCTGAACATTCGTCCGCGCGCGCAAACTTCTAAGACCTAGACCTAGGAGTCTACAAGTGATTTGTGAGGATAAGTCCTAAGTGAAGACTTCGCGAGTGCCTTAAGCTAGCCAGCACAGAATTCGTAAAGTGGAGAAAGAGTGCGTCGGTCCGTTTTCCGTGAAATAAAGGGTTTTCCGTCGAGGGGCGAATTTCCTCAGCCGAACAAACCGTTTTCCGAATTTCGCGACGCGTGTTTTATATAAATTTAATTTGTGTATTCTACTTTATATGTCTATTTATTTTATTATACATGTATAAAATGTTCTCCGCCAGTCTTAATTTCATTCTTCCAGTTCTATTTATAGATTTCCCACTAACTAGCGAGAGCAGAAGGCGCGGTGCTTCCCACAGGGGTTCTGCGTTTGTCTTTTGAACTTAGCTAGGAACTAGGAGCCATCAACAGGAGCAGAGCACAATGGACAAGACAAAATCATTTGTCTATAGGAGGAGGGTTTACTAACACTATATCATCTGAATGGAGCTGCGAATTTGGAGAAACGACGGAGTTAATATCTTCTGTATTTATTACGACAAGCTGAGCTGCATTATCATGGATTACTTACATCATCACTACAAGGATTACTTACATCATCATGAATCTACGTCACTACAAGGATTTTCTACATCATCATGGATATTACAGGTTTCATCGGGAACGTTCTATCCGTTCTACCTTCACTTTAGCTAGGGTCGAATTGAGATTGTGTGATTTTAGGATTGTATGTCGTGTGTGTTCTAGTAGAGTTAAAGTAGTATCGTCACGGGTGTACAACTCGAGGTACATTTTGTGTCGATGATGTGACTATGGTTTTCATGGGTGTACGACTCGGCTTGATCGGCTAGCCTGAATCCCTGTCTTAAATGACGTGTGTAGGACGGTAGCCTGTTCCTTAGTCCGGAGGTCAAATGGGTAATACACTTGCAAAAACCGTAGGACATCTTGTTTTGTTTTTATTAAGAACCACGACAAAACATGGATGAATGATGTTTTCAGCGGATGTCGGGCGTTAAGTGAAGGTTTGAATGTGATAGGGTGATACGTTGCGTCCCGATGGATTTTGAAGGAGCGAGTTTCTTGTGGAAGCTCGTCGGGATGGGTGTAGCGTTGGAAGGGAGCCCATCGTCATCACGCTAGGGAAACAAAAGTTCTTCTAGATTTACTTCTGAAAGTCTAGAACCCCTCCCATTTCCATTTATTCACAGGAAGGAGATTTTCTGTCTACAAACGCCGTGGATTTTCCCTTTTTTATTCCATTTGTAACCATATATTATTTGTATTTTATCATATTTTATATTATTTTATACGTTATCACCTATTTTGTGATTCGCGGGTGAAACTGACTAGGCGCGCGTGTTAAAAGTCTTACTAGAAAAACAACGGGCATGCATCGGCATGCATAATAAAGTGTACAGAAGGATAGCAGTGCTCACTCTCTCTCTAGTCGCGGGCATTGAGGCTGATCGAGTCTCGATGCTGTTTTTCCTGGGGCGTTTACGATTTCTGACCGAAGCTAAGTTGCATGTTTTTCTTATTTTAAACTGATTATGTGTACGGTTAATTAATTTGCAGATTTTATTTAAACCTTGTCTTTATTTCATTTTCTCTGGTTTTCAATTCACAACACAACGTATGGGTCTCTTTTATTATTTTTCTAGACGATCACGACTATTTTACTAGGCCAATTAGTTTTAAGATAATTTACAACCCTTCAGGTTATATCTTATATGTTTATATATTTTATTTCGTGACGAGGTGGCGTCTCGCAATAATTTTATTAAGAGGCTACACCCCGTTTATTACAGATCTACAAATTAATTAACCGTACACATAATCAGTTTAAAATAAGAAAAACATGCAACTTAGCTTCGGTCAGAAATCGTAAACGCCCCAGGAAAAACAGCATCGAGACTCGATCAGCCTCAATGCCCGCGACTAGAGAGAGAGTGAGCACTGCTATCCTTCTGTACACTTTATTATGCATGCCGATGCATGCCCGTTGTTTTTCTAGTAAGACTTTTAACACGCGCGCCTAGTCAGTTTCACCCGCGAATCACAAAATAGGTGATAACGTATAAAATAATATAAAATATGATAAAATACAAATAATATATGGTTACAAATGGAATAAAAAAGGGAAAATCCACGGCGTTTGTAGACAGAAAATCTCCTTCCTGTGAATAAATGGAAATGGGAGGGGTTCTAGACTTTCAGAAGTAAATCTAGAAGAACTTTTGTTTCCCTAGCGTGATGACGATGGGCTCCCTTCCAACGCTACACCCATCCCGACGAGCTTCCACAAGAAACTCGCTCCTTCAAAATCCATCGGGACGCAACGTATCACCCTATCACATTCAAACCTTCACTTAACGCCCGACATCCGCTGAAAACATCATTCATCCATGTTTTGTCGTGGTTCTTAATAAAAACAAAACAAGATGTCCTACGGTTTTTGCAAGTGTATTACCCATTTGACCTCCGGACTAAGGAACAGGCTACCGTCCTACACACGTCATTTAAGACAGGGATTCAGGCTAGCCGATCAAGCCGAGTCGTACACCCATGAAAACCATAGTCACATCATCGACACAAAATGTACCTCGAGTTGTACACCCGTGACGATACTACTTTAACTCTACTAGAACACACACGACATACAATCCTAAAATCACACAATCTCAATTCGACCCTAGCTAAAGTGAAGGTAGAACGGATAGAACGTTCCCGATGAAACCTGTAATATCCATGATGATGTAGAAAATCCTTGTAGTGACGTAGATTCATGATGATGTAAGTAATCCTTGTAGTGATGATGTAAGTAATCCATGATAATGCAGCTCAGCTTGTCGTAATAAATACAGAAGATATTAACTCCGTCGTTTCTCCAAATTCGCAGCTCCATTCAGATGATATAGTGTTAGTAAACCCTCCTCCTATAGACAAATGATTTTGTCTTGTCCATTGTGCTCTGCTCCTGTTGATGGCTCCTAGTTCCTAGCTAAGTTCAAAAGACAAACGCAGAACCCCTGTGGGAAGCACCGCGCCTTCTGCTCTCGCTAGTTAGTGGGAAATCTATAAATAGAACTGGAAGAATGAAATTAAGACTGGCGGAGAACATTTTATACATGTATAATAAAATAAATAGACATATAAAGTAGAATACACAAATTAAATTTATATAAAACACGCGTCGCGAAATTCGGAAAACGGTTTGTTCGGCTGAGGAAATTCGCCCCTCGACGGAAAACCCTTTATTTCACGGAAAACGGACCGACGCACTCTTTCTCCACTTTACGAATTCTGTGCTGGCTAGCTTAAGGCACTCGCGAAGTCTTCACTTAGGACTTATCCTCACAAATCACTTGTAGACTCCTAGGTCTAGGTCTTAGAAGTTTGCGCGCGCGGACGAATGTTCAGGTGAACTACCTCCCTCTCTGAAAGCTGCGACTGAACTCCCGATGCCATCTCCTTGATTTCCCAGCTCTCCTCGGTCCAACGCTAGGCTCCACCCCCAGAAATACATTCATCAACTATTTTATGACCTACAAAAAATATCTAAATTTATGGCCTGAAGTGGACGAACCCAAAACTGGCACAAAAACGCCAAACTCTTGAAAACCCACTTACACGACTAAATTTTTTTGACTTTTGCCGGAGTGTTCCGTATTGGTCCCTGCAGTACTACGGATTGTAAGGCGATGTATGGAAAAACTGTAAACTCTGGATTTGTAGTCATTAAAAATAATCCTGATAATGGATATTGTCAGTTACATCATTGTACGTCTATTTGTTATTGAAATAATGAAGTCTTAATTAAAACATTATTGTGGTTTGTTGATTAAACTAAGTCTTAACATAATCTATCTGATACACAGTAATAATAGTCATTGTAGAAAGTATGCAAAACGGGGTAATTTCCATATAATTTTATTCACAAAATGCATGGGTGAAAGAGGATAAAACCTATTCCACTCGAATGATCCGTCAACATGTGGCGATACAGCTCAAATTTCGTTGAGTTTCTGGAAGGAGACCCTTACAGAGCCCATAATAAATGTTATTTATTATTTTCGAGAACTGTGAGACCCTAAATTTGGAATAGATGTAAGCAGGGCTGTATGGTAATGTTGTGAAAAGAGGTTTGAGCTCCACTAATCTCGCCCCTATTACTGTGACTTACGATTATCGTTGCTATGGCAGAGAACAGCGTTCGTTCGGCTCACTTGTACTTTCTTCGAATTTTTAGTTGACATTTATGGGTTTTATTGCATCTGTGTGCATACGTGTGACACGGCTGACACGACACTTGCGATCCTAGAGTTTATGGGTGAAGGTATAAGACTCATGATTCTATACGCTCTGAATTTTTAACCACACCCAATATAGGCGGCGCGTCACTTCCTAGGACTAAAATCATCCCCTCCTGAGGTCGAATAGTTCTTTAAGATCATAACAGGTGGCGTTACTTGTATCGATTTAGAAATATGTTGCTGAAAACTGTAAGGGTGAAAGGGTTGACCGTTTCAGCCGTTACACAAGCCATCGTTAGAATTCCGATTTCCTTGAAAATATCCCTTAGCGATTGCCTGGTAGGTAAATTGTAGATAGCTCTAACAGCCCTTTTTTGTAGAATAAAAACTGTTTCTATATCTGCCGCACGCCCCCATAGTAACAAACCATATGACATAATACTGTGAAAATAACTGAAATATACAAGCCTCGCAGTTGACACATCTGTTAGTTGCCTAATTTTTCTAACTGCAAATGCGGCTGAACTTAACCTACCCGCTAGATTTTTTATGTGTGGACCCCATTGCAGTTTCGAGTCTATTGTAATACCTAAAAACACCGTGGACTCTACTAAGTCTAGTCTGTCACCAGCTATACTTAAACTTGTGTCCACTTTTTTTACATTGGGCAATGAAAACTTTATACATTTTGTCTTTTTCGCATTCAACATGAGATTGTTTACAGTAAACCAGTTTAACACTTTAGAAAGGGCGTTGTTTACATCGTCTAGATTAGATTGACCTCTCTTGATTTTAAAAATTAGAGAAGTATCGTCTGCAAACAATACTATTTGTGACAATTTCTCAACTAGGTAGGGCAGATCATTTACATATACTAAGAAGAGGAAAGGCCCCAAAATAGAACCCTGAGGAACTCCTATTTTAACATCAGATCCAGAAGACTTAACCCTATTTATGTCAACTTTCTGAACTCTGTATGCTAAATATGATTGAAGAAGAGCTAGAGATCCATTACTGAGACCGTATCTATTCAATTTACAAAGGAGCGTTTTATGGTCTACACAATCAAAAGCTTTAGAAAGGTCACAGAAAACTCCGATAGCATCCTGCGCCTCCTCCCACGCGTCAAAGATGTGATTCATTAATGCCACTCCTGCGTCGGTCGTTGAACGACCCTTAGTGAAACCGAATTGTTTTTTATGAAAGAGTTTATTTAAACTAAAGTGTGTCAACAATTGGTGTAAAATTAGTTTCTCAAACACTTTACTTAATACCGGTAGTATTGCTACGGGCCTAAAATTGTTTGGATCCTCATTATCACCTGCCTTAAATAGAGGAACTATTTTACTAAATTTTAAGAGATCCGGGAAAGTCCCATGATCAACACATTTATTAAAAATTGTAGCAAGGTGTGGTGCAATAATATGAATTACCGTGGATATCAGTTTGACCGACATACCCCACAAGTCTTCAGTTTTCTTTATATTTATTTGGTTAAATGTTTTAACAATAGTTTGGAAGCTAACGTGGGAAAATTGAAAGTCTGTTACGCATGGTTTTATATTTTCTAACATTAGTGATTCTGCTGACTGAGACGAAGAATTTAAGCCCGCCGTTATATTTAGTGGGATGTTTGTGAAGAAATTTTCGAATACTTTTGCGATTTCGTCACTTGAGTTGACTATTTTCCCACTTACCTTTAGCGCAAAACTTTGATCCCTCGGCTTTGTTTTGCCTGTCTCCTTGTTAATCACTTGCCAAGTAGTTTTTATTTTATTTGAAGACGCCTTTATCTTTTTGCTTATATTAAGGGATTTTGCCATAGAACAGGTTTTCCTAAAGGTTTTAGAGTAATTCTTAACAAATTCTCTAAAGCTTGGATCCGGATTGGATTGCTTTTCTTCATACAATTCATACAATCTTTTCCTACTTCTATGTATACCAGGAGTGGCCCATTCTGAAAAACCATTATTACTGAGCTGAATTTTTTTAATTTTAAAAACCTGTTCAAATTCGTTTGATATCGTGGTAAACAATTCATTATATAAAGTGTTGGGATCATTGCTATCAAATTGCAGTAAACCTATTTTGGTACCTAATTTATTTTTGAATAATTCAATTTTTTTGTCTGTGATAGGCCTACAAATTAATGCTGGGCATTTTTTTTCAATAATTGTTGGTAAAACAACTAATAAACCACTATGATCCGACTGTAGGTTGTTTATAACCTTTTTTTTTAAATGCTCACAGTTGCAAAAAACATTATCTATACATGTAGCACTGGTTGGCGTTGTTCTAGTAGGTTCAGTAAATAGGTTCAGTAAGTTAAACGATCTAAATAAGCTAATAAGTTTAGTTTGAAGTGGGCTCTCAACTAACAGATCAATATTAAAATCGCCACATACTACTATGGATTTATTACTCGCAAAAAGACGTTTTAATGCGTCCTCTACCACTAATTCAAAGTCGTTGTAATTTGTTTGAGGTGGCCTATAAACGCACATAACAATATACCTATCCAATTCCACACACGAGATCTCAACTAATCGCTCAACAGAAAGGCTTACAATGTCTTTGCGTTCTTTACTTTTTAAAGTATTTTTTACAAATACCATTGATCCTCCTCTCAAAGCTTTATTTCTATTATATGTACTAACAGGCAAATAGTCTTTCAAATTAAATGACATTTCTGACTCTGTAAGCCAATGTTCCGTGAAGCATAAAATATCTACATTAAAATCTTTCAAGAAAAGTTCTGTCATGTTTTCCTTGCCGGAAAAGCCCTGAATATTTTGTGCTACTATGTTAAGACCTAATTTTGGCTTTTCCTTTGTCTGTGGCGGCAGTTTAAAGCCGGTGAATCACTTGTTTGTGAGCCCGCTAATATTTTAATACTACTACTAGTATCACGGTTGTCATTTTCGCGCGATTGTGTTATAATTCCTATAACTGAGGCAAAGATGTTATAAGCTAATAGACTAGCTAACTTACGTCGACTGTTTTTGGTGAGGTACACAGTATCTCTTGTCATAAAATAATTCTTAACAAACCTGTTAATGTCAAAAAATAATACGTCACTATGACGACATGTCAGATGGTGAATATGCATATTCAGACTATGGATGTCGCCGTTATCCCTTTCAGAAAGGGACTGCGAGTAAGGGAATGCGCAGAAAAATAATTTTCCCGTCTCTGGTTGGACACCCTTAGCCTGACCATACAAGTCAAATACGTTATTTATGTCAGCTTTTTTGACGCCTCGACTATTACCCACCAATATTATGTATGTAGTATCCTTTTTGAGCGGATTTTTAAATAACTCTTGTACAATGTCAGTAAAACTCGCGTGGGGATGACATTCATTTAGGACATTCTGCGTAAGTCTATCATTTAACAAGGCACCTAGTCCTACACCTATCTTATCTGAATAGATGATAGTTTTTCTTTTTATTGAGCAGCTGTGCCCTGAAGGGGCGCATGGACCGGTGTAGACATGGGTCACTTCTGGCATGCTCGCAGGTGAGCTGGATGTAGGTCGGGCGTTTTCCTCATGGGAACCGGGAAGTTGGGTGATGTGAGGTGGTGACGCAGGTGGTAAGTGATCCAGTGGTGTCTTGCACGAAGAACATATTGCTGGTGTTTTGTTCGTCAGTGACTCAAACCTGTCCATATTATAAGTTCCTATTTCCATTAACTCTGCTGCATACTCATCCATTTCTTTTTGTGCCTCGGTGTACTGTCTTCCTAAATCATGTAGTGACTCCTCCAAGGCGTGTATGTGAGAGTGTAAATCTTTTATTTTTCCCTCATAGTCCAGAGAGCGTACCTCATATTCCATTGTGTTGCTCAATAGGTCATTTTGTAAGCTAACATTTAGTTTTTTTACACCCATGTATTTAAAAACCTCTGTGTTATTTTTCAACGCTTTGTTTATGCGTCTAATGTGCCTCTTTGCTCGAATGTAGCGCTTTATTCTGTTAGCTCCTTGCATTGGGACTGAAGACTGAGTAGATCTGGCTGGTACAAGATCATTTGAGGAATTGTCAGTTATTAGTTCGTTGTACAGGGATAATATGTTTTCACTGTCTCTGTCGAGATTCTGTTGCCGTAATACTTGGAGTTCTTTATGCGCGTCGGAAAGCTGGTGTTCCAGCAGCTTTATGCGCTGAAGTGCTACTTCGTGCGTGTCCCGACACTGGTCGTATTTGTGTACAATTCTCTGAAGTTCATCTCGCTGCCCTCGTAAGTCTTCACAGATGATATCCAGTTCGGCGAGATCATTTTTAAGCTGTGAGTTCTTGTCCACAACTCGTTCAACCTCCAACTCACTCTCCTCACGCTCCTCTAGCAGCTGCTGGCATTGCTGTTTGGAAGCTTGTAATTCCAGTAGCGCTGTCTTCAAGCGCTGCTCGTTATCACGCGCGGTGTTCTTACGCGTCATCATTGTAGTGTGATTACTGAAATGTAACCGGGGGAAAAACGTCAGTATTTCCAGAGGAAACACACAGTGGATGCCTATGTACAGTTATGGAGTAATCGATTTATTCAGCTATTATGATTCTACGTTAAGTTTAATCTAAATCTATTACTTTCACTATAGGTATTTTCCAAATAGAGGGTTGATTAACAATAATGCAAATTTTCAAAATTTTGCCACTAACGGAAATTTACATTCGTTCTACTAGTTCTATTGCTTGTGATTAGTATTTGATAAGAAAGAAACACGCTCAATGTAATAAATGTCCCATAAGAACAATATACTCCCCTTAAATATTCCTTTATCCAATGTTTACAACCAGTACATAACGGTTGTTTGTCGCCGTTCAGCCGTTTCGTCGATCAAGTGAACTACTCAGGTAAACACTTGAATAACACTTGTATGTTTTTAACATCACTTATTTAACATTTAACACTATTACTAATTAAGTATTACTGGGTTTTATTAATTTATTTTATTAAAATTACAACAGCTGTTTGAAATGACAACTGCTCGCTAGGGTTGCCAGCGAGAAAAAAAAAAACAAAAAAAAAAAAGAAACGAAACACGAAACTAATAGCCAGAGGTCGCGGGTTCCAATCCCGGAATGGGTGTATTTTTAGCCTCGAAATAGGTTTTTAGAATAAATAAATAAAGAAATAATTGACTTATCATCTACTTCCTCCTCCAAGATATTAGTCCAGTCCAGCCAAAAGTTGTCTGGAAGATTTCTCTTTAAGTGATAAGGCCGCCGTTTGCATTCTTAGGTTAAGAAATATCTATTTTTATGTACATTAAAGTGTTGTCTATATCTATAGCTGTCATTTATACGTAGATTAATGTCAATTTCAACCAAAATAATCAGTTTCTTTTGAACGGACCTCTAACAATTATAAAGAGAAATGGGGATCTTTGCACGTAGGAAACACAGAGGAATGAATCTCTAAAATGCATATTGCATGTTAAACATCAACAAAATAGAGTTAACTATATTATTAACGATAATGGTAGTTTCATTGACACTATCGGGAGTCTAGTGACAAATCGTGTACCAATGGTAACAATATTTTAATGGGTTAAGACGTGCACTACTTACTCGTTGCCTCGTGAGATGCCAATTTAATTTGTTAACCCACACAAATTAAATTGGCATTTGGGCCTGTTTGTGAATAGAGAATTTCACTAAGGAATCGCTTAAGAAACGTTCTGTCACGCTCGTTTCTGATAAACTCGAAGAGACAGCAGTACAGTTAACTATTTTAGCGAATATCTCAATTCAAAACAGGCCCTTATGAATGACATTGTGCTGCTGCTACCAAATAGACAAGAATACCAGCTTTATATTACTCTATTGAAAAATTGAGTATGTGTTAAACTTCAGGGCCTGCTCTTTGCCTACGCTTGCGGAATACAGGACCTGGGAAACTAAGATAAGCAAGAAGCAAAAACCTGGTCTTCTTCTTCAGGCTATATTAGTCCACTGCTAGACATAGCCCTCCCCTATTGAGCGCCATACCGCCATACCTCTGGCTAATTAACAAACAATTGCAATAAATACGTCTTTACATAAAACTTAGCGTACACATAGACAAAGCTCTGAATCGAGACATAGGATACTTCATATCCCGGTAATGCGTCCTGCACTAGTCCTGCGCTGACGAAGTCGCGGGCACCATCTAGTCCCTACTATCACACGAATATAATAAAGGCGAAAATGTGTGAGTGTGTATGTTTGTTATTCTTCACGTCTAAACGGCCGGAGCTATTTTAATAAAATTTGTTATGAGTTTAGCTGACACATACTCGTAGGCTGGGTTTTACTAAACCCAGTATATTTCATAACAAGTGCGGAAAGGCTGTCATTGCAAAGAGTTCCGACAAATATCTACCCGAGCCGAGGCGCAGCCGAAGCCAGTCTTCAGTAGGATTTTTTTATTGATATGAAATGAAAATAAAATTTAATGAGATGAAACGAAATGAAACCTAACCTAAATCATTCAATCAAATCATTAATTACTTAATCATTAATCTACTAATTTGTTTCAATATCAGATTAATAACATTAATCTGATATTGAAACAAATTAGTAGCTTATTTTTAGAAATATACGTATTTGCATGAATCATAAAACTTCTATGTTTTTTTTTAGTAAAAACTTCATGGTTGGTTTTTCTTTTTATTAGACATTATTTTGACAGTTGGGAAAGACAACACACGAGTGCGGGAAAGGCCCACATCCCGCACGCTATACGTCTTTGCAATACGCCACTTTTTGAGCTACTGTATTAAACAATATATTTTACTGTTAATACACAATTTATTTCCATATATTTATTATAAACGCGAAAGTATGTATGTATAAAAGGATGTTTGTTACTCTTTTGCGTAAAAAATACTGAATGAATTCTAATGAATCTTTACAATAATATAGCTTATTTTGTACGTAATACAGAGAATATTATTTTCTAAGGTTAACACGAGCACTAGACATAATTAAAACTGTTTTTATACGGATTTATGCTTGTTTATTACATTTTTAAAATTTTTCGACGTTTTGGCACTTTTTCAGGTGCCTTGGTCTCGGATAACAGTCATCCGAGACCACGGCACCTGTAAAAGTGCCGAGCATAAATCCGTATAAAAACAGTTTTAATTACAGATAATATTGTAAAGAGGTTCGAAATTTCACTGATGCCGGTGAGTCGCCCATTAGTTCAGTTGGAAAGAGCGCTGGCACGGATAGCCAGAGGTCGCGGGTTCGAATCCCGGCAAGGGTGGAATTTTTAGCCTCTAAATAGGTTTTTAAATAATATAGCTTGTACATCAGAATAACACAGGCTACACTTTATAAAGATGATGTGTGAATTTCCAAAATATGACGATAAGTTTCAAGCATGTAGGAAAACATCTACCCGATAATCCTGCGCAGACGAAGTCGCGGGCACTAGCTAGTAATAATAAACTATACTATTTTTATTTTTAATGCACTTGAAACGTTTTATAACTTTTATAATTAATAAATAAACTCTGGAACGACTTCAGGTGTGATTTTATTTGTAGATTTATAGTAACTTTAAAACAGAAAACTGATAAAAACGGAAAAGCAGGTAAAAAGTCAGATCTGGTCAAAGGGTAAAGTAGTAGTGGATGAAAAATGAGGGAAATCGAAGAATGAGTGACAAAATTTAATTATTTGAAAATGATAGAAAAAGAAATAAAAATGGTGTAAAGAGGTTTGCACCGTCACACTACCCGGGGGCAACCGGTAAAAAAAATATTTTTTAGATATATTTATTAAAAAAAATATATATCTAAAAAAATTTTTTTTATAAAAAATATAGTCAAGTTAACTTATATAATTTAAAATTTAAAGTCAAGGTCGAGAGTAAAGTCGATGAAGGTCGGGGATGTGGGATGGTAAGTAAATAAATTTAAATATTAAAATAAAATATAAAAGATGGGCGATGAAAAAAAATTTTCAGTGTGTGGGGTGATATTTACAATGAATATTTACATTAGGCAGTTCCACTTTTATTCATCATCTATCATTCATCCCTAGCATGCATCATCTAGCATTGTCTTCATCTAAAGTGAAGGTGAAGACGTTCATTCAGTATAGACAAAATCTATTTTTATTAAATTAGATTTATCCAGAAACTGGCCTAAATTAGTAATAGGCTTATTTAGCCAGTTACCACCCGCTGGTATTCGGTAGTGGTAAGGCTTATTTATTGAGTCACAATCCGCTCTATGAAAAAATATTTACACTTTAAAAATATTAATAATATTGGGTACATAATACCCGACGGGGTAGATTCCGTCGTAGTTTTGCTCTCAGAGCTATGGTGGGGTAAACACCGTAATGCGTTAGGTAAGTAACGATAAGTATTTTAATTGACCTAGGCTTATTTAACGTGTTGTCGCCGCACCTGATTGAATGTTTGGATTGTTATAAAAAAAATTGGTTAGTAAATGTCCTGGAGGATAGTGGTGTAAGTGTATAGTTAATAAATAAATAGAAAAATAGTATGACGCAAATGTGTCCGAAAAGGTAATGTGGTGAATATATATACAGAAAATTAGAACTATAAAAAGGTGGCATTGGTAGGTTTTGTACAAGTTGACAGTTAAAATATTTCAAAGGAATACGGATAATAAGAAAAGAGGTTAAGAAATTATTTTAGTAATGAGGTAAGGATGGGGTGAGGGTGAAGTTTTTATTTTATTGCCAAAGAGTTCCTTGTAGGTTTAACCTGTGGAGGTTTGTTTTTAGAATTTTGAATCATACCTGTAGGCTTAGCACGCTAGTATGCGGGAAAATGACAGGCGCCGCGGCATACTCTTTGCCGCAGTATTAGTTTTGTCGCAACAGCGAAGATGATATGAGTGGAAGAGAAATTAAAACCTTGTCTAAAGTCTATCCCGCAGGCGGCAAAATGGGGATGCCAATTAAATGAAATTACTTTAATGTTTATATTTTTTCGGTTCGCCACACTCGAACGGTATACTTCGACTGTATTACAACACTATTCATTCGTTCATTTGGTTCTAATGCGTTTCGATCACAATTTTTTTACCTAAGAACAGACGTGTAACCTAAGTGTTTTGACTGAAGTGACAACTAGCCTAAATATATGACTGGACTACATACCGAAACGTTTATTTTTCCTCTTATTTTCTTTTTTCCGCAAGCAAACTGTCATGAATTTTTTTTCTGAATCTCAACTGAAAATGGAGCGAAAAAACTGAGTAAACGATATTACGATATTTAAGTTCTACTCCTTTGCTTCAAGTTTACCGCTATCTCGGCGCGCATTTCCTTACACTTTACACCTCGTATCGCCCGGTGGTGCATATCGGAGGGATGTAAGTGCGAAAGTACACGAAGGGTTTTTAAGAGAACTCAGAAGGGATACAAAGTAATGCTTTTTAATTTATTCCTTTTTACTGTATAACGTATTATGTACTTCCGAACAGATGACCCAACGGGCCCTCTGACCTTTACCTAAGAAAATAAAGTTGTAGTACATATCCACTTTCTTTAAAAATCACCGCATATCCGTCAGATATCTTCAGCTGTAGGTCTTCTGGCAGCTCCTCGCACAGATAATTCAGCATATCTCTACTTATTTTATAATTTTGAAGGAACTCTTCATCGAGGCTGTCCTGTGGGAGGGACATCTCCCACTCTCGCACTTCCGTCCGCTTTTTTTTTCGGGCTTCTTTTTCAGTGTTCATTGCGTAAAAATATCTTACATACGCTACGCCCTAGCCATTTTAGCAATAAAATTCGTTATGTACGTTAGGTTTCAGCCACAGTCGAAGCCAAAGTCGTCGTTGTAGGAGGTAAAGCAGTCCGTGAAAAGCCGATAGAGCCCAAAAAATTTCAACAAATACAAAAAACTAAATGTTTTATTTAAAAGAAAAACACGGAAACAAAGAGAAATTATAACCTCAAAGCCTTGTCTTTACCCTCGACAGCAATAGAGAAATTTCTCTAAGCTATGCTGTCATTTTGCAAGAAAAAAACACTTGCATGTTCGGCGTTGCGGGTAACCATAGACAAACTGTATTAAACTGACAGAAGGGGGCACGTCGAGACGTCTCCCGCAATCATCATGTTCGCACTGGCGAGATACCGCTCTGTGACGTCATCTTAATACTGTTTAGTGTTTAAGGTGGCAGTAGAGGTTAGGCAAAATGGTCAGCGTGCTAAGCCTACTGAAGTCGTTCCAGAGTTTATTTATTAATTATAAAAGTTATAAAACGCCCCACGTTGGGCGCCAGTGGAACGTTTTATAACTTTTATAATTAATAAATAAACTCTGGAACGACTTCAGGTGTGATTTTATTTGTAGATTTATAGTAACTTTAAAACAGAAAACTGATTAAAACGGAAAAGCAGGTAAAAAGTCAGATCTGGTCAAAGGGTAAAGTAGTAGTGGATGAAAAATGAGGGAAATCGAAGAATGAGTGACAAAATTTAAATATTTGAAAATGATAGATAGAAAAAGAAATAAAAATGGTGTAAAGAGGTTTGCACCGTCACACTAACCCGTGCTAAGGACAAATTTAAAAATTTAATTTTAATTTTTAATTTTTAGCCTCTAAATAGTTTTTTAAATAATAAACTTCCACATAATAAGATTATTTGCTTTGGTCCTAAACTAGGATAACTTATGCTATGGTAACCAGGCAATGACATCACATCCAGACTGATGCCATTTGCACAAACCAATTGTGGCTGCCTTCAATCGAAACCACAACGTCTGTTTTGGTATATTTATGATAACAAACAAACATGACTTGCTTCTTAACTCGCCGACTTACTCGCCCAAGTGTAAACGGGGCCTAGGCATTTGATTTCATTGACTTGCTAACGTGCGTGAAGTGGCAGGGTCATTCTGTCACGTGACTTCATTAGGTCAAAATTGCCGTTGTGAAAATAATAATTTACTGAGATAAAATGCTTTACACATATCGAGCTTGTAGTAAGTAATTCTATTAGTATAATATTACTAATAAAATTACAACATCGCAGCATCTATTCAGGTATTATTTAGTAAAAAAAACGATAAGATTTAGAAGGTATATCGTAGTTTGGGACCAGGACAAGTGGATAAAACTTTTGTTCCTGGAAATGTGTTTTCTTAAGCGTCATTGAAATCAATTTGCTTACTTAGCCTCCATATTGTAATTGCACTCATTCAAAAATTGTGTACAAAATTATTAAAAAAAAAAATAATGTTGCATCCGGTTTCAATGCTAGATATTGAAAACTGAACGCGATTTTTTAAATTCTATTACCGAGTATAATACAACTTGTTCTTAACACAATCACTTGTTCTGGTCCCAAACTAGGATACCCTGTGTAGCTAGGCAGTATCCCAAAATGGGAAATACACTCAAACTGAGTTGTTTTTCGAGTCATTAATAAACGAACTGTTTACTTTTGGAAACCAGAAACCCTTACAGTTATAACAAAGTCGACCCGAATATACTACAAATATAATTGTATTATTTGTATAGTATTTTTTTAATATATTTAACGGGTCTAATCGCGATTATTTATTAGGTAAAACGTAATTACATTTTTTTCCGAAGTTTCGGCAGCGTTGCAGTTGCCGTGGTCTCGGGTAGACTGAAGTGGCGAGTGCAGTCAATTATTTTTTATGTACCCTAAATATGTCCCACTCCAACGCACAGGTCCTCTCTCAGAAAGGGAGAGTTTGGGCTTCCAAGTTGTGATACAAGTAAAAAACTTACCCCAGGTCGCAGTCTCTAGCAGAACCTAGAATGCTGGCAATTTTTCCCCTTTGGATTGCAAGACTTATTCTCTGGCCAGGATATGAGCCATACGGGCTATCATATCACATCACATCCCATCATAATATATACCTCCCAGGTCTTGGATGTTTACATGTTTGTGATGACGTTGTTTCTGGTTCCCACGACACAGGGTATCCTAGTGTGGGGCCAGAAGCATTGTATGTGCCTGTATGTAAAATATTATATTATAAGGGGTATGTGTGTATCAAAAAGTACAAATGAATACCTACCTAATAATTTTAGGTGATATAAATTAGGGATTACTAAATACTAAGCAGTTTTCAGGCTGGTTACTGACAATCGACAGAAGATAGGCGCTAGGCTCCAGGCGCGCGCTTCACTCACGTTTCAGACATTAAGTGCAGGCGGCACCAAGTTAGCTGAAAACAGAAGACTCAAATAGACTGAGGAGTCATGGATAGTATTACGAAGAAATCAACGGATGTACAATATCACAGTGTCTTCTAATTTGGAACTAGAATAAGTGATTGTATTATGTGGAAGTCATTTTTTTACTAGTCAGCTAGTAATCAAATAACTTCTACATAATGTGTCTGTGAGTGTGTGTATATATTATGCGGTCATTTTGCCATATTATTTAACCTATTCTAAGTCCTACTAAATATGAACAGTTTTTGTATGAAAATCGACGAATCGTGGAAAGGCTGGTAAGGGACGTCCCAGGCGGGACATACATCGAACAAATAGGGGATGACAAAAAGTACCGGGAACCGGCGTGCGTGCATGCAACGACTTATGAATTTTGATGAAGCGAATGTGATCAGTCAGGATCGTGACAACTGGCAGTCCCTGGTCTCTGCCTACCCCTCTGGAATAGAGACGTGAGGCGTGTTATGTATGTATGTTTGTCGATGAATCCCTTTCGGAAAAGTATTGTATTTAATACGAATGCGATACAAGTATTTTATACTTATAAATACACACTTAAACTCACGACTGAATCCCGTAGGGCTAGGCACCTGCAAAGACCAAGGTGTACCTTTTTCTCGAACCGGACAAAGATCGTTCGCTTCATCATAAGTCTGCATGAACGTACCTTCAAATCAAGTTAACGAAGCTGAGCAACTCGGCGGAAGATATTAATTAAATGAAATTAAATGAAAAGGTTTTATCCAAAGTAGCGCAGAAGCTGCGGCTTAGTAAACGTTACAATTCAAACTAGGTGTCGATTTCAAAATCTAGATAATTTTGAAGAAAACATGGACAAAAAACTCCAAACTTAGTCTTTTCAAAGTCCTTAATTAACAAACTTTACATAGTTATTTTAAAACAGAGAACTCATGCATTGTATTGGCTTT
Organism: Yponomeuta sedellus; assembly: GCA_934045075.1. Classification (NCBI taxonomy): domain Eukaryota; kingdom Metazoa; phylum Arthropoda; class Insecta; order Lepidoptera; family Yponomeutidae; genus Yponomeuta; species Yponomeuta sedellus. The sequence continues at coordinate 5,715,693 of OW203722.1, read as the reverse complement.
AATTCCAGACATCATTGTGGCACAAAGTGTACTTAACACATTTATTGAACCGCGTTTCAGGCAAGCTTAATATTATATATTCAGGTATTTTACTATAGAAGCGCATACAAATTAACCTTCTGTTTATTACAATGTTATACACGAGCGAATAGTGGATTCAAACCCGACCACCCCACATCGTTGGAATTCAAGTGGAACGTCCCATCCTGCATGGCATGCCTCGTGACGTGGAGCTGGCGTTATGAGATTTGACTAAATTATATGAGAAATCAGCCGAACACCGATGTAATGTCGAAAATAGCTCAAGAACTACGTAACTATTTTTTTACATCTCAGTACACACTTTAATTTAAAAGAAATGTTTTCGAAGGTAAGGCCGCTTATTGTGCTCAGCGACTTTGGTATTTTACACCTAAATCTAACTAATCAAACCTTAGATTGAAAATCAGCGGCGGCATTGGAGCAGGTTACCTGTCGATATTAGACTACTATGGCATATTTTATTTTAATAAGTTTTTACGCATCAAACTTAGTAAGTATGTTTTGAAAATAAACCTATTTCAATTATAAATAAAACGCTGTTGAAGTTTACCCGTGACATTTATTAGTGACTAGCAAAGCCCGCGACTACGTTCGCGTGCTAAATGTTTCAACATATAGCCTATGTCCACCCTGAAGGTCCATTTTAGGTACTGGTAAAAGAACGTTTCAAATATGATAAGTACTTTCAGAGATTACCGCTTACCACCCCCATACATACAAACTTAACTTATAATATAAGTATAGACATAGACATAGACGTAGACGTAGACGTTGACGTAGACGTAGACGTAGACGTAGACGTAGACGTAGACGTAGACGCAGACGCAGACGCAGACGCAGACGCAGACGCAGACGCAGACGCAGACGCAGACGCAGACGCAGACGCAGACGCAGACGCAGACGCAGACGCAGACGCAGACGCAGACGCAGACGCAGACGCAGACGCAGACGCAGACGCAGACGCAGACGCAGACGCAGACGCAGACGCAGACGCAGACGCAGACGCAGACGCAGACGCAGACGCAGACGCAGACGCAGACGCAGACCCAGTTCGTTATCCAGCCCATGAGTCTTTATTTGTAGTAATTGCTTTTTATCGAAAAAAATATTATTAGGTTCATTGTATAAGCTAGGTAAATGTTCGTACATTTTCTTAACTAAGATATATGAAACGAAACGAAACGAACTGTGTCTGCGTCTCCGTCTCCGTCTCCGTCTCCGTCTCCGTCTCCGTCTCCGTCTCCGTCTCCGTCTCCGTCTCCGTCTCCGTCTCCGTCTCCGTCTCCGTCTCCGTCTCCGTCTCCGTCTCCGTCTCCGTCTCCGTCTCCGTCTCCGTCTCCGTCTCCGTCTCCGTCTCCGTCTCCGTCTCCGTCTCCGTCTCCGTCTCCGTCTCCGTCTCCGTCTCCGTCTCCGTCTCCGTCTCGGAGACGCAGACACAGTTCGTTTCGTTTCGTTTCATATATCTTAGTTAAGAAAATGTACGAACATTTACCTAGCTTATACAATGAACCTAATAATATTTTTTTCGATAAAAAGCAATTACTACAAATAAAGACTCATGGGCTGGATAACGAACTGGGTTGGCATAAAACGTAATAAGCCATCGTAATTATAATTATAAAGGGAACATAAATGAGTATATGTACAATAAAATGCTTTTAGTTCACCATCTCCTTATCCTCATTTCACAATGTTCTATTACTTACAATGTCAGTAACAAGGAATGCATAACTAATCAGAGACGAAGAATAATGGATGACTAGTAGTCTTAAGTTGTCCAGTTAAATTGATAAAAATAGTTACTTAAAGTAATCAAATGTCTCGGTAAATTAATTAAAACAAATTTAAGTTTATTGGTGCTTGTTCAAGAGCCTAACTCAATCAATAAATTTTCTCTATTAAGGCTGCTGTTACGACGGGCTAGCTGTGTCGCTTGCACAATCTAACGTTTTTAATGATAGATAAAAAAGCATTGTACGTACTTATAATAAATTAGGCCTAATAAATGATTCAAGATATTATATTGTTTTAGTCCTGTACCCAGGTTTTGTTAAAATGTGTTTAATTGCGATTATAACGCGATTTATATTACTATGTATGAACATCACGAGTCATTAAGAACTACTTTATTAATTTCTTACATTATTTATAACATAATGTAACCTCTGGTGATGGATAAAAAAAATATCAATGTTGATAGGAAGGAAAAAACCGGCTCATAAATCCGTCATTGAAAGTGTTTTAAATTGCACAAAATTTACTTGTAATTTTGAAGTAGTCGTATGTGTCGTTCATGCGGTTGCCTGAGTAATCGTAAACGATCACGAAGGTTATGCAACACCGGAAGCGTTGGATGGGTAAACCATCTATGACTAACGCTGGTGGCATTTTTCCAAGCGATTCCGTGCTTCGCACGTTAAGCAGTTGCCGGATACAATCGATAGATAGCAGTCATTAAGCCAAGTCAGAGGCCTTATGGTTTGTGTCATTTTACGGTATCCATCTGTAATCGTAAAGGTATATATAAAGCCATTATAATAATATAAAAAGTAAACCTAACATTATTATAGTACAAAAATATCCTAACGCAGTGTTTAGTATCGAAATCCTCTGAAACAGATTCACCGACTCTTATGACTTTTTTGTGTATGATTTGATAGGTTTAAGAATTACTCGTAGGCTAATTAATATACCTATTACCATATTTCGGCAAAACAGCATTTGCAGGTGTCAGCTAGCGATCTACATTTAATGTAACTTCTGGCGATGCATAAAGTAAAATATAACAAGAGTACAAATAATACCTAACGGAAAAAATCCCGAAAAGGTCGAAACTTCTCAGCGTGCCGAAGCCTTAAGTATTATCATAAACAAGCAGGCGCTCAAAATGCTAAAGCCAAAATTGAATTTCTGCCTCTGAACTAGGAGCCACCTGGACGTTCCATGACTCAGTCGAAATTTATTGAAAACCAATTTTATTAAGACTTCATCTTTGCTGTCCAATTAACTGGATAAGTAAATATTGATAAAGTTCCGGGCTAAGTTTGCCCCGGCTGGAGTCCCATTGGACACCGGAGACGTACTCCGGTTTTGGGACTGTCGTAAATTTGATAATAATTCTAGCCAATTCGCCTTTTGTCGAGCGTTTACACGAGCGTAGTTAGAGTCAGTAGGCTATGGGCTAAGCGAGTGGGTTTTATTCGGCTGTGGAACTGGTGTTTTTTATACTCTTAATGTTTATGTTGCTTCTTTCTTTAGATGTCCCAAATAGGGATGTATTGGCATTTTTTTGCATCTACTTAATGAGATAATTTATACAGCGTCCACAGGAAAGACTAGTCAATACGTGCGGAGCCAACCAAGCCCTTGGATGTATTAATGGAGGACAAAAAGTACCTAAAACTGGCGTGCATTCATGCAACGACGACGAACGTTAAATTAGTAAAAAATAATTAATAAATGCAAATGCATCTAGAAGATGATGATGAAACGGTCTTAACTAATACACACAGGTGCAGTACGAAAAGACTTTATTTGAATAATTTGTTTTTTTAGTTTACTTTTATGCATGTGAGTTTCACCTTAATATTGTACAGTAAAATAATCATATATTTTATAACATAAAGCTGCCGGATATATTATGTAGCCTGTATTTGTCTCAGTGCAGGGCACCTGCCTTCTCTCAGCGAGGTAGTTTGAGCTTAATTACCACGCCTGATCATCGCGAATTGGTAATTTCAAGCGTACTCAGGTTTTCTTACAATATTTTGCTGCACTATTAGCTATGCACTCTACGGATGTATGTACGTAACTTAAAAAACAGTATTTGGTATAAGTCGGGATTTGAACCCACAACTTTCCGCATGTGACACCGGTGTTCTACCACGCTGTGGTGCCTTCCTTCTTGATCGGTACCCTCTTGACAGAGCGCTGGTGGTCCGCATGAAGATGCTTAATGCTCTTGCTGTGCCTCATAGAGTAATCGTTAAAGCAAAATCAGTTTTGTTGTGAAACTTATTGATAGTGCTTGGTAATCTAGAATCAGGTTACTTGAATGATGTAAATGCACCCAAAAATAAAGCATAGACGAACCTTTTACGTGCCCGATCGGGATTTACTGGGCAAATTTTAATTAACTTCAGTGGCAAGTTCGGAGTGCCCTTGTTGAATTGTTTATCTGCTAACGAGAAAGGTACAGTCATTGGTACTTTTGTTCGCCTGAATCTCGCTTTTCCCATTAGAATATTAAGTGTTTCTTTCACTATCTCTATGTATGAGCTAGGCGAGCCGTTAATAATAGTAGCGGATTTTTTTAATACCCTTGTTCCTTTATATTAAGTTGACTAGAATGAGTAACCCTGACTAGAGCAGATCAAGCTTCGCATTTACTTTGTACCTTTAACAAACTTATAACATTTTAAAAGTATCTTTGAACTAAAACTTTCGTAAGCACAACAACTTTCGTAAGCACAACACATTGTAGACTTTTAGTCCGGATTTACTTACGGGTGTAAGTAAATCAGTGTGAGACAAGCAACCGACGACGCGAGCTCCGTCTCTGCTCACCATGATTAAGCTCTGCGGATCGGAGCGAAACCTGGTCGGACTTTTCCGATATAACAACACCCGTAAGTGAATCCGGACTAAAAGTCTACAATTATAAAAGTACTTTCGACAGCGCACATTTAAAGGTTGATTTAAATGTGTGATTTAAAATTGTAATATTTAATTATGTTGCGTCTTACTTAGAATGCAGTAGTTTTAAACCATAAAACTAAAGAATGTATTTCTATTTTATTTACCTTATAGCTCTGAACTGGACTTGCGTCTGTAGTGGAGTATGGCTTAACCGTCCTGGGATGCAGGAAGAGCGTCCCCAGCAGTGGGGGCAAACAAAAGGGTTGATATCGATATCGAATATGTCTGAAAGTACTCTAATGAGTACTTTTGGAAGATAGCCTCAGCAATTAAATTAAGAGATTTTGTGTACAAGTTGTAGATCAGTTGTAACGGAGCAGTAGAATGTCGGCTTCTTAGGCCGTGGGTTCGAAGCTTGGCATATACCAATGTATATGTTTACCAAATGAAGTACATTTGTGAACTTCCGGTAGCAATACCTCTCGGTGTTGCTACTGTAAGAGGCGAAGGAAAACATCGTGTGGAAACCTGAGATGTTCCTCGGCGCTTGGGATTGTCAATCCACGGTGGGCACACGAGGAAATTTAGCCCATACTCTCTCTCTCTCTCTGAGAAAAAGCCTGTGCTCTAACAATGGGATAATTATATAAGCTGCGTTATTATAATTATATTATTGTGTAAAGCCTTATCGAATCTACCTCATGGCACTTCTTGGCAAAGTTATGCACAGGTTTCCCCTTTTCGCGAAAGGCGTTTTACCCAGCAAAGTTGTGTCAAATGACTTAATGAACCCAGTCCCAAGTAGGTACCCTCTTCACGATTTCCACGTATTTGTATGGACAAGAAGATAAAAGTTGGTGAATTTGATGAGGGTCTCTTTGACGTCTCTTTGCCCCAAAGAGGCGTCTTTTCACTGCCCAAGGATATGCCTAAACTATAAATATGAATACAGTAAATTTCCTATTTCACATACATTTTCGTCTTGGTCACTGGAACGGAGAAAGTCAAAACGAAAATCTTGATTTTTTGTCGGAAGAGTCCGACCAATGTATAGTGCTTACGAAAGATTAAGTTGAAAAACACTATATTGTACATAAAAATTAAAACAACATTTGTATACTTGAGTATTTTATTTAATACGAATGAAGTGCTCGTGGCCTAGTCGAACCGAGTGATTGGAATCAATCTCTTCAATAAAGCAACCACGGTCAGGCGCGCTCGTGGCCTGAAGCGCTCGTGGCCTAGGCGAACCGAGTGATTGGAATCAATCACTTGGTTAAGCAACAACAGGCGCGGTCAAGTACGGGATGGGTGAGCGTCCCGTGATTACCGCTAGTGGCATTTTTCCGAGCGCTTCCGTGCTTCGCAAGGCACGCTAAGCCGTTGGTGCCGGCTGTCATACAATGGCACTCGTTAAGCCGTGTCAGAGGCCTTATGGGCGGCTTGATAACTTCTGACAGTAAGACCCGCCACTGTCTTACAATCCTCCACCAACCCGGACTTGGCCCCAGTGGTGGAGTATGGCCTAACCTTCCTGCGATACAGGAAGAGACCCGTGCCCCAGCAGTGGGGACATACAAGGGTTGATAACGGTCAGGCGCAGGATGGGTGACCGACCCGTGACTACCGCTAGTGGCATTTCTATAGTGCGCTATAGAAGTGACATTAGCGGTAGTAGATAGTGCGCTTCCGTGCTTCTCAAGGCACGTTAAGCCGTTGGTATCAGCTATCATGTAATGGCAGTCGTTATATAAGCCATGTCAGAGGCGGCTTGATTACTTCTGACAGTAAGGCCCACCACTGTCTTACAATGCTTCACCAACCCGGATCTTATGGCCTAACCTTTCTGCGATGCAGGAAGAGACTCGTGTCCCAGCAGGGTTGACATCGAATCGAATCGATTCTTGAGCACGTGTTATCACATAGACCTTAGAATTTTTTGTTGTTGAACCTTATCGGTACACCTACGTTTATATTGTAGTTGTATTTTTTTCTATTGTCCTGTAAGCTAGAAACAGGAAGCTGGACAGGTGATCCGCGCACCCGGAAACGCCCCGCGCGGCTTTGATTTGGATTTCGCCTCATGCATATTTCATAACTGGAGCGCCCGCCAAACCGGATGGTGTTTAGCCGGGCCAGTACAGGGGAAGAAGGCGTTATCTTTAACGAACAAGACCAGAAGATTCAAACCCATATATAAAATGTATATATATATATATATATATATATATATATATATATATATATATATATATATATATATATATATATATATATATATATATATATATATATATATATATATATATATATATATATATATATATATAAGGTTTGAATCTTCTGGTCTTGTTCGTATATATATACTATGGGCATTACCCCCCAATGCTGGCACAACCTTGCGCTATGGCGCTTTTTAGGGGAGGGCTATGTCCAGCAGTGGACTAATATAGCCTGAAGAGGATATATATACAGTCTTTTAGCTTTTAGAATATACCTCGGCTGCTATCGGATATAATCGTGTAATAGAAATATCGGAACTAATATGAACTAATAATTACATAGCTTTTCAAAATAGTGAAAGTAGTAGAGCCTGGGGTATAAATTAAAAGCTAATAGATTACACAGATTAATTTTAGAACATACCTCGGGCTCTAGAGTAGGCTTCGGTTTTCGCCGAAATCACACGAGTGTGATTCTACTTCCTGCTCTGTATAAAATTTTTCTTATTACGTTTATTTAAGTTTTTTTAATTGAGTGTCATATTAGTTCCGATATTTCTGTTATACAATATATCCGATTCTATCCGATAGTAACCAAGATATATTCTAAAAGCTAACAGACTATAAGATAGAAACGTTTATTTAGTACCATTATGTTAGGGCCCGATTGTAAAGCGGCGGCTTTCACTGTCATTTTTCCTTGTCAATTGACATTCAGCAAACAGAATGTAAATTCTTTACCTTGAAATAGAATTCAATAAAAATAAACTTATCACCTAAAAATTTAAAAACTAGGAGTGGCACCAAAATCATCTCAGCTCAGCTTTGGGCCGTAGCGGACCAATACCAGAAATAAACAAAACAACATAGACACATTAGGCCTCTTGTTCAGATAAAAGAAAAGAGGGCGGCCTAGAATTACCTTTCAATTAAAGAACCTTGGCTCAAGAGACCAAGAAACATCACACACACAGCCACACACACATACACACACACACACACGCTTTTAGTTTAAGGAAAAACATCGAGTGAAAGGCACCAATTAGGACCCGCACAAAACCGTTATTTTCACAATGAGATTTTTCAGCGCTGGTGTGCGCAAACAATGCAAGGAATCAATTATTACGATACCCTTAAAACAGTTGTCTTACATTATATGATTTCTCATCGCAAATACGCGTTGTCAAACCACGTTTGTAAAACGCGCACTGCCTCGGGACTTTTAAGCATGGGAGCGCCGTGTGAAGAACCCTTAGTTTTTTAAGCAAGGTTATAGATTATATTCTTTTTAATGCTCTAATCCGTGCTAAGGACAATTTTAAAAAACCTGAAGGTGTCACTGTCTTAGTAGAAATACCCAGTTCGATTCAAGTACAATGCATACGTATGTCCGGACACAAGGTGTGCTATCTGTTCGAAACTGATGTACATTCAGCTTCACCTGGAAGTCATCTGTCTGTTCGATAACCAGGCCTATGCCACACGCGATAAGGCCCACTGTAGCGTGACAGGTTTGTAGATGTTGCAGAAACACGTGGGCGTTGTAAGTTGAATGAGTAACAAGCTAAGGTTCATGGAGCTACTAGCAGAACAACATTGGTTAAACGGCCGACCGTTCTGAGCTTTCATCTTAACACCATTTACACTTAGTGTGAGTGAAAAGGACAGTAAACGATTTTTGTTTCTTTGTGTTTGAAGATAATAAATAGAGTGTTTTTTGCTGACGTGGTCACGCAGGGAAAGAGTTAAAGCTCTCAATCTGAGAAAGCCTCTTACGGCAAGCAAGAAAGAAGTGATAACAAAACAACCCCAATGCAATAATACAATAGATAGATAGATAATACAATAGAGAGATAGAGAACACTTTATTGTACATAAAAATGGAAATTACACAGATATTTCTTAACCTAAGAGTACAGACGGCGGCTTTATCACTAAAAATGATCTGTTCCAGACAACCTTTACAACCTATACAACTTATACAATTATGGGCTTACGTTTTGTTTTGCTTGATAACTTCTAACAGTCTTACAATCGTCCACCAACCCACCACTGTCTTACAATCCTCCACCATCCCGGACGTTGCCCCTGTGGTGGACTATGGCCTAACCCTAGCCTCCTATGCCCTGGCGTTCCAGAAATAGGACATCACGAATAACTTTCTTAATTCACACCCAATGATTTAGTAGGAAGTCAGGAAAACTTACTGTTGCAGGTCCAATATTTTCCTCATCTTTTTTTGATAACAAGAGGAAAAAGTTCTTCTAAATCTACGTAGTTTTATAAGACATGAAGTAACTGTTACCTCCAGGGCTTAGCAGGCTAGGCAATGCAGAAAGAAACCCGTGCCCCAGCAGTGGGGTTATACAAGGGTTGACAGCGTATGTATATCTAGTGCGCGACGCACGCAAAATAATATGGACCTGAAGTGTCCACTGAGTATGAAGAGATTAAACAACTGAAAATTAGAATAGGCCCGGCCCCTAAACCCTGTAATCATGTGATTTTGCATAATCAAGCTAAACCTGACTGTGCATACAGGAAAATTTCAATAAGCCATGCATTTGCATAATGAATATGGTTTAGGGATTGTAATAGCGTGTAATGAACACTTTTAGTCGATTAATGTTTATAATACTGGTTTAGTTAGTCGGAATCTTTTAGCACGAATACGAGTTTCTTTAATGAGGAACGACATAAATATATTTTTAATGCACTAACCTATGCTAAGGACAAATTTGAAAACCTATTTAGAGGCTAAAAATTCCACCTATGCCGGGATTCGAACCCGGGACCTCTGGCTATCCGTGCCAGCTATCCGGCTGTTCGGCTATCCGTGTCGTTGTCTGTACGTAATACAGAGAATATTGTAAGGAGGTTCGAAATTTGACTGATGCCGGTGAGTCGCCCATTAGCTCAGTTGTAAAGAGCCCTGGCACGGATAGCCAAGGGTCGCGGGCTCGAATCCCGGCATGGGTGGAATTTTTAGCCTCTAAATAGGTTTTTAGACGACATAAATGTGTATAAGGCGATAAGATACTGGTAATTATAAAACCCTTACTAATAGTGTTGGGGTGTCCTCAATGAAATTATAATGAACTGTATTCGAAGAAAAGTAGGATATAGTAACATTGGCCTAGATTTTGATTTGGATTTTGAAATGGACACTTAGTTTAACTTGTAACTTTCAACAAGTCACAGTTTGTCTCTAACTTTGAATAAAATACTTCCATTTGATGATTGTGTTCAGTAAAAGATAAATAGTTTATTGACAACTAGAAAATACTGCCTTCAAATATTGGTAGTCCTGAAATTAGATTAAAACTGGGCGGGGAGCAATATCCTAAACTGGGAAGAAAACTATGTATTCTAACTATGTGTACAAGTCACGAAAGTTTAAAATATGTTATAATAATATTGCTTATTTTGAAACCAAAAAGTTCACAATAAATAGCAATAAATTACTACGCGATTAAGCCCCGAAAATATTCTAGCAATATTATTATTTACTAGTTGACCCGCAAATGCTATTTTGCCATATCAATTAGCCTACCTATTCTCAGACGTGCACAAAAATGTCACAGTATGGACAAAAACGTCATAAAAACCGTTAACGCCGTTTTGGAGGAGTTTGATACCAAACACTGTGACACGAGATTTACATTGATTCATTGTTTATTCAAAATACAAAAGCGGTTTCTGCCAAAATAGATAACAGTTTGATCAGATGCTTTATTATATATTAGACAGTCACAATTTTATTTTTTAATAGCTGACCCAGCGAACTTCGTACCGCCTAACGGTCGATTCTTTATTGTTTTTCCCTCCATAAGAACAATCCTCGTAGGTACTTCAAGGAATATTCTAAAAAAGAATTTAGCGAAATCGGTTCAGCTGCTCTTGAATTGCGCTTACCAACACATTCAGCGATTCATTCTTATATTATGGATTATCGTAATGTAGTCGAGTAAAAAGGTAGATAGATGAAAGAGTAGGAGGGAGGGCGGTGCATTAACTAACCGCATGGTGCTTGTGGGATTTATGGCGGAATTTAGCAAAATAATTTTCACATTTTAATGCTATTATGGATTTCCGCAAAGTAACGCCTGCTTTCATACAATAGGTAGATGAAAGGTACAAAAGATTTATTATTAAAAACTTAAAACTGTCGGAATTATACGGTGTATGAAATAGACTATAGCCATCTGACTACAGAGACAAAAATCGTTTAAAGCCAGCCTATCTCGCAGACGATACCATTTCACGCGCAATCTCCGGACAAAAGTGTCAATATTCACAGCCGACTCGAACCAGATTCACGCCAAGTGGGAGCGTCTCGGATAAGGCCTAGAGACTAATAAAAATGTCGGATTTATTGGAACGAACGTGATGGCATTTCTATTGAGTCGAGGACATTCGTATAGAGCTACAAACCTATCCGTGCGGTGTACACGAACAAAAAGCGACCGTATACCGTTGTGTTAGAGACTCGGTGTACCCGTGTATACGTTGGTATTGGGCCCCATATGAAAGATGGAAACGACAGAGGACCATCGTGTGACGCGCTCCGCTGGTGATTGGATGAGTGCAGTTAATAAGTACGGCGGTTCGGTATTTTCAGACGCGGTCGGGTTATTATTTTGCTTTTCTATCGGCTTCGGTGTTCAAAAGGGTCCTAAAGGCCAGTCCACACGTTGCGTGAATGATGCGTCGTGGGACTACAATTTATAGAACTACATTATTAGTGGTTTAGGTACTTTGATCTTCCGATATACATTACAAAGTCTAAGTATAGAATGGGAGAAACTAGAAAACTAAGGGAGTGACGACTGAAAACTTAAAGATTGAGAGGCTAGAAAGGGCAATTTTGCTTTTCTATCGGGTTTGGTGTGGTCGCGTCGTGATATTTGAGATATGTTCCATAAAACTACAATTTGTGGTTGACTATGGCAAAGTCTAAGTATATGCGTCGCACGAGTGACACAAAAATGAGAAGAAGGGTGATTTTGTTTTCTATCGGCTTTGGTGTGCATTAGGGTGCTAAAGGCCAGTTCACGCGTTACGCTGCTGTTGCGTCGTGATACCTGGAATCTGATTTATATAACTACAATTCGTGGTTGACTATGACAATTCGATGTACGTCGCAAAGTCTAAGTCTAGAATGTGAAATAATATATTTCGCACGAGTGATGAAAAAAGATGAGAAAGCAGGAGGGGTGATGCGATGCGAGGCCGCCGGTGTGGCAACGCAGCGTAGTATTGTTATTGAATGAAAATCGTTTGCGATTGTAAGTATTAATTTAAACATAGACAGTCATAAGGAAAATCACAATATACCACAATTATAAAGATACAGTACAATTGGCAGCCATTAGCGTATATATTATACTATTGATTTCGTCCCTCAGTCTGTCCGTCTGTCTGCCTGTCCACGGCTTAGCACAGAGTTAACAAGTACTAGAAAGCTAAAATTTGACAAATATTTATATACATATTTAGGACGCTAACTAAAAAGTTAAGATAAATCTCAAACAAAGAATTGGTTCCTCCGCTTCATCTATATTGGGGATGCAATGTCTTTTTCTCGCTTGCACTATGGTATGGAATATCGCTGCATTGGTCGTTCTTAATAAGACCATTTTTAATATTTTAATAAGACCATTTTTTTGATTTAGGGTTTTCTTGCCCTTTCCTCCTCTCTCGGCTGAACGGTTGATCGGAGAAGTGTGTATTCTTCAAGAGGAATAGACGAATAACTTCAAAAAGGAAAAATTCAAAGTGACATAAAAAAAATTGTTTCATAAAGTTGTTAGTTCTGTAAAGCAGGTAAAAAACCCTCGAAACCTTATAATGCACGTGGCCCAACATGCACTATTCCGGTTTATACGTCTAACCTGCACCCTAATGCAAACCGTCTTATGTCATGCTATTACAAATTCATAAAACTCACGCCTGTACTCCACAGGGTTAGGCAGAGACCAGAATAATTTCCCACTGACCACGAACCTGATAAAGCTTTTTCGCTCTATCAACATAACACTATTTATTTTCCCCTGTCAAACCCTTTTTCGTAAACCCCCTCGCAAATATTGGACTCTTCACGATAGATCTATTTATTACGCCAGCAATAGGTAAAATTAAAACCTCAAAAAAAAATTTTGTGTCTCTCCTTCACTCGTATAAGGAATGCAACCCTGTTTTACAATATATTTTTTCATTTAATTTCAATGCAATAATTGCACATTGAAATGAAATGTGTTAGACTTATTAGCCTTCCAATTTCATGCTATGATAAATTGATATGAGTTCACGCCTGTACACCACAGTGGCAAGTATAGACCAGGATTTCTCACCTTAACAAACCTCTTTTACTCCATCAACATAATGCTGTTTATTTTCTGCTAATAAGCCCTCAGTCGCGTAACACCCTCACAAACTCGCATGCTCGTCCTTCTACACACACAACCTAACATTGTGTATGCGCATTAACTCCCACATGCACCAGAGCTAGGTCACAAGTACGTAGACTGACTGTTGACCTACATCGTCGGATATCGGTGAAAGCCTCTTGTCCTATTAAAAACAGGATAGGTTTAATACAAACATGCTTTCAGCGGAATAAATTGACTGCTAGTTTTAAGTAGTAATATACCCTCACACTCAATAAATACTTACCTGTAGATTGTTCTGTGTCCAAACTGTGCAAAAATTATCAACATTAAAACAGGAGGTCAAACAGAGGACCATCAAACGGAATATGAAGTGCAGTTGACCTATAGAGGAAATATAATTCTATTACTGGATCCGTGTAAACTTACCGTTACGGTAAACATTCCATTATTGCCCTCCACCGCAAGTCTCGCAGGCGATCAAACGGCTACCGCCAACGCGCGTGCAAGGCCGCCCTCGAGCCCCAACACACCACCACATTAGTTCCCATTAATGGGGTAATTTCACTAACGTTAGCGTCATCACTTCGCGCTTTCACTACTTGAGCAAAAACCGTCAGAAGGCTCAATGGAGAACTTGCAATTCATCCTCAACACATTATGTCCCCACCGAGGGGCACGGGTCTCATTTCTGAGGAAAGTGTAGGCCATAATCCACCACGGGAGCCTGGTTCGGATTGGTGGAGGCTTGCAATACTAGTGGCTGGTGTTACCGTCAGAAGTTTTCAAGCCGCCCTAAGGCCTCTGACTTGGCCTAACGACTGCCATCTATCGATGGCAGCCGGCACTAACTGCTTAACGTATGTTGAGAAGCACGGAACCGCTCGGAAAAATGCCACTAGCGTTAGTCATAGACGGTTTACCCATCTATGCACTTTACGCGTCTTGTGTTGCTCAAATTGCAATTAACAATATTTTAATAGAATAGGCGCTCTTATAAGGATTAACGACTGTTATTGTACGACAGCCCGCCGCACCATGGGCTTAAAGTGCCTTACGAAACACGGAAGCGCTCGAAAAAAAATGCCACTAGCAATAGTCACGGGATGGTCACCCATCCAGGTCTTTACCACGCCTGTTGTTACTAAACCCTAGTGATTGATTCCAATCACTTGGTTCCACTAGGCCACGAGTGTTCGCGCTCCTATAGGACACTACGAAAAAGAGAAAAAGAAGCTTTAGTCGTACATTGTCAGCTTTCTTTATTTTTTCTACGATGTTACCGTCGCTTTGAGCTTTGAGGTGAGAGCGTTAATAAGGCCCACATCACGGCATGTATTCTTCTACACCTATTACTGTAGGCTTGTTGGCATGGTGAGGAGCATTAACAGTTTTTAACATACTAAACACTGCCTGTGTACGCTTCAAATTGGTAGTAACTGTAAAATTTACTGGTTTATTTCATTGCTGGTTGATCCTAATATACTCGTACGGAAACACGTTTTTATGAGTTCTTTATAAGACATGCATTGACGATTAAGATCCGAAAGTAGTTATCATTACTATTATTATTATTACTTATATTGCAATTAAATTTTAACAGTAGAAGCGTACAATGCGGCGAACTTAATGCCATAAGAATTTTCTACCAGTAAATCGCAAAAGGAAGCTTAAAAACGAAAAATTTGGTAGGCGTGCAAAAAAAAGAAAAGCAATACCTATAGTAATGTGGTGTACTCAAATAAACTTGCACATTATTATATAATACGCCATATATTATATTAAAACAACAGTATATAAAATTACTTAAAAATTTTTACCTTATTAGACAAAGAGTTCCGTTGACATCTTATGGTCAAACCCTATGAACTTTTAAAAAAAATGCATTTGTGTCTTTCACGACTACCTTTCTAAGTTTATATAGCTCGTAGGTAACACTGCTGCTTGTAACATTTAAGCAAATTTCTTTATACGTACGCTGACGCGACGTTTAAATAGCTACTTAAGTGACATTTAAGAAGTGGTGCAAGTCAACGACATCACTGTAATAACATTGCCGTCTACTGTGTCCGCTAAAGACCGTCTGCTTAAAATATTTTGTACGACCGTTTTTGTAGAACCGTAAAACTCTGTCGATCGCCGATAAAATGGGCAACTATTACTGACAATTTTGCACGGTGACGTAGAATCACTGCCGCGTTTATCAACCAGTATAGTGATCATGGGCAAATTCCTGGGGAAGGCATAACCCTTGGCCACACAGAAAGCATGTAGGGTGAGGACGCGGAAAAGACGCCACGTGTTGAATAAAATTATCGCCGTCACCCGGTCTTTTTTGTGTGGGCTTCATCCTGTCCGATTTTGAAAGTATGTTCAGAAGGGATGAAAGTGAATTGGAATAACGATGGGTGAAATGTGCGCCCTCATCTCACGACCATGAGCTAGGCCATCCCCAGCGTGATATCAACCTTTTGTATGTTACCACTGCTGAGGCACGGTCTCTTCCATGATAGCAGGAGGGTTAGGCCATACTCCACCACGGATGCCAAGTCGGATTGGTGGAGGATTATAAGGACCTGTCAGAAGTTATCAAGCCGACCATATGGCCTCTGAGATAGCTTAACGACTGCTAGTACCTGACAGCCGGCACCAACGGCTTAACGTGCCTTGCGAAGCACTTAAGCTTAGCATAGCACAAAGAATTTGTCCGTAAACACCAAGCCTGTTGATGATTACGGCAGGGATTCCGTGTCACCACCAGGGCTTTCCGTCCAGCAGTAGGTAGAAATTTGCATACTGCGTATTTCCGAATTTCCCTACACCGTGTCTGTTTTTAATTCAATAAAGGAAAGCGCTATGTATTTATTCAGCGGGAAAAATTGAATGCCGTATTTTGTTACACAGGAGCGGGTAGGGTGATTGTAATTCAAATAGATATTCAATTCTGTGAGTAACGGCACTGAATCGATAGCAGATGCACAAAGATCATAAATCTGCAGGCCCGTTCAGTTCCATCATGGGGGCTCTACTCGAGATTGCTAAGAAATGTTTCCCACGAATTTACTAACTATATGAAGGAAAACAGAATGAAAATCTTTAACATTTGAGGCATGTCACAGCATGCCAAGACAGAGGTGCCGTCCACTGACTAAAATGCTGCTAAGCCCAAAAACTGATTGTTGAGAAATTTGCGAGAAGGTGGCAGCAATAAATTTATCGATATCTCGTCAAGTGAGATATATTATTGTTGTAAGTAAGGACTGTAGATGCCTATATTACAGCTTACTAGCAGAGTGTGGAGATGATAGTAAAACACTAGATGTTGCTCGTTTGATATATTTTCCGCAAGTGTCACACATCACAATAAACAATCGTATCCTAGCGATATTGAAATCGGTGTCAGCCATGTACTGGGATAAGATTATAACTGGCCAATACATGTGCATATACCACCTCCAATATATATCACACATGGAAATATCGGGCTAACCGACAGTAATGTAGCTTTAACTTCTATTAGGCTAAATATTGGGGTTTAGCCACTTTCTAAAGAAGTAACTGCTAATACACTATGTTGCATCTCCGAAAATAATAATGCTAGAAACACGAGTCAGGTTTATCAGCCTCACACGGCAACGTGAGCCTTACCTGCCTTTTAGTTAGCGAACGGCAGAGTATATGTAGAACAAATTTCCGCTCTAAGGCAAAGGGACACGCACACATACAATAACGTAGCATTTGTATGCCTACGCGGAGTGTAGTCACGTGACGTTCGCAGACACCCATGCAGTCGCATTAACAGTGCAACACTGACAAATGGCTTCGCTAAAAATTACAATTTGGCTAATAATTTTTTGGCTCACTTTGAAAGCTCGGGCTGCAGATTTATACCTTATAAATAATAATAGTTCTATGGTTTGAGGTATACTCCGGTAGGTGGGGTGTGGTACCGTTAATCATTATTCCACGTTGGGCGAGGGTTACTCGTTCTGGGAATATGTTACAAGTTACTGGTATGTTAATATATTACCTTTCTGTGTGACTGAGACCTCGGATCGTGGCAAGTGGCTAACCCTTGTTTCTGCCTACCGTTTTGGAATAGAGGCGTAAGTTTACGTAGTATACATATCGAGATTGAAAAACAAATTTGAAAATATCTCACCGAAGTAACTGTAGACGAATATAAAATAATTAATGTTTTCCGTTGATTTTCGTATTTTATGTCGGCTATAATGCTCTCGTTTTTGTTCTAGTCTGGAAGTGAGCGGTCTAAGTGATAAGACAATTACCTAATCTCATGTCACAGTAACATTGCTTTTAGCCCCACACTAGGATACCCTGTGTCGCGGGAACCAGAAACAACGACATCACAAACATGTAAACATCCAAGAACTGGTCTTTTTTTTTGTCCCCAGCCGGGATTCGAACCCGGGACCTCTTACATGGTAGGCAGACGCGCTACCGCTACGCCACATCTATATATATTCAACGACCAACGATTAGTTGTAAGTCACTTTATGTACATATTCATCCAATAAAATTGATGTACACCTACCTACCTACTCTCTTCATCTTTCAGTTCTATACAACCCAAGGTTGTCTGGAAGTGATCGATTTTAGCGATAAGACTGCCCATTCTATACGGCAATACTTAGATATGTAAGCCTTTTTATGTATTTTGTTTTCTGGTGTGTACAATAAAGATTTTTAATCTATTCTAATCTAATCTAAAATCTATGTACCCGAGACCGTTGTGCATGCAACGACTAATTTAGTGTTGATAAAGCGAAAAGGATTTATCAGGATCGTGGCAAGTGGCAAATCTTTATCTCTGGCTACCTCTCTGGAATACAGGCGTTAGTGTACGAATGTAATAAAAGTTAATAATTAATATTTGTTTTAATAACAGTTTCGTCTGCACTATATTATATATTTACGTGTAACCGCAGTTGACACCAACACATACGCCATTTAAAACATAAATTAAGTAATGATTCCCTGAATTTATTACGAAAATATTTGTTAAAGTAAAAGAATTTTAATGATAATAAAAATACATCTTACGCCTGATATCTATACGAGAAAGGTAACTAAATATTCCGCTTTCGGACACAGATATATACGTTAAAAGTAACATAATCAAGATGCTGGTGCTAATTTAGGATTACCTCTCCTATGGAAATCAGGTTTCGATATCAACCATCTGACGCCATTTATACAACCATGGTCAGCACTATTATAAGTAACGTTGTGGTGTGGTATTGATAGCGGTTAGGTTATCATAAAACAATAGATAGATAGATAGATAGATAGATAGATAGAGATAGAGAACACTTTATTGTACATAAAAATGGAAATTACACAGATATTTCATAACCTAAGAGTACAAACGGCGGCCTTATCAACAAATAAAAAAAACAAAGGCGAACTTAGTGCATTATGTTCCAGTTAACCTTAGTGTTCCTGAACTATAAAAATAGAGGGTAGTGCTTGCATTAATGTATCGCACAGCGGGCTGGCAATCGACAAACGCAGTTTAGGACGCCTACTATTTCGCGAGCCGACGATCTGAGGCAGATTGCTGGCAGAGGCTGAGTGAGGACGTCTGCGGACAGAAGTAGTAGTAAGTTTCTGGGGAGGCCTATGAGCCCATAAATATGGGCTCATAGGATGCAGTATGGGCATCAATGATTAATTTCTGTATCACATATTATTATTATGAAAACTTTTAGTGCATTCCAATTTTAAAAATAAAATCGTACAATGCGGTGGACTTAATGCCATAACCAATTTCTACCAGTCAACCGCAGAAGGCAGAAAAAGATTAAAACAAACTTACAAATAATACATACCTACTTACACATATGGTACTATTTATATAAATATAGTGGATGGACTCCGAAATCTGACACTTGAAAGTGATACAGAGATAATTGTATGACATAGTTCACTAGATTATAAATTTTTGCACGCGCATGTATACACGGATACACATACACGGATACATGTATGGCACGGACAGCCAGAGGTCGCGGGTTCGAATCCCGGCATGGGTGGAATTTTTAGCCTCTAAATAGGTTTTTTAAAACACATGTATACGTTAATAAAAGTTACATAATCAAAGTTCTGTACAACTAATCACTTTCGCTCATCATAATCGTATTGAGTAGGAGTTATTACTATATACAAAATACGTAGGGACTGTTTTGTGCCAACGAAGGATGAAACTCTATAAAATGCCCGGAATGTTCTCCACCTTTTTATTTTTCCGATCGTCATTGTTTTGGGTGAGGCATCGCCAAATAATTTATCACTGGGTAGGGGCGGAGAATGAAGTTTTTTGCCCGATGCCTTGCACAGCGATCCTATTTTACGATTTTAAAATTTATACCAGCTAACAAATACACGCTTATGGATGAAAAGGGGTTTCAAATGGTCAGAACCGTTAAGCAAAATATTGTGAGAAAACCTGACTGTCTGAGGTGTTCACAACCTCAGCACTTTAAATTGCCGTAGGCACGCGTGGTAATTAAGCCTGTACTCTCTCTTTCTCAGAGAAAGTATATGCCCTACAGTGTGACGTATACAAACTACGTAATAAACTCTTATACACGCAATTTCATACTCAGTATTAATACTGAAAGGATTATTTTAAATTTGTGTTAGCTAACACGTATTTTTGAACTAAAACATTCCTTAGAACTACACAATATAAACTTCATTATAATTTTGTATTAAAATACTTTATTGCGCACAAAACGTATAATAATAATAATATTTGCCTTTTTGCATCTACTTAATGAGATGATTTATACAGCGTCCAGTAGTACCTTCACTCACACTAGATGAGTGAAGAGACCACTCCGACGCTGTAGTGCCTGGGACATGGTTTTATAGATGGCGTATCCTGACAGCTTAATCGGCCTAGCCCATAGGAAAGAGTAGTCAATACGTGCGGAGCCAACCAAGCCGCGGGTTTCCTCACGATGTTATCCTTCACCGTTAACGCGTGGTAATGCGACTACAAATTCGCAAATGTACGTAACTTTGAAACTAAATAAAGTCATTGGTACATGCCCGCACTCGGGATCGAACCTGGGGCTCTCGCTTGCCATTCCATGGTTCTACCCACTGAGCTATTATCGCTTCGTAACTACAAAATGCCTAAAGTAACAAATTACTTAATTTCGGAGTGATTACTTTAAATTTTACTGGAAATAACATACAAATATTTGACAGCTGTTTCTTAACTTAACAATAAATTGATCTATTCCAGTAAGTAAATGTTATTAAGTTACAGTTCATATTTTTTATGTCAGATGCCTTTGCCAGGCGGCTTAATGACTTCTGATAGTACGAGCTGTCACTGTCTTACAATCCTCCACCAACCCGGACTTTACCCCGTGGTGGAGTATGGCCTAACCTTCTTGCGATGCAGGAAGAGACCCGTGCCCCAGCTGTGAGGACATAAAAGGGTTGATATCGATCGATCGATCATATTTTTTTATACTTTTGTAAAATTTAGTTTTTGTTTTTATTTTTGGTTTTCATGAAACCTAGGAGCCTCCTCGGACATCGTACTCACTGAACCCGTACGTCTGGGCAACATCAGCGAATGCTTTACGCTGATTAGCAAATCAATAAAAAATAAACATTCATAGACATATTACACAGATCTCGTTAGCCCTATAATAAGTAAAACTAAATAACTTGTGTTTTAGGTGCTAACTCGACGATAGATTTAATACAATGAATACATAAATAACATTCAAGACTCGAGACAAACTAGAAAAATTCGTGTCCTAGTTTGACCCGGCCGGGGATCGAGACCTTCGGTTTTACAGCAGCGTGCCAAACCGCTGCTTGTCATCGAGACGCTACGAGGGAGATGAAATCTAGATTTGTATAAATAATCTCGAAAAGCGAGATAGCCAACTCGTTTGCTAACCTCTGATAAGAGACTGCACATTAAAACGAAGAAAAATCTGGAAACTATTTGCGTAAATTAGTGTGATAAAAATTAAGAATTTTAGTTTTTGCATGCTGTGTACAAGTGTTTTAAGTATTATCATTCTGGGGTTAATGCATTAAAAAACACTTAACTCTCTTCATCGTTCTTACGCCCTTTTTCTTGTTCTCTAACAATATGTTTATCAATTATTAACAACTTTCAGTTGGCCAAAGTTCATATGAAAAAGTTCGAGTCCAAAATTCCGAGTCAATTGTTCTACCCACTGGGGTACCACCGCTCTTATTTACCTTACCTACCATTATAGTTACCTTTACCTATTATGTAACAAATAATCGATTTGGTTATACTTATTATGCAACATTACTTTTTACAGCTATCCGTGGAAACTTTTAATGACTGCCTGTTTTTATATCTTCTATATAATATTATGTTTTTTTAGTCACTAGTTTTCCTAAATACTTAATAAATAAATTACGATGGTATCACGGGCTCAGGCTGTGCGTTGTCTGTTATCCTTTCATAGTATAAGTTTGTATAAACATTAGTTTTATAAGTTTGAACTGCTGTCGACATTTCAGTGATGTATAACCGCTTTCTATTAAGTCACCAACTTGTTTTGCTCGTAGCGAAGTCATGAATGTTGTATCCGTGTGGGTAGCATGAATTGGTCGCCTCTAAATTGAGCCAGGCTACGCCTTATAAGCCGTCCCGCGTTGAAATGTTGGCACTTTGTTGTGTATTTGGAACTCGGGGATAGTTGCCCAGAAACAATGGAGTTATATTTTGCTTATGGAAACTAAGCTGGCATGTGAAAACATGCGAATAAAAAATCACTCCTGTAATTCTGTCCGAGCACCGGTTCCGGATTGATTACGGATTGATTCCGATGTCACAGTAAATGCACCTGAGTGAGTATTTTGCGGGCTCTTTTTACCGTAATTTTCACGACAAACGCAAATATTAAATTTGTTGTTTGTAAACTTTAAAATAATATTTTATTTTATTTTTCGCGTCGTCGCGACTTTTGTTTTATAAAATAAGTATATTTTTACGACAGAGGGCAATAAACATTCTCACTTCTTCCTATACTACTAAAATTTATGTATTTACTCAGTGAACTTCTCAATTCACCGAGAATAAGTTAACTTGCAAAATTTTAAGCAAATTCAACAATAAAGTGAGCCAAGAAAGTAAAACGTCAACAAAGTTACATAAGCCCTCGAGCCTTTTAAGCCCTTGATCAGCTTCTTTTTGCTTTATTACATTTTTCATTCGATAATTCTAAGAGCAAACGTTTAAGGTTCCTTACTCAATGGATTTATTACTATGCCTTAGATGTCTGTCTGTCAATCTGCCTCTGTACGCGCACCTAATCGTATAGCTGTTAAATTTATCAGTGATTATATTTTAATGCAAACGGCAGAATTCCCGCAGTAATTGGTGCAAATATCGAGGCTTCTGAGCTATTTATAAAGCTATCTCTTGAAACGTAATTGACAGCTATTGAAATATAGAGCCATCGACTATGACGAAAAAACCGGTGAAGTGAGTGTTAGACCACGCGCTTGAACAAAGCAATTTTCCGAATAATTTAACGATTTAATGATTTAATGAATCCTAAAAACAAGGATGTAAAACACTCACACAAAACTTTATTTCTGAAGAAATTGTATTTTTAATTATTTAGTGTCAAATTTCGTAGTATTCCAGTACCCCATTCGCATTGCGACGAAGCGTCTCGATCTAGACTAAAATATTTTTAAAGCTTTGATATTTTTCAGATTAAATAAAACTATTTTTTTTATTAATAGCAAAAAATTACCTTTACATTTTTGGTTTTACAAATTTCGCTAATTGGTGCTAATAAAGGTAATAATATTGGTATAAGCAACTACCAGCGCTCGTGGCCTATAGTCAAACCAAGTGATTGGAATCAATCACTTGAGTTAAGCAACTATCTATCGTTAAGCTACTATCGCTAGTGGCATCTTTTCTGAGCGCTTTCGTGCTTCGCAAGGCATGCTAAGCCGTTGGTGCTGGCTGTAATGTAATGATCGTTAAGCCATGTTAGAAGCCTATGTGCGGCTATATTATTTCTGACAATAAGGCCCGCCACTGACTTAAAATCCTCCACCAACTCCGATTTGGCCCACGTAGTGGAGAAACTGTCCTGGAATGCAGGAAGAGACCCGTGCCCCAGCAGTGGCGACATACAAGGGTTGATATCGGAAGCAACTAGCATAAATTTATATGAAACTAGCTGACCCAGCGAACTTCCTACCGCCTAACTTTAGCCTTCGTTTTTTTTCTCTCCGTAACCATCCTCGTACTTCAAAGAATATTAAAAAAAAGAATTAGCGAAATCGGTTCAGCGGCTCTCGAGATTTGCGCTTACCAACACATTCTGCGATTCATTTTTATATTATAGATAAATGAACCAAACGACATAAAAACCTACTTAGAGGCCAAAAAAAAATATAATTGTCCATAGCACGGGTTAGTGCATTAAAAATAAAAATAGTATAACATAAATTTATCACAATTCGCAATGAGATTAGAGCACGTCTGTCCTGCGCTGTGGAGAAAGAAAGCCCGATTGAGCGACCTGGAGCTCTATTTTTGAATCACTCGTCTCGCGTCGAGCGCTCGATTTCTACTGATTTTCGTTCGACATACGAAATTCCGTATTTTTGAATCACTCGACTGCAACGAATGGTCCTTACCACTCGTCTCGTATGTCGATCGATAGATTTATTGTCAAAATTTGTGTTAGTTTCAAATCGAGGATTTTGTGCTTTTGTGCCGAATTGATTTTTTGTTTCGACATTTTCGAACAAAAACAAACCAAAGTGTTATTATTTACGATATATGACTAGTGTTTTGTTTGTTTTGCAACTAAAGACAAAGATTTTTCATCTAAACAGCCAATAAAACGAAATATTTTAGGTTCCGTTTCCGTTACGGTAGCTTCCTGTTTTTGTAATTTCTGCGTAGAACGGATAAAATACAATGCTTCAAATTGTACTGGCAACACTTCAGGCGAACGATTCAAAAATACGAAAAAACGAGATCATGCGACTTAGAAGACGAGTGTGACTTATGTCGCATTCGACGATACAATTTCATACGAGTGATTTTAAAAATAGAGCTCCTGAGGGCTCTGCGTCACCGTTCTAGTACAGGTTGTAGCCCCCATCCCCACTTCCGCAACCCGCACCCCGCTCGTCTGACTCGAGGTGAAATGACATGCCTTCTGCGCTAGAGTTCAGCTTTAACATTATAATTATTATACAAGCTGCTACATGCTGCTGCTGCGACTTTGTTCGCAAAGGCATTTTGTGATTATGAATTTTTGGGGACAAAAGTAGTCTAAGGGCTATTCCAGGTATAATATAGTGTATTTTTGTGCTGAATTTCAATCCAATCCGTTCAGCCGTTCTGGCGTGATTGAGTAAGATATGTATACATACGTACAAACTTTCATATTTATAATATTAGTAAGTGACACATACGGAACCTTTCATGGGCGGAACCATTTCGGTTCTTTTTAAATGAAATGCTCAAGAATCTTAAATCTTCAAAAACATGATCAAAATTAATCCAGCCCTTCGTTCTTAAAAACGAAATAAATTACTACTATACCAAGGACTTCGTTTAAAATCAATTAAATTTAAATCCTTTGAGCGAATCACCTGAGCCGGTATGCTTTGCAACGTTATTCGTTTTGAGATAAGAGTTTTTCTTAATTAATTCCTTGGCTTAACTTACAGTTTTCTTCATCATTTCACAAACCTTTTTCGTACTAATACGCTTATGAAGCGCTCGTGGCCTAGCCGAACCGAGTGATTGGAATCAATCACTTGAGTTAAGCTACAACAGGCGCGGTCAGGTGCAGGATGGGTGACCGTCCCGTGACTACCAGTACCACTAGTAGATTTTTTTCCGAGCGTTTAAGCCGTTGGTGCCGGCTGTCATGTAATGGCAGTCGTTAAGCCATGTCAGAGGCCTTATGGGCGGCTTGATAACTTCTGACAGTAAGGTCCACCACTGTCTTACAATCCTCCGCCAACCCGGACTTGGCCCCCGTGGTGGAGTATGGCCTAACCTTCCTGCCATGCAGGAAGATAACCGTGCCCCAGCAGTGGGGACATAGAAGGGTTGATATCGACGCTTATGAAACTGGGCACATTCAGTCTTCTTTATACAATAAAGTGTTCTCTATCTATCTATCTATCTATCTGTCTTCTTGCAGTCTTTTAGCTTTTAGAATATACCTCGGGCTTTAGAGTAGGCTTCGGTTTTCGCCGAAAGCACACGAGTGTAATACTACTTCCTGCTATGTATATACCTTTTCTTCACTATTTTGAAAAATTATGTAGAAAAGTTAGTGTCATATTAGTTCCGATATTTCTATTACACGAATATATCCGATTCTGTCCGATAGTAGTCGAGGTACTCGTATACTCTAAAAGCTAACAGACAGTACATTTCTTACAAAATCGACAATAAGTAGGTGCCGTCAACAACAATTTTAACTTAACACATTGCACCACTACATCTAAACTCGGTCAACTTAGATTTTATTCTGTTAGGCTAAAAAAAATGTTTTCCTTTTTTTTGTACAGACGTTATTAAGTAATCAAATGAATCCGAAATAAAGTTAATAACTTTGTGGCATGATTTTACATCTGCCATATTAATTAGCTACCTAATCTCATAAATATTAACAGCCATAATTATAATAACAGGGAGAAATGAAATGCAGAAGGGGAGGCCCGTGCCCAGCAAAAGAGGCTAAATAAAAAAAACAATAACATAACTAAACATTTACATACAGGCACATACATTGCTTCTGGCCCCACACTAGGATACCCTGTGTCGTGGGAACCAGAAACAACGACATCACAAACATGTAAGTATTTAAGACTTTGGGTTTTTCTCCCCAGCCGGCCACGGCTAAAAACTATCGACTGAATCCAGAAGGGGTAGTCGGAGACCAGAGTTTACTATTTGTCATGATCACTATTTGTTGCATGAACGCATATCGATGAATATAATAAAGAACTTAAATATTGAATGGGTGGAAGAATCACTTTAACTACTCATTCGATTACATGAATCCTATCATAGAGGGATTTACACGCTAGTAGAGCCGTATGCCGCTATACGAATACCAGGAATAACCGGTATTACATATTCTCAAGGTTTATTCATCTTCTACAGATAAAATTAAAGTGGTGATAGCCGCTAGCGTCTCTTTTAAAAACGTAGTACTATTAATAATGGACTGAATCACTCTGCAAAGTGGTTTGGCTACAGAAGTTTAATGAGAATTGTGTGTCAAATCAAGTTAAAAAAGGTTTTATTCAAAGTAACTCAGAAACTACGACTTAATGAACGTTACAAGAAAGACCAGCTGAATCACCCCAGCCAGCTGATTCGTAATAGTGCGCACTGTAAAGAAGGAACAGTAAATACGATATCATCGATATAGATTCGATATCAACCCTTGTATGCCCCTACTGCAGGGGCACGGAAACGCTCGGAAAAAGGCCACTAGCGGTATTCAGGGACGGTCACCCATCCTGCACCTGACCACGCCTGTTATTGCTTAACTCGGATGATTGATTCCAATCATTGGGTTCGATTAGGCCACTACTGCAGGTTTTAGTTAAAAAATAGTACTGGAAAAGAGTGCGAACGAAACCACTTAATCGTTTGTATTCCTATCTATACCCATAATCAGCCCAGATCAACCCACTGCTGGGTATAGGCTCCTTTTTATTGCGCCATTCCTCACGGTCCTGTGCTAACCTGATCCATCTCTGACCCGCAACCCTCACGATGTTGTCTGACCATCGTGTCGGTGTTCTGCCTACCAACCTTCTTCCCTCCCTTGGCCACCACTCCGTTACTGCCCTGGTCCACCGGCCGTCTTCCCTTCTAGCCAAGTGTCCCGCCCATCTCTATTTCCATTATTGTATTCCTAATATAATAAATTTACTAGGCGATATATTTCTCTTACGGAGGCACAATCTAATTTGAATAAATCACATTTATGTAAAATATTTAACTGGCTAGCAATAACAGTTCCAAGGATCGGTTCAAGTGTAAGACAGACAGCCGGCTTAGTAATACCACAGTAATACGGACCCGCATTCGGATACAGACCCGAAGCGCCCGTGGCCTAGGCGAACCGAGTGATTGGAATCAATCACTTGAGTTAAGCAACAACAGGCGCGGTCAGGTGCAGGATGGGTGACCGTCCCGTGACTACCGCTAGTGGCATTTTTCCGAGCGCTTCCGCGCTTCGCAAGGCACGTTAAGCCGTTAGTTCCGACTGTCATATAATGGCAGTCGTTAAGCCATGTCAGAGGCCCTATGGGCGGCTTGATAACTTCTGACAGTAACGCCCGCTACTGTCTTACAATCCTCCACCAACCCGGACTTGGCCCCCGTGGTGGAGTATAGAATAACCTTTGTGCAGGAAGAGACCCGTGCCCCAGCAGTGGGGACATACAAGGGTCAATAGCGATAACGAAAGCGGACCCGTAGTACTCTTTAGTTGTGGATTCCTAAAAAGGAAAATGCGGCTAAAAATAACATTGAAATTCGCAAAAATGAAGAACCCGCTGAAGGAAAAGAAAGAAAAAAAAACATATTTTTCTTTAGTAAAGGTTCATTAACGAGGAGTTATTACGCAGCCTTATTAAGGCTTTTATTACTTTCGTTTTAATCTCGGGTGGTTTAATTAAGTTACAACTTTCATAACGGTTGTACTAGTACTTGCAGGCAATGAACATGACAAAGACGGAGATATAACAGCTTTGTTACTTTGATTAAATACAAGCAATGTACGTCCTTTTTTGAGCTTCAAATTTTATTTAATTTTAAATTTTTGCTGCGTTGGTAGCGCGGTTGTAAGAACACTTGCCTCACATTCAGGAGGTCGTAATTTTAGTCACGTTTATACCTACAATTCGTGTGTAACCACGGGCGTTAACAAATTCTTGACTAACAACAATGGTTAGTCAAAAATTTGTTCTATCTCAATTTTCTTGTTATTTATTTTGGAATTTTCCATCAAAGGATTGTCTGGAAGAAACTGCTGTTGGCAATAAGGTCAAGGGACCGTGAGAGACGGCATTTGGGGAAAAAGACCTGTACCCAGCAGTGGGCAGCGGTGGTCTGATGATGATAATGAATAAGTCCACTGCAATAAATAATATGCTTATTTTATTTTATATTCGTGAATATTTTGTAGCACCTTTCGCTTAAGGCGAAAGAATTCTAGGCGGTAATAAGGTGTTCAAGTATACCTAATAGGTGTTCAATCCGCGGTGGGCACCGCGGATTGGCGATTTCAAACAAGTATTACAAAAGTATGTACACATACTTGTACACATTCACATGTTTGTATGTACACATACTAAAGGTTGTCTGGAAGAGATCACTTTTAGTGATAAGGCCGCCGTTTGTACTCTTAGGTTAAGAAATATCTGTGTGATTTCCATTTTTATGTACAATAAAGTATTCTCTATCTCTATCTACTTCTGTCATACTTGTAAATAAATAAAATAAATAAATAGTAAATAAATAAATAGCTGCGGCCGCAATTACTTCCACGTCCATCGCAAGTGGTTTGCCAGACAGCAATGAGCCATGCGCCATTGTGTAAACACCAAGTGATCGTGGCCTACAGTTGTGAATGGTGAATCATGGCCCATCACAGGCTATTGTGTATTGGGGACTTTACAATAAGAATATTTATAATTTGCTTGCATTACGCAAAGATAGGACGAGCAAACAACAAATTTGACAATGTTTCGAATTCAAGTTTTTATATGTTTTCTGCATTACAAAAGCAATGCCACTCTAATCTTAGTTGACGTAGTACGCCATTATCATTGCCACCTAAGTTTACAATTTTGAATATACCCATTACAATTGAACAGAAACACGACTTCGCATTTCGATATCAACCCATGTATGCCCCGACTGCTGGAGTACGGGTCTCTTCCTGCATCGCAGGAAGGTTAGGTCATACGCCACCACTGTCATTTCTCTATCTATTCTGTACTGTTAGAATTAAATCAATCAGAAGTCAAACCAGAAGTCAAGGCCTCTGACATGGCTTAACGACTGCCATTACATGACAGCCGGCACTAAGGCTTAACGTGCCTTGCGAAGAACATTTTGCATTTGTCAGCACTTATTTCGTTTCTTAAATAAACATCAGAGGCATTGTAGTCAAAGTTATTTATCGAAAGTCTATTACTTTCTAAGTCTTTGCTTAAAGTAATAAGTTTTACCACAAGTTCTGTTCCATTTATGTCAGTCGATAATGACATGGGTTATTCAACTGGGTATTTTCAAGTTTGGAGAAGTCAAATGTGATTGATTGACAGTTCTTAATAATCATACTTTTAAAGCTTAGTCTCTAAATAGGTTTTTATAATTGTCCTTAGGACGGGTTAGTGCAGTAAAAAGAATATAATATTCTATCTATTTATCTAATGAGCCGCGTGCCTACACGCGGATCGTTCTCAGTCTTACGGACCCATCCTTCGATCATACCATCTCTCTCTTTTTTCCATCATTATTAATAACATAACATTACATTTACATACAGGCACATACATTGCTTCTGGCCCCACACTAGGATACCCTGTGTCGTGGGAACCAGAAACAACGACATCACAAACATGTAAACATCCAAGACCTGGACTTTTTTTTTTTTGTTTCCAGCCGGGATTCGAACCCGGGACCTCTTGCATGGTAGGCAGATGCGCTACCGCTACGCTACGCTAATAAGTTATATCTGTGTGTCTTAAACAAGTTATATCTGTGTGTTTTAATAGTTTCAGCACCTGAGCCACGCATACGCACAATACAAATGGTATTTCTTATTATATTTTTCCTTCGTTTTGGATAACTATTAAGATAGGTATGTACGAGTATATTATGTACACTATCAGGCATGAGTCGTTTATATCTTTGTAATAATCTTGTATGTTTGTACCTCTACTTCCTTCTTCAATATATTAGTCCAGTCCATTCAAGAGTTGTCTGGAAGAGATTACTATTAGTGATTAGGCCGCCGGCTGTACTCTTAGGTTAAGGAATATCTGTGTAATTTCCATTTTTATGTACAATGACGTGTTTTCTGCTCGCTTTAGGTAGATCCTTCAATATAACAGTATAATTTCTTAATATTTAAATTGATACGTAGTTTAAACTCTCTATACTAGGACTAGTCAGCATTATATGTCAAGAGTAGTCAGTATTATATGGGGTTAGAATGTATGCAACATCACACTTCAGGGTGTTATCTTCGCACGTACGTCGTCTAGGACGTCCCTTACCCGCCCTTCCGCTAACGCTTGCTCATACATATGTATATAATTATACATAACCAACATTTCCTTCTTTACAAAGATAGTCACTATGACAATATCTCCACGAGCGCCGTATTGTTTTACAGCCACCTATTTGGCAAGCACCCTAAAAAGCCATCAGCTGCCAGGGCCGCACTCTTTGCAGTCCAACTACATAACTCATAAGAGATCTAGCCGCTTCGCAGCTTTCTTCGCGGCGGAGCATCTGTCAGTGTCACGGAACAAAAAGGACTGCGCCACTCGATGTGACGGCGAGTGGCCCCGAGACAAAGCGCGGTGGATGCCGCTAGCCGGACCAAGTACCATTTGTAACTGGCAGGTAGCCGCGGCTAGGGAATGGAATTAAAACTATGTCCGTACCTCTCGTGTGTGTACGTACTGCCCCTGTTGTTATAATTATTTACTGCTCAGTTGGGAGAGCGCTGGCTAGGTTAGCCAGAGCTCGCGGGTTCGAGTCCCGGCATGGCTAGAATTTTTAGCCCTCTAATAAGTTTTTAAAGTCGAAAAACTTTCAGTGTGGGAAATGGCACTTTTGTATCAGTTGTTTAAAATACACAATTTCTGTAACAAGTCAACTAGAGTTTTGTTGGTTTTTTCACATATAACAGTTTACATAATATTAGCCTCCGGTAAATTGTCTGTCCAACAAAGAAAAATGACCAGTCTATTGAAGCTTCATCTTACTTTAGCTTTTACACACAGATGTATACGTGAAAGTTACGTACTCATAATCAAGGCACTGCTCAGGTAAAGCCGTAGGAAATGAAAAAATTTATTGACGTTTTAATGGCATTTTAAATTAGGCCGTATTTGTTTTCTCTTTTTTTATATTACAATATTAATTTATATAAAGAAGCACTCGTGGCCTAGCCAAACCGAGTATTTGGAATCAATCACTTGAATTAAGCAACAACAGACTCGGTCAGGTGCAGGGTGGGTGACCGTCCCGTGACTACCGCAAGTAGCATTTTTTTCCAGTGCTTCCGTGCTTCGCAAGACACGTTAAGCCGTGGGTGCCGGCTGTCATGTAATGGCAAACGTTAAGCCATGTCAGAAGCCTTATGGGCGGCTTAATAACTTCTGACAGTAAGGCCCGCCACCGTCTAACAATCCTCCAGCAACTTGGCTTCCGTGGTGGTGTATGGCCTAATCTTCCTGCGATGCAGGAAGAGACCCGTGCTCCAGAAGTGCGGATATACAAGGGTTGATCGATTAATTTATAGAAAGTAAATATTTCAATGTAAAAGTCTTTGTTTCGGCATCTATTTCGTAATTGGATACCTTTATACAGAAAGCCCTAAATAAACGAGTTGGATAACCAACTTGCCGAAACATGAAATGTTATTTGGTTCAAACAATTTATTACTAGAATACTCGTAATAACAACAAAAATGGGAAACGGTAATCGACACACAGTACGTGATTTATAATTGCGATACGATAAAAAATATTTATTTGGATAAAAAGGGGGGCTTCCAATATTTTTACACCTATTTTGTGGTTTTTTAAAAGCCTGTCGTCTCTTAAAGAGAATCAGAGAGAGGTAAAGAGAGAGAAGACCATAGCTTAAGCCGTTTTTTTCTTCATGTAAATTATTTAACAATCAGATAATAGATAAAATCAAACCACTCAACCAAGCGTAGTTGTAGTGGGTTTTTTGTTGTTGACATTTTCATTTATTTATTCATACTTTAGTTGCAGCTCAGGTAATCGTAAAATACGGCGGATTTATTGTCATCAGCAGTAAGTTTATACTATTTTTATTTTTAAATGCCCTAACCCGTGCTAAGGACAATTTTAAAAACCTATTTAGAGGCTAAAAATTCCACCCATGACGAGATTCGAACCCGCGACCTCTGGCGATCCGTGCCAGTGGTGGAATTTTTAGCCTCTAAATAGGTTTTTAAAGCAGTAAGTTTGTTCGTACTATAATTAGTTTTTAGTGGTTAGTCTACCACATAATAGCGCGGCCGCAGCTCATACAAATCTAGGTCCACCTGCTACAGGGTTGCCATGGCAGTCTTTACGGGAACTGAAGCCTCTGTTTAAAACCATCCGCATCATCGAACCTGAACTCGGGTTCAGAAGCCACAAACCAAAAATTATTCCGATCACGCGAGCGATTGAAGTGGCGCGATGTATTCTGCGTCATATTCGGAACTTATCAGTCGCCCGCGGCGAGCCTTCCCTCATATACTAATGGAGCGGAGCAAAAAATGGGTAACTGGGGGAAAACATCGTGCCGGTAACTGATGTCTGATAAAAATGGAAAAACAGAAAACCCTGCAGGTAAAATTCTGAGGCCTTTAAAAACTACCTTTATTTTTATGTAAGCTCCATTGTGCCCCACTATACTGGGCTTAAGTTCTCTACCTTAGATTCTCCTCCTTATTCGTGACCACCTAATGCCATCCTATTAAAAAGGGTTTGAGACCAACTCCCCAGGTTTTCACAATCGTAGCAAACCTAGTGTCCTACTTTAGCTTCTCAGATGCTACTCATTTCATGTATAACAGCTATCTTAATACATTTTGATGAAAATGGAAAAGCTCATTCTGATGAAAATGAAAAAAGCTCATTCTGACAAAAATTTTTGGACGCAGTGACCAAATAAGTCACTAAGTTTGAGCGTGATAATCCGAAAAGTGTCTGATAAAAACGTGCAAACGGAAAATTCTGCACATAAAATATTAAAAGAGAATTATTACAAGACATAAATACGAGTGCCTTTTGGTTTAGGTATGTGTACTATTATCCAGGATATAATAAGTCTAATAACACTGTTCTAAAATTCTGAAGGCATTTAGAAGACACCACGGAAAAACGAAATTGAGAGACTCGACCACAAGAATTCGCTTCAAGGCCAATACTGTTTGTGTAACATCTTATTAATGAAAATCAATTTTTATTGCATTCTTTTTTCTGCCTCTGCGAGATTATGAAGCCTACAAACATACAATTTTTTATAAATAAATAAATATATATTCATGGACATATTACACAGACCTAGTTAGCCCCATACTAAGTACAACTAAATGACTTGTTTTATAGTTGCTAACTCCACGATAGATATAATACAATAAATAAATACATAGATAGCATACAAGAACCGAGACAAACTAGAAAACTTTGTTTCCTAGTTTGATCCAGCCGGGGATCGAACACCTTTGTTTCTACAACCAGCGTGCCGAACCGCTGCGCCACCGAAGCCGTCTTTATGTATTTATATTGTTTAAAAACCTATTTAGAGGCTAAAAATTCCACCCATAATTCCTCTATCCAACTGAAGTTAGTTGCTAATGGCCGGTGAGTCGCCCATTGGCTCAGTTGGATAGAGCGCTGGCACGGATAGCCAGAGGTCGCAAGTTCGAATCCCGGCATGGGTGGAATTTTTAGCCTCTAAATAGGTCTTTAAAATTGTCCTTAGCACGGGTTAGTGCATTAAAAATAAAAATAGTATACCTATTCATATTATTTAGATCACTTCTGAATTGATTGAATTACCTATTTTAATTATTCAAAATTGTCTGCGTATGAAAAATAAAGGCTTCCGTAATAATTACTTTTATACACGAGCACAAAATATATAACCCTGTTTTAAACTCGCTGTCGGGCAAAAAGGTGATACTCCTTTATGTGCTCGCGTTTGTTTTCTATCTGGGGCCACCATCAAATCAAGTGGAGAGTGTTAGCCTTAGGTCTGTCACTATTGCATCCGACATAGTATTCATACATTTTTGACAAAGTAAAATAAATAAATTGAAGAATAAAATAAAATAGATATTTGTGCCTTAAATGGAAATTTACGTTTTCCTTTATATCACGTTGTAAATGAAAAAAAAACCCAATGCGGTCGAGTATAGATTGCTTAACTGCAAGATAATAATTATTTGTAGTTATATATTAAACTGGTCTAATCGCGATTATTTATTAGGTAATTACGTTTTAAAAACCTATTTAGAGGCTAAAAATTCCACCCATGCCGGAATTCAAACCCGCAACCTCTGGCTATCCGTGCCAGCACGGATCTGGCACGGATAGCCAGAGGTTGCGGGTTCGAAAGATTGTCCTTAGCACGGGTTAGTGCATTAAAAATTAAAATAGTATAATTACGTTTTACCTACTAAATAGTCTCGATTGCACCCGTTTAATATATAACTATGTACGAGTATCGCGAATCACTTAGAAATACTAATACATTAATTTGTAATTAAATATTTAAAGCATACATTGAAAACATCATCATGTGGGTACAGCGATATCATTCCGATGTTAAAACCTAACTGCAAAGTAGGTAGTCGGGTCTGTAAGTAATGCAATCTCCTTCAGCCAGATGTCGCTGCCTGTACGTAATACACAGAATAGAGTAAAGAGGTTCGAAATTTCACTGATGCCGGTGAGTCGCCCATTAGCTCAGTTGGATAGAGCGCTGGCACGGATAGCCAGAGGTCGCGGGTTCGAATCCCGACATGGGTGGAATTTTTAGCCTCTAAATAGGTTTTTAAACTTGAAAACATATTAAAGCGCTCGTGGCCTAATGGAACTTAGCGATAGGAATCAATCACTTGGGTTATTTTAGCAACAAGCAGGTCAGCTTAGCAACAGCGGGCGCGGTCAGTTGCTAGGTGGGTGACCATCCCGTGACTACCGCTAGAGGCATTTTTTTCCGAGCACCACCACACTTCACAAGGTACGTTAAGCCGTTGGTGTCGGCTGTCATGTAATGGCAGTCATGTTGAGCCATGTCAGAGGATTTACTTTTTATCTTTATAATTATTGATGTCCCAACTAAATCGAATTCCTACGTGATGGAAAATTGTAACTGCATAATGTTATTCACTACACCTAATTTATAGGAAAAACTCTAGAAACATTCGTGTGGTGTGAAGCTTAAATTTTCTCGGGCAGTGTTTTGTGGCGGTATGGAATACTCAGCGAGGTAGTCAAACTAGCAGTGTGTTTTTAATTGTAATTTAGTTTTCGTGACAATATTCTGTATCTCTCCCGTTTCTTGTAACAATGTACATACAAAAAATTTAAGAGGTAGACGGTGCCTTTGATATGGGCGTAACGCAATTTTTCACAATTTGCTTTTAGAGGCCGAAGGTCGGTCCAAATTGCGGTCCCGAGGCCCATTCAGCGAAAGGTGATCCAGAAGACACTAAATGCTAACGATAGGTGGTAACCTCAGTACTATTAGACTACCAGAGTGCCGGGAGACCTGGAACTAAATATATTTTTTGTTACTGGCAGACAAAAGGAAACCCAGGAGGCACCTAATCCATACCGTCTCCGGTCTCTTCCATTATGTGTAATACATGTATGCGATGCCGCTTTCGAATCGGACTTTTTAATCATTCCAAGAGTTGCTTAAATCGTCCGTAAAGTATGTAAAGACCCGAGATGATAATGAGACTACTAGAGAGAGCTTCAAGAACTTTGACTTAAAACACCTTTGACGTGTGGGTTGATCCTACAGGAGGCCGCCGTTTTTTACCCAAAAAGACCCTGTCTACGGTGTATTTCTATGTTTGTGTGGCTTTTTTCTGAATACTATATCATAGCCCAAGTTTATCATATATCAGTATCCAAGCGTAGGCCTACAATGAGTGTCTGTGTTTTATCGTTATTATATTGTGCCTAGTTGAAAGAAATGCCTCAACCTCTATTTTTCTTTGCAGTCCTTACCTACGACTCAACAACGAGTCTTTTTGGATAAAAATATTTCAAATATGGTATTATTATGTACAATCGACAGCACATCGAGCTTTGTACACGTCGATTTTAATCAATTCAAAGTAACTTGCATATTGACTGAGCAACAAAAATGGTTGGATGGAAGGTTGACCTGCTGTCGCCTATACTACGTCCTGGAGAAGCATAATAACTGTAATTCTTGGAACATAAAACTTACTTGACACGTAAGTAACCTTTGTTTCCTGAGAGTTGCAGTTATTTAGCTGCAAAATTACAAACGAACGACAACGAAGCGCTCGTTGAAGCGCTAGAAGCGAATGATTGGCCTCAATCAATTAGATCAAGCACCAATAGGCGAGGTCAGGTAATGGATGAGTAATGGACCATTGGATTATGGATGGAATATGGACTACTGCTAGAGGCAATTTTTCCGAGCTCTTCCATACTTCGCTAGGCACGCTGAGCTGCTGAGGCCGACTGTCATGTAATGGCAATCCTTAAGCTTTTGGAAGAAAACCTTGTTGAAATGTCATATTCGCTACCTTCGATCTTTCAATCAACGCGTTTGCACCAGGTTGCCTAGTTAACATTCTATGGTTATTATTTTATGCTAAAGGGTTCTAAGTTTATTTGCTAGATTCTGGTCACGTCTCGACCGCCTGAATAGTCATAACGAGTGCTCTTAATCGCTCAAATAAAAAAATGCCCTCGGCATTTGGGGAAGGAAGGAGGTTGGATCGATTGGAGGCCCTATTTTGGTTGATTGCTGTACTCAATTATTTGGTTTCAATAATTTTAGTCTACCATAGTTGGATTTTTACTCTCACGCATTTTGAAGTTTAATAAATTTTACGTCACGATAGAAGTTGTTAAAGGGGAATGGCAGGCTTCAGTGGAAGTCTAGTACACCTACAAAATGTCGTGTTGAAACATGAAATATTTACATTTAATAGATCGTTATATACGAGTAAGAATGTGTAGCATTTATTTTATTTTTTTCATAAAGTTGGGAGTTATGAGTAAAGTTCATTTTTTTTTAGAAGTTTGGAGGTTATGTAACGACCCCGTTTGCTTGACTGTTAGAGATAAATACTTACACAAATAATTAAAACAAAATCTTTCTAATATACACACGTACATATATATAAAAATAAACAGTCGGATACACGACATAAAATAGCTAGTAAATAGAGTTTCACGTTTCTGCAATTGTGAAATTCAAATAATTCAATTCAATTCTTTGTTTATGGCACCCCCTAGGATTCTGCCAATGTCAGGTTCCCAACCTTTTAATCGAGTCTTTTAATCTGTGTTCCCAACTGATTTTCACTTTGACATGACAGTTATTGTTTTTTTTTCTTGAAAGATTTAAAACAATCGATGGCGTTCCGTTTCTGCTTGTAAATTGCGATTTATTTATTTTCTTTTTTTCTTCCCCCTACTTTCAAAAAATATTTGAATAACTGATAAAAGAGCGAGTTGCGAAACACTAAAGTTGGGAAAATATAACCACAAAACATTCTTTTAATAGGGCGGTACACCAGATGCCGTCTGCCTTTATTTATTTACAGGCTTAGCCTAATGCGATATGTATGTTATTTATACTGGACAATAATATCTTAATTTTATGAATTTAAGAAGTGTTCTGATTTAATGGAATTAATATTCTGATTTACCAATTTTGTAACTAACTTACATGTGAATTGAAACAACATTTTTTTTCAGACTAAACCTTATTAACTGAAGTACATTTCCTTAATAAAATAATTTGATACAACCAAAATTAAACTTGTCTCATTAAGTAAACTAAACAAACGACGTTGAATCGATTGGATGCTCTATTTTAGTTAATTTCTGTACTTCCTTAGTTGTTTGGCTTTGATAACTTTTTTCTTCCATATTTAGATTTTTACTGACAACTTCAGACTTTTCCCAAGCATTTTCATGTTTAATATTTTAAACCCAGCTATAGAAGTAGTCAAATTATTTTATTAAGATTTCTTCTCAGTAACATAATTTAATATAACTAAAATAAACATGAGTTAATGAAGCTTAAATGAAATTAAGTAATAAAATACTGTTTCGCCTGCTAAAGGCAAAAAGCTAACTGGAGTCGGGGTTTTAAAAATATGTTTTTATGTATGTACTGTGCACAGGGCTCTAAGAAAAGAGGACGAGAGGAGACTTGCCATGAATCAGAGAAAAATGGAGAGAAGCATGCTAAACATTAAACTATCCGACAAAAATACCAACGAGTCAATACGAAAAAGAACTAAAATAACAGACATTGTAACAAGAATCAGAGAACTAAAATGGAAATGGGCAGGACATGTATGTAGAATGGATAACAACAGATGGGCGAAAAAGGTGACTGACTGGTATCCCCGAGATGGGAAAAGAAAAGTGGGAAAACCAAGGCGAAGATGGGAAGATATTTTCAAGCAGAGATGTAGTCCAAACTGGAGAAAGCAAGCCAGAGACAGAGAAGAGTGGAGGAAACAGGGGGAGGCCTACGCCGAGGAGGCGACTTCCATAAATAATGTTAACAAATAATAATTAATTAATAAACTTTATAATCAAATTAATAGTATTTAAATGCATGAAATAATAATATTGAAATTAATATTTTTATGTACCTAACTGATTTATTTATGGATGAATTAAAGGCTTTTTTATTTTATTTTATTTACTGTGCACAGGGGCCTAATTATGTGATGGTAAATACGGTAAATTGAACATTTTGCTTCGTCTAATTATGACCAACTTTGCGAGTTGTGTAGTGCACGCTCTACAGACAGAGGATTGTTTCATTATCTATAATTTAAATTGAATCGCTAAATGTGTTGGTAAGCGCAAATCTCGAGAGCAGCTGAATCGATTTTGCTCATTGTATTTGCTCATTTCTTGAAGTACGAGGATGGTTCTTACAGAGAGAAAAAATGAAGAATCGATGGTAGGCGTTACGAAGTTCGCTGTGTCAGCTAGTACTTTAATAGAATTAATGTTATTCTAAGACAATCGATGTACATTGAAAAGTCATTTAACTTGCAGAATAACAAGTAGACACTGCTACGCAATCGTCAAAATAGACTATGAGTTGAAGTTTTGTGAAGCTCGACACTGAAAGTCCAACCGACCCGAACAGCGAAGTTGTAGTGCCAATCATACGCCACTATTGCCAAGGCCCATCACCTACTCGTACTTAGAATCTTCAGCCTGAGTGTTTTACTATTCAACAACCATGCCGTGCCTCATCATCAAGGCAGCCCGGATTAGCCAAATTGAATTTACATCAGATCGTCTCGAAAGATAAAACGGAACCGTTCGGGCGGGCGTCGGCGGCCTTCGAAACACAATATTGGCGCAGAAAGCCCAAATCATTTGATTTCACTGAACTACATAATATATCTAAGTCTTCTTCTTCTTCAGGCTATATTAGTCCACTGCTGGACATAGCCCTCCCCTATTGAGGGCAAGGTTGTGCCATCATTGGGGGGTAATGCCAATAATCCCCACGCGGGCACTGGTGGGCGTAGTTAACTCTTTTTTTGTAATCTAATAAGTAACTGCGATTAAGAGTAGTTAACTACATGTAGTTATGGTTACATGTAGTTAACTACAGTAATCAAACTACATTAAGCAGTTGTTAATTTGATTTCTGTAATTGCTGTAATCATAACTACTTATGTTTACTGATTAGCTGAGTTGTAAAAACTTATGTTTCCGTTCGTTCGCACAATAGTAGCGAACGGATGTGCACACTGTCAGTATAACACTACCCTGCATGTGTCGCACCAAAAAAAAACACCCGACATGCAGGGAGAAGATAGTGCGCTTTAACTACTTACGTAGCAAACGACAAGTTGACAACGACACGCGCGCCACGCCTTTGTTTTTTTAAACGCAAGTTTTTAAAAAAAAGGAATTATAAAAAGTAATCTTTTAATCGTATTTAAATACCTCAGCGCTTGAAATTGCCAATCCGCGGTAGGCACGAGTGGTAATTTAGT
This sequence comes from Yponomeuta sedellus, assembly GCA_934045075.1. Taxonomy (NCBI): domain Eukaryota; kingdom Metazoa; phylum Arthropoda; class Insecta; order Lepidoptera; family Yponomeutidae; genus Yponomeuta; species Yponomeuta sedellus. Next base: position 5,675,325 of record OW203722.1, on the reverse strand, counting down.
CCTATCAATATTAACACACAGGCTCTAGCAATTCTCTTGAACATCGATAGAATAAACAAATCATAATGTGTAAACCACATAATCGGTCTCCACCCGGGTCCTCGAGTTTAGCACACTTAAGCAGTATTATAGCTGTTTTTCGCCGTCTACTAAGCAACAGAAGTATATTGTCATTTTAGCGATAACCCACGAAAATTAAATAGATATTTCTCGCAAAGATGATCAAATTGCGCGAGTTAAGGTTATTACCATAAGAATACGATTGGTAACCAGACTACTAATAGGATCAAGTAAACAACTATTATCGTACTATTACATAGTTGAACAGTATATTTATACTGAGTAAAACAATATTAAGAAGTAAAACTCCCCTCGGGTGAGTCTCTAAAACGCCCCCATTTGCATTGTAAGGAAAACACACATTATTATATAAATATAAATATTCATGGAATTATTACACAGATCTCGTTAGCCCTATACTAAGTACAACTAAATGACTTGTGTTATAGGTGCTAACTCGACGATAGATTTAATACAATAAATACATAGATAACATCCAAGACCCGAAACAAGCTAGAAACGTTCGTTTCCTAGTTTGACCCGGCCGGGGATCGAACCCGAGACCTTCGGTTTTACAGTCAGCGTGCCAAGCCGCTGCGCCACCGAGGCCGTAATTACAAACGTAAATATTCTGAAATCATTGCAAGTCGTTGTTTCATCATCGTGGTTCCTCACCATGTTTTCCTTCACTTTTAGCGAGCGGTATTGCTATTACATATTTACACACGTGAACAAAAAGATTGATACAGTAAAAAAGAATGCAGTACCTCTCGGATGTGCGGTCAGTGTTCTACCGATACTCTCTGCCGTTTACAAAAAAACATTTCAGCCTTTGCATTAACATCACAGAACATAATAGTAGGTACATTACACAACTAGGGTGGTAATACAAAGAAAGGCCGAGATCGCAGAAATTTGCGGCCCGAGCTGCAAGCGAGGGACGTAAATATGCGATCGAGAGCTTTCTTTATTACCTCCCGTGTTGTGTACATCTTTTTATGTCTACACTTGGCCAGAAAGCGGCTTTTTCCGCACGCTGCGCGTGCGGAAAAAGCCACTTTATTGCCAGGTGTGGCATAAAAAAGATTAACATCATGAGATATTGCATGGCCGTAAGTTCGAATCCTGGCATGTACCAATGAGTTTGTTTCGTAGTTATGCAGATTTGTGAAGTAATAGTAGCAATATCACTCGCTAACTTTGCAGAAAAATATCGTGAGAAAACTGAGTGTTTGCTTTGCTTCAAATTGCCAAAATTATAAAAATCACACATTTGCTTGAAATTACATAAAAAATAACGAACAACAATTATATTATATACGATGGTGGGTAAACGGGATTGCTTAACAATTATATATTAAACGGGTATAATCGCGATTATTTCTTAGATAATTGATTATTTAGTATTTATATAACTATGTATGGGTATCGCGAATCATTAAGAAATTCGATCATGAGATAATTTATAACTTAGCGTCCACCATCTTCATCGATACAAGGTGAAGGAACTTCTTGGACCCTGCAGTGCCTGAGAGATTGAGACCGATTGTAAGACTACTTCAGAATCATGAGGCATTAACTAACCAAGCTTTGAAGCTAACCAAACAACGCAATGTAGCTCTGTTTTAATTTCAAGCTTAGTATTGACTTTCGCGTCTTCCTATTTCAGAACGGGAGCAACCTTCAAACGTTATAAAATTAAAGGAAAGTAAAACGAGGGCGGTATCAAATTTAATTTCGTCGGACATCTGTTGTACTAGCGGCATAATCCGACTTAAGAATTAGCAAGAATGAATATTGAATATTACAATTCTGTCCGTAAACTTTGGGGAGATTCAATAAAAAGAATCGTGAATGCCAAAGGAATGGCGGAAGATGAATAGATGGGAGTAACAGTATGATAATGTTTATCGATTTATGACAACGTTGCAGAACTTTGATCAAATACGGCAGTATACGAGTAGAAAATGCTTTTGAGCTCTGATGTCGGGCTACATACCTTAATTTCGGATAGAAACTCTTTCAAAGACTCCTCACGGGTTTTAAAATGTATCTTATAACAAGATGTGATCTGTCTTTGCTAATAAATAATGGGATAGAAAATCATAAAGCGTGACGGCTTTTTTTGCAAAAGTAGTATTCCTATTTTTACGCCACAGAAAGTGTTTGAATGAAAGGGTACTTAATAATAAATTTCACTAACCACTAACCGATTTGATAATTTTATATTTGATCACGGAAAGCTACTTTCATATTACCGAAGTATCATGCACCCTCAAAGTCGGAAAGTGTTGTTTTGTTCAAATGTTCACAATCCAATACCAGCATGCACCACTGACGTTATTTCTAAGATATTAAGAATTGTGAAGGTGTGACAGCAATAGGTACTACTTGCAAAACTGCGGAAGAAAATATCGTAATGACACCTGCGTGTCTCGGGTCAATTTATATTCGTAGTTTAGCGCCTAAAATAACCAATCAACGGTAGACATTCATTCACTCTCTCTCTCTCTTTCTCTCTCAGAGAGAATTGTTATCAGCCTGTGCCTTCGAGTTCCATCTGACGCTTATAAACTGCATATGTAACCCTAAAAGGCTACTAACTTTCTTGCACATGATTCACTTTGCTAAAGACCTCTCAATAAAAATAGTGTAGCAAAATATAGTATTATGCACAAAACGGCGATAAGAAAGAAGAAATATTGGCGACGCGACATCGACATAATTTTGGTACAATGCAGCAAGCGAGCACAATCTTAAATCGTATGGGGCGATCCGTTTAGTTGGAAAGCTGCCAAAGAACTAAACGTTCGTGCGCTGGCGACTTTTACATTAGATGATACGACAACGATACACACATACATAGTTACATAATAAACGAGTCTAATCGCGATTATTTATTTGGTAAAACGTAATTACTTCCTAACGTCATGATAGGGATTCGCGATTAGAACCGTTAAATATATAACTATTTATGAGTATCGCGAATCATTAAGAAATACTGACACACACATACATAACAAAACGCAAACAAGCATACCGAGCCCGACATATTGTCGAACAGGTGCTGTACAATTTAAGATTTTACTGAAGCTACATCAACTTTTAAAAACTTGTCAAAATTCGAGTCGAAATTGCCGGATAAATAGTTTAGGAATAGAGTCTTGCAGTGTTTTTCGAGATTTCCCGAAATATAAAGACTGTTTATTGTATTTAAACTCCAAAGGTGCAATCGAACGTCAAATTGGGTAGTACGACGAGTTTAGTCGCCCCTTCCAATGTCAAAACGCGCGACTTTCCAGTACATTAACTGTTAAATTTTGACATTCTTGCGACAAAAAACGCGTGACTTGTGTTGTAGTATTACCCTCACAGGGTTTTCCATTTGCCATGGTCCTGACAAACTTTTCTCACTTCATCGCATTCGCATTTATCTATTTGGATAATAATATTTTAATCTCGGTGTATGTATTTGTTTGTATTATTTACCCATATTAATAATTAAACCGTGCCGCGCGTGGAAAGCTCATGGGACAGGCACTGACTGAAAATTACTCGTATTATCGTCTAGTGTAAAGATACCGCGACCAAACGAAAACATTTCGATTCGGTCCAAAAACAATATAAAATGAAATAAAGTCCCGACCCTGACCTACCTTTAGTGGACAGTCAAACAGGCTACGTTGGGGAATTTGCACTCAAATATGTTTTAATCGGGTTGAAACAAAGACGTCCAACTTACACGTAACGGCTTATAATAATATTAAGAAGCGTTTATCGATATTTGTTTTATCTTGAGAAATAACGTTTAGATGCATACAGCTTACAAAAAAACGTATAGAATTGAATGAAAAAGCCGAAATGAAATGAAAAAGTATTATTTTAAAATGTTTTTTAAGTTTATATAATGTTTAAAAACCTATTTAGAGGCTAAAAATTTCACCCATGCCGGGATTCGAACCCGCAACCTCTGGCTATCCGTGCCAGCGCTCTACCAATTGAGCCAATGGGCGACTCACCCATTATTACTTTATAATGTTATCAATGGTATTTTTTTCCATTACTTTATTGACTTTTTGACAGTTATAATAATGTTATGCAAAGGATTAATCTTAGAAAAACGAGCGTAAACAAGAATACAACGAAATATATAGACGAAAAGTAAAAATAAACGAAAAAAATGAGGCTCCTTAATGATTATTATAATACTTTATTGTACACAAAAAATGAAACGAGAAATTACATAAAAATGACATGTACAAAGGCAAGCTTATCTCTGGAAGAGATTTCTTCCATCAAACCTTAGAGAGTCGGAGCAGCAGTAAAAAGCGGGTCTACATAATGTATACGAAGTATACTAGATAAATATTAAACAACCCTCCTATCTATGGAAGAAATAAATAAACTACGTAATTTAAAGTTAACAAAAATTAAATAAAACTATACATAGATATAAACATAATTATGTAACTCAATGTTATGTATGACACAGATAGATAATGCTCTTTCAACCGCTTCTTAAACGTATCAGCAGTGGGACTAGCGCATATTTTCCATTTGTTTACGCATATCGCAAGACAGACTCTTAATAAAAAATTACCATAACAGAAAAAAAATCTTGACGTTACTATTACTTTAAATTTGAATTTACAGTTTTGATCACGCACTCAAAGGAACATTCCCTCAAAATATGCCAACGGTTTCAAAATCACACTGTAAATTTAAATATGCATAAAGTGCATTCTCACATCGCGTTGGAGTTTGTCTTCGATTTCCGACCGTTTGCATTTGCTTTGCAGTAACAGACTACATAATTTGTCTTCTAACTACTCTATTATTTGGCAATTATTAGATGTGTAAATAGATAAATACTAATACTTTATTGGCTCGCTCGTGGCCTAGGTGAACCGAGTTAAGCAACAACAGGCGCGGACAGGTACGCGATGGGTGAGCGTCCCGTGACTACCGCTAGTGCCATTTTTCCGAGCGCTTCCATGCTTCGAAAGGCACGTAAAGCCGTTGGTGCCGGCTGTCATGTAACGGCAGTCGTTAAGCCATGTCAGAGGCCTTATGGGCGGCTTCTGACAGTAAGGCCCGCCACTGTCTACCCATTACAATCCTCCACCAACCCGGACTTGGCCCCCGTGTTAGTGATAGGCCATACTCCACAGTATGGCCTAACCTTCCTGCGATGCAGGAAGAGACCTGTGCCCCAGCAGTGGGGGCGTACAAAGGTTGATAACGTATAACTTTATTGGCTTAAAAAACGGTTTACACTGAGACTTATCTTAAAGTACAAATTGTTTTTCAATTGGCAACTATCACCTGCACTTCGACCAGTTTCGAATATAAACATTTATTGCACAGCCAGAAAAAAGAATACAACCATGATTTCTTAAATGTAAGGAATGTTATACAATTGCCAGTCTTATTGCTTAGAGCGATCTCTTCAAAACAACCGATAGATAGAGTGTTGTGTGTTCCAGATCCGTTAGAATAAAATATTAATCGCGGCTATATTATCCGCAATGCGTGCTAAGCTTATTGTTTTTTTTTTAAACGTTTACCTCTGTTTAAAACAAAGAAGTGTAGATTTGGATATTCCGCGTATTTTAATGACAGCAACACTGTTATTAGTGCGTACGTTTTTTTTATTTTAAATATTGTAGTTGTTTTATTCAAATATCATTGCCGTTCTCACACTTTGGCTGTAGCTGAAAATCAGTAGAATATCTACTTATTTAAAGTAGGTACCATTATACTGAGATACGGCCTTTTTGAGCTTATGTGGCACACCCACATACGGCCTAAAATGCCGTAGAACTCGATGCATGTGAGTTAGTATTTAAGATAAAGCTGTATTTGTACTTAAACTATTTTATGTAATTATTTTTTTATGTGATGCTTTATGTGTGTATGTCTTAAGCAAAAATAAATGATTTATCTATCTATCTATCTATCTATCTATCTATCTATCTATCTATCTATCTATCTATCTATCTATCTATCTATCTATCTATCTATCTATCTATCTATCTATCTATCTATCTATCTATCTATCTATCTATCTATCTATCTATCTATCTATCTATCTATCTATCTATCTATCTATCTATCTATCTATCTATCTATCTATCTATCTATCTTTCTATCTATCTATCTATCTATCTATCTATCTATCTATCTATCTATCTATCTATCTATCTATCTATCTATCTATCTATCTATCTATCTATCTATCTATCTATCTATCTATCTATCTATCTATCTATCTATCTATCTATCTATCTATCTATCTATCTATCTATCTATCTATCTATCTATCTATCTATCTATCTATCTATCTATCTATCTATCTATCTATCTATCTATCTATCTATCTATCTATCTATCTACGTTTGACGTGTAGACAGATTGTCACATATAAAAAAATAAAAGTGGTTAGTAAAATTTTGGAGTACGTACCCATTAATTATTCCTCAACTACTAAAAAAGCTAGGCTATTGTGAGAAGTTGTCGGCTGCGACAGTCCGTTAAAACAAAATCTACTAACACTAGTCAATAGGTGTAACTAAGATATTTGAAAAGTGTAGGAAAGAAACCAGGTACAGGAAAATGTCAGGTGACGCCAGCATGGAATTAAATCCGATTAATAAAACATTACCTTTATAAGGTTTCGTTTCCACTTAGAGCTAAACAACCTATGAAATATTTATTGTTAAATCAATCAAATGTATATATACAGAGAAAATTCCCCCAATTGTTTTAAGAACCGTATTTTTAAATATCTTATAGACAATAGTTTTTATTCCATTAAAGAATATTTAGACTCTAAGTCATAAGTTTACTAACACCTTGATTATTAATTTTAGTTTTACTATAATTAAGATCTAACCTAAATTGCTATACATGATCACTTTAAATACTAAATATGTGAAAATAAAAAATATGTGAAAATGAAAAGGTAGAACATGGAGATTCAGATGTAAGCAACTACAACTGTTAAATGTAACCTATGTTTTTGACACAATAAATTCATTCATTCATTCGTTCGTTCGTTCGTTCGTTCACGGCTGAACGGTTTTACATGTAACTTGGCGTACAGATAGATAAAGATCAGAATTAAGACAGATGATATTTTTAATATCCCGGTGATGAGCCCTGCACTGCCCTTGTGAAGCCTGAGTGTTTGCAGTACTCAAATACCCATGATAATTAAGCACACACTCTCTCCCTTCTTCTTCTTTTCGTGTCAGAGTTCAACCAGTTTATATTTTTCCTGCCCAATAGTTGGTTACTGCAATTGCAGCAGCGTCGGACACTTTTAGATCCTTCTCCTCCACTCTCTCCCTGAGAGAAAGCTTAGGCTTCCGTGCTTCGCAAGGCACGTTAAGCCGTTGGTGGTATGTATTATGTAATGGCAGTCATCAAACCCAAATTCTTCCCGCGGGTGTCATAAAAAGCGACTAAGGGACTCAAACCGGGGGGTGGGCAGCAGCGCTCCCTGCAGTACAATTCCACCAACCTGCGATCCCCAACCTGCATGCCCAGCGTGGGGATTATGGGCATTACCCCCCAATGATGGCACAACCTTGCGCTATGGCGTTCATTAGGGGAGAGCTATGTCCATCAGTGGACTAATATAGCTTGAAGAAGAAGGAGAAGTCATTAAGCCATATATTAGACACTATGCCGATAACGCTTGATAACTTCTGAAAGTAAGGCACGCCACTGTATTTCAATCTTCCACCAACCCGGACTTGGCCCCCGTGGTTTATGGCTTAACCTTCCTGCGACGCAGGAAGAGACCCGTGCCCCAGCAGTGGGTACATATAAAGGGTTGATATCACTCTCTAACTCTGAGCGAAGGCGCCCAGCATTGGGACGTAGATACGCTATATAAAAAAGGACCTTATGCTATCAAGAAAAAAGTGATTGTGTTTTGTGCAATTTCGATGTTATATTTTCCTACAGGTAAAGGTCATAAGGTAACAAAAATATCTCATTCTCCGTTAAACTGTGCTCGCTCACAGTGCAACGACCTACGTTTCTAGTTTCCAATGTCAAACAAAACTAATATCTAACTCCAAGACAGTGTAGCTCGAAATCCTTTGGGGCTTGCAGCTTTCTGCTCTGCTCTCATAAAGGCCATTTAAAACGGAATCGAAAGAAGAGAGCGGAAAATAAAAACATGGGAGTATTGGATCACTGGGGAGTTAGCGGCTGTAATAAATCTTACCTTATCCTTGTGTACATCTGTGAACTGTGAGTCTATTCAGAAGGCTAGCTATTGGATTTTGCCAAGACTTTATTCTTGTAAAATTATGCAGTTCATTTCTAGCCATAAACTTCTTCATCTTCTTGTTCGATACTCTCTTGACAGAGCGCTCGTGGCCCCTATATAGAGGTTTTATTGTAGGCTGATGTATCTGTGTTACTATCCAGTATAATAATATTGAAACTCCATTCGTTATCAAACCTTGTATGCCCTCACTGCTGGGGCACGGGTCTCTTCCTGCATCGCAGGAAGGTTAGGCCCTAGTCCACCACAGGGGCCAAGGCCGGGTTGGTGGAGGGGGGGTGAAACTCCAATGGTGACGCAAATTACTTAGTCTATTATAAGTTAATAAATATCCAACGTTCCTTTCCATCTTTTTTCCAACATCTTAAATGCGCGTGCATGACGTAGTCGCTATGCGCTGCCAGCGCCACCAGGCGGCGAAGGACTGCAGTTAGTTTACATTTGGACCTCAAACGCCGCGGTTCTAGCAATTGGCTAAAATTGTTGATAATTAGTTGATGCTTTTCAGTATTTTACTACCCCTGTAAAGTGTGTCGCGCCATCCGCGAGTGCTATTCAAGAGTATTCGATTGTGAAATATCTTTAATTACTGTTTTTGTGAGTGGTGGGTCCGCCGCGGCAGCTGCCGCCTTAGCTGAAGAGATCACGTCTCCTGGATGCTGCTTTGCGAGGTATGTGCTGCGTGTTCTTGATCTCACCCCTATATTCCTGATCCCGTTGTTCAATAATGTATGTACCTAAAATTCAGTCCACTTAAACTAAAGAATACACTTCATGTTTGGCGCGACTCTCTATTAAATCCTTTGAGCCCATTTAATTAGATGACTACGTAAAATATCTGAACATAGAATGAAAAGTTCTTATTTATTTTAGAAACACGAGTACTCAAGAGCATCCTCGAAGTTTGTTTATTTAATTAGTGGTTACGTATTTTTCTTGTAATATCTCAACCCTTACTAGTTTAATAAGCGTGTTTTGAGTGTTTAAAAAAATAATAATGTGGCCACACCGTTATTATACATAGTTTGAATTGGAGTCGGAAGTAATTTTTTATTTGTGTTTTGGACTTTAATATAGAAGTTTGCCAAAATATAAGTGTTAAATGCTATAATAAATTTCTAACTTAAAGGATAAATAAACATAAAGTAAAGCCTGGTCTTGCAAGCATTCACCAATGCGGACTTGGACTTGGACTTGCGTGGTGGAGTATGGCCTATAACTTCCTTAAAGAATTATTAATCAAGTCAGGTTTGACCCCAACGAAATAGCAATTCGTTAAGCATGGCAATTTTTTTTATACGCGTCCTCCCGCAGGAGACAAGCCTATCCTCTTTCAGACCGATATTTCGTTCAATCTGATGGCATCAAAATCTGCATACTCTTCTTCCGCAGGTATCATAAATTTTAACTTTTAAAATTCAGAATTATATATTCGGATATACAGGATAGTTTTTTAAATTTGCAATTCCAGAAACACGTCAGTCAAAAGGTATCATTTACATTAACTGTTATTCTACGACTTTTGGATTTTTTATTCTATTTCGTGGATTTTGGCTTTGCGCTTTGTGATGTGCTGTTCGATACATAATGAGTAGAAAGAACGAAATAGTTTCGTTTGGTTTGTTCTGTGGTTTCCGTACTTACTCTCATAATTAGGTCATTGTTCTTAGCAGGGCTGTGAGGCCACTCCAGCCAGCCAATCTTAGAACCAAATGTGACATGACATTCTTCTATGTAAGACAATGTTTTTTGAAGGCTGCGAAATTTGTTGTCGTATGAAGTGAGAACTTAATGAAATTATTTAAATCTACTTGTCACCTATTGGTTGGCTAAAATAAAATACTATTTAGTATTGAACCCGTTAATTGTACAACCTGTACTGGTACAATAAAGAATTTAATAATAATAAATCTAATTATGGACGTGTAGGACGCCCTCCGACCAGGTGGGAAGGCGATCTGCGAAAAACTGCCAGCAGATGCTGGATGCGGCAAACTGAAGACAGGACGCTATGGCGCTCATTTGGGGAGGGCTATCTCCAGAAGTGGATTACATAATATGGCCAGAAGAAGAAGAAGAAATCTAATAACTCAAAAATATGAATCTGAGAAACCACTTAGAAACACACGGACACAAAACTCTGACCGTTTTACTACAAAAAAATAGGCGGGTGTTGAGCAAGTGTTTCATAATACGTTTCGTTATCAACCCTTGTATGTCCCCACTGTTGGGGCTCGGGTCTCTTCCTTAGGTCATACAAGGGATCGGGCTTCCACCAAGGGGGCCAAGTCCGGGTTGGTGAAGGATTGTAAGACAGTGGCGGGCCTTACTGTCAGAAGTTATCAAGCCCATAAGGCCTCTGACATGGCTTACGACTGCCATTATATGACAGCCGGCACCAACGCAACGGCTTAACGTGCCTTGCGAAGCACGAAAATACGTTTACCACAATTGAATTACGATCGGTAAGACTTAGACACGGCTTAGTCATGTGTTTAGATACTCGAAAACTCTTGTTTAGCAAATATAGCAACGCCGTTCTAATTTTTTTGTAATAAAACGGTGATGGTTTTGTCTAATTGAGAGATTCAGCATAAAACCTACTATTAAGCTATTCCCTACAAATTTTTAGTAAAATTTAAGAAAGTTACCCACTCGTCTGAAAAGGCCCTATAAGGTAATTTAACCCTGAGATAATAAAACAACACGTCAAAGGGCTTTTAAAATATTTTATTTTATTTTAGCCATGACCACTATAAAACTTTCGTAGCTCTGTGGTAAATTTCACTTCATCAACGATATTTCTAGATGGAGCAGGAACACGTGACTTATTGAACCAATTAGAGCGCAGGTAGCGTTTCGTTAAGGCTTACTTATTATTTTACGCTTGAATTTGGTAAGTTTATCAATTTGCGAAAATGTGGGCGTAAGATAATAAAATATACCTATCTCTCGTTTACAATCCTACGAAAGCTTATAATTTTGCTAGGAAATTTATAAACTGGCGGATCTTGTTATTTTCCGGTGACATATACACCCTTTCCCCGTCCCTTTCACTTCTCAATTCTGTTATTTAATTTCCAGGCAAAGTGGATTATTTTCTTTCTTCAGAAACAGGATGACAGGATGTTTATATTAGAAATTATTGGACGCAAGACAACATAAGAAAATATCAGCTAACATTACATGTCACCATATAGTTTTAAGTGAAGTATTGTGAAATTGTGAAACATTGTGAAACAGGGGCTTAGTCTTTTAAGTAATAAATAAATTAAAAACCTATTTAGAGGCAAAAAATTCCACCCATACCGGGATTCGAACCCGCGACCTCTGGCTATCCGTGCCAGCGCTCTTCCAACTGAGCTAATGGGCGACTCACCGTCATCAGTGAAATTTCAAATCTCTTTACAACACTCTATGTTTACGTACAGGCAGCGTGTTCAAATCCCAGCATGGGTGGAATTTTTAGCCTCTAAATAGGTTTTTAAAATTGTCCCTAGGACGGGTTAGTGCATTAAAAAGAATATAATAAATAAATTACTTTCTTATTTATTTTCACTTAAAATAGAATACAATGATTACCTATACCTCCACCAACTTAGACTTGGTCCCCTGTGGTGGAACATGGCCTAACCTTTCTGCGATGCAGGAAAAGACCCGAGCCCAGCAGTTTGGACATACAAGGGTTGATATTGATATCGATTACATTATATCTTATGTATGTACAGTAGACACATCACAACTTTACATTTTTGTTACAAAGTCACCGGTAACGTAACGGAGTAGAGTGCACTTTTATGAAGGTTGATGTGCTGTCGTCCTATTTATAAAATACGCTTCCTTAAAATACTCCATAAACACTAATCAATTGGTAGTAGGATCACGCTAGTTACGCGTTTTGAATGTCAAAAGTCATAACTTTCTAGTACATTGTCAAATTCTGACATGTTAGTGTCAAAACGCGTGACTCGCGTCATCGTAGTATATTAAACTGGCGGAGCCAACAGATGCTGTCCTGCATGCAGAGCCATCTGCCGGGCTGATTTGTGAATCTTAACATCCAGGGCGCCACCTAAACGCATACAAAGAACTATATTCAAATTGGTCCAGACATTTAGAAAGAGTTCAGTGACATACACACGTAAAGTAGAGTTACATATATGAAGATGTGTAATGATAGGTACATTACCTAAGAAATTATCGGGATTAGACCTGGAATAAAAGACGATGTATGGTCATCACGAGTCATTAAAAATAAATTTAAATTAATGTTTAAATTTGCACCAACTGCTCTGTTTTTGTACAGCAACTTTTCGTAGCACAGAAGTCTGGAAGAAATGTTGACAGGCAATGAAAAAACATTTGGTTCATTTATAAAAGTTTGAAAACAACATGAAAAAACATGGCACTGTGGTTTTTTTTTCTTAACTTGTTTTTTTCAGAACAGGTGATATTCATTAAATGAAATGGAATAATTGTCTTCAACAATACAAGACAATTAAACAATGTTATAGAATTGACTTCAACGATATAGGATGTCATACAACAAACACGGAAAATGATAAATAAAACCTTACTTACTCTAGCCTAGCCAGCTCTGCGTTCGAAATATTGGATATGGAACTTAACAAATAATTAATTTTCTAATATGACACCTATGTTCCTACAAAAAGAGATATTTGTATTGTCCTTGACAACTTTGAACTCTTCTTCAGGTCGTTCATACCAACGGTTAGAGTCAGATTTATATCTAAGAGTCGAAAAAAAGCATAAAAAACATCCCCTTGAAAAAGAAACGTTTTTTGTAAGGTTTTTTTTCACTTCAGGAAAAAACCGTTTTTATACATCTCTGTATCTCGTCTATGTAAATATTATTAGTAATGTAATGTCCTGCTAAAAACTCATTAATACTTTACTAATATAGAGCCTGTATCTGAATTGAATATTTCACCAATTCCAATTCACCATTATTTTAATATTTACTTAACTAACGTACTGTCACCTCCTTCTGATAAATTCGAAGACACAGCACTACAGTTAACTATCTATTTCTCAATTCAGAAACTGGTCTATAATATCTAATCAATCTCAAGCACTTTGAATGTCGCCTAATTGAAATTAAAAACGAGTCCGCGCTAAAGTCTAGACTAACCCGAGCATTTGTGCCGAGATTTAACCCAAACAAATCCAAAGGTCTACATCCGAACCGCAGCCCCATAGAAACAGCGATCGAGCTAATGTTAAAGTAGCAATTTGGCGGAGTATCCCCCATTCCGGTCGGCCTCTCACGACTGCTACTAGAGTAGAAGAAAACAGAACGCGTTGCCTGGGGTCAAGTTTTCTAATTTGCTTGCGCTAGTTAGCGCCACCGTTGAAATAAAAATGATAACTTGTTTTAAAGTAAAGTTGAATCGCTCCTAACCCCGGATACCTGAATGATCTTTCACGATCACGAAGGTTAAGCAATACAGGGTGCGTTCAGTGCATGGCTGGGTAAACCGTCTATGACTAACGCTAGTCGCATTTTTTCGAGAGGTTCCATGCTTCGCAAGGCACGTTAAGCTGTTTCTGACTGCAGCCAAGTCAGGGTCCTAGGAGCAGGTTGAAAACTTCAACATCAGCAACTTCGACAACAGTAAGACCAGCCACTAGTCTTGCAAGCCTCCACTAATCCGGGCTTGGCCCCCGTGGTGGAGTATGACCTTTACCTTCCTCAGGGAAGAGACCCATGCCTCTCGGTGGGGACATATCAGGTTGATGATGATGATGATGATGAATCAACGTTACTCAAGCATTACATGCACGCATGCCGATTCCGGGTACTTTTTAAGGAAATCATCACTCCGTGACTCCGCACGAATTGACTTGTCTTTTCTGAGGGCTAAGCCCACTAAGCTGCCAGGATGTTATAGGTGCTGGGCAAGCCTACTCCACCTTAAATGTAATGTCTCAGAGACTGCAGCGTCCTAGTGGTCCTTTTACCCATCTTGTATGATAGAAGGTGCCAGAATCACTTGTCCTAGTCCCAAACTAGGATACCCTGTGCTATAGTGACTTGACAAGGATATCACAAACATAAAAATTCACCCAGACCCTAAGGTCATTTGTACATATCAAGTACAGCGGCCTCCAGTCAAATCCACGACCCTCGTTTTGGTACTCAAGCGTCTTAACCGCCAGACCATCAAGGCATTCAAATGAACCTTTTAGACCTGTCTACCTTGTGACCGTTCTTTATAACGAGGCGACCTGTTTCAAACCCCCATTCTTTTAATATGCAACCACTTTTAAAACTGCCTTTGAAGACCCATCGCCCCACTTCACTATTACTGCTTTGCAGGTCACAAAACCATACTGCAGCTAACTCCTAGGAAAAGTTTCTGGTGATCTCCCGGCTTCATGTTTGAAAAAGGCACTGAAGGTGACCATTATGGGCAGTATTCGCTAGGAGCACTTTAAGCCATAGCCTTTTGATGACGAGGCAAGGCTTTTATTTTTCCCTAATAGCAACTCCGGTTTGCGACACAATGTATATAAAGTAGACAGAGCGGTGGTGTCCTATCAGCCTTCTTCAGTTCACGTGATAATGATATCATAAATAAATACCTAATTTAAGAACGCCTTTCTTTTCTATGTTACGTACATTTTTATGATGTTATAGTAGTAATACCAGTCGCTAATGTTGAAGGCCAACATAGGTGTACCTTAAGTTTTTTGAAAGATTTTTTCTTTATTTTTTGCGCTCAGTAGGGGGGGGGTGGCTATATCCAGCAGTGGGCTAATAGAGCCTGAAGAAGAAGAAGAAGTAGATAAATAATATATATTAGAAAAATTTCAAATTTGTCTGATTAGAGAACGTTGTGGACTGAAAGAGGATGTAGTGACTAGAATTGAGAAAGGAATGTTGCGTTGGTTTGGACATGTGGAGAGGATGAACGAAGAAAGATTGTCGAAACAAATATATATTGCCAACGTGAGTGGAAGGGCTGGTAAGGGACGTCCCAGGCGAACATACATCGACTAAATAGGGGATGTATTAACAAAGAGGAAGATAATAAATACCCGGAACCGGCGTGCGTGCATGCAACGACTTATGAACATTTATGAATCGAAGTGGCAGTCCCTGGTCTCTGCCTACCCCTCCGAGATATTATAGGCGTAAGGTTATGTATGTATGTATGTATGTATGTATGTATGTATGTATGTATGTATGTATGTATGTATGTATGTATGTATGTATGTATGTATGTATGTATGTATGTATGTATGTATGTATGTATGTATGTATGTATGTATGTATGTATGTATGTATGTATGTATGTATGTATGTATGTATGTATGTATGTATGTATGTATGTATGTATGTATGTATGTATGTATGTATGTATGTATGTATGTAGAAGCGGTGGTAGCTCAGTGGGTAGAACCATGGACTGGCAAGCGAGAGCCCCAGGTTCGATCCCGAGTGCGGTCCAATGACTTTGTTTAATTTCAAAGTTACGTACATTTGCGAATTTGTAGTCGCAATACCACACGCTAACGGTGAAGGAAAACATCGTGAGGAAACCCGCGGCTTGGTTGGCTCCGCACGTGATGACTAGTATTTCCTGTGGGCTAGGCCGACTAAGCTGTCAGGATGGTATAGGTGCTGGGCAAGCCTACACCATCTATAAAACTATGCCCCAGGCACTACAGCGTCGGAGTGGTCCCTTCACCCGTCTAGTGTGAGTGAAGATACCACTGGACGCTGTATAAATGATCTCATTAAGTAGATGCAATAAAGGCCAATATATATAATGTATGTGATAAATTAATGTCAGATCATCTTCTATTTGAACGTTTCTGCGCTATGCCGCGTGCAGACTGACAGACAGACAATTAGAATTCTTTGTTGACTACGGAACCCTAAAATTGTCAGATCGTGCGAGGGAGAAGGCATTCCAGACGTTACAGCCTTAACTGCGCTGTTGAATTTCACACTTAATTTAATTCTTAATTAAGACTCCAACAATGGGACTACTGGAGTCGGTAATACGCGGAAGGTGTTATACGGATGCTTATTTTTATATAGTATTTTTAATCTTCAATATCTGAGTGGAAAAGCCGTTTTTATTCTCTAGAGGATAAAGTAAATTGAATTTAGAACATCGTGTGCACTAAGTTTGTGAATTAAAAAAAAAACATTAAACCTATTTACTGCTACCTCTATGGTGCCAAATATATGATACAAGTTTTTTTTAATTTGTTAAAAACTCAGACTTGGAGCTTTCTTGGTGTTCTTTTTTTCAATTTGCTTTGTACGCGGTTCTTTACGCGGCATTTTTTCACGTCATTGTTAAACCTTATATTAAAAACAAGAAACTTGAAAACAAGTGAAAAAACTAAAATGAGTGATTCTAGCGACGAGGAAGTTTGTTTGACGCCAACAGAATTGACTGAAACTGTTAATAATTCGCAAATGAGCTTTCTCCCTCAACAATCACGTGAGAAGTATTTGGAACAGTACGATATGTTCAACACGTGGCGACTAGCAAAAGGAGCCAAAACTTTCTCAGAAAACGTTTTGCTGGCATATTTTATAGAATTATCCGAGAACAAGAACGCAAGCACTCTATGGAGTAGCAGTTGTAGAGGGATACATAGAAGATTCCATCCAAAATAAAGTCTAAAATATGTGAAGGCATCGTAGGAGCCATTACACTGAAAGAGCCTCATCGGATCGGAACATCGGATCCTTGGACTGGCCCTTTTACATCAAAAATAAGCCGTTATGAAACACTTAACCATCTCCCTCTCTCTCCAACATTCACGCCAAGGGAATCCGATGAATCGGTACAACTATTGAGTATGACAGATAGTTTACCGAAAAACAGTACACAAGTGACTAACACCGATATTACAGTACCAAACAAAAATATTACACTCAATTTAAATAACTGTAGCAACGTTACTTTAAAATTTTCTTAATTATACCTTAGTATTATTTTGTTATAATTTAAAGATTAATAATCAATAATAATCTGTAATACTTACCTGTCATAATGTAGTAATTAATACCTAAACTGAAATAAAAGTGTACCTTGTGATTGCAAACGTTTTTTTTTTGCATTTAGTCATTTCCTCGCTGAGGTGGAATGAAAAGTTACGTGTTGCACTCGAGTGCAAATATTTTTGACCTCGTGCTCTTTTGATTCCCTCGCTAACGCTCAGGATTCTAATTTTTTAATCACTCGCTGCGCTCCTGATTCAATTTTAGAATCCTTCGCTTGCTCTCTCATCAAAATTGAACACGCGGTTAAAAGGCAACTTTGCGCTCTTGTATAACAAATAACTATTATTGTACACCAGGAAAAAACAAACAAAAAATAATAACAAAAATGCAGTACAATTGGCGGCCTTATTGCTTAGAGCAATTTCTTCCAGACAACCCACGATGGAGAGTTGCTGAAGGAAAAGTGAGACGGGTTATCGGTGCAAATATGAATATTGATATACATTCTTATACGTAAAAATAATAATAATATTCTCTATAAAAAGAAAATGTCAACTGAGTGAACGTCAAAATTAATTATGTGAACAAGAAGCTGACAACAACCTCTACTTTTACTCTTTTCAAAACAGTTTTTAACTCCATTAACAGAGTTTTCAACTACTAGACATAGTTGTCCCTGTCAGCTGGTTGTTGCCAGGGAAGGGTATGCCAGGACTGACTGAGCCTGCTCCAGAAAATATTAATCCTATTTTATCCGTTAACCATCTGTCATAGAGATCTTTACAGCGTCATGACCGCCAGTTGCATATTATGTGACGAGATATTTAAGATTTTTGATGGACATACGGTATGCCAGGGCTGAGTGAGCCTGCTCCAGAAAATATTAATCCTGTTCTATCCGTTAACCATCTATTATAGAGATCGTTTACAGCGTCAAGACCGCCAGTTGCCTATTATGTGACGAGATATTTAAGATTTTTGATGGACATCTATAGGGTATGCCAGGGCTGCTTGAGCCTGCTCCAGAAAATATTAATCCTATTCTATCCGGAAACCATCTATCATAGAGATCTTTACAGCATCAAGACCGCCAGTTGCATATATGTGACGAGATATTTAAGATTTTTGATGGACATCTATAGTGTTACTCGTACCGTGCAATAAAGAATTTCAATCCAATCTAATCTAACCTGCCGTTGCCGTTTCGACATTGGACGATATCGTAACGACATGATTCAGAGTCGGGAGTCCTTTTACTAAGTTATACAAACGTTGTGTTCGTTTTAAGCCAAGTTATACGATGTTCTGTAATCTATTATTATTTTGTATGCATTTGTGAAAACTGTGGTAGCGCAGCCAATAAACTACGGCCTTATATTGGGGAGATCGTGGGTTTAAATCCCAGGGTGCATTAGTGACTCCGTTTTCTAAGTAACGTCTATTTGTGGTGCTGTAGTATAAATACTATTAGCCCGTGAAGGGGAAAAATCGTGAGCAATCCTGAGTATCTGGGGTCGCTTGAAATCGCCAATCCGCGTTGGGCACGCGTAGTATCAAAGCATGTGTTATGCAAAAAATTGGTATAATCAACAGCACATCAACCCTTACATTGCAATGTCACCCCATATACTAACAAACAACGGTTATAAAAATAGACGACCGGTCGACCATTCCATCACAGTCCCACTTTAATTATATTGCTATTGTCACCCGCAACAGGACGCCACGAAGTTACCCCCCATACGTGTTTACTGTCCTTTGTCAAATATTTACCTCTTGCGGACACTTGACTCGAGCTATAAGAGGTGGTCTGATAAAAGAATGGAATGTCTTTCTAGCAAATGTTAAGCAATAGTACTTTTTAGTGGCTTGCGATGCTCATACATAGTGGTGTCAATCAGGAGGTCGTATGTTTAAACCCCGGCAAGTTGTTCGAACATACGACCATTTGTGAAGTAATAGCATTGAATTTGAAGTAAGCATAGAAACCCATTCCCATACAAGCAAATCGGATCCCAAAAAACCGCGCCGGGCCCAGAGGCCGCCACTGAAAATGCGCGCAAAGCCGAAAAATACGTGTAGAGCGCTTTGTCTAAAACCGCTAGATGGCATTGTTAATAGTTTTCACGAGTTTACTATTGACATCTGGCGGTGACTAGCAAAACGTAAAACATTTTAGCAGTGTACTCTAGTAGCCAGTAGCGAGCAGAGAATTGACAGTTCAATTCTAGACACAGAGTACCTACGTTTGGTTCTTGTATGGTTTAATTGTTCTGTGTTCTTGTAAGTCCTTAGGGAAAATCTAATCTGCCATAAAATTGACAACCCACGGATGGGATAAATATAGGAAAAACATTGTTTGTTTGAGAGATAATTCAGAAAATACAATACCTATGTGAAAAAATCACACATTTCAAATCTGTGGAAAAAGTATATTGCGGAATTAGTGCATTGGGTCTATAAAACAGAATTTTAAAGCAAGCAGCAAGAAATGTAACCCACCTTTACCCACCAACAACTTCTAGTGAATGATATCAGTGCTTTCAACATGCAACAGTAACCCAGACTTCGTCATCCTCCGTGTATAGACCTGCCCTGTGGTCGCTGATTGTGATCTTATCAAGCCAATACTTAGACAACTCCCTCAAAGGTACCTTAGTCCATTTGGGTACCACACACACCGACCTACCTGCACAGTGCAGTCGACAGCACATCAACTTTGCATGTTCGCACTCTCCTCAGTATTATTATGGGCGACTTCGCAACAAAATGGTCGAACTTCTACCGAAGTCTTATCAATAGACCATTTAACAATCATAAATAAATGCCACCAAAAGTTTCGTAATTGCTACACACGCCGCCGCCTACCCCACAAGCACGAACCTTCACATTTACCTATTTTATTATGAAAAAAGTATATTTTTTGACTGTACTACAATAAATGTTTCGAAATATATTGCTGCTTCTATTATTAAGGAGGTCCTTAAAATTGTGCTTGGTGGCAAAAACCATAAGAGATGCTTGTACAAAAAAGAGTAAGAAACGCTGGTTTAAACAATTATTAATAATAATTAGACGACCTCTGTGGCGTAACGGTAGTGCATCTACCTGCCATGCAGGAGGTCCCGGGTTTGAATCCCGGCTGGGAACAAAAAAAAACCCCAGGTCTTGGATGTTTACATGTTTGTGATGTCGTTGTTTCTGGTTCCCACGACACAGGGTATCCTAGTGTGGGGCCAGAAGCAATGTATGTGCCTGTATGTAAATGTTATGTTATTGAAAAACCTTTACTAGTCCATCGCAAACACTTCCCAACGCTGCGAGATTTTGTTTAAGTTATTTTCGGGTAGGGTAAGGGTCTGTTTCACAATCTGCAGATAAAGTTCCGGATATTCTATCCGCAACCAGGGCTGCTGTTTGTTCTAAATTTGAAGCCATAAACGAACACACACAATATAGAAAAAAATATTTAAATTTAGAATAAACGGCAGCCCTGGTTGCGGATAGCTTATCTGGAACTTGCCTGTAAACTAGCCTAACTTTACATGTATACCGATGTCTGTGACCCAATAAATATCTTTATCTTTATTTGAACATTGTGAAATAGAGCCTAAGACCAGTATCCTATCGAGAGGTAGGTAGGTACTGCTACAAACTATTCCAATCAATTAAGTATTCCATTAAAAATCATATCTGTCCATCCATATGGGAGCTGGCTGATATTTTTACCAATTTCTGCTGTGATTATGGCCCATGATTTTAATATGCGCCGTTGCCAGCTAACTCTGCATAGAAGCAAACGCACGCATCAGCTACACCTTCATTGTACTGTGATATATGTGGAGAGGATGAAGGAAGAAATATTGATGAAACAAATATACATGGCGAATGTGGGTGGAAGGGCCGGTAAGGGACGTCCCACATACTTCGACCAGATAAGGAATGTATTAGCAAATGGAAGATAAAAAGTAACCGGAACTGACGTGAGTGCATGTAACGACTAATGAATGTTGATGAAGCGAAGGTAATCTGTCAGGATCGTGGCAAGTGGCAGTCCTTGGTGCCTGTCTACCCCATTGGAATGCAGGTGTGAGGTTAATATTATGGTATGGGTTATTTATAAACTTATAAGTTATTGAATATGAGATTTTCTATTTTATTAATTGTTGTAAGTGAAGCTCAGAATATCCGGTTGACACGTTCCCTGATTGATACTACCCATAAGTTCAACACACTTTATGTTTTAAGTTTAGGTAATGTGTACTTTCCCTGTAATTATATTCCCCATAAAACTTACTGATTTTTCATTTATGCTACCCTCGATGTAGTAAAGTTATTAAATTGTTTAAAGTAAGATTACGAAACGATTTACGCTGAGCAGAAATTGAGATAATTACACCATAGACTTTCTTTAAAATTTGATGAAGAACGAGGTAGCCGCCTGCCTTAGACGTTATAGTGCAGCAGCTAGCGACCTGCTGCTCGAGCCGCGCCGGGAGCCGTCGTCGTCGTCGTCACGCCGGCATCGGCATTGGGCGTGTTTCGACTCATCGGCCCGGACCGGCACGGCACACCGGCATGGCCGTTGCACAGGCATCAGGCACCGGTGCCGGGTTTCGTTTTTCCATTGTGCCGGTGTCGATGCCGGGTTACGCCCGGTGAGTGGTACAGTGCTGACACGGACTTCAACACGACGACACGTAAAGTAAAACGCGTAGATATAACAATGGTATCGTCCAAGCCGTCGACTATATTTGTTATATCTTTTACACCTACGACGCCGATACGAAATACGAGTCTCACCCTCCGCACGGTGGGCTGAAAATCGCTCCCCATAGACTTAGAGATCGAATTTTGAATTGTTATTTTTTTTTCACAGGAATCCACTTAGGAAGGCTAATCTTTCAACATATTTGAAGTGCAGTATGTTTACCTTTGTGCAAGTACTTTTTTTCCACTTGGTTAAAAAAAATGTATGGAAGTTACTATAAAATTGGCCATAACTTGATTATCGCACACTTGCCCGTTATTTCCTTCAGCACGATTATTGCCTGCATTTTTATGGATTTTTTGACATACTGCACTATGGGCGCACTCGTGCGACTTTGGTCGAAAAAAAATTAAATGCATTTAAAATATTTTTTTAAGGTATTTAAGCGTATATTTTGTGTTTGTTAAATTATGTACCTTCCTTAATTAAGAATTCTTTATAATTATAAAGAATCATACAGTATAACTACTTAAATACTGTTCTAAAACATTGTCATATGCGAACAAATTATACACATGAAAATCAAATAAGATATGAATATTCTTTATTGTACACGAGGAAAAACACAAGCATAAAATATTTACAAAGATACATGAAATAAGTCCAAGTTACATTTTAAAACACACATATATTTTAAAAATGTTAAATCATGTAAACATAAAAAATAAGCCTTTAAAACTACATGAATAAAATACTAGCTATGAATCCTTTACATTAAAATAGGTACATAAAAGACAAGTAAAGAAACCAATGTATAAAAAATATAAATAAAAGAATTACAATAACATATTGCAAACAAAAATCATATAAATTATTCATATAAATCAGTTTCTTTCTCGGAATCTGTGTCACTTTCAATATTTTCGACGTTACAGAACTCAATATGATGTCGTTGTAATACCTAAAGATCCACTGCTTCTTGACTCATTTTTTTCTTTAAAGCTATCCTCATAACTGGTCGCATTGAAGAAATAAAAGGATCAGAAGTGAGAAGCATCCTTTTGATGACATCTTCGTTTGAATTCTTCCTGGTGTTCTTTCGCGAGTGAAATTCTCGTTAACATCGAAAATCTTTGTTGCGAGCTTTGGATGCTTCTTCAGATAAGATCCCAGTAGGAACCAAGGAGTTCCTTATAATTTCAGCACCATGGATTAGCAACTTGTGCACTGTAGCTGGCATATAGTACCAGCTGTATTGGTCCAGGTACCTTTCTGCAGTACTTCGGCCATATTCTTTGTACTTGTCGACGTTTATTTCTTCACCAGATGTAATGGCTTGAAGTATGACTGCAAATCTTCTAATCAATTCTTCATCCACTCCTGTTATCTCGGCTGTCTGTTTTGGGTCATCGAAGAATTTTCGTGCGTTATTTCCATCGTTCGTTGTTCCAGAGCTCTGTTTGACCACGTCCACAAGAAGACCAAGCTTCTGTTGGAATCGTTCTTGCAGCAACTGCTTTTTGGTCAGCATGACAGCCTTATCTTTATCTCCTCTTACTGCCCAAGTCTTCAACTCCAGTCTGTATGCTATATGTAGCAAACATTCCATGCAGTTAATTTGGGCATGTAACGGAGATAAGCCGAATTTTAACATGTTGTTGGCTACTTCTTTTCGTATTACTGCATCAATATTGTTCATCTCGCTCGGTTTTGCTAGACATAAATAGCAAACTGCACTGGAAAGAGCTTCGGATAAATAACTGCAAACTTTTCCGTCGATCATAGTCATGACTAGATCATGATTTATTTTTATATTTCTGCATTCTGAGGGCACCAATGCAGCTATTTCCTCTTCCATTTTCTTCATTTCTTCTTTTACGAGAGACTCGCTTTCTTTTGCGAAAAGAAACTGTACAGGTCTACAGTAGAAAACTGAGCATGGCTTCGGGTTTTTCCATATAACTTCAGTCCCGTTAGATAACTGCAGCGGAACAAGTGTTGTCATAAACAGAGATTCATCTGTTTCACCTCCTTCAATGCTTTGATTGTATCTGCTTTGGTTTGATGAACCGTCGAAACCCCACTTGGATAACAAAACCAGTGTTTTACCCATGTAAGCAGACAGTTCTGGTAAGGTTTTCAAAATTTGTTGTATGGTTATATTCAACAGAGCTTGCAGATCTAGTTTCGCCATGGTGTCATTTATAATGAAAGCCTGATCGGGAGGATAACAGCTTGACTTGGCTTGCTGAATCTTGTAATACGATGGGTGAAAGTCTGTTAAGCCCTCACGCATTGTCATCTCTCTCAGTGTAATATATTTCCACTTTGATAATCCCAGAGAAAATAAAAGGCCTAGCGCTTTTTCTGGCGTAACTGTAGTTTTCTTTAATTTCTTCATTTCTATATCGTTATAGATTTTTACTGCTTCTTCAGGATTCTTCTTAAATTACTTTGCCTAAACATTCGTTTCCTTCTTTCTTCAAATTTTCTATTGTAACACAGATTGATTCATCGGTGTCTTCATGACTTTCATGTTGTAGCCTCCTTTTCCTTTGTTTTGCTCCCAAAGATCCAAATGGTACTTCAGTGCAAGAACTTATGCCTTCTTGGCATACCGAAGCTGTTCCATCTGGTATAATATGTGAAACAACACAACATGGCCAGTCAATACTCATTACGAGCCAGTTTTCATATTTTTTTCTGAAAATATCCTGGTTTCTATTTGCTGTCTTCCATCTCTTGGTAACTTGTTGACTGAATCTTCGACAGAATTCTCGAAGTATATCAAGATCTTCATCGGACAGATGATGAAGGTTCAATAGCGATACAACTTTTTCCAACAAAGTAGAGTAGTTGCTTAGCTTTCCACACTGCTTCAAAACCACGAACAAGTCAAGTTTAGTTGTCAGACTTGCGATTCCATATTTTTCTCTTTATGATTTGGGTAAGTATGTTTTTTTAGCAGGACAAAATGTCAATGAGCACATAAAATATTTTACCTTCCATTTATACGCAACTACAATACCCCTAATGGTAATCAAACTCCAATTCCTAGTATACCTCAGGTGTTATTAACTAATTCGGTGATTTAGTCATCATACATGATGTTATTGTTAATATTAATTGTGAAAATATGAAGATAGACGCTTAAATAACTTGAAAAAATATTGCTTGCTACCCCCGGTGACGGCACCGGCGGGACTCTAGGAACTTGAGTTTTCAAGTGTCACTTTTTTCTCTCGAAATAGGTTTTATTACTCATTACTACACTAAACAATGTGATGAGAGACAATTTATAGAGCAAACGGACGCGTAAGAATTTTTCGAAGAAAAATCTGTATTGCGATTTTTAAAAATATAATTATAATGTGTACTTTGTACTAAAATGAGTAGTTCTAATGCTTTTGTGTCCTGATTATGCGTAGTTAGATATTCCTGTACCCTAGTCTATGAAATTAAAACTGAGCATATACATTATGTGTTTAATTAATAAGACTTGTTTTACGAATTATTAAAGTGATATTAACGTTTTTGGGAATTCATGATAAAGAAACGGTCTTTATATTTAATGTGCAATCAATCAGCCTGTATTTGTCCACTGCTGCATATAGGCCTCTCCCAGGGCAAGCCACATTACTCTATCCTCAGCAATCCTCACCCAGCCACCACCAGCGATATTTTTGGGATCATCGGTCGAGCGAACTGGTAGGTGTCCTACTTGGCGTCTGCCAGTTCGTGGTCAGTGAATGTGCAATTAGTAAAAATATATTTTGAAAAATTGGTATTTTATTAAAACCTTTCTTACTTTGGTGAATGTCGTCTAATGTACATATTATCCCTTTACAAAATAAAGGGATAATATGTACATTATATATAACACGCCTAATTTTAATTTCATAGGCTAGGGCATATGGTATAGGGTATATCTAAAGTTGGTCTAACTAGTCATTTAGGTATAAAATACACATTATTAATTTTAAAAAAATCGCAAAGGGCACTGCTATAAAAAGTATGCCGAAAAATCACAAATAAATAGCACTTTTTCATCTCCAAGGATATTACGGCCAAACTTGCGATTCCAGAGCTATAGCCACTTTTCATGTCAGCTCCATAAAAATTTTTCTTCGAAAAATTCTTACACATCCGTTTGCTCTCTAAATAGTCTCTCATCACATTGTTTAGTATAGTAATGATAATGAGTAATAAAACCTATTTCGAGAGAAAAAAGTGACACTTGAAAACTCAAGTTCATATGTCTTTGAAACGTGATTCTCAGCCCACCGTGCGGCGCCGACCGGCCCCGGAGTCGCGAGCCGGTGCCGGGCCGGTGAGACAACACAAAGACAGACAATAGCCCTCGCCGTTTTAGCTAGTGTGCTAATGTGTCGCGCGGGCTCCTAGATTATTTACTATCTATATTAATTTTAACTAAGGCAGATACCCAGAGCATAGGTAGCTTACTCACATATCACGTGCTTACAATCAGAGTATATAACCACTACCTACGTTTACAATCTTACGCAGAACATACCTACTCTCAAAAGTAAAACACGCTCCCACACACGGCGATGGATGCAGAGATGTTGCTAGGGCAACTTGGCAACGACGCGTCGCCTAGGTACTCACCCCGCACTACTTGGCAACGTCGCCTGGCACCCCGAGCGCAATCGTTCGTTGGACGAAAAATGATTGCGTTTGTTTTAACTTTCTACCAACAGAAATCTGATCTACCTATTTAGAAGAGCTGATGTAAATGTAAAAAGATACAAATTACTAGTGTTGAATCTACAACAAACTACATTTGTAGAAGATCTAAAATAATTAGTTCTTCGTTATAATAGTTTTATAGCACCCATGCGATGAATGAACCAAGTGTGTGAGCAGGCATGAATATGTCTAATTTGTATAATTATGGATTAGGTACCAAATCGGTATCTAGCAAGCAAGCATAGTAAGTAAAAAAATCAACTGGCCAAGTCCGAGTCTGACTTGCGCACGAAGGGTTCCGTAGGTGCTATTATTAATTAAATTATTTATTTTTGAAGTGAATACAACGAAATATTCTGTAAATATTGTAAACGTCGGCGAGACATCGTGAGACACGCAACATTAGCCTATAATGAAGCCTTTTTTTGAAGACCACGACTGCTCAGTAGAGCGTAGGTACAGACTAAGAAGAATTTATAGTAACAAGTAATATAGAAATTTACAAGTAATTAGGCTTAGTGGTATATCTGAAATCAAAAGTTGTCAACCGGGTAATTTCAACAACTAAGAAAATGGGAACTTGAATGCTGTGCTGCATATCTATATATTTTATCAATGTCACATTCATTTTTAATGTTTCTATTGCTTCCTAAGGTACTAATTAAAGATCACTTGCGTAAAATTGTTTTTCATTCACAATACCTACTTCGAATCTCTAGTTTTCTGACCGCGTCCTTAAAATGTTGCATTGAAATGTTCCTTACCCTCAAATTGCCTTAAATGTAGACTTCACACCTCATACTAACGGAAAATCCGCAAAATGAAAAAAGTATAATTTTGAATTCATGCAAATATAGTCTTAGATAATAACTGAATTTGAAAGTTGAGTTGTCTATAGCAGGCCACTCAGAAAGTTTTGAAAAATAGTTTTTATGTATAAGACATTGGCCACTAGTACTTGTTATGAAAACGTCATTTATTTAAAAGTAAAAATACTACTGTTCGATTTTCAAATTTCCCTCCGCATTTTTTGAGAGCCAAAATGGATCGGCATTCAGAACATTTTCGTGCTATGATTTTATACTATTTCAAATGTGGCTTAAGACCTGATGAGTCATGTGATCGACTTCGAATTGCTTTTATGAATGAAGGACCTTCAAAAACAACCATCTACCGCTGGTATAGCGAGTTCAAACGCGGTCATCTTACTTTGAGGGAATGAACAAAGGAGTGGTCGTCCTATCACGGCTGTCACCGAAGAAAGTTTGCTGGCAGTAAAAAAAATAATTCAAGAAAACAGACGAATTAAGTACGAAAAGATTCAGCATACACTGCAGATTGGTTCAGGAAGTGTTCACAAGATTTTGCACAAGCACCTTCCCGTAAGGAGAATAATTTTCCGCTGGGTGCCGCACAACCTCACCGAAGCTCAGAAGCAGGCCCGTGTGGATTGGTGCCGTGATTTGTTACAAAAATTTGATGCTGGCTCGTCACGGCGCGTTTACGACACTGTGACAGGTGACGAATCCTGGATTTCTCAATATGATCCAGAAACAAAGCATCAGTCGACAGTTTGGTTGTTTCAAAATGAACCAACGCCTACGAAAGTGAAGCGATCGAGGAGCGCAGGATTTTTTTTATAGTTTCTTCACTTTGACGGGGTACCTAACTTCAATTCCACTTTGAGACCAAAGCAGCATCAACGCTGAATAATAATAATATTGGCCTTTTTGCATCTACTTAATGAGATGATTTATACAGCGTCCAGTGGTATCTTCACTCACACTAGATGGGTGAAGGGCCCACTCCGACGCTGTAGTGCCTGGGACATGGTTTTATAGATGGTGTAGGCTTGCCCAGCACCTATACCATCCTGACAGCTTAGTCGGCCTAGCCCACAGGAAAGACTAGTCAATACGTGCGGAGCCAACCAGGCCGCGGGTTTCCTCACGATGTTTTCCTTCACCGTTAGCGAGTGGTATTGCAACTACAAATTCTCAAATGTACGTAACTTTGAAATTAAACAAAGTCATTAAACGCTGAATGGTATAACACAAAATGCCTGCCAGAAGTTTTTTTCTGAATTGAGCAACAAGCGATTGAACAACGGGCTCCGCGGGGTCCTTCTTCACCACGACAACGCGCCCGCGCACACTGCGATCAAAACGAGGGACTTCCTGGACTCCACACAGATCAGAGTCTTAGGAGACCCTCCTTACAGTCCTGATTAGGTTCCGTGTGACTTCTTTTTACTGCCTAAAATAAAAAATCTGCTCAAAGGGATACAGTTTTCATCGCCGGAAGACGCGCTAGCAGCGTTTGAGAAGGCCGTGGAAGAGGTGTCTGCGGAGGACTGGAATAAATGTTTTGAAAATTGGTTCAGACGCATGATACGTGGTATAGAGGCTGGTGGAGAGTGCTCTGAAAAGATTAAATAAAAATAGTTTTTAGGTATAATGTGAAATTTTATTCTCTACAATGTTTGTCTTATGGGTATTTCAATAGAAGTAAGAGTATCAGTTTCAAAGAAATATGGTCTTGAAAATTCGCAAAATGTAAATTTGCACGTAAATAAGTTCCGGTTCACAACTTTTGATTTCGGCTATACCAATAAATCGAATTTAAAGTTTTAGACAATCATGCTGTGTGGTTTCGGCTTAAAGAATAGCACCAACCCAAATTCTTCCCGCGGGTGTCGTAAAAGGTGACTAAGGGACACAAACTGGGGGGTGGGCAGCAGCGCCCCCTGCAGTACAATGCCACCAATCTGCGATCCTCAACCCGCATGCCCAGCGTGGGGATTATGGGCATTAACCCCCAATGATGGTATAAGACAGGCCGCTCTGGTCATCACTAGGGGAGGGCTATGTCCAGCAGTGGACTCCATAATATAGCCTGAAGAAGAAGACAATCATACAACGCAAAATTTAACTCTCTTTAATATTGCAATAACGAAGATTCCAGTCCAAAGTACCGTTTCCGAGCTAGAAGCACAAAACTGAAAGAAAGTGTGAGAAGTTCGCGGTTTTTTGGCCCCCAAAAGTTGAGCTCACCTCCTGGGACCGTGCGAATTTGCATTACACGCATTTAAGATCAAATGATGGTATAAAATGATATCCAGCTTTCTGGAAATTAATTCCTGGATTTTTTTTAATTTGATTGACCTATTATATTAACATCAAGAATTTAAAATGTCAAGAACATAAAAAAAATAACATTCCATGCGATAATAAGTAAAAATGTCAAACAAGAGAGGTCACGGGGATAATATCAAATAGTATATCATTGTTATACTTATTTGAATCAATATAATTATCAGTCAGAAATTCGATTATTGTATGATAGCAGTTTTTAAATAATATATTTTTTTATTTGTGCTTGAACAAGCCTAAGTCCAGGTCTCTTAATGCACTAGACAGCTTATTATAAATTACAGGGCCCATGCAAAATACACTTTTGTGCACCAGCGCTGTATTTGTCCTCTGCGTAAACATATTTTCGTTTTATACCGTTTTAATCACTGACTGACTTGTGAAACTCGTATGAAACTAAATAGATATTGTGACTTTTATAACTACGCATGCCTATAGTATATTTTTGACTAAGGAACTAATAACCACGACAGTAAAATTTTATATTTTGACTTAAATTCTGGTTAACTGAAAACGGCATATTTTTATCTAGATTAGCAACTTAAAACCTCTCAAGAACTACATTTGAGCTGATGAACTTCGTAACAATGTCCACCAGATAATGTGCTACTTAATGAAAGTATTTGATGAACAAAGTGATTTTTTTTACTTAAATTTGAAGTTCTAAATTCCCATCTCTGAAAGTCTTCATCAGAACATCACCAAATTACCCTGGGACAGCTTATATATTATATTTTATGAAACATATGCATATTATTTATGAATGGGCCTCATTAGGCCTTATTTGCTGCTGTCCATTGAAAAGTTCTTTTCTCCATCTCTCAAAGTCTTCATGACATCTTCACCAAATTAAAATGGGACCAATGGGACGCTATACCTAGTAGAACAAAAAAAAATATCGAAATAGGTTAAGATTTGACGAAGATAATGCGAAAACATAGTGAAAAATAATTAACATACGCGTCGATGTGATAACCTCTTTTGAAGTCGGTTAAAATGGAAATGACTTTCATTAAATAAATATGTACATCATCTATAAAAATATCAACTGTAGCTACACGGTTCATGAGAGTTTACGTTCAGCTTGGGGACAGACCGACAGACGGACATACCATCTTAGCAATTGGGTCCCGTTTTTACCCTCTGGTACGGAACCCTAAAATCTATGTTTTAGTTGGAAGTTATACTTAAAGGGCTATAGTTAATTATTGTTTATGTAGTTAATTATTCCAAGACATTATAAAATGTAAAGATGATATGCTGTCGACTGTTCCTCAACAGCAAGTTGCGAATTCAAAAACTAGGGGGTACAAACTGCGACCACGAGTTCTTATAGAAAGCTGCCATAATAATCGGTACCGTTTTTAGTAAAGTTTTAAGCAACTTATTTGTCAATAAATCACATAAAAATTAAAAGATGTACCAACATAGCTTAATCGATCTTGTACTAGAAACCTTAAAAAAAATATTTCTTCCACCTATTTTGCAAAATGTGAAATATCTGTGAACCATCCATGAGGTATATTTTCGTGTATCGTTTTCGAAAATTTCTAAACATTTACCACGGATATCCGTGACATTAACTATCTGCGAACGGTTTAATCAGTGATGTCTGCGCGCGCCCCAGTCCCTTCTGTGTGGCCCAATTATTTCTATTAGCGCCATCTAACGTGGAGTAGCATAGACTAGTGAGATTGGGCACAAGCAACTCATTATCAAGTACGGTAGCTGACTGGGTTACGAAAGATTGATTAAAATAATTAAGTTATCTCGATCTTAATAACTTATTGATTAAATCATTGGATTTTTTAATATTAATTTATAAAAAAATAAACTATTAGGGAAATGTGGTTCAATTTCGTTATTATACAGAAAATGTAATAAGTTAGTCACAAATTTTACCGACAAGCGACGTCAGCGCCAGGATCCGAAAAAAGCTATTGAATGATCTTCTATCCTTACTTCAAATTCAATGGTAATAGTAGCAATACCACTCGCTCACTGTGAAGGAAAACATCGTGAGAAATCCAAGTGTCTGAAGTGTTAAAATACGTCAACGCTTGCTTCGTACATTGGCCCAACTACAAGGCTAAGTGTAGTGAAAGTGAAGTGAAAGTGAAAAAAGTTTTATTTACCACACAAAAAATAACAAAGTAAATTGATATTATTACATAATAATACGCCATTACATAAAAAAAAAAGAAATATATATATATATATATATCACAGACAAAATAGCAACAGGACAAATAGTAATTGTTTACAAAAAAAATATGTATAATAATAAAAATTTTACACTTCAATGACAAATTAAAATTGATTAAATATAGAGCAAATAAATTGATTACAACATAATACAAACTGCAATTATTATCAAAATTTCATTGTACACAGATTTAAATGACAAAAAAAAAAATAATAAAAACAACAAGTTAACTTTTTTCCACCGGCGTGCGTGAGTGGTATGGAATTTCCCCATGACAGTTTAATTTTTAATTATCATCGAAATATGTAGGTATTATATAAATATAGAAACTAGCAGCTACAAGGCTCATTATTGTTGCATCAGTTTGCATTTTAAGTTTTTCTTGAAACTTACGTTAGTTATAAATTGCCGCAAGGGTGGTAGGAGGTTGTTCTAGATCTTTGCAGCTGCGTACTTGAAACTTCCTCTAAAGCCCGTGGATCTATGCCTTCAAATTCAAGTCCCTGCTGCGAGTGTTGCAAGTAGTGTTGTCATTAGCCCAGGCAATTTTTTTATAAAAGTACCAAGGTCTCCTTCTGTGTACTACCTTATGGACCAGATTTGATAGGTGTAGTTGTCTCCTCGCTTTCATTTTTAGGAGTCCCTTTGCGTTCAAAAAAGGTGTGATATGTGCTCGTTTTGGGACGGTGAAGCAGAACCTTTTTTTTTTTTTTTTTCACCCAGGAGAAACCCCAATTACGGGTACCACCGGCTCGGGGGAGCACAGTGGTTATGTCGGACTCCCCGCCCTGAAAAGGGCGGTATACCGACTAAAACTCCTGGGGTGTTCCTCCGCACCGCGAAGGACGGGGCCACGGGGACGCTTACGCACACTTCCGCGACCCCGTCTGCGGGCGCCCTTTCGGGCACTCCTTCGGCGGCGCCCCTGCCCCATCGCATCGGACCGAACGACGGGGCGAGGGAACGCCGCATCTCTTCGTTGGAGCGCATAGTGGCCAAGTGCGAACCCCTTGGCCAACACACGCCCCAACCACAAGCCCCAACGCGCCGCCCCCTCCATCCCATTGTTGTGTGGTCCAATGGGATTAGAGGAGGGCGGCGCACCTCCTTGTTGGGGCGCATGGGGGCCAATGTCAACTGTTGGCCCCCACACGCCCCACACGCGAGGCCCGTCACGTCGCCCACCACCGCGCGGGCCCCCTCCGTGCCAGAAGGCACCCTCGGAACACGCAAGGGCGCCTTCCGGCTCGCCGTGATGGAGGCAGAGGGTCCCCCGACCCTCCGCGTCCCGGCGGCCACTCTGGTCCGACTGGTACGAGGCGCGCGCGCTTCCGCGCAGCGGCACCCCCCCCAGTCGGTCCTTCATTCGGTTGGTCGCCTGGGTCCCGCTCCACAAAGTGAAACAGGGCCCACGCGACCCCTCCCGCCGTGATGGAGGCAGAGGGTCCCCCGACCCTCCGCCCACGGCCACTCTGGTCCGACTGGTACGAGGCGCGCGCGCTTTCGCGCAGCGGCGCCCCCCCCAGTCGGCCCTTCAATCGGTTGGTCGCCTGGGTCCCGCTCCACAAAGTGAAACAGGGCCCACGCGACCCCTCCCGCCAGATTATTCGCCGTTAGCCAGTAAGATCCGACAAGAAGAAGTTACTGACTAACGCTCAGGGTGCACCGACCCCACCACTTGCCCCTCCATCTAGTTCATGGAATCAGATGGAACGGAAAGCGGAGGGGTACACGTGAAGGTTATCTGGCATCGCACCCCCGGTGAAGCAGAACCTGGCACAAGCGTTTTAAACGCGTTGAATCGCTCGTTCTGTTTTATCGAAAAGACGTGGACCGTAAACCACGTAGTAGTCTCAGGTCTAACCGAACTCATACCAATGAACTCCTAGGTGAGCACAGGACTTCAAGCAAAGATACTCATAGAATGATATTATTATTTGGGTTCGAGCGCTTAAAATCCTTTTTGTGGTGGTAAGTAAACATTAAGGCTCTCAATGAAGTAATTTAATCTGGATTTAAGTTGATAATGTGTAAAAGTTACAAAGTTTTTAGTTAAAACATTAAATTTCTCTCTCTGTGTCTCTCTCAGAGACATAGACTCAGAGAGAAAGAGAGATGAACAGCAATTTTCCGGGTCGTTGTGAGTTTTTGGTCGGCTTCCAGTTAAGAGCCACCTTCGGGATGTGGTGATTGGGTCTTTGCAGGGTACGTCCCAGCCGAAGCTATTTGCGTTCCCTGATGTCTTGGGCTACTGGTTTTGTTTTGTGATCTGTGTCTTCGTAAGATACTTTTCAAACAGTTGTTAACGAACACCTGGATGTTGTGGAACAGTGCTTTTGTGACCTTCCAGCTTTCGTTGCCTTACAGAAGCACTGTTTTTACGTTGTAGTTTAATAAGCGCATCGTCTTCGTTCTAGAAATGCTGGTGCTTTTCCAGATGTCCTCTAGTAGGGCAAAGGATCTTCTAGCTTTGTCGTCGTTTTGGGAGTTGGTACTTGTCTCAGCAATACAGCATGAATCAAGTCTTATTCAGATTTAAAATCTTATCTACTTGCAATTAGTTCGTTTTTTCGTTATTTCAGTGATGTTTTCATTCGGTAGGAGTCGAAGGTGGGTTGTGATATTTTGCGCCATCGGACAACACCACGGTGACTTACTTTAGTGGTAGTGCTGTACAATGAAGCTGAGATAATGTTAGGATTATTGTATGAAATTTATTGTACCCAAAAACGAACATAAAACATTCACAAAGGTACATTTACAATCTCATTTACATTTCCATCTATCTAACGGAGCACAATTGCCGGTTTTATTGCTTTTCATCTAAGCTAGACGTTTTATGTCCCTACAAGCGTTGTAATGGAAACTCTTTTACCCTTGTCACCCAGCTGTTTTAGCAGTTTAATTTCAATACCGTTCGAAAGAGCATTACCTGTTAAAATACTCTCACTTTGAATTCATCTCAAATTCATCGCTAATTAAAAGAGAACTCTTGAGTCCATATCACATGATGTCGTCCTTACGAACAGGATACATCAATCGTTCGTTATCAACCCTTGTATGTCCCCACTGCTGGGGCACGGGTCTCTTCCTGCATCGCAGGAAGGTTAGGCCATACTCCACCACGGGGGCCAAGTCCGGGTTGGTGGAGGATTGTAAGACAGTGGCGGGCCTTACTGTCAGAAGTTATCAAGCCGCCCGTAAAGCCTCTGACATGTCTTAACGACTGCCATTGTATGACAGCTGGCACCAACGGCTTAACGTGCCTTGCAAAGTATGGAAGCGCTCGGAAAAATGCCACTAGCAGTAGTCACGGGACGCTCACCCATCCTGCCTGACCGCGCGTGTTGTTGCTTAACCGAGTGATTGATTCCAATCGCTCGGTTCACCTAAGCCACGAGCGCTTCGAGCGCACGGATACATCCAATTACTGGTCAAATGCGTTATTATTTTGTGACCACAAAGCGCAGTTTTTAAAAAAGGTTCCTTAACTAAGAAACTTACTTAATTTTAATTTTTTGCTGACGAAACACATATCGTTTCCCACCGTGTTCTTCTACAGGTGATTTTGAAATCGTTAGCTGTATTTCGTAAGAATTTTCTATTTTAATTTGAAAACAGTAATGATAGCATAAGTTAAACCTTGGGGAGTCGGAGTGGAGTCACTCCGACTCCCCAAGGTTTGCTGGAAGACATCTCTTACAGAGTAAGCTCGCATTTGTACATATATTCGCTTGCATTCTATTTATTTTATGTGTTTTTCGTGTGCAATAAAGTATCAAGTATAAATACACTTGGAAATGTTTTGCTCTAAATTGGAAATGCAAATAATTTAAAAACCTATTTAGAGGCTAAAAATTTCACCCATGCCGGGATTCGAACCCGCAACCTCTGGCTATCCGTGCCAGCGCTCTACCAATTGAGCTCAATTGGTAAATAGGTTTTTTAAATTTGTTCCTTAGCACGGTTAAAAATAAAAATAGTATAATGCAAATAATTCAAAGTTCTAGTCTTTCGTTTACACATGCCTCGCCAGCCCATTTAAAAATCTTATGGCAAAACGTTTTTGTTTTTTTTTTATTAAGTTCTTTATTTTCAGATATATTAA
Source organism: Yponomeuta sedellus (assembly GCA_934045075.1). NCBI lineage: Eukaryota > Metazoa > Arthropoda > Insecta > Lepidoptera > Yponomeutidae > Yponomeuta > Yponomeuta sedellus. The sequence goes on along the minus strand of OW203722.1, from coordinate 5,639,084 downwards.
ACAATTTTGTAATACCACAACACAGTATAGGTAAAGAAGAAAAATAAAGTTATCATGTTTACATGCTAGGCTCACCTCTTAAAACATTCACAAAAAAATTTCAATTCAATTCATTTATTTCAAATATAAAAATTCATAAAAATTTAGAGGCTAAAAATTTCACCCTTGCCGGGATTTGAACCCGCAACCTCTGGCTATCCGTGCCAGCGCTCTACCAATTGAACCAATGGGCGACTCACGGCATCAGTGAAATTTCGAAGCTCTTTACACTATTCTCTGTATTACGTACATAATATAATAATAGGTTTTTAAATTTGTTCCTCAGCACGGGTAAGTGCATTAAAAATAAAAATAGTATAATCATGTGGGTACAGTGATATCGTTCCAATGTAAAACCTAACTGCAAAGTAGGTAGTCGGGGCTGTAAGTGATGCAATTTGCTTAAGGCAGATGTCGCTGCCTGTACGTAATACAGAGAATAGTGTAAAGAGGTTCGAAATTTCACTGATGCCGTGAGTCGCCCATTGGCTAAATTGGTAGAGCGCTGGCACGGATAGCCAGAGGTTGCGTGTTCAAATCCCGGCATGGGTGAAATTTTTAGCCTCTAAACAGGTTTTTAAATTTCTTCCTTAGCACGGGTTAGTGCATTAAAAATAAAAATTGTATAATCATATAAATTTGTTAGTAATCTTATTCTAGTGTTAGTACATATTGTTCTTTTAACCATAACTATAGGGCACTGTCATTGCTTGCCACTTGAAGACGGCAACAATGGATAACAACATCAACAATTAATTTCACATGGTACACTTATATACTCGGGTTTATGGGAATTTAAGTCAAATTCACATATGTAAAAGTTAATTTAATAATAGAGCGGACAATTTTACATTCCGATCAGGTAGTTACACAAAAATTAATTTCTCGGTTAGCCGACTAGAAAATTGCGAGGCAAAATGGGACCTACGGCATTCGTAACAAGGTTTCTACTAGTGTGCAGACGGTATCCGGGCGATAGGAGACGGCATCGTTTTGATTGATTGATGCTAAAGTGACACATGAAAAAAGAATACCCTGTTTCTGTACACAGCGTTTGGAAGGAGCAAACGTGTTTTTGTTGCTGCAGCCCCGCTCAGGCGATCTGGGTCAATCCATAAAAATAACTGATGGCATTACCTGCGTGTTGCGTAGCGAGACACATTGGTTACGACTAGCTTGAACGTTTTGTTAGCCTGAAAATATTGATCTCGACCAACGACGGCAATAAATCATTTAAACTGCAGGGTGTTCTATTGATTCCTGTGATACTTTAAAAAAAAATTGTTAATTAGAAAAACTTACAGCTCCTTTTAGCGTGTCAAATAAATTACCCATCCTGGTTAATTTAACTTCCACGTAAGCACATAGTTCTGAAGCCTCACTTTGTGGGACCGGTTAACATAAGCTAGAGGTGAGTGTCCTTCGACCCCTGGTTCAATTAACTTGACCGCAGGGCCGACCCCGAGTCTTTGTTGACTAAAGACAGAACAAAGACGCGGGGTCTGATCAGCTCCCTGAGGCTCAAGAGTAAGTGGTATTGCTACTCTCACCATCAGATCGACATAAGCTTTCATGCGGACTGCGCCAGTGGTACATATGCTGCAATGATGGGCGATGTGACCACATCCCTAGGCTTTCGATTATATACGTTTGTGATGTCCTTGCCATAATCCTGGAAGGAAATTATTATTAATTTTTTTGAATGTATACATTTTTGCACGTAGGCAAGCTTGATGCTACTCAGTATTATCTACCACCCCTTATAAACAGGCAAAGACACTCAGCACTACGCATTTGCAAACCGATTAGAGCACTTAAAGGTTAAGAGGGTTGTGTGCGAAGATATCAACCCTTATATGCCCCCACTGCTAGGGCACGGGTCTTTTCTTGCATCGCAGAAAGGTTAGGGCATTCTCCACTACGGGTTGGTGGACGATTATGAGACAGTGGCGGACGTTGCTGTCTTGTACATATTACGTAGTAAACATCATCATCATCATCATCAGGCTATATAAGTCCACTGCTGGCCACAACCCTCCCCTAAAGAGTGCCGTAGAGCCTTGTCTTTAGCTTGCCGCATCCAGCATCTGCCTGCAGTTTTTCGCAGATCGTCATCCCACCTGGTTGGAGGGCATCCAACACTACGTTTGCCAAGTCGTGATCTCCACTCAAAAACAGGTTTACTCCAACGGTCTACTCCATAGCTACGTTTACTCCATACCCCGTTTACGAGAATTTGCAAGCTGCAGTGGCAGCTTGCAAATTCTCTGAGCTATGTCGATAACTTTGGTTCTCCGACAGATGCTTTCGTTACGAATCCTACCCTTCAGGGAAACTTCGAGCACAACTCTCTTCACAGCTCGCACCAAACAGCCGTTTGGCAAACGCTTTCATATTCAGAAGCTTTGCTGCGTTCGAGACCGGTATAACGTGGGATCAACGAGAGATTTTGAAACTGAAACGTGCACATGCGTTTGAAATCCGGCACGCACGTGTCGAAAATTAAAACCTAATTAAGTTTGTACCTATGCAATTGGCGGCTGTCATGTGATGGTAGTCGTTATGTTATGTCAGAGTTCTTATGGGGGGCTTGATAACTTCAGACAGTAAGGCCCGCCAAAGACTTACAATCCTCCACTAACCCGAACTTGGCGCACGTGGTGGAGTATGGCTTAACCTTCCTGTGATGCAGGAAGAGACCCACAGTGTTTCAGCAGTAGGGACTTACAAAGGGTAGATTTCATATCATGTTCACTGGCTTCGTGAGGGAATTCTCAATCAGCGAGCTTCATTCCTGAACAATAAATGCGTTCATGGAATCCTAATGTAGCAATCTTGTCGTCGAGCGGAAAGGAACCAAGCTACTCCTTGGCCCACAACTGTTACCCGGCTCCAAGGCCGCCTTTAATTAAAATAAATTTCCCAGTATGACGCGCTATTCCGAATCAAGGGAACTTTTAAAATAATTTATTAATTAGCACCATATTCTTGTCCGCGATGGGAAGTTTTAATTAATTCATTTTATGAAATAAGGACGGTTGTTTCTCCGCTTAATGAAGCGGGCGGATTTCTTTTTCCGGTTTTTCAATTTTTAATTTACATAAGTACTGCAACTTTAGCACGTGGAATCAAAGAATATAATAAAGCCTATCCGATATAAAAATATGACAACTTCCGCCTTATATCAACAGACTTAGCCAGGCCGTGTGTAAGAAATTTTAGCAGTCGTGGTATTTGTTTTTGTCACAATAGTGTAAAGCATTGCTTCATAACCTAATTCCGGATTCACTTGATTTTTTATGTCGGAAGAGGACCAGTAGAATCAGAGCGAAACCTAGTCAGACGTCAGGTTCACCTAGTGCGGAGACCACCAGAAAGCTACATTATTTGTAAGTTAAATTTATTTTGGTGTACCCTCATTAGATTAAGTCTAACACTTGTAACCATTTTGGTAAATAAATAGTTTGAGTTTTGACACGTCCGATAAAAAAATCACGTAGGTAGAGTTCGGAATTAAGTTATAGGGAAGAGTCATTGTGCTTTTCCACTATAAAGGGAAATTTCCCGCCAGATCGATCGTATGCCTGGGGGTAGTCGGACGTTATATCTAAGGTATGTCATGTGAAACACTTTGATTGCGCGATGCAGGAATGTTGGAGTTTGTAGTGCGCGCGCAGAGTCGACATGTGCTCACCATAATGTTAATGATGTATAGTACTTACTTAAGTAAAGCTAATTAATAATATTCCATCAGAGGGTCTTACTTGTCCGCCAGATTGTCTTAAGACAAGTACCCCCGAGCATCTGATCAGATCGTTAATTAGCGAAACTGCTACAAAGGAACACAACTCAGCCTCCCATCCGGTTACAGCGATTCTTAGGAACAGAATACCAGCTTTACTGCCTTTATACCTTGGCTCGGATCTTGCGGATCTAATCGGATATATCGGTGTAATAGAAGGGTGCGCCAAAGTTGACCGAAGATTCCTACCTCGATTATTGTAACTCCGAAAACTTTATTACTACAACTTTTCATCCTAACTATCACTATTAATAACTACTCTGTTCCGAATGTTATTAATTCCGAATCATCCAACTTCATAATGTCGGTAACAATAAACATCTATTGTACTACTATTTGTTTTCCGATATTTTCTCAAAATAACTGTTTTTTACACTATTATTCGAAATCATATATTTGTTAGTAGAATTGTTTTTATTCTAAAATTTTACATTATATAGGTACCTACATTCATTTGGTGAACTTATTAATTAGGTCAATGCCGCCACCGAGATCGACATCAGGGCAGTAGGTAGGTTAGGTTAGGTGGGGTGCGATGCCAGATTACCTTCCCGTGTGCCCTTCCGCTTCCGTTCCTACTGATTCATCTTGAACCAGTAGGAAGGGTAAGTGGCAAGGGCCGGTGCACCCTGGGCGCTGGTCAGTAACTTCTCTTTATGGGATCTTGCTGGTCAGCGGCGAAAAATCTGGCGGGAGGGGTCGCGTGGGCCCTGTTTCACTTTGTGGAACGGGACCCAGGCGACCAACCGAATGAAGGACCGACTGGGGGGGGCGCCGCTGCGCGGAAGCGCGCGCGCCTCGTACCAGTCGGACCAGAGTGGCCGCCGGGACGCGGAGGGTCGGGGGACCCTCCGCCTCCATCACGGCGGGCCGGAAGGCGCCCTTGCGTGTTCCGAGGGTACCTTCTGGCACGGAGGGGGCCCGCGCGGTCGCTCACCGCCTTCTCTGCTTTCAGAGAAGTGCTGGTGGGCGACGTGACGGGCCTCACGTGTGGGGCGTGTGGGGACCGGGGCGCTTGGGCCCCCACGCGCCTCAACGAGGAGGTGCGCCGCCCTCCCCGTCTCATCGACCGGGTTGCGATGGGATGGAGGGGGCCGCGCGTTGGGGCGTATGGGGGCCAAGATCATACGCACTTGGCCCCTATGCGCTCCAACGAAGAGATGCGGCGTTTTCTAGCCCCGTCGTCGAGCACCGACGGGGCAGAAGCGCCGCCGAAGGAGTGCCCGAAAGGGCGCCCGCAGACGGGGTCGCGGAAGTGTGCGCAAGCGTCCCCGTGGCCCCGTCCTTTGCGGTGCGGAGGAACACCCCAGGAGTTTTAGTCGGTATACCGCCCTTTTCAGGGCGGGGAGTCCGACATAACCACTGTGCTCCCCCGAGCCGGTGGTACCCGTAATTGGGGTTTCTCCTGGGTGAAAAAAAAAAGGTTAGAACATGTAAAAACAACAAAAAAATACTATTTTCAGAACGAAACCTTCCTACCTATAAGTCAGAATAGGATACTATTAGGTCAATGACGCTACGGAAATTAACATCTGGGCAGTAGATAGGTTAGGTTAGGTTAGAACATGTAAAACAACAAAAAACACTATTGTGGAATTAAATATACCAACCAAAAGTCAAATTATGGTACTGTTAGGTCAGTGTTCCTACCGAAATCAACATCTGGGCAGTAGGTAGGTTAGGTTAGGTTAGAACATGTAAAACCTACAAAAAAACACTACTTTGGAACTAAACATACCAACCAAAAGTCAAATTATGGTACTTTTTGGCCAGTGTTGCTTCCGAAATAGACATCTGGGCAAAACAACTGAACAAAGATATCAAAGTCTGTAAATACATACCATACATACAAATAAGAATTATAACTTATCGATAATATGAGTAACAATATTATGAAAAACATGTTTATGAATGACAACATTATGGTAAAAAACACTCAGGAGTTTAGATTAGTTTAGTAGTAATATTAGTAATAAAAAAAATCGGAAACCAGAGTGTTATGATCTTCGTCGGTAGTACTAGAAATTGTATGAACGAAAAAATTAGGAACCAAAATTTTCGGAAGAGTGATCATTCGGAATACAACGTTAGTAAGACCATTTTCGGAAGTTAGACTTTAGTTGAGCCAATATGGACCCGTAATAGAAATATCGGAACTAATATGATTTATAACTTTTCAAAATAGTGAAGAAAAGTTTTTTACATAGCAGTAAGTAGTATTACACTCGTGTGCTTGCGGCAAAAACCGAAAGCACACGAGCCTACTCTTTAAGAGCCTGTTCTCTTAGAATATGTCTCGGGCTCTAGCCCCAGGTATATTCTAAAAGATAACAGATTGTAAAATTTACAGTCTGTAGCTTTTTGAAATTTTTTTAGCAGCGTGACAGAACGTTGCTTATGTATTTAATGCTGTAACGTTCTGTGCTGAGAAATTCGAAAATTTGGATTTTCAACGAATAATACACAATAGGGCGGCGGTGGCCCATTGTTGTACCCACAATGGACTCGAAAGCGGGAGACCTAGGTTCGATTCCCAGAAGGGGCATGTATAAATTTGTATGACTTTGTTTTCTAAGTTATGTACATTTGTGAAGTTAACACACTCGCTTACGATGTTATCCTTCACGAAAACGTCGTGAGGGAACCTGAATATCTGAGATGTTCAAATATCTCAGTGCTTGAAATTGCCAATCCGCGGTGGGCACGCGTAGTAATTAATCCCATACTTTTTCTCTGAGAGAAGGCCTGTGCCCTGCAGGACGTTTGTAGGCTACATAAAATAACAAACAATAATAATTAAGGCAATACTAATATTATTATATTATGTAATGCGTATGACATGGGCAATTAGTCAAAATAGTTTATTTACAATTGGCGTAATAAATGCTTCCTCACTTATAATATGCCAACGGCAAATTGTAAGTACAAATGTAACTCATTATTGTACACCAGTAATGAAATACATGAAAATTAATTTATTTCTACTACGTACATTGTATTGACCGATTAATAGAATAGAAAAATACTGAAGTTGTGTCTGCCAAACTACATAACAGTTTGTTGGCAGTTGCTAAAAAGATGATGATGTAGATGATTAAATTTGTTTTGCATGCAATGTGCCATGATTTGATAACAAAGAACAGCATGCTCTAGGTAAAAATAGTAGATTGTATTACTAGGGAAGAAAACGATACATTTTAGTCGAGGTTCAAAATTAAATGAGTTTTATTACCGAGTCATACGCTCTAATTTTCAATTTGAATAACAACAACAACTGGTAGGTACTCATGTAATATTTGTTTATTGTAAAGTAGGAACTATAAAACAAATTTATCTAGAGAAATGAATTTAAAAAACCTATTTAGAGGCTAAAAATTTCACCCATGCCGGGATTCGAACCCGCAACCTCTGGCTATCCGTACCAGCGCTCTACCAATTGAGCCAATGGGCGACTCACGACATCAGTGAAATTTCGAACCTCTTTACAATATTCTCTGCATTACGTACAGGCAGCGACATCTGACTTAAGCAAATTGCATTACTTACAGCCCCGACTACCTACTTTGCAGTTAGGTTTTAACATCGGAACGATATCACTGTACCCACATGATTACACTATTTTAATTTTTAATGCACTAACCCGTGCTAAGGAACAAATTTAAAAACCTATTACGTAATACAGAGAATATTGTAAAGAGGTTCGAAATTTCACTGATGTCGTGAGTCGCCCATTGGCTCAATTGGTAGAGCGCTGGTACGGATAGCCAGAGGTTGCGGGTTCGAATCCCGGCATGGGTGAAATTTTTAGCCTCTAAATAGGTTTTTAAATTTGTTCCTTAGCACGGGTTAGTGCATTAAAAATTAAAATAGTGTAATCATGTGGGTACAGTGATATCGTTCCGATGTTAAAACCTAACTGCAAAGTAGGTAGTCGGGGCTGTAAGTAATGCAATTTGCTTAAGTCAGATGTCGCTGCCTGTACGTAATACAGAGAATATTGTAAAGAGGTTCGAAATTTCACTGATGTCGTGAGTCGCCCATTGGCTCAATTGGTAGAGCGCTGGTACGGATAGCCAGAGGTTGCGGGTTCGAATCCCGGCATGGGTGAAATTTTTAGCCTCTAAATAGGTTTTTAAATTTGTTCCTTAGCACGGGTTAGTGCATTAAAAATTAAAATAGTGTAATAGAGAAATGAATTTACATATTCTGATTGGTGGATTTTAATATTCTCATTGACACCAATTACGAAGTAACTTTTACAAACTTAAATAATTGACACAGTGTACATACTCGTAACAATAAAAAACCCAGTGTTTCGATTAACTGCCGACGAGTGTGGTGATTGGCTGTTGTGAAGTGTTTTGTAAATAAAAACTATGTATACATACGAGTATATATTACACTATTTTTATTTTTAATGCACTAACCCGTGCTAAGGAACAAATTTAAAAATTTAATTTGTACGTAATACAGAGAATATTGTATAGAGGTTCGAAATTTCACTGATGCCGTGAGTCGCCCATTGGCTCAATTGGTAGAGCGCTGGTACGGATAGCCAGAGGTTGCGGGTTTGAATCCCAGCATGGGTGAAATTTTTAGCCTCTAAATAGGTTTTTAAATACGAGTATATAATTTCCGTAGGGAATAATATACTTTTTAAACCAATACCATTATGTCCCCGCTCTGCAGGTCTAAATATGAAGCAATTTTAGAGCATGAGAAGTATGTCCCCACTTTTGGGGCAGGGGTCTCTTCCTAAAACGCAGGAAATTTCGGACATACTGCACCACGGGGGCCAAGTCCGGGTTGGTGGAGGATTTTGTAAGACAGTGGCAGGCCTTACTGTCAGAAGTTATCAAGCCGCCTATAACGCGTCTTACATGGCTTAACGACTGTAGTTATATGACACCCGGCACCGACGACTTAAGGAAGCGCTCGGAAAAATGTCACTAACGGTAGTCACGGAACGGTCACCCATCCTGCCCCTGACCGCGCTTGTTCTCAACTCAAGTTATTGATTCCAATCACTCGGTTCGACTAGGCCACGAGCGCTAGGCTCGCTTTGGACATATGAAGTGGGATACTTTCTCAGATACGAACCTTTTGTTTGCTCTTTTAATTTGTGTCTCTCCCTCAGCCCGCTTACAGTTTCAAAGAGTCTCTCATTAAAATCGAAGCTCTCGAACTTCCGATGGTAAAGGAGAGAGGAGATTTTTATTCCTAGCCAACAATAGGTCTTTTGCCGTGAAGTAATTTAAGTAAAGTAAAAAGATTTGGTATACATCGATATGAACTGGACACAATCAGGATTTGTGATAACCGTGATTTTTTTGCGATGATTTCTATTACAGAAATGTCCCTCCAAATGTCCGTGCGGTGGGCAGTGTTGGGCGTAGTTAGCTACTTTTTTGTAATCAGATTGCTAACTGCGATTAAAATTAGTTAACGACATGTAGTTATGGATACATGTAGTTATGGATACATGTAGTTATGGTTACATGTAGTTAACTACAGTAATCAAACAACATTAAGAAGTTGTTAATTTGATTGCTGTAATTGGTGTAATCATATCTACTTATGATTACTGATTAGCTGAGTTGTAAAAACTTATATTTCCGTTCATTCGCACAATTGTAGCGAACGGATGATGGTGATGATGATGATGACAACATGATGGCTGGCTGGAAGAAATTTCTATAGAAATAAGTCCGCCTTTGCTCATAATATAAAATAACCCTGTTACTTAAGTGCTTTACTTTGTATATTTTGTGCAATAAAGCAAACAAACAAACAAACTGTCAGACACAATTAAATACACTACCCTGCATGCGTCGCACCAAAAAAAACACATTTACCTGAAATGCAGGGAGTAGATAGTGAGCTCTAACTACCTACGTAGCAAACGACAAGTCGATACATGAACGACACGCGCGCCACGCCTTTGTTTTTTTATACGTAAGTCTATTTAAAAATATAGTTATAAAAAGTATTCTTGTAATCGTGATTGCAACTAAAATTTGCAGTTAGTAATCAAAATGTCTAACTACTTATTCTGATTACTTCATGTAGTTTGTAATCGTGATTATCAACTACTTTGTGTAATCGTAGTTAGTAGATTACATTATGCCCAAGACTTGCGGTGGACCATGTTGGACCATGATGACTAGCTTTTAATAAAGATAAAGATATTTATTGAGTCACAGACATCGGTATACATGTAAAGTTAGGCTAGTTTACAGGTTGACTTATAAGTTGGTATACGTAATATTCTATCACATTAGAAACCAAGCTAGGTAGATCCTGTGTTATGGTTTCTAACGCCCTCCTTCGGTTATCATTAAGTCAAAATTTAAATTTAAATACAGCAAATCTAGGTAAAAAATACTTTCTTTCCTTTTTTCACTATCAGTAATCTGCTCCCACATTACGCGCACCAAATGCAGAGCGATCCCATTCGTGTATTACCAAGTCCCATATAAATTGCTATCATACGTTTCAAGATTCTAACAGGATTCGGTGAGCGCAATTAGGTCGCAGATACGATCCAAGTTTTATTTAAATCTTTTGAAATTGCGGGTAGAACAACATTTATAAAAAATTGCAACAGACCAAAAAAAAAAAAATCTTCATCAATCAGCCAATATGTACTTTGATTAATGACAATCAGTAGATAGTCCACAATAGCCCGATCTTTATGATTACTTACTCATTACCAAATTAATTTCCTTTAAACTAAGCCTCATATCACACAAGTATTGTCTACACTCACCTGCCCTGCCCTACGCAACAGCTTGGGTTCGGTTGTGCAAAACCACAGGACAGGCAAGATAACCAACCAATACACACATTTTATTTAAGTTACCCAATAAAATAAAACAGACGTAGGGTAAGTGAAAAAATAATAAAACACAAGCACTCAATAGCACTCCATAGTGACAAAGGCAACATTAGGGAACTTGCGTCAAACTTATATTCGACCCGAGATTATTCGAGCAATATAGCCTTTATACCATAGAAGATTATACAGAATACAAAAGTTTTGAAAGAAATTTATAAAATACTACAAAACTATTAGTTTTAGACTTGTTTACGTCCTTATGAGAAAGCCCTTTAGAATTCCAAGACGAATTTCGATAATAGTAGGTATTTTATATTATACAGGGTAATTCACACATTTTGAACCCTTCATACCTACATTATAAGACATTGAGTTACATTTAATTATTATTTTTTCATTGAGATCTGAAGGTTTACTTATCTTATAAATACAATAAGCTTTAGGCTATATAATAAGCTTATAGTCAGCTTGTAAATAAATAGGGATGGACACATAAATACATTTTTTTTTTACGATCGAACCCCATATACAAACACTCCGTATCTTAGGTATTGGGCATTACCTGCAAGTTGCGACGTCATATTTATTGGGTAATAAGTATGGCGCGTTTTTACATCATGTGACTAAACATACTATTGACTAAACATTATTGCTTGGTTGGATTATGAAATACTTATATAGTAAGTGTGAAGTAAGAAAAGACATTTCAGCCTTTTTCCGTCAACTCCGATCACATTAAAACATTTTTCTGTGCAAGTTCTCCATCGTAATTATTTCTACCCAGCTATCATGGTATTAATATCCTAGGAGACACACATCGCACCGAAAATGCGACTTTAACGAGCATGACATAAGGAGTATTTTAGCCTGAAAGAAGACTATACAAAACAGACCTTAACAAGTTGTTTCTTATATTCCGGTAAAGTTTGACCACAGAAACTTCGAACTTGTAAGATTATTTTAACTCCTGTACTGGAACAGGCAGATTAACCATATTACAGTCCAGTGAGAGCTGCCTCTTAATTTGTATACTATAATTGATTTAGGTTGTATTATCGATAGGTAGATATAAGAAATACATTGATACCTAGGTTAGAATTTTAAGTAAATGTTCTGTTGAATTATAATTTAATTTCTTTAAATAATTATTAAGACAGGTCTTACAATTAAATCTTGTATAATTACTTATACTAAGGTGCCGATTGATTTTGTTATATAAGTATGGACCTAAAAACGCCGAGAAACTTTGGGCAAATTTTGTTTTACATATGGGTATACAAAATACCCTGTACTTGTTTCTTGAGGAGCTTAAATCTAGTTTCGGCAGCTGGTGTTGCCTTAACGTAAGATGTTTTAGAAATAATTGTCGAACAGTTAGCACATTGGCCTCGTCGTACAACTTGACAGTAGGATAACGAAAATTCTTAAAAAGAATTACTTTTAGAACAGCTCTTTGAGCTCTTTCGATCTTAATAAGGACGGTTTTGTTTGCACCACCCCAGGAAACTATACCGTAAGCAATCACAGATTGACAGAGTGCAAAATACGTCATCATAATAGTACGCAAATCATTGACATGCCTTAGTTTTTTAAAAATACACATTAATTTTCTAATTCTTTTACTTAGCATTTCAATGTGGTCTTTCCACCTGAGATTCCTATCAACAATAATGCCCAGATACCTTATTTTGTCAGTTGAGGATAAAGCGTAGCACTTACAATTAGTCAAATCAGCACAAGTATGAGCCTTGATATTAAGACTAGCTCGTGGCTGTGTATTATTTCTTAGGGAAAATGTAATATATTTCGTTTTAGAATAGTTTAAGCTAAGAAGATTTAAGTTAAGCCACTCTTTAATTTCTCTGAAGCCTGTCTCTGCAACTTTTTTTACTTCATCCCAAGATACCCCATTAAAGACTATAACAGTGTCGTCTGCAAAAGTTATTATTTTAGCATTACATAATTGTTTGTTACAGAGCTCATTGATATAGACCAAGAAAAGGGTTGGACCCAAGACTGAGCTCTGTGGCACTCCAAAACAGACGCTACATTTATCACTAAGGACCTCATCAACTCTAACTACTTGGGATCTGTTACTTAAGTAATCTGTAAGAAGCGCGAGTGGCGTACCACGAACCCCAAGGCACTCAGCTTCCGCAATAGTAAAGGGATAGAGACAGTATCGAAGGCCTTGGCTAGATCCAAGAAAATGCCAAGGCATTTGTTGTTTTTGTCTAGTTTTCCAACTACGTGTGTGACTAAAGATTCAATGGCATCTACTGTTGATTTTGTATATCTAAAACCAAATTGATTAGGAGAAAGAAGTTTATTTGTCTCTAAGTAGTGGAGCAATCTAGTGTTAATTATTTTTTCCAGGATTTTAGCCAGGGAAGGCAGAAGAGAAATAGGTCTATAATTGTCAATACTGTCTCTATCCCCCGTCTTATGCACTGGTATAACAATTGCTTCCTTGAGTAAATTCGGGAAGGTGCCACTTGATAGGCACAAGTTTGATAAATAAGAAATAGGTTTAGAGACACAGTTCACAGCATGTTTTAGGAATATGGCTGAAATACCGTCTTTTCCAGTTGATGAGGTCCATTTTAAGGATATGATGGTTTCCCTAACTTCAAGTTCATCAGTAGGGAAGAGAGTGCGAGAAAAAGTAACGGCTTGGGAGGACTTCACCTCTGATGCCAAACTAGCTTCAGTCTTTTTCATATCAGTTAATGTTTTTTTTGCAAGTTTGCGGCCAACATTAACAAAAAAGTTATTAATATAATTAACAGATTCTTGAGCAGATGGCTTGATTTTTAGTAATTCGACAGGAGAATTACGGTTACTATTTATATTACAAATTTGCTTAATAACACGCCAAGTTTTTTTTATGTCCCCGTGGTGCTTATTCAATTCGGACCGTTCAAAGGCTCTTTTTAAACGGTGAAGTAAATTTGTGCAGAAATTGCGATAACGCTTATATGAAAGGTGCAAAATTGTATCAGTTGGATGCTTTTTAACTTTTAAATGTAGCCTGTCCCTCCAGCGTATACAACGAACAAGTCCAGGAATAGCTGTAGTTCTTTATTTTTTCTACCACAGTTTAGGCAGTTTGGGATTTGTACAGACCTTTGTTATAGAATAATCAGTTCTGAAAAATAATCTTCTGCCAAAGGGATACTTTTCCATAACAGTACTAAATATAGATACAAAACTGTCCTTGTAGCTTTTAGTTACTGCTAGTTACATAATAATATGGACTACTTGTAGTGTTTGACAGTGTTACCAAAAACGCGCAATTTCTGATAGATCTCAATTAGATAGATAACACTTTGTTGCAAAATTAAACCAAAATAATAACAATTTTATGATTTATAAAACTAACTAATGAGTACAATGATTTAGAAGCTTTTAAAATTCTGAGTAAACCCTTAACTAACATATGCATAACTTGCGTTCGAAACTTGTTTTTCGCCCAAACAGGGGATGTATTAGCGAAGGGGAAGATAAAAAGTACCCGGAACCGGCGTGCGTGCATGCAATGACTTATGAATGGCAATGAAGCGAAGGTGATCTGTCATTATAGGGCCCAGTGGCATTCCCTGGTCTCTGTCTACCCCTTTAGGATACAGGCATGAGGTTATGTAACGTTATGCTACTTATTTTTACTATTTTTGCGCGGAAATTTATGTCTTCTTGTTGGTGGGAATTTCCTAGTCTCTGGTGACGTATGCGGAGCGGGGAATAGCGATCTCATGGTATGGCCCTAAGCAGGTAAGTTCGAGGATCCAACTTATGAGGTACGTAACGTAAGTGCTACTGTTACCTTTTTATATTTATTATAAGCTATTTAATTTCCTAAAGAAATTCCCATTGCAGCAGCAGTAAAAGTGGAGCGGTAGAACGCCTGATCCTCAATCGGTAGGTTGTGGCTTTGAATCCCGGAATCTATCTATGACTTTGTTTTCTAAGTTATGCACATTTGTGAAGCTATAGTAGCAATACCACTCGCTATCGTTTAAGGAAAACATCGTGAGGAAATTCTAGTATCTAAATTGTTAACATACTTCAGCGCTCGCTACGTCCAATGGCACAACTATAGGGCTAACTGCCGCACTCAGAGACGTCCATTAAATTTAATGTTTCTTAAATATCATTATATTTCACTTATTATTAATGAAACAGATAAGGACAACAGCATAGTTAATCCGGGAATAACTTTAATTGACGTTTCTGAGTGCGGCGGTGAGTGCAGAGATCTCAGGCCCAACTAACTAATAATGCCCTTCGTGCTCACTCTCAATAGTGGTTTCTGTACTGAGAACTTTCAAGATAATATACTGTATCGCAGTCTGAAATTGATTTGCTGTCGACTGTACTCTCTCTGTGCGTCGACATTACTGGCTGCTGTGCTGTGACGTCATTGCTGCCGTGTCAGCCGGAAAATTGGATTTATTTCTCTTTTCAGGCGCGAATTTTGCGTTGCATATCTCATTTTTGGATGGTAAGTAAAGAAGAGACTTTATTGGTCTTTGATCCGTGTTCAGTAAAATGTATGAAACTGGGTTAGAATTATCGCTGCATATGATAAGCAGCCAACATTTTTATAACGCAGTTTCTGTTCCCCTTCTTTTTAACTACTATCCAATTAATGCAAGTGTGAATCGCGCCCTCAGAGTTCAGGAAAAACTATTACAAACTTTATTAGCAGTGGAAAAGTATGTGAGTGCACATACTCGTTGAAAGTACCCTATTTCTTGCATAAACTTCGAAATTCAAACTACAAAATGTGATTTCTCTTTATGGTGTTAAAATAGAACATTGCATTATCCTCGTAATGGATATTAATTTAATCGCTCTGTCTGCTGCTGAGACAAACGGTCTTGGCGGGACGAACAACGAAGTGGTTAAAAAAACGGAACCACTAGGGAAGAGTACGCTTTCTATTTCAGGTACGCAATCCTATGAGACAGGAAAAGAAACGGAGCTCTAAGAAAAGTGACAGCTACTCGACCTTACCATTCACATAGTAATGTAATGCTGCGCAAGATGCGCTGACATTTTGAATTCGTTTTGTAAAAGAAGACTAGAACGTTTGTTGAGCAATAAAGTTAGAAAACAAGATACAGTGCAACAAAAAGAATATAATCATGTGGGTACATACAGCGATTCATGTGGGTACAGCGATATCATTCCGATGTAAAAACTAACTGCAAAATAGACACTCGGGGCTGCAAGTGTTGCAAACTACTTCAGCCAGATGTAAATAATACAGAGAATATTGTAATTAAATAACTACTAAATAACAGAGAATTTCGCTGATGCCGATACTTGTCCATTAGCTCAGTTGGAAGAGAGCTGGCACGGTTAGCTAGAGGTTGCAGGTTCGAGTCCCGGCATGGGTGGAATTCTCAGCCTCTAAATAGGTTTTTTAAATTTTATTATTTGTAACGTCATTCGCTATAGTAACGTATGTTCACTTAATCTCTTTTAATAACTCTATTTCTGTATAACATATTCAATGAAAAATTCAACTCGCTACCTAAAACGATTGCATAGATAAAGCCCTTTAAAGGTCGGACAGACAGACAGCAGAGCCAGAGTAATAGGGTCCCGTTTGGAACCCTTCAGGTACGGAATCCTAAAATATATGAACGTTCTATCCACACTAATAATTCATATGGAACTAAATATAGTTTAAATATTCCTTTCGCTGTTTAATTTCCATTAACTTATGGCAGAGACATTGTCGAACTCCAAAAAGTAAATTCAGCACTATATTTTACCGCAGATCCCAGAACTGCCACAAGCAGTTTTACAGGATAATCTTTTATTATATTTTTGTCAGCAAAACAAGCTTGTTTTTCGTTGACGGCTTGGCTAAGTAATTGGAAGGCGTCAGGGCTGTGCTTGCTGAATATACAATATTCACCTCTTATAACCAACTAAAAGAAGGTACAGTTCATTCAGCTGCAACTGATATTTTTGATTTTAGAGAAGATTTTTCTTCAGATATTCATCACTGTGTGACTTCCGGTTTTTGGTACACTAACAAGCCGTTAATGTGCCGCTACTGTTAACATTTGTCAGTTGACCGAAGTGCATACAGAAAAAACATTTGACAGCTGTTAACAGTAGATTAACAGATTGTTAGTATACAATAAACTCTGAGTGAGTTCTCTAGAATATAATGCTCAAATTGCAAACTGTTGACATATTATTTTATCTAGTTATGGTATCATAAAAGGCGGATTTTCTTCATAATATGAGTAGGTATTAAAAGGATTTGAATACAATTAATTAAAAGTTTTTCTAAACTGTACTTGTTTAAGCCAAAAATGTACCTAAAAAAATTACGTATAGCTGGACATGTACTTTTCACAATTACTTTTATATTTTTTGTCCTTTTTTATGGACAACTATCGTAAAGTCATCTACAAACAGCTCAAGAGAGTTCACAAGATGATCTGCCAAGCAATGGGGTAAAATGTCTATTTTTTAGCTTACAAGGGCCTGCTACAGGAAAATATTTATAGAGAAGACACAGTAAAATGAAATGAAAAGGTTTTATTCAAAGTAGCGCAGAAACTGTGGCTTAATGAACGGTACAAGTCAAACTAGGTATAGTGAACTTTATACTTCAGTAGAGTTCGGCGAGCATCGATCAAATAGTAAATAAATTAGCGAAGACCCCGAAAAAGGCGTGAATGTAGACGAATGAATCTTTCGCTTCGTTAAAGTAAAGGAATATTGTCATATTCCTGAGAAACATGTTTCGTTTCGTTAACATTTATTCGTGGCTTGAAGGAATGGAAGGCGTGAATATTGATTCATGAGCTTTTTAGATTTTTTGCTAATTCACCTACCGTTTGATCGTTGCCTGCGTCACAGAACTATAAACTCCACTGTGTCTTCTCTATAATTCCCTGCAATCCAGAAGGCGCCTGGTAATAAGCACTTTTCTGTTATTTTTCCACTGTTTTTCCTCTCCTAATAGGAAATTTGCCCCTATTCCATAGTACGTAAGGTGTGAATCAACTCAACGGTGACGAATGATAAAATCAGTAGGGAAGGAAAATTATTATGAAACAAAAAATTCGACTGCTAAAATGTCTTAAACAAGTCATAATATATATAGTGCTTTCGAATGCCTTAGTCCGATTTTGTTTAAATTTTAATTAAAAAAGTACGTAAAATACAAAAAATGAATATGTTAACTACATAAAGATAATTTTGTTATGTAAATTCTAATGTTATTCTGATTGTCAGCGAAAACCTGTTATTGGCTTTAAATCTAATTCATCTTATTCTATGTAAAAATGCCCCGTGTATAAGCTGTTGGTTTTCCAATAAACAATAAAAGAAATAAAACAAAACAAAAAAGGGAAAATTCAATGGACGCATGACAGTAATAGCCTACTGATAGTAAGACCTGCCACTGTCTTACTATCCTCCACTAGTCCGGACTTGGCCCCCGTCGTGGAGTATGGCCTAACTTTCCTGCGATGCAGGAAAAAATCCGTACCCCAGCAATGGGTACATACAAAGGATGGTTATCATCATCAGTAGACTCATACATTGCGTTTTTGACCTCAGCAGGCGGAACCTCTCGTGGAATTTCTAGTACCTATGCAAGTTTCACCCTGCCTGCTGAGATATTAAATTCGATGGAATCATTACGGCACTTAAAACTTTTTAATCGAATCTTTCATTAATGTTTTATTAGAAGTTCTTTAGTGGACTTTTCCTAATGGTACGATAAGATACTAGCAAAGGCCTACACCTAAAGTCATCAGAGAACATGCTCCACTTCCGACCCTAAATTTCAGCAAAAGTTTTAGACGTAAAAATATATAAAATAAATTACAAAGTAAATCTGGACGAGTTTATAATATAGACGCAGAAAAGCAATCATCACTTCAACGAAATTATTTTTAATATTTTTAGCTCGAGGAGCTTGAAGGTGCATCAAAACTGAGACAATCACACTAAAACTGACTTTACGATGCCTTTTCAGCTTATAGAAAAAAATATTGGCGATTTAAGAGTTCTCAAAGCCGTTTTTACTGTCTGGCTAGACTCAAAGGTATGATTGAAAATCTATTCCTTTTTATGCTACGTATAAATGAAAAGGCCGTGGTCCAGTGGACATTGATGGGCTGAAGATGATAATAATAAATAAAAGCGGTTAATAGCACTGCCCGGACTTGGCCCCCGTGGTGGAGTATGGCCTAACCTTCCTGCGATGCAGGAAGAGACTGGTGCCCCAACAGTGGGGACATACAAGGGTTGATAACGAATAGCACTGCTAGTGGGTATAATTACCACGCGTACCCACCGCGGATTGGCAACTTCAAGCGCTGAGTTAGTTCAACTTCTCAGACAGGCAGGTTTCTTCACGACTTTTTCCTTCGCCGTTATCGAGTAGTTTTGCTGGCATAATTTCATAAAGGGACATAATTTAAAGAATAAAGTCATTGATACATGCCGAGATTCTAAGCCACGATCTCTCGATTGAGAAGCCGGTGATCAATCCAACCACACCCTCAAATCTCTCCTTAGACTAGAGAAAATACAAATATAGTCAGTCAAAAGAATTTTATTCACTACTAGCTGACCCAGCGAACTTCGTACCGCCTAGCAGTCGATTCTTTATTTTTTTATTTTTTTCTCCGTAAGAACCATCCTCGCACTGCAAGGAATATTCTAAAAAAAGAATTGGCGAAATCGGTTCAGCGGCCCTCGAGATTTGTGCTTTACCAACAGTCAGCGATTCATTTTTATATTATAGAATAAAAACAAAATGTTTACTTAATGAACTTCAGTTAGTTTCACAATTTAATAGATTATGTGAACAAGAAACTAACTAAGAAACTCCACATTTAATCTTTCCAAGACAGATTTTAATTAATTACCAGAGTTTTCATTTTAAAGTAAACTGGACATAATCGTCCCCGTTATAACATTATTCATCATCAATCAGACATCTTTGGAGCGAACCAATCCACGGGTTTCCTCACGATGTTTTCCTTCGCCGTTAACGTGATAATCATGATAATCAGACGCATTGCCAGGGCACTTCCATCTGCATTTTCTCAATATGCTTCTTTGGTCAATCTTCCTTCATTCTCCCCATATGTCGAAAACAATGCAACGTTTCTGAAATTGGATGGGAGAGAAAAAGAGAGAAAATAAAGGGAAAAGACAACCAAGCATCGTGTAAAATAATTATTTTAACTAATAATTTGTTTTCGGATAGGTAGACGAGGATAAATTTTGAACTTCCTGCTAAATTAAAATTTGAACCGCGAACAAGCCCAGAAGATCAGACATGTAATATCCGGTGAGGTTCACAACATACAATACCTTTACTCAGGTTCATATCACACTGAGAACGAGCGATATTCTCAATACTAATTACTATCGAATTCTTCTTCTTCTTCAGGCTACATTAGTCCACTCCTGGCCATAGCCCTCCCCTAATGAGCGCCGTAGCGCAAGGTTGTGCCATCATTGGGGGGTAATGCCCATAATCCCCACGCTGGGCATGCAGGTTGGGATCGCAGTTTGGTGGAATTGTACTGCAGGGGGCGCTGCTGCCCACCCCCCGGTTTGTGTCCCTTAGTCGCCTTTTACGACACCCGCGGGAAGAATTTCTATCGAGCTACCAAACCATAATTTCTAGTGACTTTTTCTTTCTATGTTTTAAACGCGTAGATGAGATTTTTTTTTTGTAGCCGATATACGTCCCACTGTAGGGCACAGGCACAGGAAAGAGCAAGCATGGGCTAGTACCAGGCGTGCCCACCGACAATTAGCAATTTCAATTCTACAGTCTATTTATTCTTACTTGTCCAATTTAGTAAACAAGATTCTAACCTTAAAATTGAGATTAGATGGCTAAATTAGACATTTTCTCGCAAATTCATGAACTATGTTTATAAAATTGGCAGCGTGTTATCTAAAAGAGTGTTCCAAGTTACTTCATTTATGGAAATATGGCAGTTTTGGACTAAAAAGTCACAGTTTAAGGGTAGAATCTTGTTTACTAAATTGGACAAGTAAGAATAAATAGACTGTAGTCTAGCAGTCTTCTTGATGCAATTTTAACTTTTTGCATCCTACCGCCCAAAAACAAAGATAAGATAAGATAAGAATATTCTATATTGTACACTAAAGCACGTATTATGAAACATGTAAAGATAGGCACGGATAGCCAGAGGTCGCGGGTTCGAATCCCGGCATGAGTGGAATTTTTAGACTCTAAATAGGTTTTTAAAATTGTCCTTAGCACTTTATGTCCTTAGTGCATTAAAAAGAATATAAACATGTAAAGATACAAAGTACAATTGGCGGCCTTATTGCTATTCGATATCAACCCTGTGTCCCCACTGCTGGGGCACGGGTCTCTTCCTGCATCGTAGAAAGTTTAGGCCATACTCCACCACTTTTGCTATTGCGTATTGCTAAAAAAGCTATTATCTTATGTATCTAATCTAATTTACAGAGAAATAACTCTGTAAATTAGATTAGATTTATGCTCTTTATGTATTACATACATTTTGAGAGATTTTGTAAGTTACTGTATTTTTTTAAATATAGCGCAGCTTTGAGTGAAGGATTGACCTATTAAATTAACCTCGTGCGCGTGCAACCTACATTCTTATCGATTGAAAACTTAATTTCACTTTCTGGAAAATAAGTAATTCAGGAATTGCTCTAGGGTTTCAAGGTGTATTTGGTGTATAACAGTGACGTCCGGGAAATTAGTTGAATTCATTTATTAGTTTTTGATTTTGCAAAATAGTTTTTATGTTTTGAAGTCAAAACATTTGACTCCAAAATATAAAAACTATTTATTTAAAAACTATTAACTGAGTGTTTTTATTTTATTTAGGATAACAGTGATATATTATCAGTAGGTAATTACAAAATAGACGAAAGTAATAGTAAATATATCACCCACGACATTATCCTCAGCTTACTTAAATACAGTATTGCTGCTTGTGCTACGGAATATACAAAAAGAGAACAAAGAAAGAAAAAAAGGAACTAAAATAACCGAGCTAAAACACCGACTGTTTTAGACAAAGTAACGCATGAAAACTGAATCGAATAACAAATTACATGCTCTTCAGGTTACGAATAATTTTACTTTTAAAAGAATTGATTAACCTTCGGTGTTCAAATACCTCAGCGCCTGCCCTGTAGTGGGACAGTTATCGCTTACATAAAAAAACAATCTTTAAGACATATTTATTCAGTTTCGACGCTAAGAAAATTTAGGGCGTGATTTATATAGGCGTATTATATATATTGCGTATTATGTATTATTTGTTCGATATCAACCCTTGTATGTCACCACTGCTGGGACACAGGTCTGTTAGGCCATACTCCACCACGGGGGCAAAGTCCGGGTTGGCGGAGGATTGTAAGACAGTGGTGGGCCTTACGGTCAGAAGTTATCAAGCCGCCCATAAGGCCTCTGACATGGCTTAACGACTGCCATTACATGACAGCCGGCACCAAAGGCTAAACGTGCCTTGCGAAGCACGGAAGCGCTCGAAAAAAATTCCACTTGCGGTAGTCACGGGCCGGTCACCCATTCTGCACCTGACCGCGCCTGTTGTTGCTTAACTCAAGTGATTGATTCCAGTCACTCGGTTCGGCTAGGCCACAAGCGCTTCCGAGCGAGCCATCATATGTTATTATGTATTATATAGGCGTACTAATAAAGGGCGTGATATAGGCTTCCCTTATAAAGCAAACAATTTGAGTTCCCGTTTGTGGTTTGTTCAATAAATTTGTCGGCGTAATTTCATTTACGATCATTATCGCTGTAGAGTTATTGTAGGAACAAAAAAAGCTTAACTCTTTATACCGATTAGCTCCAATAAATTTAATCTTGGCGCGTTTAGCATATCTACGAGTATATGAGCGGAGTAGGTCGGTATTCGGGAAGACATACGGGCTTATTCTATTGTACAAACAAGGGTCCTACCATGAGTTGAAGTAGATATATCGATCCGGTTTTATAATGTCATGCTTCATCAGTGTTGTATTCATAGCGCCTTATAGGTGTGTTCGCATGGAGGCGTTAGCAAATAAGAAAAGTAAGAGGGCTCTAATAGCATAAATAGATTAATATGCGCCACATTTACAAGAGCCATATTTAAAATTCCATGTCGCAATATAATAAACTAAAGTAATATTTTTTTATTGTCCATTTAAGTTTTAGTTCAATTGATTGTTATTTGGTTATTTTATCCAATCGCGTTAGGCGCCTGTAGAACCTTTAAAGTTAATGCTACGTGGATTAATAATAAATAAAAATAAAGAAAAAGTTACGTTAGATATGACTATCGTAGTTTCAAGAAAAAATGCAAAAACTAAAGAAGCGAAAAGGAACAATAACAAATAATGGGCAAAATTAATAAAAAGTATTCGTCATGATTGTATTATTGAAATGTAAAGAAATTCAACGCAAGAAGGCGCGACAAGGCAGTAGGGTTAAAGGCAGTAGAAGAGAAGAATAGCGCCGAGAATTTGAAAATACTAAACTACTTAATATGAGCAAAATGAGCATTTGACGAAAAATTATTTTAGTTAAAAAAAACACGTAAGAAATTAAAAGAACGGAAAAATGTTAGAAAACACCAAAAAGGTTAGTTATATTTTTTTTATTTTTTCCGTAAAGCCCAAGACAAGACATCTTTGTCAATTGTTTCACTCGTAAACTCGTAGTACGCTTCAAAACTAGAGTATACATTTTTGGATCTATAATGAGAATCTCCGCATTAACTGGAGTAAACAGGGTGCGGGTTCATTTATTTTCGGCACGTGGCCTGGCCCAGGAAATTGTGTACCTTTATTGAACGTCATAAATCATGACGCCTCCTGTGTAGCTTTTGGGGTTAGTTATGAGACTTTTTTGCCCGTGTTTGTCTTTGTTTTTCATCGTGGTGGTGGGTGAAAATTTGTCAATAATAAGCGGAGAACAATAAAATAACAGTACAGGAAAACATCGTGAGGAAATCTGGGCGTATTTATAACGTCTTTGTGCAATGCTAAGATAAACATTGTAAACGAAAGTAATAGTAGAGCTCATATAACATTTGCCAATTGTGAAGAAAAACCTCTTTAAAAACCTATTTAGAGGTTAAACATTCCACCCATGCCGGGACTCGAACCCGCGACCTCTGGCTAACCGCTCTCCCAACTGAACTAATGGGCAAGTACCGGCATCAGTGAAATTTCGAACTTCTTTATAATACTCTCTGTATGAGTTCACTGATACCGGTACTTGCCCATAAGCCCAGTCAAGAGAGCGCTGGCATGGTTAGCCAGAGGTCGCGGGTTCCTCTCGCGGGTTAACCTCTAAATAAGTTTTGAAAATTGTCCTTAGCACGGGTTAGTGCAACAAAAAGATTATAAGAAAAACACCGTGAGGAAATATGAGTGCCTGCCCACTGCAGGACATAGGCATTCCTCATGGTTTTCCGAGCTTTCCAGTCTTATGATGTCCGCATCCAGCGACTCTCCGCCACCGTAAACAGGTCGTCAGATCATTACCAACATAATAGAGACACTCTTTTTCTTCCTCCTTAGGCAATATTAGTCCACTGCTGGACATAGCCCTCCCCTAATGAGCGCCATAGCGCATTGTTTTCAGCTTGCCCCATCAAGCATCTGCGGCAGTTTTCGGCAGATCGTCATCCCACCTGAAAACACTCACGCCTTAAAAATAATTGTTTTCTCCCTAGATAAACAATCTACTATTTTAAGCCCTCAAACGCCTGGTAGAATTTTTGTTAAGAATCAAAGACGGCCTGGAAGCAGGCCTGCTTCTAGCGGAACATATTTAGATCATAACTGCTTTCGAATAAGTATAATAAGCTTTCGATAGGTATAGAACTGTATTGGACGAGAATAGTCGTCGTATTTCTCAGTAAATATTTCATGCATGGCAAACGGTCCGCGACAAGATTGCCAAATCTTCAACGCAAATACGCAACTTCGATTTCCACAACAGCAACCCTTTTCTGGTATAATTCACTGCGATACAAGGGCTTCAAAGCGAATTACGGACCTAAAATATGTCACAAACATTGTAATAAAATTAAATTCTATACAGTCTACAGTGAAAGGGTTATTTGGGACGTTTCTCTGGGGAGTGCGAAATTGATCTCGCCAAGTTGCCAGGTTAACATTTAACCAAAAGCCAATATGGGCTTGTACCGAATGAAATCAATTATTTTTATCTATAATATTTATAATATAAAAATGAATCGCTGAATGTGTTGGTAAGCGCAAATCTTGAGAGCAGCTGAACCGATTTCACTAATTCTTCTTTTAGAATATTCCTTGAAGTACGAGGATGGTTCTTACGGAGAGAAAAATAATAAAGAATCGACTGTTAGGCGGTACGAAGTTCGCTGGGTCAGCTAGTTCATAATAAAAACAACATTTTTGGTGAATGAACGTCAAAATTGTTAGTTTCATAACTAACCCGTTGAATTCTGACCTTGACACAATATGAGAATTAAAAACTACTCATATTGATTATGTATAAATTTAAGTGGTTTAGAGGCCTTAGGGCGGCTTGAAAGCTTCTGACAGTAAGACCAGCCATTAGTCTTGCAAACCTTCAACAATCCGGACTTGGCCCCCGTGATAGAGTATGGCCTATCTTCCACCGGAAAGAGACCCGTGCCCCTCGGTGGGGACATGGGTTGAAAAATTGTGGAATAGAAGAAAAATCATAGAAAAAATCCTTTTTTTCTTTTGTCTTTTTTACTTAATATGACTATCTACCAATTTATGTGTACAATTACAGAGTTACATTGATTTTGTTCACAAAATTTTAAGGGTGCTTTTTGGCCATGATTAACCTTAGTTAAAAGAAAATGATTGACCAAACGTTATTGTACTTTACTGTGGTTAAATATATGCCTCGAGTGTATGATAGTCGGCATCAGCCAACTCAATTTATCTAACTGGGTTGTACAATATTAAGGATTTAATGTATAGCATTACTGTCTAGCTGTCTGCACGCTCGATAAGACCCGCTAAGACCCTTGTTGGACCTGCGAAATAAAGTGAAATGTAATTTGCAAGCTGGTACAATACTAGTGTGTAGACGCTAGTATGGAACCAGATTTCTTTGGTAGCCAGATACAAAGCCATGATAAATATTAAAAAATCAGCCAAGTGGGTATCGAAACACGCACAGTGTAGGGTTCCGCAGTCGACCGGCAAATATGTTGACATAGAAGCAGGGACTTTTGATTGATATTATGAACAACCCCGCACCGCTAAGCGACGACACCCACTCTATTGCGCTGTATTGTGATGACTTTATTGAACGTAAACGGTCTTATTTTATAAATCATTTCTATTGGGGATGTTGAGATTTTCTTTAACTTAGGTATCGTCGTTCGTTATCAACCCTTGCATGTCCCCACTGTTGGGACACGGGTCTCTTCCTGCATCGCAGAAAGTTTACGCCATACTCCACCACGGAGGCCAAGTCCGGGTTGGCGGAGGATTGTAAGACAGTGGCGGACCTTAGTGACAGAAGTTATGAAGCCGCCCATAAGGCCTCTGACATGGCTTAACGACTGCCATTATATGACAGCCAGCACTAATGGCTTAACGTGCCTTGCTAAGCACTTAGGTATACTACTTGCTTTCTTCTTGTTTGGTCCCTTTACTCCTCCGTGGATTCTGGGGCAGACGCAAGGGCTTCCCATTTATCTCTGTTCATGGCTAGGGAAAACCTGCAGGCAGATGCTGGATGCGGCAAGCTGAAGACAGGGCGCTATGGCGCTTACTAGGGGAGGGCTATGTCCATCAGTGGACTACATAATATTGCCTGAAGAAGAAGATGGCTAGGGATGGTAGCTCCAGCCATGTTTTTTCCTTTTCCTTCGTCTCAGATACAAAGGATCTCTTCCGCGGCCAGGTTGGCTCCGCACGTATTGACTAGTATTTCTTGTGGGCTAGGTCGACTAAGCTATCAGGATGGTGTAGGTGCTCGGCAAGCCTACACCATCTAAAACTATGTCCAAAGCACTGCAGCATCCGAGTGGTAACTTCACCTATCTAGTGTGCGTGAAGATGCCACTAGACGCTGTATAAATTACCTCACGTACGTTGCAAAGTTAGGTATATATGTGGTTGTTTACTTCAGATTTTTTCAGTACGTGCTACTATTCATGTTTTATAAACCTTTTTTTGAACTAAAACTTTCGTAAGCACAACACATTGTAGACTTTTAGCCCGGATTTACTTACGGGTGTTGTTATATCGGAAAAGTCCGACCAGGTTTCGCTCCGATTCGCAGAGCTTAATCATGGTGAACAGAGACGGAGCTCGCGTCGTCGGTTGCTCGTCTCACACTACGGGCAAGCGCGCGGCGCGCCCGCGCCGAGATAGGTGGGGCGGGTGCCGACACTGGCTGCGGGGGATTCCCGCTGGCTTGCGCCGCAGCGCCTACTGCTTTCCCGTCGTCAATGCCACTAGGCATGATGGCACAGACACAGCTCACGACATCTTCGTTCTTGCAGTGTCGATTTCGATATTCACTATCACCGCACTTTCGTAGAACCGGTTTCCAGGCCGGCGGAAGAGCCCATCCACTGTCTCTACTGAAATTCGGGTGGCGACTTATTTCAATAGCCTCGCGCATTTTTCGTGGCACATAAAACTTGTCTTTGGACAATACTTGTGCCTTATCGAAGCGGATACAGTGACTTGTGTCCTGGGTTAACGCGTGTTCTGCTACCGCCGAGCCATCGATTTTTCGGTTTTTCATACAGCGTATGTGCTCCGAAATTCTGACCGAGATATTTCGCTGTGTCTCACCTATGTAGCATTTGCCACAGTCACACGGTATCATATACACTCCAGGGACATTCAGTGGGTCGCTATCCTTCGGCGAGCGCAGTAACTGTCTGATTCTTGCTGAAGGGCGATAGATCGTCTTGATGTTGTATTGCCTGCGTAACAACAAACCGACCTTATCCGTAATTCCTTTCACAAAGGGCAAGAAACTTGGTACTCGCTCCGCCGTAGCGACTCTACGCTGCGCTGGCGTCGAAGTGGCTACGCGCATACTCTGTCTCCATTTGTAGCCATTGTCCTCCAGTGCTCCTCTAACATGGCGTAGCTCATTCTCCACGTATTGTGGGTCACACAGCCGGAGAGCTCGATTGATCAGGGCACGGGGGACGGAGAAAAGGTGTGTCGGATGATGGTGTGAGTCAGCGTTTAGATAGCAGTCCGTGTGTGTCGGCTTGCGATACACCGTGTGCGTTAATTGGCCTCCCGGTTCGCGCTGCACTAACACGTCTAGAAACGGCAGTTTTACATCTTTCTTTTTCTTCCTCCAGAGTAAACGTTATCTTTGCATGTATATGTGCCACGAAAAATGCGCGAGGCTATTGAAATAAGTCGCCACCCGAATTTCAGTAGAGACAGTGGATGGGCTCTTCCGCCGGCCTGGAAACCGGTTCTACGAAAGTGCGGTGATAGTGAATATCGAAATCGACACTGCAAGAACGAAGATGTCGTGAGCTGTGTCTGTGCCATCATGCCTAGTGGCATTGACGACGGGAAAGCAGTAGGCGCTGCGGCGCAAGCCAGCGGGAATCCCCCGCAGCCAGTGTCGGCACCCGCCCCACCTATCTCGGCGCGGGCGCGCCGCGCGCTTGCCCGTAGTGTGAGACGAGCAACCGACGACGCGAGCTCCGTCTCTGCTCACCATGATTAAGATCTGCGAATCGGAGCGAAACCTGGTCGGACTTTTCCGATATAACAACACCCGTAAGTAAATCCGGACTAAAAGTCTACAATTTTACAAATCTCTTCTGAGCTGGAAGAAAAGGGGGAGGCCCGAAAACTACCGCATCAAAGCTTAATTTTTTGCAAACAAATCTGCCAGCGAAAAATGCCATAAAAAACCCAAATATTTTTGTACGATGCTTAAGAAGGAGTCGAGAGAGAAAATAATTTAGATAGATAGAGAGAACACTTTATTGTACATAAAAATAGAAATTACACAGATATGTCTTAACCTAAGAGTACAGACGGCGGCCTTATCATTAAAAGTGATCTCTTCCAGACAACCTTTGGATGAACTGGACTAATAGATTAGAGAAGGAAGTAGATGTACAAAAAAAACATAGAAAATGATAATTTCAGAGGTACCTATATAAATACATGCCTATAACAGTGTGAATAAATAAAATTATCTACAGGTACATACAAATATTATACATAAGTAAAAATGAATATCATATATAAATACATAAATAATTAACAAAACATACACATTCAAAGGTCATAAGTAATAGTTTAAGTGTAAATAAAAAGCTCAACAAGATTTGGATTTACAAGTTTTTCAGCGTGATTAATATACGCGAAATAAATCTATGCCAATTTATTTTTTCTAGTGCTTAGCGTTATTGAGCTAAGCCCCGGATAGACCGACAAACAGTCAGATGGACAGACACGGTGAAACATTGAGGCTCTTATTGACTGCGGAACCCTCAAGAAAACCCAGATAAATCGCATTTGCAGAAATAAAACAGCGACTTCCCTGAACGTGCGGAAACTTTACCCACAGTCATAACTCGATTCAGTTCACAACAGACTTAACTCTTCCATTACCCCGCGACTCCTGTCTCTTAAAATAATCAAATCAAACGAACAATATAAAGCGCCCGCCCGGCATGAAAACAAAACGGGCCCGAGCAAATTCCTCGCGGAATTGAGTGGCCCATTCAATGCATTAATTCGAAGAAAAGAAATTTGGGTCCGTTCCCGAGTCCTCCTAAAGGCAGAACCGTTATCCGAGTTCACAATCTCCTTTTAAACAATAAAAGAAAATTGAATAACCGACGGCGCATGCACAAACTGAACGTGACAGAAGGATCTCTGAATCTCGGAGGGGTAAGCAGAGGGTTTATTTATAGCTTCGTTTTCATTAACATTCATTGTGTAGCGATCTACTTTAGAGCAATAATACTTTATTTATTATCTCTTTTCATCGAAACCCTAGCATAGCTGCGGATTTCGACAGGACTGACACCTAAATAGAACGTAACGATTTTCTTTTAAAATAACTTAAAACATGATTGGATGGCTGCGCCGGCAACTAGGTAGGTAGGCACTAGGTACTGTGAAGAAGTATCCTTACAGTACCTAGTGGTTTTGAAGCACTAATTCGAAAATGTTATTTATTTCTAGCTTGGCAAAGGACAGTATTATTAATAGGTGTGTTATTAACAAAATATTGTGCGGACAGTCATACTAACAGATCGCCCGTACAGTACAATAATGAAAATATACTTAAGGCGTATTGAGACGCTCATTAGCGCCACCAATGGAAAAAAAAAATCATAACTTGTTTTATAATACGTTTTTATCTAAAAGTAAACCTGAGAAATCTTAACAACTGTGATACCTATTTTTAGAATTTACAGTCCTTATGATCAATAGATCAGAACTTTAATAAATTTCCGCTAAGAACGGCCGTTTTTGGCGCAAAGTGATTAAAGTCCTTGTTTGTTGATTCTAGGTTCCAGACTGTAGCTTCTAAAAATTGTTGATGGCACAGTTGTTAAGATTTAACATATTCACTTTTAAATAAAAACGTGTTATATAACACAAGATTTTTTTTTTGTAGTATAGGTCACCCTCCGACCAGGTGAGATGACAACCTGCGAAAAACTGCCGGGAGATGCTGGATGCGGCAAGCTGAAGAAAGGGCGCTATGGCGCTCATTAGGGGAGGGCTATGTGCAGTAGTGGACTACATAATATGATTGGCCTAAAGAGGAAAGAGAGGAGAGGATGATTTTTTTCCCTAACCCTAGCCGCTAGTTACCACCCCCATGCACATCAATGAAGCACCTTAAAGACCAAGAATAACCTTCAATGCTTAGCATTTTGTGGTAACTTATCTTCTATAATATAAAAATGAATCGCTGAATGTGTTGGTAAGCGCAAATCTCGAGAGCATTTGGTCGGTATGAAGTTCACTGGGTCAGCTAGTATACAACAATACTCATGTTTATGATGATGGCCGTGACGGTCAGAAGGTCCGTGGATGCGGATGGCACTGGACCGTGAGAGATGGCATTTGGGGAAAAAGACATATACCCAGCAGTGGGCAGCGATGGGCTGACAATGGTGATGATGATTAAGATGATTGTTCATAAAAGTCTAGTTTTTATTAATGTTACAAATGTTTAAAGTTCAATGTTGTGGATATTCTGTAGTTTTATATAACCTCCTACGCCCTGGCGTCCTAGAAATTGGACATCACGTATAACTTTCTTAATTCACACGCAATGATTTAGTAAGAAGTCCGGAAAACTTACTGTTCCACGTCCAATATTTTCCTCATAATTTTTTGGACAAGAAGAAGAAAAAGTTCTTTAAAATCTACGTAGTTTTAGAAGACTTGAAGTGACTGTTACCTCCAGGGCTCAGGAGGATAATGCTTGTCTCATTTTTCCTAAATATGAGGATACCATATTTTGTTTGTCTATGTATTTTAACATACATATAATACTTTGGAGCTCAATCTAGCTTAAAATAAAAATAAAATTATACAAAGCTACCAGCATATTACCTGTTTAATGTGCGTAATACATAAATTAGTCATTATACGCTGCTCCTCTTCCTTATGAGAGAGAATTTTACTTTTCAATTCAAACATATTTTATTATGGAGTCGACCTCCGAATTGCATAAAATATCAGCAACTCCATGTATTTGCAAATTATATGGCTTTAAGGATTTTATTGGCAACTGTCAATTTGGAAACCTGTTTAATCCTTCAATCCGTGTTAATTGAATGTACATGTCTGTGAAAATTGTTATGAATCAATAAATATCGTGGAAATTTCGCCATTTCGCGTCAAAGTTTTTCCTGAGACGCATGACCAGGAGTCGAGTCATTAAAATCTATAGTTGTTCAACATAGTCATATAAGTATGGTTAATATGGCTATGTTTGTTTCATAAACACTATTGGTAGTCTAGTAATCAATCAAGTGGCATACCCGTGCAATTTAATTCGGCACCTCGCGCGTTTGATCTCCTTCTCGAGGCCATACCTATTTAATTTTCGTGGGCTATACCAACTGTATTACATTGTACTACTATTTACAGACAATAAAATAAACTTTAACGTTTTCATCTACGTAAAAAATGATGTATACAACGTCAAGTAGCACCTTAGTGTACACTATAGAACCTGGGACTTTGTTTTTTGGGCCAGCTAACAATTATAACAAGAGATGCCTGACCAGACAAGCACTCACGTATACCCCATTGGGCAGCCGAAACCAGAGGGAACCAGAAACAACGACATCACAAATACGTAAACAATCAATACCTGGGGTTTGTTAAATTGTAGCATAATGCGCGGCATATAAAGTCATGTAACAAACAAGAGTTATATGTAATAAGTTAATAAGTTACTGCGTTGCCCCAGTGAAGAGTAACAAAAACGTCTGTGTCAACACGCCACAGTTAAGGGGCAAAAAACCCTGGAACATCTTTGTCGCTTGTCAACGGCCGGCTAATAACAGGCATCAATCATCTTCGTTGTTGTTCGTCGAGCCAGTTGGGGACAGCTCGACCTGTGAGTAGGACAATATTACAAGTCATGACAGACCAAAAAGCTTTTAGTCTAGATTGAACCGCTCTATCCAATGATGATAACATTTTTTTCAATAGTCAATTAATTTAGGAAGGACTAGTGCAACCGAGTGATTGGAAACAATCACTTGAGTTAAGCGACAACAGGTGATGGATAGGTGACCGTCCCGGGACTAATGCTAGTGCCATTTATCTGATCGGTTCCTTTCGTCGTAAGGTACCTTAAGCAGTTGGTGCCGGGTATCTTACGACGAAAGGAACCGTTACTCTGAGTCAGAGGCCTTAGGGCGGCTTGATGACTTCTGACAATAAGGCCCGCCACTGTCTTACAGCCCTCTACCGACCCGGACTTGGCCCCTGTGGTGGAATATGGCCTATACCTTGATCAGAGTGCTTAGTGCGAGTTTGACAGACCCAATCGAATAACTTACCGCGTTAATCGAGCATTGAGTAGTGAGTGAGTTAACCGCTCGAACAGGCAAAACGCTGTTACAGTACAACTCGCACTCGCTTTTATTCCTGTTTTGCTGGTAAACGTGTTCACTTCTCAACGTAAACCATTACAACTCGCACTCAGCAATTTTAATTTCCATACTTGTCGCTAGGTGGTGCTTCCTCGATGCCATAGAAATATGATTTTACGTTAACGCGATCGAGTAGTTAAAAAACTCGCACT
The DNA here is from genome assembly GCA_934045075.1 of Yponomeuta sedellus. Lineage (NCBI taxonomy): Eukaryota > Metazoa > Arthropoda > Insecta > Lepidoptera > Yponomeutidae > Yponomeuta > Yponomeuta sedellus. The sequence continues at coordinate 5,606,060 of OW203722.1, read as the reverse complement.
AAGCACTCTGGGAAGAGACTCGTGTTCATATGTTGGGACATAATAGGTTAAATGATGATGATGAAAATATTAAATTAGAAATGCCAAATGAAATGTCGACGGACGTACGAAATGTCAAACGCAGCGGTAGCGCATCTGCCTACCATGCGAGAGGTCTCGGGTTCGATTCCCGGCTGGAGACAGAAAAACACCAGGTCTTGGATGTTTACATGTTTGTGATGTCGTTGTTTCTGATCCCTACGACACAGGGTATCCTAGTGTGGGGTCAGAAGCAATGTATGTGCCTGTATGTAAATGTAATGTTATCTAAATGCAGAAAATACTAGAATGCAATGCTGATCGTGGTAAAGGTAGCCGTAATGATATAGTGCGTTTAAACCGATTTCCTCGCAGATTCGTAATAAATTGTGCTCTTTATTTAGCTATAAAGAGATATCGGCTGAATTACCATGCGTGTACGTAACTTAGAAAACAAAGTTATTGATGCATGCCGCGATTTGAACCCACGACCTCCCGAATAAGACACCCGCGTTCTACCACTCGTAGCGCTCGTAGCCTAGGCGAACCGAGTGATTTGAAACAATCACGTGGTTAAGCAACACAGGCGCGGTAAGGTACGGGATGGGTGAGCGTCCCGTGACTACCGCTAGTGGCATTTTTCCGAGCGCTTCCGTGCTTCGCAAGGCACGTTAAGCCGTTGGTGCCGGCTGTCATATAATGGCAGTCGTTAAGCCATGTCAGAGGCCTTATGGGCGGCTTGATAACTTCTGACAGTAAGGCCCGCCACTGTCTTACAATCCTCCACCAACCCGGACTTGGCCCCCGTGGTGAAGTATGGCCTAACCTTCCTGCGATGTAGGAAGAGACCCGTGCCCCAGCAGTGGGGACATATAAGGGTTGATAACGTAACGTTCTACCACTCTGCAACCACCGTTTAATCATAACCTTGATTAATGTATTCTGAAAGTTTCCTAAAAACTACCCCACAATTTTAATTCAAAGAACAGGCTAAAGTTCCTTAAATTTTTGTTCAAAGTTAATTCGCTTGAAATTACATGGTACAAAATATATTAGTTTATAATTCAGCCAAAAATTTAATCTGTAAAGGATCCGCCGTTCCCTTTGTAGTTCTGGCGATGACGTCACAGGCAGCGTAATAAATTACAAACCTAAAATTATTTTAAAGTAGATGCCTGTACGTAATACAGAGAATAGTGTGAAGAGGTTCGAGACTTCACTGATGCCGGTGAGTCGCCCGTTGGCTGAGTTGGAAAGAGCGCTGGCACGGATAGCCAGAGGTCGCGGGTTCGAATCCCGGCATGGATGGAACTTTTAGCCTCTAAATAGGTTTTTAAAATGTAAAGTACTACCACTTTTTTTGTGAATAAAGAGCGCAAAGTTTCCATCCACCCGGACCCGGTCCGGGTATTATAGTGTATTATTTATAATCGCTTCAGCCGTTTAGACGTAAAAAATATACACACACAAAATTTCGCCTTTATAATATTAGTGCTATGTCATATGATCTACAAATAAAGTGTGATGATAGTATCCACCAACCGGGACTTGGCCCCCGTGGTAGAGCATGGCCTAACCTTCCTTCTAAGCAAGAAGAGATCTTGCCCCATCAGTGGGAACACAAAAATCATGTATAGTACGTGCAAAGTTTAATGTACTTAAAGGAGCACACGTACAAACAATATTATTTAGAGGTGGCCAAACTCTATCGATAGTGCTCTTCCGACTAAATTACATCAATGTGACCTTAATCGCTTTTCATGAAGCTCTTGTGAAAAGCTTGGAAAATACTCAAGTCGGTAAACGATTGAATATTTATGCGTTTTACGTGGAATTTTACAAAATAGGAATACGCATACGAAAGTAAGGGCCAAGCGCGTATAGCACTTCCTAATTGTGAGGAAAAATATCGTTACCACTCGCTAATTGTGAAACAACCTGAGTGACTGGGGTGTTCACATAACCCAGCGCTTGAAATTTGCAATTCACTGTTTTAATTACGTCTATACTTTCTCTCTCTCTCTGAGAATACATCGTAAAAACGTATAAACTGGCTGGAACGATTTTAATAAAATTTGGTATGGGCTCAGTTGACACCCTAGCTTAACACATATGGTCGCCCATTGGCTCAATTGGTAGAGCGCTGGCACGGATAGTCAGAGGTTGCGGGTTCGAATCCCGGCATGGGTGAAATTTTTAGCCTCTAAATAGGTTTTTAAATTTGTTCCTTAGCACGGGTTAGTGCATTAAAAATTAAATTAATATAATCATGTAGGTACAGTGATATCGTTCCGATGTTTAACCTAACTGCAAAGTAGGTAGTCGGGGCTGTAAGTAATGCAATTTGCTTAAGTCAGATGTCGCTGACTGTACGTAATACAGAGAATAGTGTAAAGAGGTTCGAAATTTCACTGATGCCGTGAGTCGCCCATTGGCTCAATTGGTAGAGCGCTGGCACGGATAGCCAGAGGTTGCGGGTTCGAATCCCGGCATGGGTGAAATTTTTAGCCTCTAAATAGGTTTTTAAATTTGTTCCTTAGCACGGGTTAGTGCATTAAAAATAAAATTAATATAATCATGTGGGTACAGTGATATCGTTCCGATGTTAAACCTAACTGCAAAGTAGGTAGTCGGGGCTGTAAGTAATGCAATTTGCTTAAGTCAGATGTCGCTGCCTGTACGTAATACAGAGAATAGTGTAAAGAGGTTCGAAATTTCACTGATGCCGTGAGTCGCCCATTGGCTCAATTGGTAGAGCGCTGGCACGGATAGCCAGAGGTTGCGGGTTCGAATCCCGGCATGGGTGAAATTTTTAGCCTCTAAATAGGTTTTTAAATTTGTTCCTTAGCACGGGTTAGTGCATTAAAAATAAAATTAATATAATCATGTGGGTACAGTGATATCGTTCCGATGTTAAACCTAACTGCAAAATAGGTAGTCGGGGCTGTAAGTAATGCAATTTGCTTAAGTCAGATGTCGCTGCCTGTACGTAATACAGAGAATAGTGTAAAGAGGTTCGAAATTTCACTGATGCCGTGAGTCGCCCATTGGCTCAATTGGTAGAGCGCTGGCACGGATAGCCAGAGGTTGCGGGTTCGAATCCCGGCATGGGTGAAATTTTTAGCCTCTAAATAGGTTTTTAAATTTGTTCCTTAGCACGGGTTAGTGCATTAAAAATAAAATTTATATATATAATAGGAAGTTGGCATTTCACCGCTTCGCCATCACCGCTCCAGCTGTGGATATGCCAAATAAATTTACAAATGTCAGTACACCACAAGTAACGCCACATTGTGCCTGAAATGAAAGCCGAGGCATTTAAATCGTAATCTTACCTAACCAGCAGTGCTATTCACTAACGCCATTCGCTCGTGGGTTCGATCGAATCCGTATTCAGTAATTTAAGCTACCCCAGCGCTACGGCGGTGAAGTGAACCAGGTTTACAGGTGGGATATTGACCCTTATTTCTATGAAGTTACGTTTAAAACAAAGAAAGTTCGAATCTCGACTCTATTACATCTGTCAAATAACCCTTTCGCGTACAACGGCAAAATAATTACTAAAATATTTTTTGCCGAGGGTAGTAAACTGACAGTTAATGCTTTCAAAAAGAGCCTGTCACCTCAGTCATCCGAGACCACGGCACCTGGAAAAGTGGCAAAATGTCGGAAAAATGTAATAAACGAGTAAAATCCGTATAATAACAGTTTTGATTAAAATATGATCTTTTTTTCAAAACTATTTGTCAATTAACAGGTAGTTAGAGTGCTTTGATTTTCGCTCTCAGCACCGCTCGCAAACTCTAGGATTTATGCAAATTCAATCGAAAAATTTTACTGACTTCCATTATTCCTCCTCCTTGACTTCCCTCCTTCTTCGTTAGTCTTTTTTTGAAGTCGATTTATCTAATTTTGCATTTTCAGCTTATGCAAGTTATCATTTGGGGATATTGACCCAAAGACCCCAGGGTAAAGGTGAAAATATTATTAATATTAAGCATTGATAATCCTACTATAATAAGGCCGCCAATTGTAGTGTACTATGTTATTATTTAAGTCTCTTATGTAATTCTTGGTGAACATGGGATAAAGAATATTCTGTCTATTTCTATATAATATTGCATATGTCAATGTTTTTCAAGTAGTTTAGATGATTGTTAGTACTCAATTAGACAATAATGGCTGATTGGAATTACATGAATTATGTACAGATAGACGAAGCTCTGAATTGAGACAAAGGCTACTTGATATCCCGCCAACGCGGTCTGAACTAATCCTGCGCAGACGAAGTCGCGGGCACCAGCTAATTTACCATATTGGCATTAGCAAGAAGTTCGTGTACCCATGAAAGGGTTAATTCGATCGTGAGCTCACATCACCATTCACATCACACTCACTTGTGCGTGACGTTTAATTCGTATTCAGAAGCAAAATACGCACAAGTCACAAGTGATGTTGCCATGGGTTACCTATTAGGGATGGAACACCAATGTTTGTCAGTCGAAAAGTCAAATTATTATTTTGTTCAGCTTAATTAGCCAAACGCTGCCAAATATTTCTTACAAATAAATCGTTCTGCTTCTTTTTTTTAAAGTCTAGGCCTTTTCTAGTTTTCGAGTCTATGTCTTGTGGATAAAATATGTTATATTGTTGACCAAAGAGTACCCACCGGTGAAGCTTTCTTCTTCTACAGATAAACAAAGGTAACCGCAAAAATGTATTTTAAATATTTCTAACCGAGACATTGGCTTAAATTTATCACACTTATGTATGATTAATCAATTGTATAGGCAGTACAAAATGCTTGAAATACGTTGTAACAAATTTCACATTGTGTATCATATAACCTTCCCTGCTTAAAAAAATCACGAAAATTTATTCCAGTTTGAAGCTCAATCAGCTATTTGAAGGCTCCTGACACCAACATACTCAGGTGCTCCATCAGAGGTAATGATCGCTATATTGAGATATGTGCGGAAATGTGATTGGGACAACATGGCACGGTTAGCTCTACATTGATTTTGCACGATGTACATAAAGGGGATCTGAGAAAACCACAAAATCTGCAACGGTTGTTTCTTTATTTGGACACTTCTCTGGAGATGGGATCACAAATCCCAGACCAATATTCGTCTACCTAAGGACGAAATCAAAAACCTTGGCCAAGAATTTGAAACCTTTTATGAAAGAAACAGAAGGGATATTTAAAAAAAACATAAGGTTAGTACTCATAGTAACGAAGAACCTTGCCTCAGCAAACGTGATTTGGTACATTAATTCTTGGCCCTGCCATCAAAATGACATCTTACAATCAAGATGAAACTAGTAGAAATACTAGTTTCCTATTGATATTAAAGTAATAACATTCTTAGATTGTTCTACAATTTTTTTTATTTTAATTATGAGTCCTTGATGTTGTATTGGTAAACACATTTTGCGTAATAAATAATTGGTAGTTATCTTATCATCCATAAATCTTTTCCAGACTTCTGATGCCGACTGAAATATTTCAAGGATTGCTACTTCACTGAGAGATGTCTCCCACGACAGCCATGTGTTTAACAAAAACCCTATAAGGCACCATCTCATCAATGTGCTGAGCTCTGTAAAAAGCGAGGCTTCACTGGGTAAACAATTAGCTAAGTCTATTGCAATTTATATATTTTAACAGCCTATACTTTTATTGTACTACTTCTGAATTAAATCTGTATTTTCTAGGTGACTCACGCTATACTCCGAGAGAGCATAGATAATGACAACTCTGGTTGAGGCTACTCCAGCCCTCGGTAGAAGAATTAAACTAAAAAGCAATGCATAGCATGTAACAGTTCTTGATGCCCCCCAAGGAATGGTCCCCACCATTCCCTAGATGTCAATAATCGAGAATTACAAAAAGAAATGCAGATTGTGCATCATCTCGAGATTAAGGTGGAATAATAAAAATAACGTAGCATTGTTTTTAACCTGTTTTAGCAAAATGGTGTTTTAGACCATACTCCATGAATCTAGACGGTGAATTTTAAAAATAATTATTAAGTTACTGTTACTTTAGAAATGCCACATATTTTTACACGAAATTTCTGGAAGATTTATTTAAATTGGTTGATTTAAATTTGAAATAGATATTTTTTACTATAAATAAACAATAAAAAATGTAGTCTGTACATTTATTAAGTAAAACGAATTGATTATTCAAATTATTGTTTTAAGTCACCAACATTATACTCATTAATAACCTGCAACAAGCAAGGTACGTAGGTATATAGGTATAATCCACAGCACATTATAGTCATTAAATCTAGACTGCATGTCGACCTTTACACGTATCTTTCTGTACAGTTAGTTGGGTACAAATCGAAAATACTCATAGGTAGTACCTATATGGTAACACTATTATATGCCAATGAGAAAATTCAAATTTGAGCACAACCTCTATGATCTGAGGGCAAAACCCTGTATTTTAGGACCACAACCAACATGATACATTTTTGTTATTTATTTGGTCAAAGTAGTTTGTGATAAGTGACATCGACAAAACAACATTTAAAATCATTACCATTATTTTATTATGCTAATGCATAGAAATATTTAAACTATTAAGTGCCAAGTACTCTTTACTTGCTACTAGATTGAATTGTAAGCCAAGGTCGATAACACTATCAGGCATCAAAAGTTATAATTCATTCTAGTAAAAGAACTAGTTTTAGTATAACGAAATAAACTAATTTAAAAACGTCTCTTTAAATATGAAACTATAAAATTATAACTTACTATTTGACCTCCGAAAACATATTGACGATCTCTGTGGCGTAGCGGTAGCGCAACTGCCTACCATGCAAAAGGTCTCGGGTTCGAATCCCGGCATGGGTGAAATTTTTAGTCTCTAACTAGGTTTTTAAACACTTATAAAAAGAACGAATCCTTAGAGCTAAACAAAAATACGTTCCGTTTTTTTATTTCGAACTTAAAATGGGAGCTTGAAATTAAGTTTAAAAGTTGATTTGATATTACATACCTATTCCATTCCCAACACATAAGTATTTTTTTTATTTCGAACTTAAAATGGGAGCTTGAAATCAAGTTTAAAAGTTGATTTGATATTACATATTCCATTCCCAACACATAAGTATTATAATTACACGTATTGAACACCTACGATGATTAATAATTACACTAATATTAAAACAATCCATTTGTTGCGCTTCCAAACAATCCAAGTGCATTAGCCACAATTCGGAACGCGCGAAGTGAGTGATACAGACAGGCAATATTAAAAATTCTTCGTTAACGTGCGCGCGTGCTCAAAGAAATGTAGGTTAGGTACGCTTAATTTTGTGAAAAAGATGGTGGTACAGTGTATTGAGTGATTGTAAGAAAAATTGGCTCACACCTAGAAGCTGTGAAGTATATTGACCAGTCCAAGGGAGCGAAGAATACGATCGGCTACTGCTACTACCAGATCACGGATGATATTTATATTGAAGATTTAGTGCTCAAAGGGTGATTTTCAAGACTAGTATGTACCTATGAGTTTTTTTCTAAATACATGGCATACTGTTGGTACGAAGTTGTCGGTGCGCGTCTCCGACTCGCATTTGGTCGGTTTTTTATGATTTTCATAACGTAATTTGATTTAATACAATTAAAATATGGTTTAGTACTATTTACTTTTGTTTTATTTTACAGCCCTCGTCTCTCAATCGGGAAGATAAGTAGGAATGCGTATGTCAATATAAGGTTGTGATAGAAATGTGACGTCTTTAGAACTTCATAAGGGCTGGTACTTAAGTATTTCTCAACGTCTTACTGACGTTTTGTGATACTACATAAGACGTACGATGCACGGCATACATACGTCGTCATATGACTTGCACGTCATATGGTGTCGTATCTCCGACGTCTTCAACTGACGTCGTAAGGCTGTGACAAATTCACGTCATCTGAGGGTTAACCCGACGTCGTAAAATGACGTCTTTTACGTCGAAGAGGACTGTATATGGACGTCAAAATGACGTAGAAATGCTACCTGGGCGTAATACAGAGAATAATGTAAAGAGGTTCGAAATTTCACTGATGCCGGTGAGTCGCCCATTAGCTCAGTTGGAAAGAGCGCTGGCACGGGTAGCCAGAGGTCGCGGGTTCGAATCCCGGCATGGGTGGAATTTTTAGCCTCTAAATAGGTTTTTAATAATTCATGTTTATAAAATTACTCAATATCTGTGACTTCGAGTACACAAAGTTTATCCAGATTGAATTTATTTATTTATATTCTTTTTAAGGCACTAACCTGTGCTAAGGACAATTTAATAAAACTATTTATTTAGAGGCTTAAAATTCCACCCATGCCAGGACCACTGGCTAACCGTGCCAGCACCCTCCTGATAAACTGAGCTTATTATTCCGGTATTTACACTATTTCATTCGGTACGATAGCAGTTATGACTACCATACCTCAGCTCCCTTAGCGCTGCATGCCGCTCACACCAGGTACCGGCAGAATACCAGCGCTGAAGTTCTTCCTGAACTTTCAGCACATGATGAGTCGGAGCCCATTCACATTTGCCACACCTAGGTTGATCACTCCCAGTCCATTACATTGCCTAGGTACACTACAGTACCGTATATGACTTATCTTCTGAGTTTTTTTGCTTTTTATGTATGCTACTGTTTTATTATTGCTTTGGACTGGTATTTGGTTTTGTATTGCTATGCATTGTATGTGTGTGTCTTATGTGAATAAATGTTTTATCTATCTATCTATCTAAAGTACAAAGTACTGCCGGAGGTCGTGGTTTTGTTTGGATGTACATTTGAACAAATACATAGCCTCAGTATCAGTGTATTTACATCTTTGTCACCTAGCTGGTTTACCTAAACCTACTTCGTAACATCACAAACATAAAGCCACGCCGCTCGTGGCCTAGGCGAACCGAATGATTGGAATCAATCACTTGACTTAAGCAACAACAGGCGCAGTCAGGTGCTGGATGGGTGACCGTATCGTGACTACTGCTTGTGATATTTTTTCCGAGCGCTTCCGTGCTTCGCAAGACATGCGAAGCCGATAGCGCCTTCTGTCGCGCAATGGAAGTCGTTAAGCCATGTCAGAAGCTTCAGTTAGTTTATCCTGTTTTCTCCGCACTCAGCCTCATAGTTGGGCCATTGTGAGATCACTCCAGCCAGCCAATCTTTTTTCAGAAAGCCAGCAGTGCACCCAGGTCACTGCTGGCCTCCCGAAGGATCCCAGCTTTCCTATTGTCGATGTTCGTTGCACTTCCACGCTCCCTCAGTGAATGAACACGTCGCGGGTAGTTCGTCTTCCTTGAGGCATAGTCGACATAACGGGATGTCGGTCAGTCCCATAGCGTGGAGGTGTTTATTCAGTGTTCAATGGCTCGTCATAAGTGCCATGGCTTTGCGCAGATCGCTGCATGTGAGGCGTTTCGATATTGTTGGTAGGGCCTCTCTGGCTTGTTTGCATTTCGTTTCTGTTTTCCATAGTTCAGCATGATGGGTTTCTGTTTGCAATCTTAATATCGGAGGCCTTATGGGCAGCTTGATAACTTAAGGCCCGCCTCTGTCTTATAATCCTCCACTAACCCAGGCTTGGCCCCGTGGTAGAGTGTGACCTAACCTTAAGAGACCCGTGCTCCAGCGTGTGGACATACAAAGGGTTGATATCAAAAAAGGGCACCTCTGTATCCCAGAGGGGTGAGCAGGGACTGGCAGTTGCTATTATACGATCCTGGTTAATTACTATCACTTCATCGCCATTTATTAGTCGTTGCATGCGAGACGGTTTTGGGTACGTTTTATCCTGCCCTTTGCTGACACGTCCCCTATTCGACCAAATAGGGGTCGAAGTATGTTCGCCTGGAGCGTTTCTTACCAGTCATTCCACTCACATTTGCCATTCCAACCACATTATATTTATTCTTTCTTACTTCATAATAATTAATGTTCTTAAAATATACAGTATATGATATACATCCCACTGTAGAGCACAGGTCTTCTTTCAGAAAGAATATAGGCTTGATCACCACGCGTGCCCACCTCAGATATGCGAACAGCGAGTTATATGAACATATCAGCCAGTCAGGTTTCTTTACGATGTTATCATTCACAATTAGCGAGTGGTATTTCTACTTTAACTTCACAAATGTGCCTGAGATACATAACATTACTATAATAATACTGGTTTCAACAAAAAATAATGAGTTATCTTCTACATTATGGGATTCGATCGTGAGTTCACCTAAAGGAGAGTAACTTTTGATTTTGACAGATGTAATCGAATTCATGTGCGAGTTCATGATCGAAGTGAGCTGCGAATCGAACCTTCAGAATACCAATTTCATTGACATTTGTAGTTCTCTTCACCGCCGTAGCGCCAGTGTAGAATTAAGTCTTGATTTAAAAGCAAACTATTCGTTTGTGTGTGTGTGAAGTGTGACCAGATGCTGGCCGGAAAATATTGACAAAGTTTGGAAAAACTGGGTCTAACCATGACGGAGTAAAAATATGAAAAAAATACGTTCTATGCGTAAGTACGTTCATATAACACTTTCTATTTAACATTACATCGAGTGTAAATTACTGTGTCAATGTTTTTATCTGTAAATAGAAAAATAAACAAATAAAGAAACGGTAGTCTACTTGAAAACACACTCAGTGTTTTCGTGCTAACCACCCAAATTATGTAGATGTCATATTTAAACGCTCCGAAACGCTAAAATATAAAACGAAACAAAAGTGCCAAGAAATGTGTTTTTTAAGATTTCTGTTTTTGATTTACCTACGGCAAAAACGTGTAACAAATTTATAATACAATTCGGCTATGTGCGAAATCCCCCACTAAATAGTTTACTGAAATAAAAAAAAACGCAGAATAGATTAATACGTCTCTCTTTGTGTTCGAGTCTGACTCGCGCTTTGCTAGATTTTATCTATATATTATATTATAGAACTACATAACATATTGTAAGAAGACAAACATAGAGAAGCTGTTATTAGTAACTTATACATGTTCTCTTTACAGTTCCATCGACGACTTGAAATTCGTAAATGAGTCAGTCAACTTGTTAAATGAATCATTTACACAGTGATAAGGAGTAAGACGTCATGATTGTGCAACATCAAAGAGCGGAACGTCGTTAAGACTGCGGAAGAGCTATTCAGAATTGCACGGAACAGAGAACGCTGTAAAGAACTTACTACCAACCTTAATTAATGAAGAAGCACTTTAAGAAGAAGAAGAAAATCCACGGCAACTAAACTCGGTCACCAAACTACTTGCTAATGTGCGTTAATATGACGCACATATAAAGCGTCTAATAAACAATGTTATTAATGGTGTGATATTAGTGGCTTGTCGATCACACGCAAAATACTAAAGATAATATGCTTTTGGATTTTTCCAAAGCTGTCGAAACTGTCTCTGTTCCCATTCTGCTGGATAAACTAGAAACCATTGGAATCGGAGAGTTGCCCTTTCAAGGCAATGTAAATGAGCGACAAGTTAGGATTGGTGACTACACGTATGATATAGGCGTATGGCGTGCTCCCCAGAATTCCGTGTTATGTCTTGAAAGAGCTTACAGAGCTGTGATAAAAGTAATACTTAGTGGTTCAGTCAGATACTCGATTACACTTTTATATTGAGACTTGATTGATTTCCTCACAAAATTATTAAACAGAAACAACACATCTATGACCTACGTTCCCCTAGTACTTAAGAATCGACAGAGTATACCAAACGTTAGCCCATAGAACCAAACTTTCCCGGTGTCATTTTTATGTAGTAGGTTCATACACTTTTAATAAATAAAAAAACGTAAAGCCCAAACAACAAAGTAGTTCCTTCGTCTTAACTATTAAATAACGGAAAATCTACTAAAACCCATACAGTAAAACCTAGCCCACAAATAAAGTTATCGTACCTCATCTTTCTCTTCTCATTTGTTTCAATTTATTTTTCCTATAGAGGCATACATAGCACGAACACTCCCCGTTCACACAAACACAATACACTTACGAAATTACCCCACCATCTTTCTTATTCCCACGTTTACTTACCGTCCATTACACTGCGGTGGTAGCTCAGTGGGTAGAAGCATAGACTGGCAAGCGAGAGCCCCAGGTTCGATCCCGAGTGCGGGCATGTACCAATGACTTTGTTTAATTTCAAAGTTACGTACATTTGCGAATTTGTAGTCGCAATACCACACGCTAACGGTGAAGGAAAACATCGTGAGGAAACCCGCGGCTTGGTTGGCTCCGCACGTATTGACTAGTCTTTCCTGTGGGCTAGGCCGACTAAGCTGTCAGGGTGGTATAGGTGCTGGGCAAGCCTACACCATCTATAAAACCATGTCCCAGGCACTACAGCGTCGGAGTGGTGCCTTCATCCATCTAGTGTGAGTGAAGATACCACTGGACGCTGTATAAATCATCTCATTAAGTAGATGAAAAAAAAGGCCAATTATTATTACACTGCACCTATCGATTTTTTGCTAAGGTTAAAATAAGATAAGAATATTGTTAATTTTATTCATTTATAATTTCTAATTATGTACAACTTATTGTGTAACCTTATTTAATAAATGCATGTCCTAATTATACAGTGTATATTTGAAATCTAATGGTAGTTGGCGTTGACGTCTGAGATACAGTGTTCAACATTAGTTCAGATGTCATCGTTTTTTTTTTTGTAATGCACGCACTAGTAGGCTCGATATTATTGTGTAAGGAATGTATTGCCTATATTTTTAAAGAATAAAAATTACTGAATTACTGAACTACCTGTAAGCAAATAAATCAGTAATCGTGGCATTTTTGTTTTACTCGTATGGTAACCCCACGAGAATTGCTTCTTATGCCAGCGACTTGGATACACTGTATACTGCCAATGATATAATCTTTTTTATACATTTCAATAGATTTAGGCTAGTAAATACTTAGACTGTACAATTTTAGACAACGCAACATGTTTGTAAGATTTTTTTATAGCATCGTTTTGCCAAAACATGCGAAACAAATTATAGCCTACGACTTCGACTGAAGTAATATTAGTGTCAACCCCTATGCAAGGAATGTCATATTTTCGGGTTCTGAAGGTCAAATTAAGGTGAGTGTGAGGTGAACGACGAGGTGACCGACGAAGTGACCGACGAAGTGACCATCGAAGTGATCGACGATCTTACTGAATCGACATGCAGTAAAGCTACCGGCTTACAACCAAACCGAATGCAGTAAAAAATATAACGTTTCCGACAAGAAACCAAGAACAAAAAGAAAAAGCGCTGCCATATAATTACGCTCACGTGTACAAAGTCGTTTAGACCTTCCTTCGCTGCAAAGAGAAAAAAGAAAACACTTATTATGAAAACAAAAACCCGACTACTGAAAATTTTGTGGGTTAGTGCGAAAAGTGGGACGAACTGGCCTAATGGCAGTGTTGGCACAATGTGTGTTTTTAATTAATGATGGGAATTGATTGGATGTATTACCAAAAGGCAAGACATAAGGTACTTAAAACCAGCGTGTATGCATGCAACTACTTATGAATGTTGATGAAGTGATCTGTTGGGATCGTGGCAAGTGGCAGTCCCTAATCTTTGCCTACCTATCTGGGACAGAGGCGTGAGCTTATATTATTATTTATTGTTTATAATTTTCTTTACTGCAAATAAAAGTCTATACTGCATAGCCAGTAGAAAGACTTAAAAAAACATAAATCAAAACAGGACCAACTTTTTTTTTAAATAATACAATACATATTGCTATAGGTCCAAAATCTAAAATTTAATTACATAAATATTACCACTAAGTTAAGCATATTTGTGAAGTTTTAGTAGCAATTCTACTCGCCAACTGTGCAGGAAAATATTGTGGGGAAAGATCTGAGGTGTTACTTAACTCAGCCCTTAAAATTTCCAATCTGAGGTGGGCACACATTTTAAGACTGTACTCTCTATTTGAGAGAAGGCCGTGTCTTGCAGTGGGACGTATATTTTGTTAGCTTTTAGAATATACCTCCGCTACTATCGGATACAATCAGATATATTCGTGTAATAGAAATATCGGAACTAATATGACACTTAATTTTGAAATCGGAACTAACGTGACACTTAATTTCGAAATCAGAACTCGATCATCAGTACGAAACCTGGCGAAAATTGGCAAAAACCGAAGCCTACTCTAGAACTCGAGATACTTATATTCTAAAAGCTAACAGATATTATATAAGATTAAAGAAAGCTACAGTAATTTTGATGGTTTTTTTTAAAGTATTTTATGCAAAATTGCACAGAAACTGTAACTTATTGAACGTTACATAGTAAACATAATCTTTATTTATTATTACTTATAAATCACATCACAAAATTTAAAACATTACGAAATAATACATGTCACAGATATTAAGGTAAAAATGTCAATACTAAATAATATAGCTACAAAACATGTCACACTTAATAAAAAAAATACATGCACATTAAGATATCCAATAAATTTTCGTCAAGAACACGTAAAATATTAATAATAATTTAAACTTACAAAAAAAAGAACACTAACTGAACAAACCACTCCGGAAAATATCTGAGCCAAAGGATCCCATAACGCTGGCAGCATTACCACGCTGCACCGCCAAAGAGACGAAACTAAAAACTAAACTAAAGAGAGTAAACTAGGTGTCCATTTTAACATTTTCGTTCATTTTAGGGAAAAAATGGACAAAAAAATTCCAAAAAAATCATCTAATACCGAATACATAAAAATATTACTTTTTGATGTTTTATTTGACAGGTTAAGCTTCAAGGTTATCGTTAATTACCATAAATACATCTAGATACACTTACATACTAACATAAACGTGAAAAATCATACTTCCCTTTTCTTCCTTTTTTATTTCAATGGGAAAAGGAAAACAATGGAACGGCTCGAAGCCCGCGGAAGCAGCGCATGATCATCAGGATAAGAATGCAGCGCATTTATTTCAATGCCATCTTTAAACTGACGAAATAAAGCTAGTAGAGATATCACTTTTCCCCTGTTTCCTTTTTTGAAGAAGCTAGCAGCTGACGTAGTGAATTGACATGTATGCTTATTTTATAAACCTACTTAGAGGCTAAAAATTCCACCCATGCCGGGATTCGAACCCGTGACCTCTGGCTATCCGAGCCAGCGCTCTTTCCAACTGAGCTAATGGGCGGCTCACCGGCATCAGCGAAATTTCGAACTTCTTTACAATATTCTTTGTATTACGTACAGTAGGTTTTTAAATAAATTGTCCTTAGCACGGGTTAGTGCATAAAAAAAACTTATTTTATGTTATTTATTTATTTTTTATTTTACTTATTAAGCACCAACATAGGGTAAATACAAATTTTGCAGTAATATCACAGGTAATAACAATAAGGCGGTGCTGCTTGATACCATCCTGACAGCTTAGTCGGCTTACCCCACAGGAATAGCCCCAGTTTATTTTTGTATTTCACCTTTTTTCACTTACCTTTGACAGTCTCTTCGACATTATAGGTGCATTAAGCATGCCCTTGTACTTTAACTCGGATAAAAATATTGGCCTTTTTGTATCTACGTAATGAGATGATTTATACAGCATCCCGTGACATCTTCACTCATACTAGATAGGTGAAGGGACCACTCGGATGATGTAGTGCCTGGGACATGGTTTTATAGATGGTGTAGGCTTGCCCAGCACCTATACCATCCTGACAGCTTAGTCGACCTAGCCTACAGGAAAGACTAGACAATACGTGCGGAGCCAACCAAGCCGCGGGTTTCCTCATGATGTTTTCCTTTACTATTTAGTATAGGTGCTGGGTAATAAAACCATATCCTTGGCACTACAGCATCCGAGTGGTCCCTTCACCCATCTAGTGTGAGTGAAGATGCAACTGGACGCTGCCTGTATAAATCATGTCATTACGTAGATGCAAAAGGCTGCATGATACAGCCCGGATAGTCCGACATTTTCTTTCGTTATCGCTGTGACTTTCATCCGCCTGGCCTCCTCAGCCGGAGGGCGTCCATCTGGCCACTTTGGTCTATTACAGTCACTATTCGTTTCATTCCCCCATAATAATAATATTAATCAGATAATAATAATCACAGGTCCTATATGCACCCTTTTAACAGGCGCCCACAACAATTATATTACATACTCATAGACTGTATGGAATCAGGCGTTACTTTGCGGCGATCCATAATAGAATTAAAGTGTGAAAATTACTTTGCTAAATTCCGCCAAAAATCCCACAAGCACCATGCGGCAAGTCTTGCACTAGTGAGCCTGAGGATGCCTCGTGTTAGAGGCAAAACGCCTCTAACACGAGGCATCCTCACGTATTTTCGTCCCGTATCCGTCACGTATTTTCTCACACAAGTATTGGTGTCGGTGGTAGTGTGTTCATGTCTTGCTTATGATTTTTCAAAAGTAGAGCGGTGCATCAACTAACCGCATGGTGCTTGTGGGAAATTTGGCAGAATCCTTTGATTCCCGACATTTCGGCAACGTTTCGGTTGTCGTGGTTACGGGTAGACTGAAATGGCGCATACAGTCAATAATTGTAGTAAGGGCAGGTGGTCTTCTACCCTCGAGTCACCTTTAGTTTTTTGCAGCGTGCCGAAACGTCGAGAGTCAACGTAATGGGGAGGAAGTAAAGGTACGTTTTACCTAACAAGTAATCGCCATCATGCACATTTTATAGATGACTATGGATATGCATCGCGAGTCTGTAAATTCACAGAATATAAATTCTTTATTCATGATTTCATATATCTAACGTTTCAACGTTACTGTTACTTAAAGAAGAAACAAAGATGAATAGAACATAATATACATGTCAGCCGTTCTTAAATTACTCGTGATTAACCTCGTAATAATGCAACCACTCTAGGGCACAGGCCTTCTCTCAGAGAAACAGAGAGATAGAGAGAGTATGTGCTTAATCACCACGTGTCCCTACCGCGGATTAGCGATTTCAAGCGCTGAGGTATGTGAACGCTTTAGACTCTCAAGTTTCCTCGCGATGTTTTCCTCCACCGTTAGCGAATAGTATTATTATGTACATAAAATACAAATGTTCGTAAATTAGGTAACGAAGTAATTGGTACATACCGGAATTCAAACCCACGACCTCCCGTATGAGAACCCGGAGTTCCACCGCTCCGCCATCGACGCTTAAAACCCCACCGCTTTAAAATATACATTTTAAAAACCTATATAGAGGCTAAAAATTCCACCCATGCCGGGATTCGAACCCGCGACCTCTGGCTATCCGTGCCAGCGCTCTTTCCAACTGAGCTAATGGGCGACTCACTGGCATCAATGAAATTTCGAACCTCTTTACAATATTCTCTGTATTACGTACAGGCAGCGACATCTGGCTGAAGTAATTTGCATCACTTGCAGCCCCGAGTACCTACTTTGCAGTTAGGTTTTTACATCGGAATTATATCGCTGTACCCACATGATTATATTCATTTTAATACACTAACCCGGCATAAGTGGAATTTTTAGCCTCTAAATAGGTTTTTAAAATTGTCCTTAGCACGGGTTAGTGCATTAAAAAGAATATAATATATATTTTGCAATTTAAGTACTACGTGACCATTGCCGCACAGCCAGATAAGAAACGAGTACATAACAATATCTGCTTTACCAAATAGCAGAAAATTTTGTTTCTGCCATTTTACTTATTCCGTTTAGAAAACTCGATTTGATCAAGAAAATCGAGTTGTCTTCTAACATTTGTAGGTAATTTGATAATTCCCGTAGAGATTTATTCCAATCCCAGTTCAAATCATAACCTTGTGACAGATATATTAAGGCCCAGTTTCTGAATGAAGAATTTCGCTAAACTTAAAATTCAATAAAATACTTAACAGTGGTGATGTCACTTCAAATTTCTCAGCAGAGTGCTAAGTGCGAGTTTGACAGATCCAATCGAATAACTTTACTACGGCTTTAATCGAGCATTGAGTAGTGAGTATGAGTAAGTTAACCGTTCGAACTGGCAAAACGCTGTCACAGTACAACTCGCACTCGCGTTTATTCGTGTTTTGGCTGGTAAACGTGTTCACTTCTTTTAAGTTCCATACTTGTCGCTAGGTGGCGCTTCCTCGATGCCATAGAAATATGAGTTTATGTTAACGCGATCGAGTAGTTAAAAAACTCGCACTAAGCACTCTGAGCATGACAGAAGGGTACGCTAAGTATTTACTTAGTGAAATTCAATTTAAAAACAGGCCCTACATACTAAATATGGTGTCAAATAACAGCAATATTATTATTATTATTAATACTTTTATTGCACTTAAATTTTAGTATTAATATCGCACCATGCGGCGAACTTAATGCCATAAGCATTTTCTACGAGTCAACCGCAGAAGGTAGATGAGAAAGTTGGTAGGAGTGCAAATAAACAGGATAGTACCATGTTGTAATTAAATGTACCTACACATTAATATATACTTAAACATATCCGTACTAATAGCAATTTTCTATAAAAGCTCTCATGGGATTAAGATGAAAATGTCACTTGTTCCAATAGATCATGGCCTATAATCTTTTCAGACATGGGTGATAAAAACCAGTGAGCTGTTTGGGTTTGCAGAATTAAAACATCCTAAATAATTCCTGAAAGTATTAGGCCTTGAAGACTAAATTACTCAATTTAATACATAAAGGTTCTTACCCCGGCAGCGAAACTTAATATGTAAAGTTTCATTCATAAGAAATACCTTGAGCCGAATCCAAATGTAGTGCAGCATTGTCTTGTACATTCTTCTCAAGCAAATACACACTCAGTTTCTGTTGCAGTAAGGCTGTAAGTCGGCCCACGGTGCATAACAACAAGGTAGTCCAGTACCGGAAGAAAACTTAATAATTCGGGAAAGCATAACGCAAGTGTTTCGTGCCAAATACACTAGTGCTTTGTAAGTTTGTCATTGACGGAAGTTGTACAGAGTTCAGTTGCACCTTTTAGGAATATTAACTAAAACTTTGCGTAACACAGGGCTTTTCAAACAGTGCGTCGAGAGGCCCCAGGGCATGCGTCGATATGTCCTTGTATGTCCCTACCAAAGCTGTCGACATAGCTCTGAGAATAAGCGAGCTGAAGTGGCAGTGGGCTGGCCATATATAGAACCGACAACCGTTGGAGTAAACGGGTTCTTAAGTGGAGATCGCGACTCGGCAAACGAAGTGTTCCTACACTACGTTTGCCGAGTCGCCCTCCGACCTGGTGGGATGACGATCTGCGGAAAACTGCCGGCAGATGCTGGATGTGGCAAGCTGAAGATAGGGCGCTATGGCGCTCATTAGGGGAGGGCTATATCCTGTAGTGGACTAATATAGCCTGAAGAAGAAGAAGATGTCCCTACTGCTGGGACACGGGTCTCTTCCTGAATCGCAGGAAGGGCGCCAGAGTCAAAATAAGTTTGTTAATTCTTTGACTACCTTACCTATTTACTTTGCACAGTTTGATTTGCAAGTGCTTAAACTTCAGTAATTTTACAGTAACTGTTATGGAATAAGTAATAAATACAAGTCTCTTCGATATTAACACTTGTATTTCCCTTGTATAGCCTTAAATGTGTTTACATTTGCAGACATGTAGAGGTAGCGGGATGTTGTTCAAATGTGGTTGTTGTGATTGTGGGACTTGTTATATATTCTAACGAGAAATAATAATAAACTGCCCAGCGCGGGTTGTATTTCGATATCAACCCTTGTATGTCCCCACTGCTGAGGCACGGGTCTCTTCCTGCATCGCAGGAAGGTTAGGCCATACTCTACCACGGGGGCCAACTCCAGGTTGGTGGAGTATTGTAACACAGAGCCGGGCCTAAATGTCAGAAGTTATCAACCCGCCCATGAGGCCTCTGACATGGCTTAACGACTGCCATTACATGACAGCTAGCACCAACGGCTTAACGTGCCTTGCGAAGCACGGAAGCGCTCGGTAAAATACCACTATCGGTAGTCTCGGTACAGTCACTCATCCTGTACCTGACCGCGCTTGTTATTGCTTAACTCAAGTGATTGATTGCAATCTCTCGCTTCTTGCATTGGCCTCGAGTTTTGTATGACTAGTCGGTAATTATAAGACTTCCTTGTTTACCCAACTTTCCTTTGTATATTATCACCGATCGCCAAAACGGGAAACAAAGCAACGGACGCGCACCGAGGCATTGGACAGACACTATATCTAAAGCTTCGGGAAGGGCGCTATAAGCAGCTTTACATCTGATGCATAATCGAAACGAATGGAGAGCGCTGGTAGCAAAGGCTGCCCCAAAGTGACTTTCCTCAGTCCCAAGTACGAGACGCAAAAGAAGAAGTGCTATACTCGTAATAACGAGGCAAGGGTATCACAATCATGAAAAAACACGGAGATTGAGGCTATTATGGGTCATATTCGGCGGGCCCTAGTGGGAATCAACTCCCGCCACCCCTATAACGTTTCAAGACGAACAGGGCATTCATAAATTTTATTTTCAATCGGAAACAGTTACCCAGTTAAAATATTAAATGTTAATAAGGCGGATTGCTAACAAAAATAAAACAAAATACAAAAAGCGGTATACATGAAACATGATTTCTTGAGGTAATCTTTTTTTCTATAGCAATCTTTACGTGTCTTACATGCAACATAATATTTTACATATTATTTTTGATCTTCGATAGGAGAGCACCATTATAAAAAAAAAAGATTATAAGACCAAAGTATTGTAATTTTCTCCATTCAATGAAATCCAGCGATCGGTCGGCTGGAGCGTTTATTTATTATATTGCTACATAACCAGCACAGAGCTTCTCAATTCATAAAAAAAATTCATTTCTTTCACGCAAAAATCACAGCTGCCTTGTTTATAAATACTCGCTTCGTCTCGCCAAAACTTCCTCCGGCTGATTATACGAGTATTTCAAAGATATTATATTTCTACTTCTGACCTTCTCTTGGGCACTCGAATTCCATTAAAATCACAGTGTCTAGCGCCACTCGGAAGTAGCGCGAAACCGCATAAAACACTTCCCCGTCGTAAAATATTCCAACGGGCTCCGATAAATTATTTCTGCTAACTCATTTATAAGAAATCTTCACTCTTGAGCCCGCGGTGTGTCTTCAGAATGAAACTGCTCTTTCAAAGGCATTAATCATAGCTGGAGGTTTTAAATTTTCTGTTCGACTCGTACAACTTCTAGGAGGTTTAGCTGCGTCCTTTTCTCATCGCGTGGGAAAGAACCGGACAGCGATAGTGTAGATCTGATGTAAAGGGTCGCTAGATAGGGCGGCTTAACCCCGTGCGGCAATGCGGAGAATTTTAATTTTGTTAATTCGCTGACTCGACATTTTAATATAATTAATGCGGGAACGTGACGAATGTGAAGTGCTGGATGAGAATTTGTAAGTTTCATTTTTTCCAACTACTTTTTGGTTTTGATTGTCTCATGTCAGAACCGAAGTGAGATTGTTGATAACGATTTGAAAGTAAAATATCGTCGATCGACGACTGGTCATAATTGCCTGTCACACTTTGTCACAGATTAAAGGAAAGTGTCTTTTACTTTGATAAGTAATTTTACGTATACTATTTTTTGTTATTCCGTAGAATTCTAACAGCTATCATTTCTTAGCTTTAGACTTTAGTATGTAAAACAAAATCATTTTTAAAAACCTATTTAGAGGCTAAAAATTTCACCCATGCCGGGATTCGAACCCGCAACCTCTGGCTATCCGTACCAGCGCTCTACCAATTGAGCCAATGGGCGACTCACGGCATCAGTGAAATTTCGAACCTCTTTACAATATTCTCTGTATTACGTACAGGCAGCGACATCTGACTTAAGCAAATTGCATTACTTACAGCCCCGACTACCTACTTTGCAGTTAGGTTTAACATCGGAACGATATCACTGTACCCACATGATTACACTATTTTTATTTTTAATGCACTAACCCGTGCTAAGGAACAAATTTAAAAACCTATTTAGAGGCTAAAAATTTCACCCATGCCGGGATTCGAACCCGCAACCTCTGGCTATCCGTACCAGCGCTCTACCAATTGAGCCAATGGGCGACTCACGGCATCAGTGAAATTTCGAACCCCTTTACAATATTCCCTGTATTACGTACAGGCAGCGACATCTGACTTAAGCAAATTACATTACTTACAGCCCCGACTACCTACTTTGCAGTTAGGTTTTAACATCGGAACGATATCACTGTACCCACATGATTACACTATTTTTATTTTTAATGCACTAACCCGTGCTAAGGAACAAATTTAAAAACCTATTTAGAGGCTAAAAATTTCACCCATGCCGGGATTCGAACCCGCAACCTCTGGCTATCCGTACCAGCGCTCTACCAATTGAGCCAATGGGCGACTCACGGCATCAGTGAAATTTCGAACCTCTTTACAATATTCTCTGTATTACGTACAGGCAGCGACATCTGACTTAAGCAAATTGCATTACTTACAGCCCCGACTACCTACTTTGCAGTTATTTGCTTAAGTCAGATGTCGCTGCCTGTACGTAATACAGAGAATATTGTAAAGAGGTTCGAAATTTCACTGATGCCGTGAGTCGCCCATTGGCTCAATT
Source organism: Yponomeuta sedellus (assembly GCA_934045075.1). Classification (NCBI taxonomy): domain Eukaryota; kingdom Metazoa; phylum Arthropoda; class Insecta; order Lepidoptera; family Yponomeutidae; genus Yponomeuta; species Yponomeuta sedellus. Next base: position 5,583,406 of record OW203722.1, on the reverse strand, counting down.
GGTAGAGCGCTGGTACGGATAGCCAGAGGTTGCGGGTTCGAATCCCGGCATGGGTGAAATTTTTAGCCTCTAAATAGGTTTTTAAATTTGTTCCTTAGCACGGGTTAGTGCATTAAAAATAGTGTAATCATGTGGGTACAGTGATATCGTTCCGATGTTAAACCTAACTGCAAAGTAGGTAGTCGGGGCTGTAAGTAATGCAATTTGCTTAAGTCAGATGTCGCTGCCTGTACGTAATACAGAGAATATTGTAAAGAGGTTCGAAATTTCACTGATGCCGTGAGTCGCCCATTGGCTCAATTGGTAGAGCGCTGGTACGGATAGCCAGAGGTTGCGGGTTCGAATCCCGGCATGGGTGAAATTTTTAGCCTCTAAATAGGTTTTTAAATTTGTTCCTTAGCACGGGTTAGTGCATTAAAAATAAAAATAGTGTAAACAAAATCATATCAAGGCATTTCATTTCTCATAGCCCTCAAATGGATCTAATATTTCTATTTTCGGTGGAGAGCTTTTTTAATAATAATAATAACTTTCACACAAGTTTACGCAATACAATCACTTACTAGCAACACTTATGAATTAATGTCAAAATAAAATGTAAAAATCACTGCTAAATTCCGCCAAGTAACGCCTGATTCTATACAATAATGTCAAAAAATTAGAGTACAGGTATAAATAAAGTCTTGCTGAAACACCTGCGGATGTGTGGGAAATTCAATAAGAAGGTACATTTCAAGGTAGATGCATCTGCTATAGTGTAATTCTTTCCGACCGGATTCGGCTACGGCAACGGTTGGTTACAGCTGTAGAGAGTTACGGTCTGTGACTAATGTAGCCTATCTTGGCTATAAAGGTGAGATTGCACCGACTACAAAGAAGATTTCCGTTTGAGCAGTGGTATTGTATGGCAGCTGGTGGTCTACATCTGAGTTCATAGCGTCAAGCGTTAAGAAGCTTCTAAATAGGTTT